>CM062292.1:259840326-260440326 GCA_031216915.1 Pictodentalium vernedei | reverse complement strand
TGCGACAATGGATTTTGTCCAGAGAGGATAACGGTCTAATTAACGATGACGAGCTTTGGAGTTCCACAGGTACTGAATCTAAATAGAACTGACGGATGGAATGAATAGCTTCCATGTGTTGCGTTGAAAGACAAGGGCCTTCGTCGTCACCCACTGACTCATCTGAATGAGAGCGTGATGAACCCTACTGAAGGATCTGATCGAAAATCGGAAGAATTTGAACGCAACGATGACGATATTGCTCTATTGGGCAGTTTGCAGAGAGAACGCATGCGAGAGCAAATCTAGAGCTTATGCACAAGTTTGACCCGATTCGGTATCATGACGTAGAGGTCGATCGAAATGTCTAGACGAGAGAAACTGCACGGTGACGCTTGCGTGAACGATGAGATGTGGAAGCGTAGTCAATGCGTGTCGAATCTCTACTTCTGTGAGACGAATGACGATCCGAATGATGGTGTCGACTGTATAACGAATGATGACTCCAATTGCCAGAATGTCTACCAGTCGTTGATAATCCGATGACGAGTACGGAACGATGCTATGGTGTTTCCAGTGGACTGCTGTCGGCATAGAAGTGGAGGTGCTTTGGGAACCCTTTACCCAACGAATCGCCCGAGGGGTCGCATGATATGGTTTTGTTGAAATGTTTTGAAAAATTTGAAAAAATGATATTTAAAATAATAAATTTTGATATCGTCTGCGTTGGGTAAAGGGTTAAACCGGATGAAACACTTGGTGACAAAGCCAGTGGACTAACGAGAGGGTACATTCTTTCTCCACTTGTACCGTTGTACCGAGGGTTACCCGCATCCCTGTGAGCTGGCATCAGTTAAGTTACTAGCCAGCCTTGTCCCCAAGGATACTGCAGATAGCTTGTTACTTTGAAGCAACTTCGATGCCACCTTGACCTAACCATAACAGATTCCGTTGAAACGTTGCCCGGCGCGAATGGAATAAAACGAACTATAGTAGACCTAAGCACCGAAGATTCTGCTGACATGTTTTCCTAGGGTACAGCGAATCACATATTTTCAATTCGAAGAGAATCTCAAATCAAATCGAGTCTATTGTTCGAAATCAAATCGAATACAGGCGTCTTGAAGTCCCGATTGATAGAAATATTCCAAATGTTCTCAATTTCCAGAATCTCATCTGTATTAAACTTGGCCATGCTGATTCTAAACAATCTTCTAACCTGAAGCTTTTGCCAGGTAAATGCGCGCCCAGTTGTAAACAAAACAGCGTCCACGCCCTTGTCACAACAGGGAACTACAACATCTCTGTCAATTATGATTGAAATGTGGCACATTGACTGTCAGAGGGCTTCCTGCCAACGGTAAACATGTCGTCCACAACCCTTGGAAGTCACAGCGAGATGTCTATCTCGGCCTGTCCCTCTAATCTTTAGCATACTGATACATCCACTAACACTCACCTATCTATATTGTCATGCTCCCGGGGCATTGAGGCGTTCATTGGGGTGGTTTGGGGAGCTTTGAAAGTGGGTCTCGCTGATATCTCAAATATTGTACAACCTATGGACCCGAGACCGATATACAAAATGTGATCACTGAATCGGGCACAGTTTTCAGAACTGCTAGAAATCGCATTTTATAACCGCATTACGCATTCCAGAAGTCCATACACGTATTTCTACCCTAAACAGATTAGCGGGACCAAAAGTATTGAAAGTGGGTCACACGCATATCTCAGTCATGGTATTTCAGAATTTCTGTAAATTGCATTTATAACGCCTTAATGCATTCCCAAAGTTCATACATGCATTCATCACTAAAAAGTGAGCGGAGTCAAATATTTTGAAAACTGTGACGCTCATATAACAAGCATGGTATGACCTGTGATCAGCAACAAATTAACCGAAAGTCACTGGAGGTAAAAAATATGGTTTAAGGTCATAGGGATCACACAGGGGTCATAGAGTGCATTTTCAGAATTGTTCAAAATTGGATTTTATGACTCCCTTATGCATTCCCGAAGTCCATACATGTGTTTCTTCACTTGAACAAGTGGGAGGTGCAAACAATAATTGAAAATGGTTCACGCGCACACCTCAAGCACGATATGGCCTATGGGCAGGGGACCAATCCTAAATGTGTTCAAAATCGATGGAGATTCAAAATATAGGTCACCCTCACTGTATGTGCTGAAAATTGCATTTTATAATCCCCAATGTATTTCTGAACTTCATACAGTTATGTGCGCAGAAGTTATTTCCGGTTTCTTGAAAAGGGTTATCTGATTCCTGCATGTAAACCTTTAAATGCTGTTTGCAAAAACTATGATATCTTTAAACGATATTTTACTCCAGGAATTATAATTCTCCATAAATTTTCTTTCCTTATAGTGTTTCTGATGCTTTCTCCATTTTCACACATTTTTATTGATCGCAGTCAATTCTGTTTCTCTAGCTGAACCAGGATTCGCATCTACACAGCTAGCTTACGATGCATTTAGAAGTAGAGTGAACAGTTTTGCTGCTTACCTGAATATAATCAATTATATCTTGGGCATACTCCGGACATTTGAAAGAATCGTCTATATTGCTAGCATCTATATCGGGCACACCATGTGGACATTTAGTGTAGATGGATCTGATCATGTACTTTGGAATTTCAACATCCATGGGTTCATCTGAAGATAAAATAATTCTAAGGTTGAAACATATAGTTAGACATTATGTAGGACATTACTGGTGAAATATTATGGAGAGAATTGAACTTTAATATGCAACTAAACAAATGCTTGAAGGAAACTTCTACCAACAATTCGTTACAGAATATTTACTTTTATAATATTCACGAAATATCCTTTCGAACTGAAAAAACGTTGACGATCTTTAACAGACAGAGTTTTATAAAAACATTTATTTATTTATTTAAAGACAGTTTGATGATGTAAGTTGTTGGTTATTGTTGTTCATTTGGTCTTCACTCAGGGGTGCTGGACGCACTCAGGGTAGGGTGGTGAGGCCACGGGGAAAGGACATTTTCTCGCACTAGCAGCCCAGTCATGACACGTCGAAGTATGCATGTCTCGAAGGACGAAGGCCCGAGATGAGGGCGTTTGAGAGAGGTGTCCCCTCCCATCGGGAGGGGAATACCTTCTCCTAAACTCCTCCCCATTGAATTTCGAAAGCTCCCAGAACGGATGTGGGTGTATTTTAGCCTTACTTCGAGAATAAATCATAGAAAAAAGTGAGTGACGAATCTGGGAAGGGCGATGGCTGTCTCCTCTCGCCTTCGTGGTCTGAAGGCGGGGAGGGCAGCAGCCCCCTGCCTCGGTGCTTTCTGCGTCCCTGGCTTAACTGGTTGAGTGCTGAAACCTCAAATTTGGCTTCCACTAAAAGTGGCAGTACTTTCTTTATTCATTGTTTGTTTATTGGGGCTTTAACGACACTTTCAACACCCAGGGCCATGTCGAGTTGGCTAGTTTTACAGGTGCAGTTAGAAGAAGCACACGGTGAAAACAACAGAACAACGGCAAATAACTGTCAAACTCTCCAACTTACTAACCCGATACTGTCAAGGTTTGCGTCGATTGAATGCAAATGTGCCGTCGTCCACGACAACATGCTCCCACTTGAAGTGTCTTGCCCAAGAACACAACGCTGACAGCGGGGATCAGAATCGAACTGTGGACCTTTCGATCTCACGTCCACTGTTCCAGTCAATGAGCTGTCGTGCTCACTAAGTGTCAATAGTATGACAATTAAAAGATTTCATTTTGTCAGGTGCTTCTTCAAATTCAATTGAAAGTAATAAATATTCTTTTGATATGAACTGTTTTGTTACAATTTATTGCAGAGTGCCCGTGGGCACTCTGCAATAAATTGTAACAAACAGATTCTTATATTAAATTCTAACTTTAATTATTTATTTATTTATTTATTTATTTATTTATTTATTGGTGTTTAAGGTCATATACTTATGTACAATGGCTAATCGTGACCGTGACAGTTTAACGGGTGGAGGACGCCGGAGTACCCGGAGAGAACCATCGAACAACGACGAGCAGCTGCCAGCTCCCCAACATCCGCACTGCAGCACAGGCTGGGTTAGATTGGTTGAAGACATGCGCACCATCGACGTGCAGTACGCCTTGGTACACGGCGTCATCGTACCCCCATGTAGACAATCGGGGTTAAGTGCCTTGCCCAGGGACACAAAGCGAGAGTCCGAATCGATCGCTCAGATAGTCACCCATCCGAAGACTAACCGGGCTCGACGGCGCTTAACTTCGGTGATCTGACGAGAACCGGTTATCTCAACGCCACCGCGCCCCCGCCTAAATCCAATAAAAGGTCAAGTTTTTCCAATAGTCTATAGCTATTCTGCCCTATTTAGGGGGCTTCCGCCAAACGCGTTCCTTGCCGGGTCCTATTTTACGAGTTAAACACAACGTGTTTACTGGAGTGAAAAGGCACTGTTAACGTCCAGGTGTGTACGATTTAACAGGCCTTCCCAGTATCATTGTAATGGCCTGCGGCGATCAATTGACAAACGCGAAGACGCGCAAAAGCACCCAAACACATCCAAACAATAAAAAACACCGTAGTAGTTAGCGGTTTGACATATAAGGTACAGTTGGCAAAAGAAGGTCGGAACTCAAAGCTGCCCCTCATCTGGGTATTTATTTATTCATTTATTGGTGTTTGCGGTCATATATTTCTGCACAATGGCTAATTGTGACCACAACATGGAGATTATAGTCAAAGGTTTTGTCAAGCGTTTATACCCATGTGGCCCATTTTAGAGGACTTCCACGCAGAGGCGGACTGACCGGGAAGTCTGCCGTTGCCCCCACCGACCCCCATTGGGAGCCCCATGGCCTCACAATGGATGCAGCACAACGCCTGTTGGTGCATGGAATTGGGTGAAATTTACCAAAAGGCGAAGTGAATCTGATTGCATAGACTGTCGGTTTGTCGAAATGCCCTCAATGTGGACAGCCACTGGCAGTCCATATAGAGGGCATTTCGATATACCAGCAGTCTAGCCTGTCACTGATTGGTCAGATGCAAGGAAAAGGCGTTCTTTCGGTTCGAAAAATCAAACTTTTCTTCCATCGGGTCGAACTGTGATCGGTGCGATGAGTCTGGGGCCTCTCCTCTGCAACCATTCTTGCCAAATGAGTGACAACGATGATAGAAAAATGTCATTTAATGCCCTCTGTGTGGCCTACCAGATGTAAGGAAGCAGCGTTCCTTCAGTTCTAAATGTCAAAATAGTGTCCGGGTCTGGGTCCCCTTGGTACATTTCCCGGCAACTGTTTTTGCCCAGACCACCCCTGTTTTCACCCCAAGCATTGGTAATTAGTTCCTATTTTACCAGTAAAATAGAGTGTGTTTACCACAGTAAACAAGTGCTGTTTCACTTCCCTTGGTTCCCACGGGGCCCTCATCTAGGTGTGCCCATTTTAGGATGCCCTAATAAAGTTTACCATTAGGCTGAATCTTCTCGGGAACAGGCACTCCCACGTCTTCATTGCGCTGTTTGTCGGGTTTCGTTTTCTTTCTTCTGTTTGCTGAAAAATGTATACTGCGATTCAGTCTTTTAAAACGATTTTTTAAACTTTGCATGCACGGAAACAAAATGGATAAACAAAAAACAAAAGTCCCCCACCCCACACCCTCGCAAAGAAACCCAGAACATGTCCAAATTTGAAGTGCCAAACCTATTTTTTTATTACACGTCTATTAGTTTTCCTCCAGTTCCAGTTTACAAATTCGTACGGAACACGTGTTCCATAGGAATTTCCTTTGACGGACTATTTTTTTTCCATCGGACGTCATGGACCCATCAAAAGAACTAAAATGACAAGGATCAAAAAATGAAATTATGTTATTTATTTAGTGGTCTTTAAGGTCACTTGCACCCCCATGGCCACACTATTCTCGCAACTCAATTTTGAATTGACGTTTAGCCAACCGTTCATAGCCATGCTTCCCACTTTAGAGGACTACTGCTCAGGCATTTTGTGGCCGTGCCATATTTTACCAGGAAGCAAAACTTGTTTCCATAGTAAATAAGAACTTATTCACTTACAAGGAGGACAATGGAATCAAAACTGTTTAAAAATATTAAGCAGGAAACTTTGAAAGATGTGTGTGCTTAAATATGTTCCTTATTAAAGTTGCCAAATATTTAGCTTGTTTTCAAGGTTGGTGTCAGGAAACAGCTTACCTGCAGATTGAGGTGAGGAAAATAGGTTGATGGGGATATAATCCTGTTTGGATTGCCACCCACTAGAGGGAGTAACCAACAAGGGAATAAAATCATTCAATAGTACAGCCGAGCCCATTTAATTGAATATCTTTAATTGAATAACATTGTTAATTCAATATAGCTTCTAATCACGAATATCTCCCATACCTTCAGTACACATTTGATCTGCTAATTACATGTACGTTATTGAGCCACTGTTAACTGAATAAAAAATATCTGGTAATATATAGAGATATTTTCCGGACAATCACCTGATTTTTCGACCTATTTGCATCCAATACAGGCATTTAATTTGTTATACAATGGAATAAATGTTCAGTTTATGTCTTGAATACATGAAAGTCCCTAAATACCTGTGATTTATTTATAGGAAAGTCCCCAAATCCCTGTGATTTATTTATAGGGCTTTAACGACACTTTCGACGGCCAGGGTCATCTCGTATCGGACAGCTGTATGAAGCCGGAGTACGTGGAAAGAACACTCGAGTAGCGGCCACACTCTCCATCTGCAGGGTTAACACTGATTGAAGACAAGTGTACCATCGACGTAACGTACGCCTCAATATACAGTGCCTCCGCGTGAGCAATCACGATTAAGTGCCTTGCCCAAGGACACAACGCAGTTGCCCCTGACGGGGATCGAACCCTGGCCCTTTTGGTTTGAAGTCCAGTGCCGTAACCACTGAGCCACCGCGTACCCACTGTTTAGTGAATACTCATGTAACTGAATGCAATTCAATGGCAAAGTTGCTATAAAATAAGAGGGTTACACTGTGTTACAAAACTAGTGACAGAATTAGATTATTGCCGCAACTGAACTTCGTGGATTAATTTCCATAAATCATAATTATCATCTTTAGTCTGTTTATAATCCCACTCAGGATATTTCTCAACGGAGGTAATTTAGTTTTATACCATGGTAGCCTATGTTACTCCCTGTGAAAAAGCCTGTATGTTAAATTTTAGCTTTTAACAAAACCAGCTGTGTAAAGCTTTTACTGGAGTTAATAATAATTTACACATATACGCGGAAGTTAACCAACTTGACCTTTGGCATGACGCAATTTGCCAACTTCGATACATTCACACTTCGCGATGTTTCATTCAAACATTCGACATTTTGCGGAACTATCTACTACGTGTAAATTGACTTATTAAGTTTAAGATACCTACAATTAACTATTTAAAATAAAATTTAAGAATTGTTAGTAACAATTCGACTGAAAAAGCAAGGTAAATTCAATCAACTTTGACGATGGGTCTAGCTGTCAATCAAGCATTCACGTACAGCCGGTGTACCCGTATATACTGTAGTTATTGACGTAAAATTAATCAGGGGACTTCGGGTTGAGGGCACTTTCAGGACCTATTTTCATATCGTGATCACATCACACGCTGGTATAAAGTCAAGATTAGTCTACTGTTGATACATGTTCGAATAAGTTCTGTGTAGTATGATGGCATTGATTGAAGTAAAGTTCTAGGGAGGCCTTACGTTCGTGCTCCTTTAACAAGTCACAAATTATCATCACGACACCACATTCGAATTATAAAAAAGTTACCTTTCTTTATGTTATAAATGTACATGTTGGCCTCTGATTTAACCGCGATATCTTATCTTATCTTTGTAAAGGAATCGTTCAGTAATATTAACAATATGATAATGGCTTTAGGGCCCGGGGTGGGGAGGGGTGCAACAAATCCAAAACATCAAGTCCGTTCCCTCCTCAAAATTTAAATTATAAGTGTGAAGCTGTGAAACATTGGACAGTCCCCGAAGTCGGGCTTGCCTTTTGACAGAAATTACAAACAACTTTCAAGATTTTCAGAAGAAAATAATTATGGAGTTGCTCTCGAAATATTTGATTTTCAAGATCATAAGTCCGAAGATATTTGACTCGGGGTGGAAGAAAGTGAATTTCCCTGCAGACGTTTTTAAAGCAAGGGTCAACGTTTCCAACTGGAGCAGAAGGATTAAAAATTAGATTTCTCCAAGCAGATATTCAAGTACAAGACATTCTTTACACCTTCCTGGAAAGAATGTGATATTTAAAATAACAAAAGCAAAAACAAACTCTAATTTCTTTTTTTTCTTCACTGTCCGATGAGGGGTTTGTTTTGATTCTTTGTTTATTGGGGTTTAGCGACACTTTCAACAACCAGGGTAACATCCTGTCGGTACAATTTTATTTGTGGAAGAAGCCGGAGCACCGGAAACCCACCGAACAACGGCGGTCAATTGGCAGACTCTCCAACTTAACCCGACAAGGGGAGAGTTAGCAATGATTGAAGGGAAATGCTCATTGACGCACCGTACACCTCAGTACACACACACCGTGTCCAAGGACACGGCGTAAAAACTGCACAACAGGATCGATCCGTCGATCTTTCGGTTTCAAGTCCGATGTTTTTTCAGGCCACCAATCAAAGGTTTTTAAACTGGAGGGCGTGACGGCTGCAATTGGACTTATCCAAATGCCCCTCCTCCCGCCCTCAAAGACTCCAGACCAACTTCCCTGTATTCACCCTACACCTAACATAATGGACAAAACCGACCACCGCTAATCACAAAAAATGCCAAACTAATTTGGGGGGTCTCAGTAGATAGCTTATGACACCTCGTTCTAATGAAGGGTCACGGGTGTGTTTTTGAGACATAAAAATGACAATTTGCTTTGGAGTGTCGACTGTTATTCGATTTGGTTAAGGGGTTAGAATGTAATATTTTAGAATAAAAATAGAAAATCATTCATCGCTTCCTCTTCATTTGGAAATATTTCAAAACTCATTCGTCAATAAGCCGTTTTTTCAAGTTCAGTAATATTGGGATTTTGACTTTTCTATTCCTTCAGTTCGTTGTTACTGTTATTTCCGTTCATTGGACTGAAAGGGGTTAGTTTCTCGTACAAATGATGCATCTAGAATTCACCCTTTGAAACCGAGAAGAGGCACTTCTTCTGCCCAGGAACATGATACATCTTACTTTCGTTATGTTGGAGATAGCAGCGAAGTGAATGTGTGGGAAAGACCAATCAATATTTTCAACGTGCAGCCCCAAGGCTGCACGTTGTAAATATTAATTGATCAAATCATAAATATTGAATATGGACTCTTCCAATTGCTGCCGTTGAACAGACATGGAAGCTACCACCACGGTCCAAAGGAAAATATAAATACCTGAAAAATACTTAGATACCTACATGGATATGCGCAGGGCGTTGGTTGTTTGGTAGATCGAAATATCTTGGAATACAAGACTCCATGTTTCCTCTCAGGCTTGCCATGATGCTTAGCAGGAACATTTGCCGTTTGGACATCACCAAGAATTTTGCGCTGGAATAAAATATTTTGGAGATAAAACATGTTGACCACATGTGTCTACAGACAACCATACGAAACTTCTGCTAATTTTTTTTATCCAACTCGTCTTGGACTCACAATATTATCTGGTAAAAAAGCTGAATAATTCCACTGATCTATTTGTGTTTACGGCCACCTTTAGTATATTTACCTATATCAGTAATAGTAGTAGTAGTTTATTCAAACAACAATGACACCTACAGAGAGGCAGATTGTACAGTGAGTTAACAGTAACATGATATGATTATACATGTAATAAACTGATAACAAATAAAATAACTAATTTGAAAACTGACAAGGCTAATGTAGCATACATATACGCATACACAGTCAAGACATTAAGTCAGTTTAATGACCTACGATTTTGCAGTTATTGTTTCTCTTTTCCTGAAGAACAGCAGGATTATGTTGCAGGTGAAGTGGCATAATGGGATATTATTTTTCATAAAAAATTCAAACCGATCTTCTTTGCTTTCATTTGAAAAGTCCGGGCTGTTCCTGTTAATTAACGCATACAACTGTTTTCTGATGTTTGTATCGGCCGGGCTGTCCATTACAAAATGCATCTCAGATTCCACATCGCCGGTGGCCTTACAGACATCAGAAGCGTTACAAATCCTATTTCTAAGGGATTTGGCGGCTGTACATGTCTCCCCTTTTCAATTGCCAAATTATGATTACTAATCCGTATTCTTGTAAACATATTTTGCGCTTTCTTTGTTTTCGAGTAAGCTAAATAGGGCTCTAATTTAATGTCATCTTTGAAGGTGCGTTAAGTACGCAATTTATTTTTGCTGTTCTTTTTGTCATTGTTAAGGTATTCATTGAACTAGATTGTGTAAACATTTGTTAAATGTTCATAACCGCAACCTAGGAATTACCCACCCCAAGTGTTGATTGTCGGGGCATATTTTACAGTACAGCAGAACTTGTTTACTACAGTAAACTATTTATTTATTTATTGTTGTTTAAGGTCACATATTTATGCACAATGGCTAAGGATGACCGGCTACAGTAAACAACCACTGCTCCACTCCGTGGGGTTCCCAAGGGGGGATGTTTAATATCTATCTGGGTGAGTGCCAGAAGTCCATATTCGGGTTATGCAGAGCAATTCTTGTACCACAATTAAAACAGGTTCTTGCTGATGATAAAATATGGGGCGACAAACTAAGGATGATCGAACACAACTTGAGACATCTGGGGACGCATACGTGGTAATCCTTCTTACTTTTAAGCTGCACGTACCATTTATTTGCCTGTGAAATTGTTTTCCAGAGAGGTGTTATAATTTACGTTTTTGAAGCAAAATACGAAAATATTGAGTTCAAACATTTTAAATCTCGTCTTCTCTTTGTGTTAGGCAAGGTTTAACAATGTGGAAGCCATATTACAGGAATATAATAGTCTAACTCATTTTAACAACTTTAATAGTTTATCTGATTAAGTGACTTCTTTGTTGCCAACTTGCCATTTCTTCGTTGGACTTAAACTTATTATTTTGGCATCAGAGTACATCTGCAATTGGGATATAGCAATGGGAAGTTCAGCACATGATTCTAGTGCTTCCCCTAGGTACCATTTCTGGTTGAGATAAAAACTGTCTTCTGCACATGCAATAATTTCAGAAGATGTCGGAAATGATCAAAATGTTATCCCAGTTTAGCATTGGTTCGGATTAATTTTCGAATGACAACAGTTTTTAATTTATTCAATAAATGGTGGCGATATTCGTTCAGAAGAATGAACTACGAACAGTAAAACTGAGTTATTTTTTGGTCTTCATCGATTGCGTGATTTTCGGTAAAAAAATGTTACATCCGTTAACCGTTTTCTTCTTTATTGTTATCTCACTCTAGTTATGCACTTAGGTCTGTAATTACGGAAACAAAACGGCTCTAAAATTTCAGTACAGTTTATGTAAAGTAAACAAGCACGGCTCTCCTTCCTGGAAATCCCACTCTGAGGATATTGAAGATACGCAGAGCAAACAAAGAGGACACACTTTTCTCGTATACGTTGTACATAATCTTTACCATGTTCAGGAAAGTACACTTAGTATGTTATGGGCCTGTTGTAGGGCAGTGTCGTGACTGCGATACACTGGTCTCATTTTAAGTAAAACAAGGTTGGGCGGGAAGCTCATCTGACCCAGCATTGAGAAGGGGACAAAACCTGCAAAACGTAACATCGGACTGTACATGAGCATCGATAGAGACCAAAGTCTTTCTGAGGCTGCGCGTGTGTTGACATAACATGAGTAACGTCAACCGTTTCGCGGGAAAACGCCCGGGTTTTCCTGTAAAAATGCAATAACGCTACTAGTTCCTTTTCCAGAAGGCACCCACATATATATCTACTGCAATACTATTATTATTTATTATTGTTTAATGTCACTTCTAGCATCATAAAGTCAAATTTAACCAACCGGTTATGCTCAATTAGTGGAATTCCACCACATGCGTATCACACCCTCTTTTACCAGTAAAACAGTACTCGTTTATAATCTTTCCAACTCCTGGGGTTCATACCGGGAATGCTACAATATACAGGCACGTAACGACGGGGACCATTAGGGTGGCACGAAAAAAAAAAAACCTCTCTTAATGTCTCCGTTAAAGGTCTGGCGAAGCTTCTTTAAAATGCATGGGAAACGTTCTGGGACATAGCATATTACTGATATTTTTTTGAAAATGTTCCTGCTTTTTCCCGTACGAAAAGTTAAAGTTATAATTACAAACACAATGCTACAGTTGAAACATGAAGGTTTATTACGTATATATTCATGCAGGTAGTGGAGTTAACAGTGATCACGTTTTTTATCAGAACTAATTTATGTGAGAATTGAAATGAATTATCTGTCGGTTCAACGGAGTATGAATGTGCGTAGCACTTCATACAAAACTTAACACGTCCATACCACATTCATACTCCAAGCACGCTCAAATAATTCATTTAAATCTTTGCAATTTAATCCAGGGTGTTTGTTTGCATTATAATATACCCCCAAACGGCAGAAGACTCCCTTTTTATTGTTTTTATATCAAACGGAGCACGGGGCATATTTATTCAGGATTTTCGATATAGGGCCAATAAGCGCGGCCTCGAGGAACGCGGTGGGTCAGCTGTTACGGCATTGGACATCAAACCGAAAGATTCACAGTTCGATTCCCGCCAGGGGCAAATGCGTTGTGTCCGTGGGCAAGGAACTTAATCCGGATTGCCCAAGTGGGGGCGCGGTGGCGCCGTGTGATAAGGTGTCGATGGTATATTTGTCTTCAACCAATGCAAACCCTGCTTGTGTGTATACGCCAGCTTCCTACTCCCGTAAAACTGTCCGACACGACGTGACAATGGCTGCCGAAAGTGCCGTTAAACCGAAATAAATAAATAAATAATTATATATAAAAACGAGGTCTCGAATGCGAAAGAGACAAATAAGTATGAAAAAACACGTGCCTGCTAACTAACAACTCACTTGCAGTAATTTCAGTTTAACTGCATTGTTGAAAACAGCCGTTTATTTTTATTTCAGAAATGGGTGGGACAAAAAAACAACAGTCCTCAGATTGGAATATTTAGATTTTATAGAAAATGTCCTTTCTAATAAAACCTACCACAATTGTTTGCAACATGCTTGCACTACAGTGGAAGTCCCTAACTCGGAAGTATACTCTATTTTTTATCTTTCCCAAGCAATTTGGGGAAGAAAAGGTGGTGCAAAAGCGCCAAGAAAAAATAAGACAAAAAACTGGGCCGAGTGCGACCGGCGCACGCCCAGTAGAGGATACTCTTCTCTGTGCCAATCCATGGCTTCTAGTACCAATGCGCAGACGTATAACCAACGTGTCATTCTATTTGAAATCCGTCAACATTGGAGTTATGTGTTCAGCGGGGAGGAAGAATTCTTACCCGAATAAGAAGACGGGAGGGCCTCCAGGTGAACAATTGTGGTAGGAATAATCAGAAAGGTGCACGAGCGCCTTAGAAAGCACACGCAAGGGAACTTGTATGTCGTCAAACATATCTAGAGGCAGACATGGTTCGAGAGAGATAGCATACAGAACATCTCTGGATAAGTCCAACAGGGACTTTAACGTCACCATAGGAATAACGGCCGACTTATAGGCTTAGGAAGCCAGATGGAGAAGTCCTGATCCAAGACCCTCTAAGTCTGGCAGACCGGCGGATTGGAGGAATCATAAGATCGATTACGCACAGGGGGCAAAAAAGCATCAATCCTAGTGAAGAACGAAGTCTTCATAGACATGGAACTCAGCTTACAGTCCAACGTTGCAAAAGCTTCGACCACCACAGGCTGTAGGCGCGTGACCGACGATCGCGACCTGGCCGAAGCCTCCGGCTAGTCTGACGGTTTTAGCTGCGGAAGGAACTCACACACAAAGTCGAGAGCCGCCCCAAAGTCAGTACACTGGTGTCTCCTGGAAAGAACCTGCGTGAACAAGGAGAGGGCCTTCCTAAGGTCACGGCCCGAATTTGCCGGTCCGACGTGGGAAGGACCAGGCAAAGTGGCTCCACATCTGACTCTCTTAACCAGCGAAGGGTCACGATCCTCAAGAACACCCGACGCGGAGCGACTGGTGGCTGCCGAAGCATCCGAAGGCAGATGCTAATACGGATATGAAATACCCCGAGGATCCGGTGGGCGGGAACTCAGGAGAGTCGCCGCGGACCTCTAAGGGCAGAAGACCCTGGCTGCACAAAATGCGCCGTTCTCGCAAAACTGGCTGAAGGGCCATAGTACGCGGGTGGAAGAGCAACAGAGTCCATGGTGACCCCACCATGGGCACCAGAGTCCAATATAAACACTTCTTGGTCCGACGGCTGGGAGACCAAAGCAGAGGAATCGGCAGGCAACCCCTTCCGACTTCACCGAGGTGAAGCCAGGGAAGGCTGAGGCCAATATCCCACGTCCAAATGAGCAGCTACCCCTGCAGACCCCTGAAACCTAGACCGAAGACGTCACCGACGGAGCAGCAGCAAGAGCTACGGCGGTAGCTGTTGACATCGTTGGAAAAGAGGAGAGGGCAACCAGCTCGGTTCCAAAGGAGTCACGACCCTTGTGGCAGCCTCAGCTGTCGACTGGAGGGAGGACAACAGTCCGGAACCATGCATCTCTTCACGGAAACGTCAACAGCTAACGCAGTATCCACCGCAAGGAACGACTGCAAATCCCCCACGGATGGGGTAGAACTCTCTCCAGGTAGGGTCGTGCCGGGAGGCCCCGATTGACTGCGTTCTCCTCTTCCGCGGGCGCGGGAAGAACGGCTGCGATTACGTACAACAGGGTTCACTGAAGCCCAAAAGGTCGGAGTCCAAGACCTACATAGCCCACATGTTCTATCCACTGAACACCCATAACACGAGGAACAAGAAGTATGGGAGTCAACATGCTTGGGTAACATACATTGCCCGCAAGGAACCGTCCTGGGCATATCTGGCAATAGAACAGTAGATGGGAAGGTGAGACCAATTAAAAAAGAAAACAGGACACCCCCAGCTACAAAAGGAAGGTGAGGGAAATTAAGGTGCTATATAAGTAAGGGAAATTTGTTTACTTTGAAATTTCCACCTCTGTTACTCCATTAATTCGAATTCAAGATACACAAATTGTACACCAAAATGAAGGATGAGATGCGTAGAACACGAACAATATATGCAGTCAACTCAGAGCTGACAGCAGACAAAAATGGTTCCTGGAAGTCTGCTGCCGTATTCGTACCAGAACTGATAATAAAATAATATTTCAGGCAAACAGTTCATGGTCAACTGTGCTTCAGATATCCAGGAACAAAGCTAGGGCATCAAACTTCTTCAAAACGCAGCGACAGAGCTTCATGAGTGTGAATTCCAAAACTCTTCTTTGTTAACATTGTAAATCTAATTTCAATTTCCGATCAAGGTCATCGGACGTAAAAGGCATCGATATACAATGCCGTCAAAAATCAAAAATCATATAATGAGGAAGATCACCTTTAAACAGCATACTATTGTTATCCAGATACTGCACAGTTGCCATATTCTATGCAAGTATTATGACATCTAAAATTTATCAGAATTACGATTTTGTTTTTTGATGGAAATTCGCATGTCCGTCGAAGATGGAATCCATCTTCAATAAAAAAATGCAGACAGTGTTGTCCTATCGCTGCATTCTAAAGCTAAAGTGTTTTGAATGCCTAGCTTTGTGTTATTCGATATCTGAAGCACATTTGGCCACATGTTGTTCTCTGGAAATATTATTTTATTATCAGTTCTGGTACGAATGCGGGAGCAGACTTCCATAATCCAGTGGTGCCTACCATGAACTTTGTGAGTTGATTACATATATTTTCCGTGTTCTATACCTCCCAATCTTTATTTTGATGTATAATTTGAGTATATTTAATTCACATTTATGAAATATAGAGGTGTGAAATTCAAAGGAAATACATTTCTTTTACCTACATACACCTTAAGGCCCGACGGGAACAAAAACGTACAGCCAGAATTGGGGAAATAGGCAGAAATTCAACCACATGCGGAGGGGAAAAATGCTGCTACACCAGCACCCTCACCCCACCCCACCCCTCTACCCCCCGCCGACATCTAACTCCAAAATCAGCAGTACCCAAAAGGGGTAACATAAGTCAAGACTGAACCACAGAGTACCCGAAAATCGAGTGCGAAATCGGCAGAGAGAAAAATATATAATTCGCGAAATTAAATAATGAATTAAATCGAGAGAATATACAAATACAGTTTTATATAAGTGAATCTGGAAGCTACAGCTTGTTAATCCATCATACAGCACAGGAACCACTGCAACAGGGGAACACTGACGTGAGCAAAATTCAAACGCATCTTCAAAAGATGGCAGAAGAAAAACGAATGACACGTTGGTTATACATCTTCGCACTGTTACCGGAAGCCGTGGATTGGTGCAGACAAGAGTGCCCTCTACTGGGCGTGCGCCGGTCGCACACGGTCCAGTGTTTTGGCTTATTTTTCTTGGTGCTTTTGCAACACCTTTTCGAAAGATCAAAAAATAGAGAGTATACTTCCGAGTTAGGGACTTCCACTGTAATACAAGCCTGTTGTAAGCAATTGTGAGGTAGGTTGATAAGAAATTATTTATCCAGTTATGAAAAGCTCACCTCATATGCAAGCAAATGGGTTATCATTAAAGGAATTTAAATAATATACATTCTAGGGAGAATGCCCATTTACACAAAGCCGACTAATAATTTTTTTTCACGGAATGTGAGACATGTGGCTCTGGGGAATCTCCATCTGTCGTGTGTTCTCGTTGAAGATTAACATCTCTGAATAATGTCTTGCACGAAGCAAGGAAAATAGTTGCTAGCAGACCCTGCACACACAGATGATCTCAAAAGCAGAGGTAGCGAAAGCACAATGTCGGTGTGTGTGGGTGGGCGTATTGGAGCGGGGTGAAGCGGAGAGGGGGAGGGTACGCACAAATGTCCAAGCGTTCTTAATTCCAACATCTTGACGAGGGAAATATATGGTGCAAAAACGCAGTTGGGTGGGGAAGGAGCAGGGATGCTTGAAATAAAACAATGCGTTCGACACAGGTGGTGACGTCCTTTTGTGTCATGCCAATGACGCCACAGACAATTTACTCTACATACACCCGATACTCTTTTTATGGCGTAAAAGCAAGGACCTCGTCATGATTCGGTCCATTGTTTTCTATTTCCACCATGTACCAACCCGAAAGCTAGACGTCTGGGTAGAAGACAGCTGCAGCTGAAGAAAGAGAGAGAACTGGCTGAACACAGAATACAATGATGAGGTGGCTAAGTATTATTTATGTATTTATTTATTGGTGTTTAAGGTCATATACTTATGCACAATGGCCAATCATGAACATGACAGGTTTACGGGTGGAGAAAGCCGGAGTACTCGGAGAGAACCACCGAGCAACGACGAGCAGCTGCCAGCTCCCTAACATCGTAACTCCGCACTGCAGCACAGGCAGGGTTAGATTGGTTGAAGACATGCGTACCATCCTATCGACGTGCAGTACGCCTTAGTACACGGCGTCATCGTGCCCCCATGTGGACAATCGGGGTTAAGCGCCTCGCCCAAGGAAACAACGCGGGAGTCCGAAAATAAGGCGGTTAAGAAATTGCACAAAATGTATTACGTCAATGGCCGCCTATATTGACACATCAGCTTGCTATCCGATTTTTAATCTTATTCTTTGATCAAGTTACATGTCTTTGGAAAAGTGTGTGTGTGGGGGGGGGGGGAGGGTCCCTTGTGCTCTGTGATTTCGCTGACACTGATCATGAGGGGTCAAAGACTATGTTTTTGCGACAAAATATGAAAACACAATGCAGTTTAAATGGTGATTTTTGTGAATAGCGCTGACCACTTTTAGTCGTTACATTGTCCGCTGATCTGAACCATTTGTTAGGTTTCTGTCATGCATTCTGAACATGCTGAAGAAACGTGAAAAGAAATTCTTCACAATAAGTTGTGCAGCACCGATTTCACCGTAGATGAGGGGGGGGGGGGAGCGGCGGCTCAGAAGGTAGAGTTGCAGGCTGGAAGCCGAGAGGGCCTAGGCTCGACCGCGTTGTGTCCTTTGACAAGACACTTCACCCCCATTGCCCACGTGGGGGCACGGTGGCGTTGTATACTAAGGCGCACTGCACGTCAATGGTGCACCTGCCTTCAACCAATGCTAACCCTGCTTCTGTGGAATTAGTATGCTGGGGATCTGACAGTTGCTCGTCGTTGCTCGGTGGTTCTCTCCGGGTACTCAGGCTTCCTCCACCAGTAAAACTGTCGTGGTCATGATTAGCTACTGTGCAGAAATATGTGACCTCAAAATGCCAATAAATAAATAAATAACACCGTAGATGTTAATACATGAGACTTCTGGTCGACACTGGATAAAAATGACGCTCAATGGCAAAACCGCGATACACTCTGAAGTGAGAAAAAACTGTACAGGTTAAAATACGTCTTCTACTGTGGAAACATTTAGTATTTTTTTATGTATTGGTGGTTAAGGTCACTTTCAGCACATATGTTCATATATAAAAAGCTGGATTGTAGAGGGTATGTTGGCTCCTTATCAGATTAGAGCTGACCCGATCCTGGACAGTTTTCGTGCATATTAAGTTACGAATTATTTCCAATTTTCACTTCAACCATATGACAACGCAGCTGATGTTGAGAAAAAAAAAACGTCAGACAGTCCACAGACCATTGCTGCAGACGCAACTTTGGAACGAAATACATGAAAGCAGTACTTGCAGAATATACTGAGCGAAATTGCGTTTTCTCGGTGAAAGTTTGCAGGGATCTTTTTTGTCCTTATCTTTTTGTTATTCAAATAGACAGGCATTTTATACAATATACTGTCCCATGACGGCCGACGGAAAATTTCTAGTTGCATTGCACATCAAGGGGGGGGGGGGGGGGTAATAACAGTTTGAATCCTAGCTGGACTGAGTCACATAATGTACTCCCTATTTATATAATAGATGAGATGAAAGCTATATATTTGCACCAATTATGATCTCTCGTTTGAACGAATGATAGGCACTTCGTCGCCTGAGTGCTAGAATGTTCTATGTCCCCTATGGGACATAGAACATTCTAGCACTCAGCCGAGTCGGAGCCGACGACTTGTAAAAAAAAACAAAAGAGAAGGGCTGCCGCCCCGAACACACCGCAACCCTTACGCCCATGCCAATAGGCTCGATAACGAACCCATGTCTCATTCACCGGCTGTTTACCTGCTTCACTTACTCATTGTGTGAACAAGTTTAAAATGAAACAAGCCAAGACCAATACCGGGTCTGGACCTGCGTAGCTGCATGCAATTGAATCGGCAAACAGAAAGTGGCTGCACGGCAGATCTGAAAATTGCATACACGATACAACTGATCATTATCAGGCTCCAGATGAAATATAAAATCAAGCCCTTGCATAGAAGCCGAGAAAAGTTTGACAAAAAATTTCAATGTTCAGTGGGTACAGTAAAATTTCAAAGTATCGGCAAACAGGAAGTGGCTGCACGGCAGATCTGAAAATTGCTTACACGATACAACTCATCATTATGAAGCAGCAGACCAAATATAAAATCATTCCCTTTCATAGAAACCAAGAAAACTTTGACGGAAAAAGTGTTTCGGACGGACTGACGGAATGACGGACTGAGTCGAGCGGTTACTAGACCTGCTCTGCCACTGGCGACGCAGGTAAAAAGGGGCTTCCTTTCCCAACCATGCGAACTTAAAATGATATGCAATCACACCTTTTCGGTTTTCAAAACTGGAAAAGGCGTGACTATCATAAATTGTCATGCTTTCGTATTGGGGTTCTGAGAGAGTTTATTTACATATGATCTATATATACGTGAGAATGGTGATCTGCACGACGTGACAATATAGTGATCTGGGCACAGCGGTTGTTGTTTTGGTTGAGTATTTGTGTTTCCCTTCCTGCATGTATGGCTGTATAATGACGGCAAGACAAGTATAAAGTCAAGTTTAAACAAAGTTTATGAATATGCTTCCCACGCAAGAGGTGCTTTGGTTACTGGGTAGGAACGAAAATAAGACTTTTCGGGGTTCTCACGGGGATTATTGGCCATTAAAGTCTTTTGGGCATAGACAGCTTAGCAATAATGTAATCCTATGCATCCCACTCTCGGGGAATTATACACCAAACGATAGCGATTGTGTCCCATTTTAGCAGGAAAATAAACTAATTTACTACAATGAACAAGCCATATTCTACATCCCGAGATTTCGATTCGTTCCGGGGGGGGGGGGGGGGGGCGTGGTTATCAAAGATAATCCATCTTCCACGTACTGTGGGCGTCATAAGGAAAGAACAGTTTTGAACTCCCATGACCAAGTTGCCAACGTTTCTCTAAAGCACACTATGCCATTACTTTAATGTGTTCCTCTCGAGACATGAAAGAGTTCCTTTACGGTGCTGTGGGGTAAAATGTAGTTCCCAAGTCGTTAGTGAGGGAAACATTACACATTTAGTACATCCCATGTACTGTCGTAATTTAGAATTAAAGAACAAATACAAGAAAATACATGATGGACGATCAACTCCAATATTTGGGTTGTGCCAAGTTTCATCATCCCCTGTCAAGGGGAGTAATCGAGACTTTTAGCGAAAAAACACGAGATAAGTTATGGATGGCACGCATTCGGTTCCCCTCGGTTTATTCTGATTCTCGCCATAAGACCTTGATTGGTGACCGGAGTGAGATGCCCAGTTGTTTGCGGGAAAATGCTGACCTTTCAGTTTGAAAGGTAAATACGATCCTTAACCATTTACCCAACCCAACGGCCAGAACCGCCCAGCGCTATTCACAAAAATCACCATTCAATTTTCATTATTTTTTCATCTTTTGGTCTCAAAACATAGCGTATGATCCCTCTTTGGAACGGGCTCGTTGACCTAATTCCAATAAGGGGTTATAAGCTATGTTTTTGACACAAAAAATAGTTATTCAAGAATCCTGTCGACTGCCTTTCGTGTCAGGTAAAGGGTTATGAGATAAATACCCGAGGTCCTATGGCGAGAATCTGAAAAAAAACGAGGGTGGCCGAATGACAGAGGGGGTAATGTTGGTGGAACGAAATCATCCGAATTTCGACGAGCGGAGGAATGACAAATAGACATTCGTTTCCTGGGCTCTATTCCCACACTCGTCATTTGACCTCGGGTACGTTAAAGGAGGGATATAATCAGTTTTAGGACGGAATAAAACCTAACCACTCAGTTAGAAATGTAAATACACCCCTTTAAAAATAAATACGCTGTTAAAAAATAAATACGCTCTGGTGAGAAGTAACTTTTTAACATGCGTGAAACAAAAAATAAAAGTGAAACAACATAAACTTGTGTATATTTTTAAAGAGAAACGTTTATGAATGAGGTGCCTGTTATCCAGATAGTCTAATTTTATGTTATGAAACTTTTTCCAGCTCCGTGTCCTTCAGCTTTGATTGGAGATGGATTTAAAAATTTAGTGTCGCGAAAATATGAAAGATCGAATTCAACTTTTTAAAACGTTGTTTAATGTTGCAATTGATAAAGTATTTTTATCCAGCTTTCTGCGGGAATTCATGTTCACTGCCAATGCAGACGAATGTATATTCGAATATACAAATGTTAATTAAAAGTGATTGGGGCGGCAATCCATATTTTGTTTAAGTCAGAATGGGGCTTCCATTTTCTTTGGAGTCGTCAGAGTTGGTATGTGTTCGCTCCAGTTGCAAAGCAGCATATTGATCAGTTTGCTTTTTGTTTATGAAAGCTAAATACAGAAATTAGGAAGTATCTGACAAAAAAGGTGATGACGGTAACACAACGAGGATATGTCCGAGGAACGAAATCATCCAAGATGCGACGACTGATCTCTTTACAGTTGGATTGATGGGACATCAATGTCGTGACTCAAACTTCCCCCACCATCCTAATAAGGCTGCAACGATTAATCGTGTTATGCCCGAACCGCGATACCCTGCTCACGATTCAATACGTATCGTTGTTCACCCTGTATCGCGATGCAATAAATATAAATATAAGGCAAAACAGTTACGTAGATTTTGAAAGCTGCTGCAGTGTAACGCTGGGTTTTTTGCATACCAGCATTGACAGTGCTAGGATTATTCAGTTACACAAAGTTTGGTGAATTCCCTCTACTTTGTTATTTATTTCATTAATCCATTATATCTTGTTTGACAGAGCTCACAGAGCTCTGCCAAACAAGATATAAGGGATTAAATTGTTTGAGCATATTTCTGAGAGGAAACAACACCGGAAGACGGGTGATAAAATCAAAACCGGAAATAAATGAAAAAAAATGGTCATTACAATGAGAAGTTACACATTGTTTAAAGAGTGAATTCAAAAATTTGTAATAAAAGGAAGCTACTGGAAATGAATACATGTTATTCAAAGTATTTGATAGTTGCACTTGCAAATCGTACAATGCAATTTCAATTTGAATCGCTAGCGATAGCTGAAAATCGTCCCCTGGGTTCCAATGTGTTCTATGTGCCAGTGCTACTATTTCGTCCCCTGAGTTTCAATGGCAATTGGCACATAGAACACATTGGAACTCAGGGGAGGAAATAGTAGCACGGGTTCCCCTCGCAAATTTGGTTAGCGATAAAATGTGTTGTCTGTGTTAATAGTTGTCAAATGATTTGCCGAGTGTCCTTCTAATAATTGTTTTATAGACGTGAAGGCGTGTAATAAACACAGAACGACACACGCCTGTGGCCTCTCGTTCTATCCTTCCGCGCTGGCACTCGTGCGCTGGCACACATGCCATATCGATTAACCCATTCACACGCGTGTGTGCACACCATCAACATTATAAGTTATTGATGTGAAGTGGCGGTAAAATGGTCTGAGGTTTGCGGCTCGGAGTTTATGTTCAACCGAGACGCGAAGCCTCGAGCCCCAACATGCACTCCACACGGTAACATATGCTATTGGAGCAGAGGGCGAGAATTGTCTGATTGGAGCATATTCATTTTTCGCAGGTATCAAAATATATTCTTTGAAACGTGATTGGAGATTGAGAGCCGTTGGGAAACCAAAAACCTTCGAGAAATGTTTTTTCTTGTTGAACCACTAGCAATTTCGTATATTCCCAGCATCCCCCCCCCCCCACCCCACCCTAAGATGGCGGCGGTGGAGCCAATTTTCTGTATGTAACCAATGGCCGATCCAGTAATCTCGGTATAAAGATTTCAACTATTCTTCATAAACGCGTTTGCGAATTTAGAAAAAAAGAGTTCATCTGCCGGTATTTTAAACTTTCGTCGAATAGGAATGGCAGACGGCACTTAGAACATTTTTGTGAACTAACATTTTCGTCCTGAAAAAGCATTGTTTACGGCCCCCTTTTTAGAACAAACCAGTAGATCTCGTCCCAATGAAGAAGTCATAAGCTATGAAAAGCAGGCTAAATATATATAAATAAAAAAGGAAATTTCAAAGTGAAAAACGCTGGCCTGACCTAACCGTTTCATAGGGTAGAGGATTAACTGAAGATGAAATAAAGAATGGCAAAATACAGAGAAGCAATCATTTTCATTGCAGGAAATGATAATTTTAACCCATAACCCCAAG
Source organism: Pictodentalium vernedei (assembly GCA_031216915.1). Classification (NCBI taxonomy): domain Eukaryota; kingdom Metazoa; phylum Mollusca; class Scaphopoda; order Dentaliida; family Dentaliidae; genus Pictodentalium; species Pictodentalium vernedei. The sequence continues at coordinate 260,416,564 of CM062292.1, read as the reverse complement.
ATAATGACCAAAACAGGCCAGCCCGATTTCCAAAAGCCATTCAAATTTTATAATTTTTGGTTCCCAAAACATAGCTTATAACCCCTCATTGAAACAAGCTCACTGAGCTCTTTTCAATGAGGGGCCATTAGTTTAGTTTTGGAAAAGAAATGAAGATTTTGAGTTAGCAAGTTTGTTTTTGGTAAGCGTTATCTACTATTCGGGTTAAGTGCACGAAGGAAGGCTTAAACAATATAATGCCGGTAATATTCACTTTCAAAACTGCGATTTTTTATCAGCTCGAAAATATTTACATCAGACTTTGTTCTCGGTAATCCAAAACCTTCTAGGGTAAGTAAATATTTAAATCAACTTGGTTTAATGTCACTGAAATGGCTGGCCAACAAACCGATTCCATACACTGAAAATATCTGAAACAAATGTACATGTGTACATCGCAGAAAATCGCACGGATGGCTAATCGGAGGGGGCGTAATATATTATTATCCTCGTGTTGTGTGGATGGGATGGATTAAATCCAGAGACGCAGCTGCCTCCATGCCCTCGGACCATGGGGGCAGACAATACCCTTCCCAGGTTCGTCACTCAATTTTCTCAATTTTTTTTCAATCATTTATTTTCGAAGTAAAATACACCCAAAATCCGTTCTGGAAGTTTTCAAAATTTAAGGGAGAGTTTCAGTTTGGGAGGAGGTGCCCCCAGCTCTCAGACTCCCCATTTCAAGCCTTCGACCTTCAAGTCATGCGTGCATCGTCATGTCGTGGAGGGGCTGTTTTTGCGAGTAAATTTTCCCGGGGTCTGCGAGCCCCTGTGCTGAAATACTTCCACTTACCTCTTCAAATCTCATATGAGAATAGAGATATTTGACTCAGATACAAGGCTTCCGGGGTGTCTGGATCAAATCCCCCACCCTCCCACCCCCACCCCCTCCCACACACACACACGAGGGCGAGTTTTTCACATCCCACCCCGAGAGTGATTTTTCTCCTACCAAATCCAATCAAAATACTGCTCGTGCGATGAAAATTTACAAAACTCACGACAGGAAATGGTTAATTCTGAAATTGACAGTACGATGACATCCACAGGATATTACTGATTCCGATGAAGTCGTGTGGCTAGCACGGGAGAAAAGTCATCCCCGAGTTGTGTGGGAGTTGAATGGGCCTGGTGATGCACACACATTCAAATAAGTGTGGCGTGGATAAGATCATTATCATCCCTGGCGGGTGAGGGTGTGAGATGAGAAGTCTCACCCGAGGGCAAGAGACTTGGGTCAGACACTAGGCTTGCCGAGTGTCTGGACCAAATATCTTGTCCCGAGGGTGAGATTTCCCCATCTCACACCCTCCCCCATCATGGATAATTTATTTTTCTCCCCCCCCCCCCCAACAAAACACTCTGACGTAATTAAAAGTAATCCAGGGGCACGTGCAGCTATATCAAACAATTTTGTTGCCCATTTCTGAAAAAACTGATTTGCTTATCGGAAAGAGCACACAGACGTTCTGTATATATATACCACAAAATGAAATCTCAACGCCGGCAAGACAGGGATTAAAAATTTGTAGCGAAATGAACATTGACACAATCACACCCAAAAATAATTCAAATAAAAGAGTCAAGCGTCCTTTGGTTTTTATTTCTATTTCCTTCGACAAACGTTCACCTGCTAATATTTTAAAATTTCCGAAACGTGACGGCATGTTGTTTGTTTACGGAAGAACGTTCGATGATTAAATAGACCGTGCGCTCATTAAATATGCTAATAAGCCAGTAACGTGGGTCATGTGATATAGATATCTATCTTACATAGCCTTCTCACAAGGAAGTGTGTGTGTGGGGGGGGGGGGGGTGGGAGGGGGTGGATTTGTCTCTTCCGCGAAATGCGTATCTCATTAGACAGGACCTGGTGATGGGAGAAAAGATTATTAAAGTGGTATGCAAAGAAAAGACGTGTTCAGACGTCTCGAATTTCGAAGACCCCCCCCCCCCCCGCTCCCACACACACACATTTTAACATGTTTCACCTCAAACATCAGCATCAGAGAATCAAGGAAATTTTATTTTTTTGTGGATCTTTTCAACTTTGTTCCCATCTGGCCGAGCCACTTAAGTCCAGTGCGCCTCGAATAGCTGATCTCCGCCCCCCCCCCCCACCCCACTACGGCCGGGGATAGGGTGGGCGACCCGGGATAGTGACCCCGGGACCCAGAACTTTTGGAGCCCGGGCTCGGCTTGGCCCGGGCTTGGCCCAGAATTCTTGGGCCAGGCCTGGCTCTCTCAAAGTTTTGACTCCTATGCAGGGCCCGAGACCCCGAGCCCCGTGCGAGAGTCAGCAAGATAAGTTGCCCGTCGTATCGGAATACTAGTTTCTACTCAAGTAAAACAGGAATGGGAGTGTCCTGTGAAGATGATCAATCTGTTAACCCTTTACTTAAAATGAAAAGCAGACGACACTTCCAATCAAAATTATTAAATATCTATTTTTTCATTTTTTGCGTAAAAAACATATAGCTTATGACCTCTCATTGGAACGAGCTCAACGGGCTCGATCAATGAAGAGCCATATGCTATGCTTTTGAGGCACAAAATGAAAAAAATAATGAAAATCGAATGGCAATTGTTGCGTATAGCGCTGGTCGTTTTTTCCATTAAGTTGGGTAATGGGTTAATAGACTTATCTGTAAATATGTGCATCAGACCCGATGTTATGACTTCAAGAATTCGTCACTTCAAGAACTTCGGCATCTGCATCAGTGTCCCTCCAGTTTCGAAAGGGGCCCCGTCAGAGAATTAACGGTGAGCCCGAATGCCCTTTCCCTGGCCCTGGCTCCCACTTTAATTGAGTTTCCTACTCCGCAAAAGAGTATAATTCGCGGCAAATTCTCATACAGCCAGGGATACTTTAGTTTCGATTAAGCTCCACTGTCTTAATTTGGTGTTTAACAGGTCTGGATATCCATGTCTCACCTGTCTGTCTTGATTGAACATTTTGCCTATTTTACTGCCTTTTTGGCGTGGAAGTTTGGAATATATGTCATTTTCGCAGTTTGAAACATCAGTGTTATCAAGCTTCGTGCTGGTGAATACCTTTTTCTCAACATCGAGCTTGTTGAAGGATTTCAATGTGAGGTTCTGGGAAAACATTCCTGAAATGAAATATGAAATTATGCATACAGAAAGGGAAAAAACCATCCAACCAACATCTTGAAAAATGTTGTATTCACAACCATTACCTTCTGTAAATAAATAAATAAATAAATAAATAAATAAATAAATAACGAATCCAAATCGAATCGGAAACAGTGCAAAACGAATTTCGTCAAATCACGTGTTAAGTTACCAAACTATTAAATTATCAAGCGCGTGTCGCAGGCAGCGTGAGAGCTCGAGTGCAGATGTCACAAGTTGCATTGCTACTACAGTACTTATAAAGTGAAGAGCAATTTTCCAGTCTTGTGCTTTATAAGTGATGTGTAACTTGAAAGACGGGGGCGCGATGGCGTTGAGGTCACCGGTTCTCGTCAGATCATCGAAGTTAAGCAACGTCGATCCCGGTTAGTCCTTGTATGGGTGACCGTCTGAGCGATCGATTCGGACTCCCGCGTTGTGTCCTTGGGCAAGGCACTTTACCCCGTTTGTCCACATATGTGGGGGAGGGGGGGCATTAGTGGCACGATGACGCCGTGTACTAAGGCATACTGCACGTCGATGGTGCGCAGGTCTTCAACCAATCTAACCCTGCCTGTGCTGCAGTACGGAGCTACGATGTTGGGGAGCTTGCGGCTGCTCGTGGTTGTCGGTGGTTCTCTCCGATTACTCCGGCTTCCTCCACCCGTAAAATCGTCACCGTCACGATATGACCTTGGCTGTTGATGTGTCGATAACCCTGATAAAATTAATAAAATCAATAAATAACGTGAAAGACAGACAAGCTTGCCGACAAGCGGATTGAATCCAAAACGCCAACAAACAGCTATTCTTTCATTTCGGCAGCATAATTCCACCAATGGAACTTACAACCCGAACATTTATCGCCATGGAAATCGACTTTCGATAAAGTTATCTCCCTTGAAATTATTAAATGAGCTAGGAAGGTCCAATTCAGAAGCAAGTAATTGTTGAGAAAAAACCTATGACATCAGTATAACAGTCAAGTTACCTTTTGTTACTTTTAAGGCGCTGTTTTAGTAATAGGAATTAGTTTACTTTGAAATTCCTACCTCTGATATTCCATCAATTAAAATTAAATATACATAAATTATACATCAAAATGAAGGCTGTGATGTATAGAACACGAAAATTGTATGCAATCAAGTCACAGAGTTGCAAGCAGGCACCAATATGTCCTGGAAAAAAACGTATCCTTACCAGAACTGATAACGAATCAGATATCCAATAAAAAAGCTAGGTTCTTCAAAACGCACCGACAGAAGTGTGTGTGTGCGGAGGGGTGGGGGTGGGGGTAGGCGGGGAGGGGAGGGGAAATAGGCAGGGAGGGGAGATAGGAGGGGAGGGGGTAAATTCCAAACAATCTCGGCTTTGCTTTCGTAAAGTTCATCTGGACCGAAAAGGCAACGATGCTTAATGCTGTCTGAAATCAAATAATGAGAAAGTTCGCCTTCATCCTAAACACTTATTATAAAGAGACTGCACAGTTGCCATATAACTTGCAAAGTATCATGCCACCTGTTTGAATTTCTATGAATTACGCGATTGTTTTCCGATGAAAATGGTGTCGTGATATTGCGTGATAAGCACATGGACGAAGGCCATAGAACCCATCTTTAATACAAAAAAATAATGCAGATAGCAGTGGCCTTCTCCCAAATGCAGTCCTGTCGCTGCATCAAAAAGTGTTTTGAATGCCTAGCTTTGCCGTTGGATACCTGATGCACATGTGGCCACGAGTTGTTCTTCAGAAATGTTATATAAAAATCAGTTCTGGTGCGAATACATTATAAAGTAGCAGATTTCCAGGAACCATTGGTGTCTGCTGTCAATTCTTGGAGTTGAATGCATATTTTGGTCATGTTTCATACACCACAACTTCCATTTGGATGCACAATTTGTGTATATTTAATTTGAATTGATGGAATATGAGAGGTGGGAATTTCACTGTAAACAAGTTTCCCTTATTCATATAGCACCCAAATAAACGAAAAGAACAGGTAGCTCCCTGAGCTGTCTGATGTTTTTGTTTATTGAAAGTAACAAAAGGAACCTTGGTTTTTTTCTGGCAAGCTAATTAGAAGCAACTTCTCCACAAATAGACTGTCATTACGTATATCTATCCGTTCCACCTACCAACACTAAACGTCAATTTTGGCTCTTTGTTTAGCGATTGTGTTTTTACAGTTATTTGCGAGTTTTTATTCTTTTCGGGGAAAAAGATAGCAAATCTTACCTTCTATTATTTATTTATTGGTGTTTAACCCTTTATCCAACGAATCGGCCGCATCCGCCCACGTAATGTGCAAATTCAGTAGTTGAAAAAATATAAGTTCAACAAAACCATATCATGTCACCCCTCGTTGAGCTCGTTCCTACGAGGGGTTACATGATATGGTTTTGTTGAATTTTTTTTAAAAATTTGAAAAAAGTATATTTAAAATAATAAATGTTGATATCGTCTGCGTTGGGTAAAGGGTTAAGGCCACATATTTCTGCACAATTGCTAATCATGACCAGGCTTACCTCCTTGACTTTTATATTACTTAACTGGTAGAGTGCTAAATTATTTTTGGTCCTCACAATTTCTTTGTGCATCTTTGCCTTGTTACATTTTATGGGAGAGTGCCAGTAGGCACTCTCCCATAAATTGTAACAAGGCAAATCCTAACAGATAAAATAACATCACTTCAAAGATAATATGAAGCACATCCACGGAACATGAAGCCTTTAAATTGTGGGACCGGCACTTCAGAATAAAGCCCAAATATGGGCTTCCAGCACTCTACCAGTTAAACGAACAGTGTTTGTATTATATACCGAGTCAAAAAAGAAAGTATAATAAACTTTGAGGAGCCATTTTTTTAGTATTATCGACTTTTATCCCAAACAAATTATTGTAAATTCATAGTTCGAGTCTGCTGTATGAATTTGCATAATTTCATGTTCTTAATGTTGCCAGCGTCACGTCAGGACGTCGAAATTCAGACATCGGGTGAAATGAAAAATTCACACATGCAGTCAATAGCTTGTATGCCCACTGTTTGCCTCTTGGGTGGCAAGACATCGACGGCGCATGGACCTGATAAGTCTCTGGATGTCACCCTGTAGTATTGCGTTCCACTCCTGCCTAAGAGCATTACGTAAATCGCATAACGTTTCAAGATCACGAAGTCGTACCCGACGGTCCAGTTGATCCCAAAGATGCTCGATTAGCGACAAATCTGGCCAAAGTGGGGGCCAGGGAAGAAGTTAGCTGCTCTGCTCCTCAAGAAAGTCACGACATATACGCGCCACGTGACATCGGTCATTGTTTTGCAAGAATAACTGCAATCCGACGCTAGCGTTGAACAACGGGACAACAACGGCGTTTAGAATTTCATCCCTATATCGCTGTCCATTCAGATTATCATCGATGAAGATCAACTGTGTTCGATTGTGCAAGGAAATTCTGCCAAAACCATTACACTACCCTCGCCAAAACGGTCGCATTCCCGCACGCAAGCATCAGAAAATCGTTCTCCTCGTCGTTGATACACTCTTGCCCTACCATCAGCGCGCAGTAGACAAAATCGTAATTCATCACTAAAAAGAACAGTGTCCAACGCTGCTGAGTCCAGCGAACCCATTCCATTCTGACGGTACGATGACGTTGGGTAAGGATTGGTCCGTGGTATGGACGCCAACTGCGGATGCCGTGTTCAGCGAGTCTGTTGCGGACAGTTTGTGCACTAATTCTATTGTTAGTTCTACCTGGGGTAATTGCAGCTGTTCTCGTCGTCGGAAGGAAGAGATCCCGCAAGTGAGACGTCCTGATGTATCGGTCTTGTGCAGGGGTCGTAACTCTTGGTCGACCTGAAAGCGCTCGGTCGGCAGTAAATCCAGTGGTTCTGTACCTTCCAATGAGACGGTAAATAGTGGCCACAGTGACTCCGAACTCAGCAGCGAGCTCATCTGGAGGTATACCAGCCTCATGCATACCAATGGCACGCTACCTCTGATTTTAGGTTCACCTTGGCATTTTTTAAAATGTCGGAAGACAAAAACTGGCATGTTTTCTCAACAACTCGGGTTCTGAAGCAGAACATAACACAAAGAAAAGCGTCGGTCATCCATTCAATTTGACATTCTCGGGTAGCACGTGCTATTTTGTAATCCGTAGAAAAATTGTATACGGTTGGGTGGACAACATGTCATTAAACTCTTTGCACGACTTCTTGTCCACAAACATGCAACGTTAGAACTATTATATTTCATTCTTTACGCTATTTTTTCACATTTGTTTCTATTATACTTTCTTTTTTGACTCCGTATATTTCTCAATGCGCACACTAGTGATATAATGAACAGAAAAGTTAGAGGGCAATAAATGATGGCGAAAACGCCATTTTCTTATTTTTAAACTAGTTTCAACAGAGAATAATAATCAAATGTTCAAACTGATTAGGAGAAAAATGTAAAATAACAGCTTCTGTATTTTTATACTTTTCTGAGAAATACCTGAAAGTTTGTGAAATGATACGCACATCGATGATACAAATTTGCTAACATTTCCAAATTTCAATTTTTATTTGGAATTTTCATAACCTTAGTGTTACATGTACTGGCAACTTTAGAACATGTATGGGGGCCAGAGGCGGCAGAGCCGGGGGGGGGGGGGGCACAGAGACACGTGCTCCTCCACCTTTTTCCACAGACATGTTGCGTGGTTACACCATGAGTTAAAATGGGCGCATGCAAACGTGCTAATATACACATACAGACATTCCTGTAATACGTTATTTGCGAATCAAAACGGGGGCGCGGTGGCCCAGTAGGTAGAGGTGCAGGCTGCAAGCCGAGAGGTCCGAGAGGTACTCGGCTCGAATCCCACCTGCGGAAACCGCGTTGTGTACTTGGGCAAGACACTTCACCCCCATGGGGGCACGGTTGCGCTGTGTACTAAGGCGTACTGCGCGTCGATGGTTCACTTGTCTTCAGCCAATGTTAACCCTGCTTGTGTGGAGTTAGTATGTTGGGGAGCCGATAGTTGCTCGCCGTTGCGCGGTGGTTCTCCGGGTACTCCGGCTTCCTCCGCACATAAAACTGTCATGGTCATGATTAGCCATTGCGCAGAAATATGTGACCTTAAAAACAACACTAAATAAATAATAGGGGAGCCAGAGGCGGCAGAGCCGGGGGAGCTGCACAGGGACACGTGCTCCTCCACCTTTTTCCATAGACATGTTGCGTGGTTACCATGAGATAAAATGGGTGCATGCAAACGTGCTAATATACACGTACAGACATTCATGTAATACATTATTTGCAAATCCAAACAACATTTGGCCAAGGAATTCCACCTTCGGTCGCTTCGGTCCGTTTCTTCTACATGTACTTCGACCATCTTCCAACCCGAAGGCTAGCCTTCGGGTTGGACGATGAGACTGAAGTAGGATATGAACAGAATAGTATTTTTATCTGAAATTACCATACCCTTAGTGTTAAATTTCCTGTCAGCTTTCAAAAATGGGGGGAGCTAACTTTCTTGTAAACAGCCAATGAAGAAAATTTTCACCTGTAGAAGACATTTATTTGCCATCGCCCCTTCGTGGAAAAAACCCACTAGTTACATGATTCGAAATATACGAATCTTGATGTAGATTCGATGTTGATCCCGAATGAGGCCATCAATGTCGATTCGAATATGCCAATGGCCAAAACTGCGGTAGAAGCTATTATCTCATTCGAACTGCGTTAAAATTGATGTGTGTGGGTCGGTCCATATCTTGTGTGGTCACATAAAACAATTAGCGTTTTGTTTTAAAATTTCATGTTTGCGATGTCTGAAAATTTAAAGAAGCAGACTGTGCCACGTCCGTCTGGGTTTATTTAGGCAGGACATGCTAGCAGTCAGTAGTCTATCCAACCAAAAAGTTCTATTCCGACTTTAGTGCCAGAATATGGGGTTTCAATCTGATCAGAAAAAAAACTCTTTGAATATGATGTGTTCGCGCAAAGAAGATTTCAAATCCAGATTTTCCCCATGGACCGGTGTCAACACTTTATTTCTATTCAGTAAAGTTGGAGCCATGCATAATGAATTAACCCCTTTGTTTGTTTTGTTTTACTGGGGTATAACGACACTTCCAACAGCCAGGGGCACATCGCGTCGGGCAGTTTACAGGTGGAAGCCGGAGGACTTGAAGAAAACCAACTGGAGACAGCGGAGCAACTGTCAGCCTCCCAAAGTACAAACTCTACAGAAGCAGCGTTAGCATTGGGTGAATGAAAGTGCACCATCGTCGTTAAGTATGCCTTAGTACACAGCTCCACCGTGCCCCAACGTGGGTAATATGGAACCCTTTACCTAACGAATCGCCCGCATCCGCCCGCGTAATATGCAAATTGAGCAGTTGAAAAAATTTAATTTTTAAAAATATGTCAACAAAACCATATCATGTGACCCCTCATTGGAACGAGCTCATTGAGCTCGTTCCAATGAGGGGCCGCAGGATATGGTTTTGTTAAAAAATTTTGAAAAATTTAAAAAAAACTTTATTTAAAATAATAAATTTTGATATCGTCTGCGTTGGGTACGTTTTTCTCAAGGACACCACGCAGTTTCCGCTGGTCCGGATCGAACCGCCGTCCTTTCAGACTGAAGTTTAATGCTATAACCAATGAGCCACCGCGCTCACACGTATATGTGTTGGCAGAGAGGATAAATTCACCGGTCTCTAGAGAGTAGTGCCGAATGGACAAGTGCGCTAGTCTCGCATGCTAGAGATTTCGAGATTAATTCTCGATTCGGAAACTACCTGGCAGTATCAAGTGTGCGGTTAGTGTAGTCCGCCAACTGTGAAGATAGCGGGGCGCTAGGCAGAGAAGGCTCTGTGCATGCTTAATGTCTCATCGTAGTTTTCGATAAGGTATCGCTGAACTAAATATTTGAATTAGAGTTATCCGCCTTGAAATGATGCAATCTCTAAAAATAATCAGCCTTGGCAAAATATATTGTTTTAATAAACATTTGAAACATTCTATTGACATCTTGCATTACTGTTGAATATTCCTGATAAAAAAAGAGGGTGATTTGATGACTTTTGGACCAAAAATACAATTTGCTTTTCGTGTGTTTTTGTCGGGAATTCCCTGAAAAATATGCGCACGTGACCGGTACTTACCTTCGTGTCATTTTTTTCTCTCTCTTATTTGTTCCATGACCCCCCTGTTTTCGGGACAGAAAAAGTTGTCTGAAGGGCTATACTTTACAAAGATATTTGAATGCTAAAATTAAAGTTATGTGATCATATCGTTTTTCGCCTGAACGTTATAATGGTGGCCAATGGGAAATATTTAGTTCGGTGATACCATAAGAGGGAAACCACCAACATGCCGCTACAGAGGTCATCTTGCATAACCCGCGCCACGAGACCACGAAGGGGCGTTTAAACATGTAACTTGCTCGCTAATCCTTGTTAGATCAATGATTTTAAATTAAAGTAATTAGGGAGCGCGGTGACTCAGTTGTTACGGCACTGAACTGCAAACCGAAAGAGCCACTGTTCGATCCCACACGGGTTACTGCATTATATCCTTGCGCAGGGCACTTAATCCCGAATGACTGCATGGGGGTGGAGGGACGGTTGCACTCTGTACTTAGGTGTACTGCACGTCAATGGTGCACTTGTCTTCAACCAATGCTAACCCTGCTTGTGTGAAATTAGTACGTTGGGAGTATGACAGTTACTAGCCGCTGCACTGTGGTTCTCTCCGGGCAATCCTGCTTCCTCCCCCGTAACACTGTCCGGCGCGATGTGTACCTGGATGTCGAAAGTGTCGTTAAATCCTAATAATAGAAAAGGTAATTAAAAAGTGTGCATGCCAGAATATTATAAGGCGATCGTGGAGGTACGTTTACTCCTTCACTGTAAAAAATACCGTTAAAATAACGGTAAAGTACTGGCAACTAATCGCCGTTACTTCTGCATATTTTTTTTCGGTACAGATTTATCATATGGAAACTAATAAGGGGGGACTTACATACAGCAGAGCAAGGGTTTTTTTAAGAACGAACGCATTCAAAGATTCAATCCCTGCATTTGCAAATTACATGTAGCGTCGACATCGACGAAGATGCCTTGTTTTAGAATACTTAATTTTTATAACCCTTTACCCAACGTAACGGCCAAAACCGGCCAGCGCTATTCACGAAAATCGCCAATTAATTTTCATTATTTTTTTCATTTTTGTCTCAAAAACATAGGTTATGACCCCTCGTTGGAACGAGCTCGTTGAGCTCGTTCAAACGAGGGGTCATAACCTATGTTTTTGAGACAAAAAATGAAAAAAAATAGTCATTCAAGACTTTTTTTTGCCAGTGTCGTCTGTTTTTCATGTTAGGTAAAGGGTTAAGGAAGACTAATTAATATCTTGAACCTGCGGCCCCACGGCTGCAGTTTAAATATATTAAGTAACTGGAAGCCCATATTTGGGCTTTATTTTGAAATACGGGTACTGCAATTTGAAGGCTTCATATTCTGTGGATGTGCTTCATATTATTTTTGAAGTGATATTATTTTATCTGGGAGGATTTGACTTGTTACTTGAGAGAGTGCCTAAATTGTAACAAAGCAAAGACCCACGAAGAACTTTTTATGACCAAACATAATGTAATACTCTACCAGTTAATCTACACTGTATGACAAATCAACAGCCTTGTCGTGTAGAGATGTAAGCGAAATATCAGCTCCTCCGTTTTTGCTCAAGATCGACCAAAAAGGTTTGGTGTTAGCAGGGGCCACCTCACGTTTAAAAGGCCTCTATCTAACCCTTCACCACACCCTGAATATACAATACACAGTACACGGGTCCTCCCTCTGGGTGAGTAAGCATAAATACTTTGTTCTCTCTAAACGGAAATTCCGGAACCAAACAGGGTAAAAAGGGCAAGGGAGAAGATGAGTGCCGATGGTAAGAGCGGAAGGAAGATGTGTGAAACGCCTCACAATGATAATGTCGGGAATGCAAACAAATGCCACCACCCCCTCCCCTGCTGATGGGCACACACTTCCTCCTAAGCATATCAGGTAAAAATCATGAATCATTTTGGCTGTGAATCGAGGCACGATTATTTGCACAACTACAGAACAGCTCAATATTGACTGTTATGAGCAACCTGTAGGAAACAACAACAAAATCATTTCAATATGTTCAGAGATAGTATGGATGATGGTGTGATCATGACACAGATACAGACATGATGATGATATGTCATCGATTTTTGTGGTCATTTTATATGTTTTATTAAAACTATTTACAAATCTCAAACTGTGTGTTATTTTGAGTTGTTGTACCCATTTGTATGTTGTTTAAGGTGCTGAAGGAGTAAGGGAAATTCCCACCTTTGATATTCCATAAATTCAAATTATACATCAAAATGAAGTTGCGATGCATAGAATGCGAAATATATATGTAATCAACTCACAGAGTTAACGACAGGCACCAATGATTCCTGGAAGTCTGCTACCGTATTTGTACCAGAACTGATAATAAAATAATATTTCAGAACTCGTGGCCAAATGTGCTTCAGGTATCCAAGAACAAATGTGCTATCAGATATCCAAGAACAAAGCTAGGCATTCAAATTCTTCAAAGCGCAGCGATAGAGCTGCGTGGGGGGGGGGGGGGGGGGGGGATTCCAAAACTCTTGGCTTTGTTTACATTGGCTAATTATTTAGATTTTCTATCAAGGCCATCGGACCAAAAAAGCATCGATATACAAAGACGCCTAAAATCAAATAATGAGAAAGATCGCCTTAATAATACATACTATTATTATATGGAGACTGCACATTTGCATATTACTTGCAAGGTAATCATGACACCTGTTGGAATTTATTAGAATTACCCGATTGTTTTTAGATAAAAATATAACTAAAGGAAATTTGTTTACTTTGAAATTCCTACCTCTGATATTCCATAAATATTCCATAAATTCAAATTTAATATTCACAAGTTATACACCACAATGAAGGCTGTGATGTATAGAACACGAAAAATATATGCAATCAACTCACAGAGTTAACGACAGGCAACAGTGATTCCTGGAAGTCTGCTACCGTGTTCGTAAGAGAACTGATAATAAAATAATATTTCACGAGAACGACTCGTGGCTAAGTGTGCTTTAGATACCCAACAACAAAGTTGTCAACTCCGTGAGATGATTGCATATATTTTCCGTGTTCTGTGCATCACAACCTTCATTTTGATGTATACTTCGTGTATATTTAATTTGGATTTATGGAATATCAGAGGTGGGAATTTCAAAGTAAACAAATTACCCTTCCTTATATAGCACCTTAAGAACGCATACGCCTTTACTAAATGACGAATTAAGAAAAATAGAAGCAATACACACCAGAAGTTGACATAAAAGTCTACAAACTTTTGTACAAGTTGCGGAAATCAATCTTCAGTCATACCCGACAACACCGTTCATTTGTTTGAAATGTTAACGGACATTGCAGTTATGAAATCAGACCAGTCCAAAGCTAATTTATAGGTTTATAATTATATCATTCTGTCTCCCCAAAATTCATAAATGGGTGTTTTACCCGATGATCTCCAAAACATAAATACGTGTCGTTTTTAATATTCCCGAATTCCGATTATCTAAAGAGGAAGGTTTGAAGTGTCTACATAATGTTCAAATCTTAGACAAATCGCCATCCGCAACGCCCCCGTCACATAGATTCACCCATCTTGGTTCATCGACTTGAACTGACCATTGTCTTGTTTCGCTGCAGTCGCCAATGAAATACTGCAATACATTGACATTAATAAAACAAATGACATCATGGTAATTTCCTTTGACCACCCACTGGTGCGTCGAGAAACACTGAATCACAACCCCCCGCCACCCAACCTTCCTGAAAAATGTCAACCTTATATACCTTTCCGTTTGAAAGCCCTAAAACTGGTTGATGTATTCTCACCCCGATACTTTTGGGGTTATTTTGCTGGAGAAATTTCTTCACTTTTTGGGCACATGAGCCTTCAAAAGTATGGGATCGGGAGGGTGGGGGGGGGGGGGGACCAATAGGCGTGAAAAAGTTAATTTGTTCCCTTGGAAGACCCGGAACATTTACCTATGGGATATACATACTTTTAACCCATCAGAGATGAAATGCAAAACATTTGCAGCCGAAATATATGTCGCCCTCATTTCGTTTGGCCTGGCTGTGCCACTGGTCATACGTAAGCCAATGTTCAAACCTCTCCCCCTACACCACAAGGTATTCATAATACGTAGAGACGACTAAATTCTGTTGTCAGAATCAGCAATCACTAATTTTTCCAAAGTAAATAGAAGATTGTCTAAATGTATTCCCAAGTAAATTGTAACCAAACAAGAAGGTTCAAGTGAAACATTTTATAATGCAATTAAACGTGAATCATAACCAATCAAAGCAATTTTGTTATGATATAAGTGATTTCAATAAATTCCCAACAACTTCATCACCCTGTATGATTCATTCGTACCAGATTTAACCCAAGCATACTTGTAACATTGCGGCCCCGGGTATGAAAAATACCTCCACCAGATCTGACCGCTTATTAACCCTGGGTTTATCTTCCAGTTCAAAGGTGGAAATTAAAAGAGTCCATATTCATTCTTTGGAGGTAGACCAATTAATATTTTCAACGTGCAGCCTTGGGGCTGCATGCTGAAGATATTGATTGGTCTGCTCCACACATTCTCTTCGCTGCTATCCTTCTTAATAAAATTATGACGTATCATGTTCCGGGACCGAAAAAGCATCTTATCGGGTTCAAAGGATTAAGCGCCACGATTTTTCATCACATACTCGACGGTATGTCTGGAATACTGAAGATAAATGTCCAGTGATACCTTGTTAGGTAAAGTTTGGTTATTTATTCTGGTTTAACGAAGATTTCTACAGCCATGGTCATATCGTGTCTGATATATCGATGGGTGGGGGCAGCCGAGGCATCCACACAGGAGTGGTGAACAACTAACAGACTCTACAGCTTACTCAAATGACACAAGCGGAGTTAGCATTGGATGGAGGCTAGTGCTCCATCGACGTGCGGTACGCATCAATTTACGGCGCTACCGTTTCCCTGCGTGGAACCGTTGACCTTTCGGTCAGTGCCCTAACCAACCAGTGGAAACCGCATCTCCATACTGAGCATAGAACAGTTATCGCGATAGGACTGAGATCTGGTCGCTACACATTCACACCTGTGGGCAGAGATTGCATTAACTAACATTACCAAATTCCAGACTGAATCATAAAAAATCAAATGAAATCGTATCTGAAATGGTTTTTTTCACGTTTTTTTTACCACAAATGGCATGGGTTCTGAGGAGACGTGGACAGAAAACTTGATAGGGAATTCGACCAGATCGCAACTCAGCCGCTATCCGGTCCCAATGTTTAATCCAGTTTTTGAAATCACAGTATTGTAAGACACCTTGCGCCCACCTGAACACCATTTCCATTTTCAACTTGTCGCCCTCGAAAGAGAAACATGGCGTGCGTATATCCAACACTATAATTGTGTATGTGTGTTGGGGGGGGGGGGGGGGGGGATGTCCAAACCAATGGCGGATTTGGAGTTTGGTGCGCCACGTTTCAATCATAGAAATGATGCTAAGAATTATTCGACGCACCTAGTGGCGAGTTGTAGGCGAACGCGTGAGGGGATCTCCCTTTTTTGCCCAAGGGATCCGCGGGGCCTTCCAGAGAGAAATGCTGCGAAATGGAAGGCCAGTGTAGCCCACCTATGTCTTTTTTGCGCATAGCCACAATCTTCTGCAACTGAAATATTTCTGCCCTCGTATATAGAGTTATTCAAATAATGAAGACGAAAACAAACCAGAAGCTATTTAATAATGGCCCAGTGCTGAAAGATTAGCTGTATGTATGACGTACGGGATGCTCGCGATTTATCGAGGACAATAGTTTCTCCTTGTAAAAATGAAATTTGGGTTGCCGAAAATAGCCGTCCATGCCCCCCCCCCCCCCCTCCCCCCCCCCCCCCACTACAATTTATGTTCATCAATTCTCGAACAAGGTAAAAAAAATAAGGCAAGTCATCTTCGTGAATGTATTTAAATATATGTCGGTCTTAATCCTATCCCAGCTAGCAGATTGCGGTTGTAACGACGTGATTGGAACGTTGCGTTTTTGAGGGCTATAACTATGACTGACATTACAATTGTGGACTGTCAGTGAAGTTTTGACAACGTTTTTCATTACGTTGGCAATAAATATCAGGTCAACAACTTCTTATTTCGTGTTGCAGTGGGGTCGTGGAAACATTTTTGCAACAAAGACGTTTAACAACTTCTTGCTTAGCGTTGTGAATACGCCATGGAAACGCTGTTGGCAACACAACCATCTTTCACCATTTAGCGACTGCTTACCTGGCGTTGCAGCCACCTTGTGTCGAATTGTCTATTGCTCCTTGGTAAGTCTTGGCTGCAAGGCACGGCACTTGGATGTAACTTGCAACTTGTAACTTTCCCCAGAGAAAGTATGTTGGGACACCTGTTTTAATGCAGTACAAATTATAGTACATACTCTTGTGTACTTGTGTGGGAAATTTTGGTAGAATCTTGCATATTTTTTGCACTTAGTATATCACAAAATTATAAAAAAAGTGTTTTGGTATAATGGCGTTCATTTTGAAATTTGACATCAGAAAATCAAATTTTGTTTAATATTTCACATTTCTTTTCCATATCCCTTTGTACTATCTATGTTGTGTTCAGTTCCACGTTAATTATGTTTTATCACAAGGGTAGGACATAATTTAAGATGGTTGTCAAAATGGCTGCCAAATTCAAAATGGCGGCCATCATTTGACATCGGAAAATCATATTTTGCTCCATGTTTCACATTTGTTTTCCATATTCCTTTGTACTCATCTTTGTATTTCAATTCCACGTTAAGAATGCTATATCACATGGGTAGAATATAATTCAAATTCAAAATGGCTGCCAAATTCAAGATGTCTGCCATAATTAGCATACTACTATTGTAGCATTTAGTCAATCTTCTGTTTGAGATTAAGTTTGGAAGTTTCTTGGCATAGTCGTCTTCTTAGTATATATTTATAACTATTAAACAAAAATGATTGCCATTCTGGGTGGCCGTCTTGGTATAGTAGCAACCATATTGAAATTTGAGATCCAGAAATCATGTCATTTGACATCTGCATAACATTTTAAAATGCGTGTCCATATTCCTTTGCACAAAGGTATATTTTCAATATCATGTCAAGTCTCTTATGTCAAATAGATGAAAGATGACTTCAAAATGGCTTCCAGTTCAACATCACAACATAATTAATGTTGCTATAATATTACTACAAGCATATAAAGTATATGGCTAGGTAATAATACAATTAGTCAATCATTTTACGTCTCCGATTCAAATTCTGAGTCACAGTCATGTGACATCGGTGCAATGTTGCTGCACCTTTCATAGTCTGATTCACACACACAGAGATCAGTGCAATTCACGTTGTTCTGGCTGCATGCGCAGCGCTCATGACATTGGTTTTTACGGCAGCCACACTTCACGAACTGCTATAATGAGTCTGGTGCTTGTGGAAGTCGTGAAAGAACCAAGTGTAGTGGCCTCCAGCT
Organism: Pictodentalium vernedei; assembly: GCA_031216915.1. NCBI lineage: Eukaryota > Metazoa > Mollusca > Scaphopoda > Dentaliida > Dentaliidae > Pictodentalium > Pictodentalium vernedei. The sequence continues at coordinate 260,398,725 of CM062292.1, read as the reverse complement.
TTCGTGGTCGAGGCACTAGAACTTGCTATCACATTATGCACTGTAGGTGGCTCGTCTTGTATGTTCTTTAATTGCACCTGGTATTGATAGAAGTTTCTTACTGCCCTGATTACCCTTCAGTGCCAGAGAGTGAGACCAACGTGTCTCCTTTGCCTGTGTGTATGTGGTCCCCTCTGTACTATACAACAGTCTGACAAACATCTCGCTCCCTTTCAATGCCATTTCACCAGGTTCGTCGTCTATACTTAATACAGAGAGTGCACTATAACATTGGTACTTGCTGAAAGCAAAGGCATACGTGGGGTTTTTTATAAGCAATATTTTATTCGTCATGAAATGGTTTGGTAAACAGGCATAAGCCTATGTATATACCTCACCGATACATAAAATATACATTTTTATTTTAACAACAATAGTGCGTAAACAAGCGCAGAGTTGTGAAGTTTGTTCCAGATACAGTCCACCGTCAGTCATAGTTTCTGTCAAACTAACTTGTGGCATGAGTCTTGATATGACTCTTCAATCTGATAATGGGATGTAATGACTGACTGAGGTAAGTATTCTACTACTCGGGTAATCATTGGAAACTCATCGTTTGTTCGATATAGTTATGCACGGCTCCAAATATGCGAATATTTTCTGAATCTGTTTTCGTTTCATTTTCGGATAAGATAATGTTAATTTCTTCAATGGTGTAACCTATACTTTGAAACATAATTCTCTTTGGGTATTACAGATTGTTCAGAGTCCTTGTATTCGTGATTACAATAGCATTTCGGTTCATCGCGCAGAAATCGTTCATACATGTTACCATTTAAGTCGCTACATCTTTATCTAAATTTGCAATGCAATATCTGGCCTCTTCTCCCGCCAGCATTATAATACCCTGGAATGGTAGGGTCGTTTCTTCTAAGAATGTTTTTCAGTACCTGTACAGATCCACCGCTTCTCATATTTATATCCATTTCATTCCAGAGTCTTACAGCAGACGCAAAGAAAGAGTCATAAAAAAGTTTAGTCCGTCATTGTATTTGACGTAGGTTGTTTGATGAACGAAGTGGATAATTTGTATATTCCGACACTTGGGTATGTGGTCTCCTTTGTACTGTACAACAGACTGACAACATCTCGCACCCTTTCAGTACCATTTCACTAGGTTCGTCGTCTATACTTTAGACAGAGAGTGCACTATAACATTGGTACTTGCTGAAAGCAAAGGCATACATGTCTCTTTGCTCTTTCCATGAATGTTATCTGTAGTGTCGCAACCACTCATAGCGTGTAATCCTCTTAATGCTGTGTTTTTGATCCCCCCCAAGTGCATTGTAAATGGGCTGTTGTCTAACAATGTGGCTTCTTTCACCCATTTCCATAATTAATTCTGCTTCTGCACCCAAATACGGCTGCGTTGAACCAGCACATTTGTATCTGAAGAATATATATGGACATTCAAACCAGATCCATGCATGTCAGCAGCATAAAGTATAAGAAGAGTGTTTGCTTCTTCTTGAGTGCTTTGAAGCTCGATAAATTCTGTTGCTTACTGATTTGACAGGACGACTATGCGTGTTACTGCAATAACTGGTGAATTGCACTATTCTGTCACCTTTTGTGCAAGGTACAGTGTAATTGGTCCTTTGCATTATTACTACCGAGGAAAGTGGCAAAGTCCTTTATGGGAGTTGCATCATCTACTCTATAACTTAACTGCTGCTGCTTTTATTTGCCTTTTGTGCGTAGTTTCCAAGTTGAATCCTTCAGGGAAAACTGATCGCTGTAGTCATCAAATATAACATATGCGCAGCAGTGTCCTTGTGATTTCCTGTCTATTGCTTGCTTTAACTTTGTTTGGACAGGTCATTTCAGTTCTTGATGACTTATTTAAAGACGACTTGTTCCTGGACAACTGTCATTTCATAAAACAGAATACAGGTCTGGTCAGGAATTTGTGCATGTCTGCTCCAGAATATTGGATTGAATGCTGGTCCTGTGAAAAGATCCAACTGGTGCGTGAGTTGTGCTTTATCTTGACACGGGTGTAGTCTGCCATCACTTGTCATTAACTGCTCATCGCGACGGTTAATAACCCGTATGCTCCAATTACTTCTTTCATGTCAGTTTCCCTGGAGGACCTGGAAATTATCAAAATACGTGACATGAGTGAGTTGGATACCTATAGATTAGCCTGGTCCAATGTGGTGTTGCTCTTAATGGTTTACAACTTGCATTCCACCCAAGACTTTTCACCTTACTCATTTTTCCCCCAAGAGTTTTCTTCCTCCAAATCCGCTCTTCACCAAACAATCTGAATGTTTTTTCTCTTGCGATTCTGCTCCAAGTTTGCTTGATGCTAAGCTGTCGGGAACTATGACTTGTATTGAAGGAAGTTTCTCAGTGCCATGATTATCCTTCAGTGTCTGAAAGTGAGACCACCAATGTGTCTCCTTTGCCTGTGTGTATGCGGTCTCCTTTGTACTGTACAACAGACTGACAAACATCTCGCATTAGATTGAACAAGTTCAGTTCCATCCTCGGACTTGGCAACAGTAAATGGGTTGGAGTTTGATGGCACTTTCTTGAGGTCACAGATATATTTATCTTGCCTGTTTACCTTACTGTCTTACATAGGGTGGTGTGAACATCTTGCAGATTTTGTGACTCCTATCATGTCCTCTAATTCAGCCGCGAGTCGTGTTAGTTCAGGTGTACTTAGACAGTATCTCCGTAGAGCTTCATGGTTTGTGTTGATTTCAGATACTCCTCCTCCATCACCCCTGTGACCTTTATTGACATATTCTTGTGCATGGTCCATTCCAATTGCAAGTCATCCCAGGCCTCAGGGTTTGTATGCTGGAGATCATACATTCGTGCAATGTATTCAGGCACAAGCTGAGCATAATATAGTCTGTTATATGCAAAGTACCAGATGCACAATTGATCTAATGATGCCAAGTGCAAATCCCACTGTTGCTGGCGAGTAGCTTGAAGGAAGCTGAGCAATGTGGTGACTTGTCGCATGTACATGCGAGCCCATTTATAGACAGGGCACTTGTCATTTGCAGCATCAAACTCACCCTTTAGTTTCTTAAGATTGGATAATGCAATAAGAAACAAAAGATGATTAACAAATTAGTAACATAATGTTTTGGCAGCTATCTTGAAATTGGCAGCCATTTTGAACTTGGCAACTATCTCGACTCATATTTTATCCATGTGATACAACAGAATTAACATGAAATTGATTGAACAGAAACAGATTAGTACAAACGAATATGGAAAAGAAATCTGAAATATTGAGCAAAATATGATTATCCCGATGTCAAATTATGGCAGCCATCTTGAATTTGGCAGCCATTTTGAATTTGACAACTATTTTGAATTATATTCTACCCTCGTTATATAACATAATTAACATGGAATTGAAAAAAAAACATGGATTAGTACAATGGAATATGGACAAGAAATGAGAAATACTGAGCAAATTATGATTTTCAGAAGTCAAATTTCAAAATGGCTGTCATTATACCAAGATGGAAACCAAGAAAATGCCAAACACATTGCTATAAGAAGTTCATATTTTTTTTTAAGTTTAAAGCTACTCCACTCTGCCTTTGGTCATTAATTTATACGGAAATATACACAGATGAAATGAGAAACTTCAAACAAAAATGCACTTTTGGGTGAAAAATAAAGTTTTACGTCTTTCTCCCATTGACAGCTATAGTAAATTGGAAACAGAAAATAACTTAGTTTTTCGCGCAGGCGCATCCAGTTGGATAGAAATAGTTGTGCATGACCGCGATTTATTCGCCACTCACTTACACTTACGCGGTTTTAAAAAAAACTGAGTCAAAAAAAAAAGTATAATAGAAACAAATGTGAAAAAATAGCATAAAGGATGAAATATAATAGTTCTAATGCTGCATATTTGTGGACAATAAGTCGAGCAAAGAGTTTAATGACATGTTGTTGTTGTCCACCCAACCGTATCCAATTTTTCTACGGCTTTCAAAATAGCACGTGCTACCCGAGAATGTCAAATTGAATGGGTGACCGATGATTTTCTTTGTGTTATGTTGTGCTAGAGAGCCTGGGTTATTGAGAAAACACGCAAGTTTTTGTCTTCCGACATTTTAAAAAATGCCAAGGTTAACCGAAAATCAGAGGTTGCGTGTCATTGGTATGCATGAGGCTGGGATACCTCCAAATGAGCTCGCTGCTGAGTTCGGAGTCACTGTGGCCACTATTTGCAGTCTCATTAGAAGGTATCGAACCACTGGATCTACTACCGACGGACCACGTTCAGGTCGACTAAGAGTTACGACCCCTGCACAAGACCTACACATCAGGACGTCTCACTTGCAGGATCGCTTTCTTCCGGCGACGAGGACCGCAGCAATTACTCCTGGTGGAACTAACAATAGAATCAGAGTGCACAGACTGTCCGCAACAGACTCGCTGAACACGGCATCCGAAGCAGGCGTCCATACCACGGACCAATCCTTACCCAACGTCATCGTACCGTCCGAATGGAATGGTTACATCAGCGTGTTCGCTGGACTCAGCAGCGTTTCAGCACAGTTGTTTTTAGTGATGAATCATGATTTTGTCTACTGCGCGCTGATGGTAGGGCAAGATTGTATCGCCGACGAGGAGAACGATTTTCTGATGATTGTGTTCGGGAATGCGATCGTTTCGGCGGGAGTAGTGTAATGGTTTGGGCAGAAATTTCATTGTACAATCGAACGTAGTTGATCTTCATCAATGGTAATCTGAATGGACAGCGATATAGGGACGAAATTATTAAAGCTGTTGTTGTCCCGTTGTTTAACTCTAACGTCGGATTGCAGTTATTCCAGCAAGACAATGTCCGATGTCACGTGGCGCGTATCTGTCGTTACTTTCTTGAGGAACAGAGCACCAAACTTCTGCCCTGGACCCCATTTTCGCCAGATTTGTTGCCAATCGAGCATCTTTGGGATCAACTGGACCATCGGGTACGACTTCATGATCTTCAGATATTAGGCGATTTACGTAATGTTCTAGGGCAGGAGTGGAACGCAATACCACAGGGTGACATTCAGAGACTTATCAGGTCCATGCACCGTCGATGTCTTGCCGTCCAAGAAGCAAACGGTGGACATATATATATATACGCTATTGGCTGCATATGTGAACTTTCATTTCACACTATGTCTGAATTGCGACGTCCTGACGTGACGCTGGCAACAGTAAGAACATGAAATTATGCACATTCATACAGCTAGACACGAAATATGAATTTACAATAATCTGTTTGGGATTAAAGTCGATAATACTAAAAAAATTGCTCCTCAAAGTTTATTATACTTTCTTTTTTGACTCAGTATATAAACAAATACTGGAAAATCACGACCGGTCAAGGAAAACAATAGAGAACATCATCGTAGATCCACTGTTCCCGCCTTTGTATGTACATGTGTGATTCCACAGTGTAGCAGGGAGGAAAACGGGCAGAGAATGTCGACCGGATCGCGATCCGGTCGAAATTGTCTGCTTTTGTGATCACAGCACTGTAAATTGACAACTAGTGATATTTTAATTCAGCTAACGTGGGTTTACTCTACACTCGATATACACACCATGTGTCAAATTTGTGTTGAAGATGATGTAAACAGGTTTGGTGTTTCATAGTTAAATGTTATTAATAAGGTTACCTAATTGATCTTTTATGGTTAGGTAAATTGGATCTTCTGTACATGCTATACCATCTGTAAAATAATCTATAGCTAGAAGGCGATTTACTGCTCGCTGCAAGTATAGAACCACCTCGAAGACTTGTGGGTACGATATGCCTTAAGATAAACTCAATTGTTCCTAATTTTGACGCAGACCGTGTCGAACCACATTTCAGCAACATGTTTCCGCGCACTGCGGTTCGATATGGTACGTCCAAGTTATTTTTGATTTCCATACCTTATGTGAACGAAAAAATCCTCATACTTTATCGCACACTTCGACCAACATTCGAACCCTTTTGTGAACGAATTACCGGAAATTAATCTTTCTTCTACGAAGCACAAACACACAGACACAAATAAATATACGTACAAAGCCAGCCGAACTGACCCACATGGCATGGATGTCGGCTACGTGTCTTAAACAATGTCACTTAGACAAGCGTATAATGGTATTCAGTATGTCTACCGGCCACATCAGTGTAGAAATCTTCTCCAAGTTTTCTGATCTCTGTTCTTGTGTTTTCAAAACGCATTTTAGGGACATTCAGCGGTGAAAAAAACGATAACTGTTTCTTTCTGTAGTTCCTTGTGAATCCAAGGGAAACCAAACATCGTTATACACCGAGCAGTCTATTCAAGATCTGTACGAAGAAGTGTATTTGGAACAATACATCAACATTGCAAATGAGGGGATATGCGAATAGAAATGGCAGTTATGTTACGGCAGATGCGATTGAAAACGCTTTCTTTGCCAGGGTCACAGAAGGACTTTGGTAGTAAATAATTGGTTTGACCAACAATAAGAAATAGAATAATATAAAATAGCCACTTATAGGCACTCTGCCATAGAATAGCCAAACTGCCAATAAAAATATTCAGTTGACAGGAGAAATTAACCAGCCAGAATGTGGTTATTTTCCTACATTCTGTTGATAAATCGAATATTTATTGTATTATATCGTTCTTGACAGAGCTCTGTGAGCTCTGTCAAAGACGGTATTATACATTAAATGATTGTATGAGAATTTCTGGGGCGAAATCGTTTTGTAAATGTGACGAATTCTGAGCTGTCAAAATATATTTTCTTCAGGAGATCACAATTTATTTATTCAATTAAAAACGAAATTATCTGTGATCTATATGCACTTAAGAGGTCAGATTTGTACTTGATGCAAGGAAGACAGCCAATCTGGTCTTGATGTGTCTGAAGGCAGATGAAATGGTTTCGCGCGCCGAAGGCGCGCAGGGACGCTATGTGGCAAGCCCCTTTCAACCCTCTTTAAACGTATAAGATCTTTTGTAGCTACATGTCCAGGCGTGTTGAAGGGGGAAAAGGGTCGGGTACTCGGCAGATGTCTAGGATTAAGTGATCTGATGAGTTGTGGCTCGTCTTTTTGACGATCGTTGGTCTGAACCCTCGGGTGATGACCAGAGCGAGATGGGCCCTCTCGCAAAGGTGCTACCTCTCCCGGGGGTGCTGTGATGGTATTTTCAGGCAAGTAAAGTCTGCCACTTATAGGGTAGTCACGTTGTGGTGTGTGGTGGTGGGCCATCATTGGCAAGTATAGTCTGCATCAGGAGGTCGATGGTAACTGGAGTTGGTTCATTTTATTGGATTGTTTGAGTAATGTGCCTAAACAACGTACCGTCACGCATTTATAATGTATACTGGATATGGCTTCTCCAATCAGTGCATCTATTCACGTTCGGAATGTACACAGTTCAATGTTTACACTTTTATTGCCATATTGTTTGACTGTTTCTTCTCTGTATGATTAACTTTGGTGCTATTTTGTGTGAGAATTGTATATTAATTAATTATTCATTCATTCATTCATTCATTCATTCATTCATTCGAGCATGTAGATAGTTTAGTGTTTGGACATTATATTTACATGTAGTTAACAGGAACATTCTCTCCGGATTATCCAATTACTTGGAACCCACTGTTTATTTACCGGGACAATAAGTCGCAAATTTGAAAAAAAATATTGACTCTCCGATTTTGCTTCTACGGAAAAGAACAGGTGAAAAAACACAAAATGCCAAGTTTAAGACATCAGAAATAACGAAAATGATCGGGGGAATTCCCAACAACTAAACTAAAAAACAACATAATTTTACAACAGCGTGACCCGAGTCCTCAATACATGTGGAAATTTATTTATTTATTTATTTATTTATTTGTTGGTGTTTAAGGTCACATATTTCTGCACAATGGCTAATCATGACCGCGACAGTTTTACGGGTGGAGGAAGCCGGAGTACCCGGAGAGAAACACCGAGCAACGGCGAGCAACTGTCAGCTCCCCAACATACTAACTCCACACAAGCAGGGTTAGCATTGGTTGAAGACAGGTGCACCATCGATGTGTCCTTGCCGTAGTACACAACGTCACCGTGCCCCCACGTGGGCAGTGGGGGTGAAGTGTCTTGCCCAAGGACACAACGCGGTTGCCGCAGGTGGGATTCGAACCGAGGGCTTGCAGCCTGCACTTCTACCTACTGAGCCACCGCGCCCCCGTGTGGAAATAATTCTACCATCGCTGCTTTCCCAGTGAATGGCCGCCATGCAAAACTGTGCATTATCTAGGCAATCATTGGGATTTTAATAGATCAACGACTTTGTATTATTCTAAATAAAGCATACCTATGCTACCAATAACACCCACAGCACGTGTATCGCCAATGACAATCCAAAACCACATTGCATGGACACAAAATAAATAGAACTCATACGAAAGGAAATTACAACAAATGAAGACAATGGCATTGCAGTAAGTTTTGTCGCGGAAATTTACGCGAGTGGCCGGTACATAGATGGAGATTTAAGAAGGCTACACGCCCTTTCGAAAAATGTTAGTGAATTACGCCTCCTGGTTAATATATTTACTTGAAACGGGCGCTTCATACAAATCCTATATGAAACATGGGGATATTTTTGCTGAATGAAAACTGTGGCTTCGTCAAGTCGTCAACTATTGTTTTTTTTAATCAGCGGCTTCTTGCCCCTTTAAATATTTCCAGTGGCTTGTCTAGAATTTATCAATAAATTTACTTACAGACTTACGTTTTAACTCGAAAAAGCCCTGAAAATAAGAGGAAATTTTGTGAACACGAAACATTAGTACGCATGGCACAACAATTATTTCCAGCCAAGTGTCGTCTGCCTTTTTAGGCAGACGACACTTGACTAGAAATAACATGTAGTAAATGTCAAGGACTCTTCTGCTCATTGGTATCCAAACCATCACTGTCATATCTCATGCTTTTCAACGCTGAGGGAAAATAGATTCGACGCCAGTCTTCGAGGTGTTAAACGTAAAATTTCAACTCGCGTTTCAAAATCACTCTTCTCGCTTGACAGATATGATAAAAGGATTGGGGTCTCCACGACGTGGTGTTTCGAAATTTGGAGGAGACACTATAGTTCCTGTATTTACTTTGTACGTCAAAGATGTACACATTGTATGTTTGAGCTGAAAAGTTGTTTGAAAGAAGAATAATTATTCTTGAAAATATATGATTTTCCTTCAAATTTATTCCATGTTGATAGAGATCATTCTGAAGTAGTTATGTTGTACATTTTGGAGCGGGTGATGATTTTGAGGTAGGTTGTCTTCTTCAGAGTGGAAATCTATAGTTATGTTTCAGCTTTACATTTATTTGACGTGAACACTTCACAACGAATACAATGCTAACCCTTTACGTAACGAATCGGCGCATCCGTCCTCGTAATTTGCATATTAAGCAGTTAAAGATTTTTTACAGAAGATGTCACCCAACCCATGTCATGTGACATCTCCTTGGCACGAGCTCGTCGAGCTCGTTCCATTAAGGGGGTCACATGATATAGTTTTGTTGAAAGTTTGGAAAAATTTGAAAAAAAAACAGTAACTAAAATAATAAATTTTGATATCATGGGCTTTGGGTAAAGGGTTGAACGGAATTTGTGACATTTTATTTCTATGTGAGTGCATTATGTGATTTTAGTCCATCCATTTGTATTCTGTATTCTTCGCTTATTTAGAGTCTCGTTAAATTAAATGGACTATATATTTTGTAATTTATAAAATTTCACTTTATGTTTTGTTATAATTTGTTTGTGATGGACAAACATGAAAAAATCTGATTCCCTGATCACGAGACAATGATCATTGGTCTTGGACGAACAAAAAAAAAAAACTAAAATATTGGAAGGAATCCGTGAGCTAAAGCTGCCCAATATCTGCACATTTGACCTCCAGAAAAAAAAACCACGAAAGAAATATAAGCTTGGGGGAAAAGAAGAACATATACACTGAACATTATGTCGATCCAGGATTCCACTATTTTTCGGAATTTTCCGAACTATCGAGTCACAAGGACATGCGGTAGTCATACATAACCCTCCACGAGTGAGATCCACAAATGCTATTCACATGGCAATAGAAAATCAAACGTACAGCATTCCCTCTTGGAAGCTCGTGGCCAAGTGGTGAGCGATTACCACAGAGTTGAGGATCATCAAAGGATATATTACAGCGGACAGTAACTCAAGGCATTATTTATCCATTCATCTCTACCTATCTGTCTCCATGATACTGGTCTTTTAAGGTCCATTTGGTCTTATTTGGAGGTCTACAAGTGCCGTTCCGTCACTGTCGTTTCAGAATTACCACCTTTGACGCTTCCTAATACAGAAGTGGGATATGCCTACATGTACCACCCTATTCCTTCAGGCCACGAGGTACACAACCTGGAAATAATACAAACAGAATTAACCATCGATTTCTTGGGGCTGCACGTTGGAAACATTGATTGGTCTACCCCACCCATTAACTTAGCAGCCATCCTACTTAATGAAAATATCATGTTTTCGGCTCGGAAAAAGGCCTCTTGTTTTTAAGGGGTTAAAGATTAACCATGCGAAATATTAATAGCGTGGAGCTCACTCAAAGTAGAGAGGACTTTCCTTTCAAGATGACATTGTTCATGTCGAAATATTACTTTTCAAGGACCGAACAATTTGATATTCAACTGCAGGATATTAATTTATTAATTTGTTTCTTGTCATTGACAATCGGACGGCATTGTGGGGTGAGGTTGTTAAAACAAATATCAGTTTATAAGTTCTCCTACGTTGAGGAAAAAGACCATCTCCTTTATATCACGGCTGCTTTGTGTATTCAACGTTACCCGATACAATACAAACATTGAGAAATGAACTAGATACTCAACGCGTGAAATCCAGCCTACGTGTCAGAGTATCATGTAAGAGCGCATCCGATGGATTGTTACGCAGCTGATTGACGTTTTGACGTTAATGATATGCTTCGGCGATATTTTTCTTTAATCCTTTACCTAACGGAACGGCCAAAACCGGCCAGCGCTATTCTCAAAAATCGCCAATTAATTTTCATTATTTTTTTCATTTTTTGTCTCAAAAACATAGGTTATGACCCCTCGTTGGAACGAGCTCGTCGAGCTCGTTCCAACGATGGGTCATAACCTATGCTTTTGAGACAAAAAATGAAAAAAATTAGTTATTCAAGAATTATTTTTGCAAGTGTCGTCTGCTTTTCACGTTAGGTAAAGGGTTAAAGATATCCACTCATTCACTTAAATCAAATTGTGGTATAGATACATAGAGGATGTCTACGCTGTTTTAGTGAATATCGGAAATTATCTCTTGAGTGTGGACCTGAAAGTTTTATATTTCACGAACGCTTTCAGGTACACACGAATGAGATAATTCCCGATATTCACTAAAACAGTGTATATTTTATTTTATTATATGCTTCGTGACATTTTACAGCGCAATATTCAGTCCAATTTGACTGAAAATAGTTTCAAGATAATAAGAAAAAGCTGCTGATCTTTCCTTCAAAGCGGCGTTGAAGGTCATGTCAAAGCGTAACGTCATTTAGGAAAGCTACTAAAAAAAGTCATCGCAAGCGCAAGTGCTCGTGAAAAATAAAACTTTCAGGTCCACACTCATGAGATAATTCCAGATACTGACTAAAAACAGACTAGATTTTCTTTTTTATTATATGCTACGAGACATTTTATTGCACAATATTCAGCCCAATTCGACCTCAAATGGGTACCTTTCAAAACAATAACAAAGATCAGCTGATCGTTCCTTCAAGGCGACGTGATGAGGCGTGGTGTGACGTCATTTAGGAAGCTACTGAGGGATATTCCTCGATATCAATCGAGTCGATTGATATCGAGAAATATCTTTTAGATAATTTGCGATAATTCACATAAATGCATATAATAAAGAGCATAACTCACGTGGAGTAAGAGGGACGAATCAACGACCCTACCTGGAGTTTTTTCCAATAGTTCGCTCAAGTCTAGGACGCTTGTGAAACACTTGAAAACTCCAACTCGGGTCACCGATTCCTGTCCTACTCACTTCCTCGTCGTTCTGTTCTTTTATACTACATAAACACGCGTGTGAATGGATTAATCGATATGGCACGAGTGTCAGCGCGGAAGGATAAAACGAGAGGTCGCATGCTTCGAGTTTTATCCTCCGCGATGGCACAAGTGCGATCTCGATTGACCCATTCACACACGCGTGTCGTTCTGTGTTTCTTACACGCCTTCACGTCTATAAAACAATTATTAGAAGGACACTCGTTAGTCTGCGCGCAAACCCCATCAAAAACGAGCAAGCAAGTAGTCCATAACAGCGTCGAATTCTCAATAAAAATTAGACTGGTACCCTAAAACTTGGGATATACTCAGAACGATACGCTCACGCTCGTATGAATAGGTTATTGGATATGGCACGAGTGCCTGTGCGGAAGGATAAAACGAGAGGCCTCAGGCGTGTCGTTCTGTGTTTATTACACGCCTTCATGTCTATGAAACAATTATTAGAAGGACACTCAGCAATTCATCTGACAACTATCAACACACAGAACACATTTTATTTCCAACCAAATTTGCGAGGGTGGGAACCCGTGTTACTATTTCGTCCCGTGAGCTCCAAAATGTTCAATGTGCCTACTGAACACACTGGAACTCAGGGGACTATTTTTAGCTCTCGATAGGGATTCAAATTTTATTTGCTGTGCACGATTTGTAGAAACTTTCAGTGTAATTTCGCTTCTATTTAAAAATAGTCCGTCAACGATTTCCGTTCCACATATGTGTGCCGAACGGATTTTCATTTTCCGCATGGGTTAGTGTTGCTGTAGGTGGGGATTTCATAGAACCGGCGTGTAATAAACCCATCTACCGCATCAGATCATGGCGGCAGTACCGTCAAGCTTTCTGGCCGTATTTAACAGTAAACCATCTCTGTGAACAAACTGTGGTATATAAATGGTGTGTCACTATCCGTAAATATCCCGAAAAGCACAAACTCGGTCATTCTTATATCACCTATCGACACTTGATAACACTTCAAAAATAAGCTAAAATGTTTGCTCTCTTTGTGAGAGGTCGTCTGGCAACATATTTCATGACCTTCAAGTGAGTCAATATACATACGCGACATGTTACATGCACTTGCAGTTAACGTCATAGATTGTAAACCCTCAACAGTGAACAACAGCTATTTACCCATAAAGACCCCCGCTCACTTCAGGAATCAAGTCGAGCTATATTGCTAGCACATTGCTTTGCGAGCCATGCTTCACACACATCTGAGTAATTTAGCTCAGAACTCGATAGAAATTCTCAATTTCCAGTATCTGCCTATTTGATTTACTATTACTAGCTGTACAGGAAGATTTTTTTTTATTTATTTTAATAAAATGATGTTCATATACCCAAACTAAAACTACAATTTATAACGCGTACGTGTTGGTTTGAGAATACTTTGACCTGCAGCAGAGGCGGTCGATTTGTAGGCTTGAGGTGAAATACGTTTTACGTACGTGACATCTTTACAGATACTGCGATTTCCGTTGACAACCGCCTCACTCTTTTCTCAATTTTCGAAAAGGTAGATCTAATGTTTTATAGATATTGAAGCCTCTGCCAGATGCCTTCACGTGTGTATGCCTCTACAATATGAAAGCTGTCTTTTTTGTACAAGTCACATTACATGGAAGCGTAATTTGTTTAGTTCGATTCGCGGAACTCTGTCACAAACGATAAAGATAGCGTAGTCCTTTCAACCCTTTGAACACGAGGGGCCGCTTTTCCAGCCCATTAAGGAGGATTGCTGCTAAGTGGATGTGTGGAGTAGACCAATCAATATGGACTCTTCTAATTGCTGCATTTGAACTGATATGGAAGATACCACCAGTGTTCAAAGGGTTAAGTTATATGACTCGCATCCTCCACGCACTATGGACAATTGGTCTCACGAGTCAAATACTATCGAACATGTTAATTTCCTCAGAAAAAACACCCCACACACTTCAGCCATATTGCATACGAGTAATATAACCTACCTGAACTCGATTGTTCTAGTGTATTGGGGGGAGTTGCATTCTATAAACAGGATGTCGTTTCATATCGCCAAACACTTCAACCCTCAACAACGCATAAGTGTAATCCACACGAGAAGCTGGACAGACAGCCCATCGGTCGATGCCATTTTCGTGGAATGAGTTGTTAGTCCCTTTGTTCAATGCTAAATCTTACTAATTTACTCCTGAACTGAGGTTAATTTTCATTCTCATAAACCTGTATTAATTATCTCCTTGCACTTTCGACGGAGATTCGCATGTTTTTCAAAATATCGTCCCTTGAAAGCAAAAATGTGCCAGCTGCAATGCAACAGCATTGCAGGTAGCACCTTTATGCTTTCACGTGACGATATTGTGTTGTATGGGCAGATACGACTGGGGATGTTGAGTTGAAAGCTGTAACCAAATAATCCAATAAAAGAGTCTCTTTCATTCTTACACTTTACCCAACAAAATGTCCATATCCAAATAGAGCTATTAAAAAAACTTCTATTCGAATATACATACTTTCTCAATTTTTACGCCCCAAACATGGATTATGATCCTGCATTGGAACGAACACATGAGCTATATTTTTGAGGCGAAAGGTGAAATTGTTTATTTATTCAAGAAATTATTTTGCAAGTGTCGTTACCAAGTCGACTTAAGGAAAGGATTTGATTACACGCCTGTTCTATGATATCCCCATCTACAGCATCTGCTGAACCATGCAGAAAATGAAAATCATTGACGGATTTTTAAATAGAAGCGAAATATCAGTATTTTCTACAAATCGTGGAACACAATTACAATTTGAATCGCTAGCGATAGCTGAAAATCGACCCCTGAGTTCCGATGTGTTCTACGAGCCAGTTGGCACACAGAACACATTGAAACTCAGGTAACGAAATACTAACACGGGTTCCACTCGAAATTTGTGTGTTCTTTTTGTTGATAGTTGTCAAATGAATTGCTGAGTGTCCTTCTAATAACTATTTTTATAGACGTGAAGGCATAGTGGAAAGATACAACCAGAGGTCTGATGCCTCACGTTTTATCCTTCCACACTGGCACTCATGCCATATCCATTAACCCATTCACACACGCGTGTCGTTCTGTGTATATCCCAAGTTTTAGGGAGCCAGTCTAATTCTATTGAGAATTTGACGCTGTTATGGAGTACTTGCTTGTTCATTTTTAATAGAGTTTGCGCGCAGACTACCGTTGATGTAATGTGCGTATTGTCGGTTTACTCACAATGATAAACACGTATTCTTGCGTGCTCCAGTTATATATATTCCAATCTATGAGTATTTTATTCATCGCGCAGGCTTCTAGATATTAATAAAATAATTGGAACAACGCGGTGTAGTCATAAAACTGCAGCTGTGGGGAGTGTTGATTTGTACTTCTTTAATGAACAAATATGTCTGATGGTTTTGGTGAAGTCATTAACAATTTTTCTTGGAAGAGATAGTTACCTTTATTCATAAATCAAAAGATCCTATCACTGAACCCGGTGAAGTACACTAACTACTTCTGAAGCATCTACCTCAATCATCACGTGATGATCAAAGACGATGTCGACCACATGTTCCCCCAGGAATCACGAAAAGAGTGCACACTTTGGCTCAGTATTTAACAAACTTTCCCATCGGGTCGAAACTTTGTTTCAACCCGGTGACAAAATTCGTTAAATATAAGAAAAATTGCATTTTCCTCAATGTAGAAGTGCGTTAGTTCCAAACATAGCATGTGTGTTGCATTCTTATCATGTCATTAAGGCACATGACCACCACTTAGTGTGACCCATGGCCGTGCCCTCTAATCGCCCCAAGGGAGGAATGCTTCATACGCCCCTGCGCATAAGATTCTGTCTTTCCTCAAGGAAACCTACGTTTTTAATAAATTTTTAATTGTTTTAATTTCTTAAGATTTGTTTATGTGTTGTTGGCAGGAATGAGTCAGCGAGGAATGCCTCGCAACTCGTCTTGGTGACAACAGGTTGGTTAAATGGACCCACTAATCTGAAAAAAATATCGACTCTCTGATTTTTGCTTGTGTGTGCAAGTGCATGGACAAAACACTGTTTCGAAAGGTGTTACACAGTAGAACATTGAGATTCATTAGGGTTGCATGTAGGGCTGCAACGATTAATCATGTTATGCCCGAACCGCGATACACTGCTCACGATTCAACACGTATCGTTGTTCACTGTGTATCGCCATGCAATAAACATAAATATAAGGCAAAACAGTTACGTAGATTTTGAAAGCTGCTGTAGTGTAACGCTGGGTTTTTTTTGCATACCAGTATTTACAGTGCTAAATATGCCATTAACACTGGATTATTCAGTTAACCAAAGGTTGGTGAATTCTCTCTAATTTGCTATTTATTTGATTAATCCATTATACCTTGCTTGACAGAGCTCACAGAGCTCTGTCAAACAAGATATAAGGGATTAAATTGTTTGAGCATATTTTTGAGAGGAAAAAACACCGGAAGACGAGTGATAAAATCAAAACCTGAAATAAATGAATGCAAATGGTCATCACTTTGAGAAGTTACATATTGTTTAAAGAGTGCATTCAAAAATTTGTAATAAAAGGAAGCTTCTGTAAATGAATACAAAGTATTTGATAGTTGCACTTGCATGGCGTGAGGCATGAGAGATCATGTGTATCATGATACATATCGTATCGTGCAGATTGAATCGTGATACATATCGTATCGTCGGGGAAGCATATCGTCGCTGCCCTAGTTGCATGCCATTCTTGAAAATAGCCTATAAATTCTCGCTTTCGCGTTAATTTCTTTAACCGGAAAGAGCCCTTTCAACCAAATAATACTATCATACCTAAGGAGATTTTTGTATAATGCAAATTGTGATTTTGTCATTTTTTGTTTCAAATTAGCGGCGTAATGTCGTTTTAACACAGTACTTAGTGCCACCCTTTACTCTTGCATATTGCTTTCATCACAACTTATTTTTCTGTCCTAACTGTATATTTTAATTAGTCATTTTTTAGCATTTTCATTTCGTTTTTTTACGTCAAATGTCACTTAATATCGCCACGATATAGCAATTTCTTGCTAATGTGGTGTTGAACAACAATAAATGGAGCGCGGTGGCTCAGTGGTAGACTGTTGGACTTTTATGCTAGAGGCCCCGAGTTCGATCTCCGTCCGGGACGACCCGCGTTGTGTCCTTGGACAAGGCACTTTATCCCGGTTGCCTACATGGGGGCACGATGACGCCGTGTACTAAAGCGTACTGCACGTCGATTGTGCACATGCTTGAGCGGAGCTTGAACAGAGTTAGAATGTTGAGGAGCTGACAGTTGCTCGTCGATGCTCGGAGGTTCTCTCCGGGTACTCCGGCTTCCCTCACCCGTAAAACTGCCACGGTCACGAGTAGCGATTGTGCATAAGTATGTGACCTTAAACACTTATAAATAAATAAATAAGTAAATAAATAAATACAAAAATAAATAAATAAACTGAAGGGTCTGAGGTTGTTGTAATTAACACATCATTCCGCATAACTGAATATATCAAACTCCTCAAGTCGGTTGGATTAACACACTGTCATAAAATCATATTGTGCTATCGACATGTGAGCAACATGTACCTGAAGACAGATAACCTGTGATTACATTATCTGTGTAAACCATAAACCATAATTTGGAAGATTCACAAAGCTGTCATCCCTGGATGGCTCATGACATATCTCTCAGCAATCTTCCAACTTCGAATTGAATTTGTTAACTTCACCCAGAGCCATCAGTTGAAAGATAACTTAAACCTTGAGGCTAAAACAAAAGAGTTTTGATTCTCAGGCAATCCTTCATTGAATTTGAACTCTCTCATTGGACATTTTTATTGCATTTCAGTGTCTTCCAATATTAGTACAAGACCAGGGAGATCCGAAACTTTTTTACATTTTTTAATTGAAGCATATTTATTTTGTTGCGTCTCCAATATGATTGCCTTGTCACATTTTAGCCTGTAGGCACTCTCCCATAAATTGTAACAAGGCAAATCTTCATAGATTAAATACTTTTACTTCAAAGATTATAGACATGGAGCCTTTGAATTGCAGTACCTACAGTTTGTTTTTAGAGGAATGTTTTATATTTCAAATTAAAAATGAATTTATTTGTATAAATATGCACTTTCTATATTTTGGTGTGTAAAAAGACAGCCGAAATCCTCTCCATCGTTGCTCACGTTTTGCAAAAGAAAAAAAGAAAAATTAAAAATAAAATCCGCCCTCCCTCACTGATTTAAAAAAAAAAAATGCTTGAGAATCAATTAATTTATTTTGTGTGGCCTTACCCTCTGTCATTTTAATTATTTTGTTTTCCTTATTTTTCGAAACATTTCAACAAAACAATATCATGAAACCCCTCGTCGGAACGAGCTCATTCCAAAGAGGGTTCACATGATAGGGTTTTGTTGAAGTTTTTTTTTAGATTTGTTTCAACTGCTCAATTTGTAAATCACGCGGATGGAAGCATCTAGATTCGTTAGGTAAAGGGTTAATCCGTTATTTAACGCGATGTCCATATCCAGCCAGCGTGATTCTCAAAATTCGTCATTAGGATTTTATTATTGTTTCCAGTTTGGACTCCAAAACATAGAAGAAACGCATCTCGTACTCGCCACAGACACACAAATGGCGCCCAGTCACTCACTTGCCCCTGACAGTCACTTGTTTGTTTTTTTCATTGGGATCTAACGACACTTTCAACAGCGAGAGTTACATCGTGTCGGGTAGGTTTACGATGGGAGGAAGCCAGATTATCCGGAGAGAGAACCACTTAGCCGTCTCGAGCAACAACCGCACTCTCAAACTTACTAACTCAGCACAAGCAGAATTAGCAGCGGTTGAAGGCAAGTGCACCATCGATGGACAGTACGTCTTAGTAAGCAGCACCACCGTTCCTCACGTGGGTAATCGGGAAAAACTGTCTTACCGAAAGACACAACGCAATTAGGGCTGGTCCTGATTGAATCGTAAACCTTTCAGTTTAACTATTTTGGCGCGGAATAGTCTGAGAAACAGAATTCTTAGGGCCTAATATTCATCAGGAATTTTACAAAAAGTATAGGTTGTTAGACAAAAGCGTTATTATTTTAAAGGATGTTCTAATATTGACAGTTTTTTAAATGATTTCCTGTATATATTTAAATGGCACCTTTATACTTTCAAGGGACGATATCGTTGTTCATGGATAGGACATAAATGGTGCATGTGAAACGTAGGAATACGTATGTATGTTTGTTCAACCCTTTACCCAACGAATCGGTCGAGCTCGTTCCAACGAGGAGTCACATGATATGGTTTTGTTGAATTGTTTTGAAAAATTTGAAAAAATGATATTTAAAATAATAAATTTTGATATCGTTTGCGTTGGGTAAAGGGTTAAAAGCACTTGGAAATGGACACACACAGTTGGCTAAAATGACCACTGCAGTACCTTTCCGCGGACTGCCGTCTGTCGACTTTAGTCGCCTGTCGCGCCATAAGAGTTAAAGTCCAATGTTCCACTCACTCATCCACCGCGCTCCCCAGTCAGTCATATACCCACATATCTTCACACATAACCTCAGATACACACAAACTTCAGCTACAGAAGCTAGTTATGCAGTGTGCTCGTACTTGTAAATCCAGATTACAGACACTATAAGGGTTCAATATGTTTGACTTGTCAGTGCGCAGACGGAGAGAATATTATTAATGAAAAAAATATTTATCTGAAAAAGATACGAGAGATTTGTTATATTTACTTTAGTCGATTGACAGCCACATTTCGAAATGATATCGACGGTCACACCTAGATAAAACTGAGTACAGCTTTAGTTCGTGACGGAGTAGCAGACATGACATATTTGTGGAAGAATTTCTAGCTTTTATCACACGGTAGGTCATTTCGGTAATATTTAAGGAAACAATAAGACTTAAGGACGCACAAAGTAGATCTTCTGTACCTCAGGCCATTTTTTTAAAAAAAATTGCAGCATGTGGGAGTGTGTGGGACAGTGGGAGTTATTTTTGTAATTATTTGTTTGCCATCAAAAGTTCTTGGATTATTTTATGTTTTAGGTCTCATAATCTACAGAATAGCATGGGTGGTGGTGTTGCACACAAGGAACAAATTTATCAATTTTATTAACTTGGGTAAATATCATACATAACCCATTTAATTATTATTTTTTTAAAGTTTGCATTGGTTATAAAAAGAGAGCATTTCTTGCCAATTGGAGCACCCTGAGGACGCTTCTGTACTTAGACAGTGAAGGAATGACTATTGCAAAATTATCCAAGAAACAGTGGGAAGGTACATGAACAAATTTTAGGAATTCTGGTATGATGGAAAAGTTGGGGAGATCGAACAAGCTACCCCCCTCCCCCCTCCCCGCCCCCGGATGTTAAGTAAGGCTGACATTTTTCAGGAAAAAAGTGGGAGAGATGGACTGGCTCTGCTGTTGTGTGCATGCCGATACACCCGAATGAAGAAAGACTATCAACATAGGGTGGGTATCATTTGCTAATACTGGGTTTTCATGATTACAAATCTCTTGTGATGTTTGCACTCGCATTTTCACCCATCCATAACACATGTGGCTTGAACCCCTGAGGGTGATGTTGTCAAGATGCTTGGGAATTTTAAGCGCTGTCACATATCAAGTTTGCACCTCTGATGAAATTTTCACTGAAAACGCACACTCTACAAACTGAACATCGGTGGGTATATGACCACGCCTTTTATTTTTGGTTTTTGTTTACATTTTTAACACTCATTCAGGGACGTGTGTTTTATATGGACAGGAGCCTAATCAGCGATCAATACATAATGGTGATTGTCTACAGCACCATGTGTCCAATGCACTCTTATTATCATTAACAGAGGATCAGAAGCTAGTAAATGCCAAATTTTCCATTTTACAGAGAGATATCAAGCATAGCTTGACCCGAAATGCATGCGAACTGTCAACGTGCTATACAACAAAGCACAATGAGCATTCGAACACCGCGGATGGTCTTGTGCGCCATACACCAGATCTCAAATCAAGTGATTTTATAGCAGCCCCTCGATTGGAAATGCGACGCACTAACGTGGCTTCACCTGATATCTGAGTTGGTGAAGTATGGTTTGGGGAGAGAGGGAGGTGAGGGTTGATATTTGAGGAAAAGCACGTTGTCTCTAAAATAACTGCGCATGATATCTCCACCTTTTTAATCAGGTACGTACAGACATTTTGAGCGAAGAAAATGTATTTGATGGTTCGTTAGCAACAACACAGGCAAAGGATAGACAGGGTCTGTAATAATGTAATCCGACAGCCCTATAGGTGGTGGGGTTAAATTATCACTGAACACTGAACAGCACAAATACAAAATGGGTGTACACTCGTTTAGACATTTTTGTGTTTGACGATTTTCGTTCAGTTACTGACAACTCATTATTGAAAGGGTAAAACACAGCGCGTTTTTTTTTTATTTTTTATTAGGCTTTCCCAAACCCAGTTTGGGAAAGACTATTGTTATTCTTCTTTTTCAAAATTTTTCTGCTCCATTTTTTTTTTTTTTTTTTTTTTTCTCCCTGAATTTTGTCTGTTGAACTGCTCGAAAACAAGTTGTACAATTTTGACCAAATTTGGCACACTTATGTAATGTCATAAAATCTAGTGAAATGCGATATCGTCATATCTGTGAAAACGCGTATTTTCAAAATATTCTGCCCAAAACCCTCAAAATTTCACCATTTTTCGAATGTCTCAACACTGTTTACAGTTATTTCGCTCACATTTTCCACACATTTACAGCATAATATGATACACCACAATCACCACTCAAATCTTTCAACATTAACCCCCACTGGCCAAAAATGACATGAATATAGATTTTTTCTTCAAAATTGACCAACTTTAAGGGCAAATTTCTCTAATAACAAGGTTGTTGTAACAATTATTTTGGTTTGGATAGATGCAACAATGATTTCGGAATAAAGTTACTGTTTACTTTTTAATCTCAGATTTAACCCTCAAGCACAATGAGGGCGTGGATAAGAGTACCGTTTGAAAGTGCCAAAATTAGCCAACTTTGGTTGCTTTTTCTATCATTTTGGAAAGGGTTAATTTCAAACACTTTTCATGTACGTATTCACAATTGACTACCGAGTATATTTGCTGTTGTAAGTTTGGTTGTAAAGTTTAACCCTATCCCATTCTGGTTGCATAAAAGTAGGTACCGTCCAAAAAAAACTCCAATTTTTTAAGAATTTGATAAGTTTAGGTGGCGATTTACTCCATTTTTAATTGCTTGAGCTCTGAATGTTTTCTGTAGCTGCTTGCATCAGTCAAAGTATGACAAATTTTGTTCGATATGTTATTATTAAAAGTTTAACCCTTGGCAGATTTGAGACTTCCCATAAGGGTACTGTCGGAATAGTTGTTATCTTCGCCAACTTCAAGGGCAAATTTCTCTAATTACAAAGTAGTTGTAACAATTATTTTGATATGGCTAGATGCAACAATGATTGTGGAAGAAAGTTACTGTTTACTTCTTAATCTCAGATTTAACCCTCAAGCACAATGAGGGCGAGAATAAGAGTACCGTTTGAAAATGCCAAAATTAGCCATCTTTGGTTGCTTTTTTCTATCAATTTGGAAAGGGTTAATTTCAAAAAGTTTTCATGTACGTATTCACAATTGACTACAGAGCATATTTGCTGTTGTAAGTTTGGTTGTAAAGTTTAACCCTATCCCATTCTGGTTGCATAAAAAAGTAGATACCTTCCAAAAAACTCCAATTTTTCAGAATTTGGTAACTTTAGGTGGCGATTTACTTCATTCCTAATAGCTTGAGCTCTGAATTTTTTCTATAGCTGCTTGCAGCAGTCAAAGTATGACAAATTTTGTTCTATATATTATTATTAAAAGTTTAACCCTTGGAAGATTTGAGACTTCCCATAAGGGTACTGTCGGAATAATTGTTATTTTCGCCAACGTTTACATGCACTTTCTCAGCACTGGAGCCATATTGTCTCAAAACCTTTTCCATGAGAGGATTGGGCCTTCATCCAAGAACAATTTTGCTGTTATATATTTTATTCAAAGATTTAACCTTCACCCAGTTTTCTGGCCTTGAATTTGAGTGCCCTAAAATTCTTCATAAAATTGGCTAATTTGGAGCTCACTTTTCTTCCATTTTCGAAAGGAATATCGAAAAATGATTTACATGTTCGTATTTACAATTGCCTACCGAGCATATTTGCTGTTGTAAGTCTAGTTGTAAAGTTTAACCCTATGCTCGTTCTGTTTGCATAAAGATAGGTGCAGTCCAAAAAAACTATCGTTTTTCAGAATTTGGTAAGTTTAAGTGACGATTTACTCCATTCCTACTTGATTGAGCGCTGAACGTTTTCTATGGCTGCATGCAGCAGTCATAGTATGACAACTTTTGTTTTATATGTCATTATTAAAAGTTTAACCGTTGGCAGATTCGAGACTGCCCATATGGGTACGGTCGGAATAATTGAATAAAATCGTTGAATATTGATAAGCGTGCAGTGGTAGTTTGGAATACAATATCCGAAAATGCTTTCGAAATTCGGATTCACAGTTCAATTCCAAGAATATTTTCTGTTATAAGGTTGCTGTAAAGTTTAACCCCATCCCTGTCTCAAATGCATAAAAATTGGTGCCGTCGAAAACAAATTCACATTTTTTTCAGAATTCCGTAGGTTTAAGTGACAATTTACTCCATTTCTAATTCATTGAGCGCTGAATGTTTACTATTCCTGCATGCAGCAAGCATAGCATGACAACTTCTGTTTTATACGTTATTATCAATTGTTTAACCCTTGGCATATTTAGGAGTTCCCATGTGGATATAGTCGGAATAATTGTTATTTTCGTAAAATCAATCCCTGAATATATTGGTAACCGTGCAGTGGCCTTTCGGTGGTGCTACATGAAGCCGCAAATAGTTAAGGTTGAAAAGTTCATCAAATAGACAGATATAATGCCTAACTCAGCCGGTGACAGGTAAATAATGAATGGAAAAGTCGTGAATTGAGAATAAAGTAGGGACGAATCGTGCCCTCGGTTTCCACCTGATCCACGGTATTTCCACGCGCGGCACTTGACAAAGATACTAAACTGTCGGGCAGGGGCAGTAGAAAACATTCTGAGAATTTCAAGTTGCTGCCTTGCGTGGTCGGCACATAATTGGAGTATATCCGACATTGTAACTGTTCAATTTGAATGTTAAATTAGCCAGATGACGGCTTTTTCTCCACCGAATAATCCCACCTGCGGCAACCGCGTTGTGTCCTTGGGCAAGACACTTCATCTCCACTGCCTGTGTGGGGGCACAGTGGCTTTGTGTACTAAGGCATACTGCACGTCGATGGTGCACTTGTCTTCAACCAATGCTAACCCTGCTTGTGTGGAGTTCGTATGTTGGGGAGCTGACAGTTGCTCGCCGTTGCTCGGTGGTTCTCTATGGGTACCCCGGCTTCCTCCACCCGTAAAACTGTTTCGGTCATGATTAGCCATTGTGCATAAATATGTGACCTTAACCACCAATAAATAAATAAATAAATTCTCCACCGGATCGAGTTGTTAGTTTCTGCCGGGACGGTCTAAAATAAGCAGTTTAACTCGAAACTTTCTGTCCCATATGAATGTGCGAATATTTAAAGCTGGACAGTTAATCAAATAGACATAAATAATGCCAAACTCGATCGGTGATAGGTAAACAGTGAATGGAAACGGCATTGCATTGGGATTAGAGTAGGGACGAATCGTCCCCGCAGTTTCCACGCGATCCACGTTGTCCCCACGCGCTCACGCCACTTGACAAAGATACTGTTCTGTCGAGCAGGGATAGCAGAACAACTTCTGAAGATTTCGTGCATCTGCCTTCACTGGTCTAGACGCCGTGTACTAAGGCACACTGCACGTCGATGATGCGCATGTCTTCAACCATTCTGCCTGTGCTACAGTGCGGAGGCACTATGCTGGGGAGCTGGCAGCTGCTCGTCATTGCTCGGTGGTTCTCTCTGAGTACTCCGGCTTGAGCCACCCATACATCTGTCACCGACTTAATATGACCTTGGATGTTAATGTGTCGCTAAACCCTAATAAATAAATAAATAAATAAATAAATAAATAAATAAATAAATAAATAAATAAATAAATAAATAAATAAATCCAGTAACAGTTTTGCTCGTACAAATATTAGTACCGTCAGACAAAATTCATTTTCTGATTAATTTCGTACTTTTCTGTACTCACCTTCCCTGAGTAAGATTGGTATATCTTTTCAATCTCGGATTTAACCCCCAAGCACAATGAGAATGAGAATAAGAGTACCATTTGGAAATACCTAAATTATCCAACTTTGGTAACTCTGTACTATCATTTTGGAATGGGTTAATTTGAAACACTTTGCTTTGCTATATGCAGAGATGTTTACTCAATAAATCCGGCTTTAGCTATGTTCTGGGACTTAACGAAACATGTGCTTTGGTCACTTAAAAATAGCACTGTCTGCAAAAAATGACTGAGTGAATACTCACTTGTCCAAAAACAAAAAGGAAAGAGCTCTTTGAGCTTTCCATAACTGCTTTCAAAAATCAATGGGGAACAAATTTTGTGTTATATGTTTTGGTGTTCCGTGTTATCCAACACCAGTTTGGCCGTACAAATATGAATACCGCCAGGAAAGAAAGCACATTTTCTCAGTGATAGACTGTTTGACTTCTATGATAGAGGTCCCGAGTTTGATCCCTGTCTGGGACGACCCACGTAATGTCCTTGGGCAAGGCACTTTATCCCGGTTGCCAACATGGGGGCACGATGTTGCCATGTACTAAGGCGTACTGCATGTCAATGGTGCACATGTCTTCAACCGCTGGTACCCTGCTTCAGCGGAGCTTGAACATAATTAGAAAGTTGGGCTGACAGTTGCTCGTCGATGCTCGGTGGTTCTCTCTGGGTCCCCCGACTTCCCCCACCCATAAAACTGTCACAGTCACTATTAGCCATTCTGGATAAGTATGTGACCGTAAACACCAATAAATAAATACCGTCAGGGAAACCCTCTGTGAAATCCTACTGTCAATAAATAGCAAAGTAGTAATGTAATGCAAGAAATATTAACAAGCTGTTCAACATCCCTTTAATCAACTCATTTTGACTTGAACTGTACCCATCACTGTGTATACTAGCTCTCTAGATGGTTTAAGCCATATCAAATAAACAACTAATTTGTGTGTGACAGTAACTCATATTACATGTATTTCATTGTATCTGAAACAGATATGTTGGAAAAATTGTGAAATCATGGAGTAGGAAGCTTACCCTCGTTTGTTGACAAATCCCACACATTCACAAACAGACAGAATGATAGAGAATAAATTAATTATTGATATTTAAGGTCACTTTCAGCATCTTCAGCTATATCATGACCATAATATAGGTATTTATTCAAGTCCAGATATTCATTGCATAGGCGTACAGGGCTATTTTTCAGGGGGGGGGGGGGGCCGAAAAAGTTGAATCTCAGGAGGAAATGCCAAATGCGGGTATGGGAGAGGGGGGGCTCTCTCACCACCCCACCCCCACCCCACCCCCATTGAGTACCTGGAGAGAACCACCGAGCAATGGCAAGCGACTCAGACTCCCCGACATACTAACTCCACAAAAGGAGGGTTAGCATTGGTTAAAGACAAGTGCACCCTCAAAGTACCCTTAGTACACATCGCCATCATACCCCCCACCCCACCTCCACCCCCACCCTCACCCCCACGTGGGAAATTAAATTGGGATGAAGTGTCTTGCTCAAGGACACAATGTGGTTGCCACAGGCGGGATTCAAACAGAGGACTTCTTGGATTGCAACAATCATCTCTACCTTCTGAGCCACCGCGCTCCCGTAATATGTTGTAATAGAACTCTTTATATGTACTTGTGTGATTATAAATGAATAATATTAACGTGGATATGGTTCCACTGAATCAACTTGTACAGTATAATGGTCAGTTTACTTGCAACTTCTAAGTGATGAGATAGGAAAACAACATTTTGTGTGGAAAACCAAAATGTTTTGTGATCATTTCTGGCAACTAAATTGTCCGAAATTTTCTGGCATAGTGGCTGAAAAATCGGCTCCATACTGACTCAGGAGTGGGTTGGGGCACAGTCCTCCTTGAAACCCCGGCCCGTACGCCCATAATTCATATGTACTTATTTTTTTTTCAAAGCAGAAAGGACATCGCTTGTTTTGCTTTCTATGAAAATATTCTGTAATTATTGAAGAGCAAATTTTGTGTTAAATGTTTTGGTTTCCTGCTGTATCTCAAATATCTGTTTTGGCTGCATAAAAACTAGTAGCATCACAAAAACTTTGATTTCCACTAAATTTTCTGTTTTCAAAACTGATCGATAGTTTTGTGTACAATACAGTTTGCCTTTTCACATTAAAAAGTTGGGAAAGCCCGTAATTTGTCCAACAAATTACAATTCTCTAGATTTATTTTTAATATTTGTATTTCTTTGCCATGAACAGTACATGTTCTTTGTTTGTTTTATGTTTTAAGCCTATGACCTACAGCTTAGAGTGGGTGGTGGTGTAATTCGTCCCTTGAGTGCACTCAGGGGATAAGTTTGTCAATTTTATTAACTTGGGTCAAATATCAGACATACATCATTTATTTTTCTTGTTTTTTGCATGATGAGAGCATGCGCCAGCCAAAAGGACCGTGTGGGAGGGCATGAGAAACAGATTTTTAAATTTTTAGGCCTGAATCCTAAGAAATACTAGAAAATACGTCAAAATATTCCATGATTTCGTATCGTAAAATTTACTTGTATTAATTAATTTAATTTATTTTCAGATTTGTTGACATTCCGCAGACTTATTGAGATTATGAACGCGGGAGATTTGGTAGACTTTTAAGTATGAGTCTCCCATATCAAATATCGACTATAGAAGTTCCATCAGAGGAAAGACCTTGTATTGATGTACACGTACAGGACTTGTCCTACAGGGTAAACGAACTCTCCCTGACATGGTGGCAAAAACTTGCAAATTTCGAGGTTCCTTGGGAATGTGGTCAGCAGGAAGGAATTTCACAAGTTTTGGACAATGTGACTTTTTCAGCAAAAAGTGGAAATTTAGTTGCAGTCATGGGAAGTTCTGGTACGTACTTTATAGAAAGATAACTATATTGTTGTCGGGCCTAATAGATGTATGGAAAGATGAGCGGATTGATGGACGGAGGGGTGCATGGATGGGCGGAAATAATATATTGTTTGATTGATTAATTAATTGATTGAATAAATGACTGATTCCAATTCTGTGGGTATACAACTTCCATTCCTTGTGAATACCATCACAATCCCCGTTCACATCTTCCGAATAGCACGGCCCTCTGTTATTCCTTTTAGAACATGTCGAAAACCGAAACGTTACATTTTTTTTTTGATTTGGAAATCGAACTCTGATTTATTCTGTAGAAAATTAATGTCGTCACTATGTTTTATCATACTTGGTAACGACGTGTCGTGGCTGTTTTCGTGATTCTGAGAACTGATTATGTACGCAATCCTACTGAGTCTGTTTATTGTTTAAAAATTTAAATCTTGCACTGAAATGCGTCTAGAAACTTAACCATTTCACTCTTGTTAGGCAGACCTCATTGAGCTCTGTCAAACAAGAGTGAACTGGTTAAATTCCTGATTGTAACACGGGGAAATTGTGCTGCGTAAAATGCTCGTATTTTAACGCATGTGTACATACTGTTAATGTTAGTATTAAAATCCTACTAAGGGCCCGACAAACCGATTAGATTAGAAACCATCTCGTTTATGCGAAAGCGAAATAATACGAATCCAAAAGAGTTTTGGATTTCATATATTTCCTTGTTGTCGATTTCCTGAAGATGACAACTAGTTCTGAAGTTATTTATTTATTTATTGGTGTTTAAGGTCACATATTTCTGCACAATGACTAATCATGATCGCAACTTGGATAAAAAGTCAAATTCAGCCAATCGTTTATACCCATTTTGCCAACTTTAGAGGACAAATGATTAATTTCATTAATAATAATTTTCATACTTGGCAAATCATATGGCATCGTGACTTATATTAACGCAGTACTTTAAGGTGAATGCGTCTATGTGTCAACTTAAACCATTAGCCAGCAAATACACTTAACCCTTTACCCAACGCAGACGATATCAAAATTTATTATTTTAAATATCATTTTTTTTTTAATTTTTCAAAAAAATTCAACAAAACCATTTCATTTGGCCCCTCGTTGGAACGAGCTCGACGAGCTCGTTCCAACGAGGGGTCACATGATATGGTTTTGTTGAAATTTTTTGAAAAATAATATTTTTTCAACTGCTGAATTTGCATATTACGCGGGCGGATGCGGCCGATTCGTTGGGTAAAGGGTTAAACTACCCAACCTTATAATAAAAAGAACGTGTACTATCTTTTAACACTCACTGAAACGCACTCGTTCAAATGAGAGGACAAATGTTTGGTTACATACGTAAATATATTGATACCATTAACTGTTGCTAAGCAAATTGTGTGTTTGTTTCTTTCCAGGTAGTGGAAAAACAACATTGTTGGATGTTATAGCTTGCAGAACGGAGTCAGGTGAAACAACTGGTGATATATTCTTCAACACTACGCCTAGAACCGAGTCTTTGGTGCAGGCATGCTCAGCCTATGTCAGACAGGACGATCGGCTCCTTGCACATCTCACTGTGCTGGAAACATTGATGTTCGTGGCCAGGCTTAAACTACCAAAACATTTTACTCCACAAATGACAGAAAACAGGGTAAGGTATACGGCAAAAATTCCGATATGACGTGTGGGAAAATGGATGCAATGTACGCAAAGATACACAAGGGGACCACAATCTTTCGAAGCAAGTTCGTAATTTATACGTTTCTGTCCAAAACTAAAAAAAGGAACGAAATTGCGTTCTGATGGTGTGCCACATTTTGTTTGAAAATCACATACAACACTTCCCACCTAGAAAATAACCAGAAGAATGTGAAAAGGCAAAAAAAGCTTAAGCGAAGTTTCAGGTAATTGGCCTCCACATTCGAACAAGATGTCCATTGGCTGAATTTTGATCGTACTGCTTGCAAATTCTTGAAGTATTTCAGTTATATTGCCTAGATAGTAAGTCCACTCTATGAACGACCCGACAGTACACCACGTGTTGTACGTGGAGTGTTTTGGTCTATATGATAAATTCACCAACGAGAAAATTTATTTGAACCACATTGTACCAGCTAGGTTTTATCGTTTATTGGTGTTCACATGTGTCAAGTACTAAATGGGCCAATTGTGGGAGGAGCCGTGGAAGTGTTCCAAAGTTATCAGATTCTTCTGAAATAACTTACCATTGGCCTAAGTTTCATAGAAAAAGTTCTGATCATTAGCCCTTGGGGAAATTATACTAGGTTCATTCCTTCTATCTTTTACGGTTTTGAAGAGAGTCAAATCAGATTTCTGATATTTTGGGTAGTACTAGATTGGTTAAATTTGATTCAGATTTAGAACATCACTTAGTATAATTAGCAATGAAACAGTTATTTGCTTCTGTTAACTCATTACCCAACGTAACGTTCAAACCCGACCAGCACAATTCTTAAAAATTACCATTAAATTATCATTATTTCCCCGAAATATAGCTTACGACCCCTCATTGGAACGAGCTCGTTGAGCTCGTTCCAATGAGGGGCGCATAGGCTATGTTTTCGACGCCAAAAAATGAAAAATATTCAAGAAGTTTGTTTGCAAGTGTCGTCAACATTTCGTGTTATGTTAAGAGTTAAAATGCCAGGATAAAATCTAACTCGGATCCAATACCGGGAATAAATCAAACTTTATTGTCAGTGACTCACCAGGAACGAATGGTGCTTTATCTAACACGATTAGATGACATCACTCATAAAAACAACTTTCACTCACAAAAACAAATTTTCATTTCTTTTTACCTTAAGAACGCATCTTATGGCACAGCGTACATTCGTAATGTCATTTGCATCAAATGAACCCAAATCAACTGGGTCGAGTAAATATGGACACAATAGGGTTTATATTCACTCTACCCAGTTGATTTGGGTTCATTTTTAACCCAACTGATTCTGGAATGTAGGAACTAGCTTGTTCCAATGAGTGTTAATAAAAAATATTTTTGATGCAAAATTGAAAACAAATAAATATGATGACGGAAGCAACAACCATCAGACTACAGAGACGGATATGCAGATTCAAAAACACTTGATGGTGTGTGCCAGTTAACAGAGCTTACATAAAACGACCTGATCAGGTTCGGACATTCGTAAACCTCCAGGACGGTATCGAGACTGGCAACAACTCTATTGAGGTTGGTCTTATTTTATTTATGCGTTGTTCAGCTTAGCAGCACGAGTGCTCAAAGCCATCAAATCTTATTACAGACATGAACTTTGAGCAACACTAAAATATCTCTTCAAAGTTTACTTTATGGAGAAGCCAAACAAAGTAGAACCAGCCGAAAAGATTGATAAAAATTTAAGCAATTTCAATCACTAGTAAGTTATTCCACAAAAGACAGTGTGCCCATTATAGATGGTAGCAAAGTGGAAAGAATGGGGGATTTTTATGGTTTTACTTACGCGATTCAATTTAGGTACACTCCAGCTGATTGATATTATTAGTTACCCCGTGTTTGATCACGTGGTACGTGTTTTTACCTACCCGAAGCCAGCCTTCGGCCTCATGGGATACGGCTGGCTTCGGGTAGGTAAAAACCCGTACCACGTGATCAGACACGGGGTAACGAATTTATCAATTGACTTTCCGTTTTAGAAGTACAATCTATTTCATGTGTGAACACACACAGCAAGAGATCTTTTATCTTCCATTGTTGAGCCATAAAGGTTTCTGTGGAATTTTTGTGCAAAAGAGTTTTTGTGAAAATATGCCGATATGACGAGTATAAGAAAATTATTGAATTTCTTTTTTTCTTTTTTGTCTCAAAAACATAGCTTATGAACCCCACATTGGAGGGTCTTCTACGGGGTATGGTCAGTTTGTAGATTTCGGAACGAGGCTTCCACTGGGTATGGGAAATTTGTCAGTGGCTGGGTGGACGTATCGTGGGTTTCAATGAATATGGTCTCATACCACGTATCTATCAACCAATCAAATCAAAAAATTCACTTTAGTCAATAGATAAACAGATTTTCATTCAACTCTGCCTTTCAATTTTAAAAAGCTCCTGAAGTAACAACAGTCTGGACACAAAATGATCCACAATTAATGATAATAAAACATAAGGAAGTCTTAATATGTAATTCTGCATTGACTAATAACTGATTAAATCATAAACAGTCCATGATAAATGATTTTGATTTCAGGTCAATCGTATCTATATGGTTGAACTGTTGTTCTAAAAACGACCGAATATTTATCCTCAGCACTTTGATGTCGAAACATTATACACTGCAACTGTTTCCCATAATGCAATTTAGGAACTTCTCCAATTCACTTTTGTTTGACAGAGCTCACTGAGCTCTGTCAAACAATAGTGAATTGGTTAAATTCCTAGTTGCAATATGGGAAAAACTTGTTGCGTAAAGATTGGTAATTTGACACCGGTGTCTGGAGTGTTAATTGCAGTTTTAAATCGTAAGTAGGTTCCGACGAACGCTCGACATTCGATTCGGTTTCTAATCTGTTCACTAATTCGATTCGAAATGAATTATGCGAAAGCGAAATAATTGGAATCCAGGAGAGTTTTTTGGATTTCATATATTTCCTTATTGTCGACTTCTGAAGATGACAACTGGTGTTTAAGGTCACCTATTTCTGCACAAAAAGCTAAGGTATTAAGTAAAACGGAGCCTGGTTACGACAGTAAACAAGCACTGGTTCATTTCCCAAGATTCCCACGGGGAAACAGCAATTTTCTTTTGAACGAGATTGGCCGCATCCAGCCCAATACAAATTTAATCGGAAAGGTCCTAAAATGTGATTTGAAGCTTCAGTGGAGGTCGCGTTACGTACAGTTTACACGGTATGCCGCTCCTTCAGTAGAGAAAGGCGGCACTTGCTTTCTAAAGCATTGAAGATGGCGCCTTGTTGTACTCAAGGGCCGATATATGGCTTTTTGTTTGTCCACTTTGGTGACACCTGGTCAATTCTCGTTTGTATCTAGTTGCTAGGATAGCTGCGGGTGAGTTGTCACTACTACAAGAACAGAAAAGAAAATGATCGAACCAAACTCTTTTTGGTAGCAATGCATTCAAAGTGATAGCTTCGAGTAATGTGTATGTTAATGCATCAGAACCCTGTCCAATGCGATTCTGATTGCGGAACAGGCCTGAAAATCAGCCGTCTGGCATTTGCAGAATGAAGTCCACAGAGGGTGAATTTGATCATGCTATCCCATACAGTGGGCCAATTTATCCTCTGGGTACCTTATTCTGTTTAGTTTTGAGACTCCGATTCAGATTGAGGTTCACAGAGGATAAATATAGTGATGCTACCCTGCTGTGCAGGGTAGCATCACTAAATTCACCCTCTGGGGACCCCATTTTGCAGATGTCAGTCTGCTTATTTTCTGGCTTGTTACGGAAAGTGAGTTTCACATGTATGTACTGATCCAAGCCGCAATTTACGCACGGAATACCTTTTGTTTATGAATAAATTGCCCAACCTTTCAGAAACAAGCGATAGGTCCATCTGCTTGTACTTGTGGTTCGAAGGTACGCAATAGTCTGACCAGTATGCATATTGATATTGGGTACACATGGAAGATAGATACAGTTAGTAAGACAGCCGTAGTGTCATAAGAATTGGGTAGTAGCTTCGATTTGGTTTCGACCCTTTTAAATTATTCGATTTGAAATTCGAACTGAACAAAACTCGTAAAGCTTAGTATGTGATACTGATCTGCGGTCATTTGAGGTGGATGTGTTGAGCACGGGCAGAAAAAAATCATTCTATAGCCTGTACTGTGTTAGACGTTATGGATTTCACCATGTCGGCTACAAGACATGCCATTAGTCGTTCAATGGCTGGCTACAATGCCGAGTCATCCAACTCAGGGGCGAATTTGGCCCAACGTGAAATCGGCAGGACATAATTTTATTCCGGAGATATTATGGCACAGATTCTTAAAGCGCAAAAGTAATTAGTCTGTGTGAAACACACAGACCATTGTTTTTGCACGGTTTCTTTTTCTTTTCTTTTTTTTCTTTTTTTTCTTTTCTTCTTCTTCTTCTTCTTCTTCTTCTTCTTCTTCTTCTTCTTCTTCTGTCTTCTCATCACTTTTTTGTCCGCAAGATAACTCGAAAACGAATTGCCTATCTCGTTGATTTTTGGCATGCTGATAGACAGCCACAAGTTCTCGGCCATCTATGTTTTTCAGATTCCTGGGGTGTCAGGGGTGTCTGTAGGGGTGTTTTGAAAGTGGGTCACGCCCATATCTGAGGCGTGGTATGACATATGGACCTGGGACCAACACCAAATGAGTCGACACTCGATGGAGATTCAAAATATGGGTCAAGGTCATGGAGGTCACCTAGGGGTCATTAAGTGCATTTTTCATAATTGCTGGAAATCACATTTTTTGACCCCCTAAAGCATTCCTGGCATACACACATGCATTTTGACGTAAAAAAAGTGGGCGTGGCCAAAATTTTTGAAAGTGGGTCAAGCTCATATCTCAAGCATGGTATGACGTATGGACCTGGGACCAACACCAAATGAGTCGACACTCGATGGAGATTCAAAATACGGGTCAAGGTCACGGAGGTCACCTGGGGTCATTAAGTGCATTTTTCATAACTGCTGGAAATCACATTTTTGATCCCCTAAAGCATTCCTGGCATACACACATGCATTTTGACGTAAAAAAAGTGGGCGTGGCCAAAATTTTTGAAAGTGGGTCAAGCTCATATCTCAAGCATTGTATGACATATGGACCTGGGACCAACACCAAATGAGTCGACACTCGATGGAGATTCAAAATATGGGTCAAGGTCACGGAGGTCACCTAGGAGTCATTAAGTGCATTTTTCATAATTGCTGGAAATCACATTTTTTGACCCCTAAAGCATTCCTGACATACACACATGCATTTTGACGTAAAAAAAGTGGGCGTGGCCAAATTTTTTTAAAGTGGGTCACGCTCATATCTCAAGCATGGTATGACGTATGGACCTGGGACCAACACCAAATGAGTCGACACTCGATGGAGATTCAAAATTTGGGTCAAGGTCACCGAGGTCACCCAGGGGTCAATGAGTGCATTTTTCATAATTGCTGGAA
Source organism: Pictodentalium vernedei (assembly GCA_031216915.1). Taxonomy (NCBI): domain Eukaryota; kingdom Metazoa; phylum Mollusca; class Scaphopoda; order Dentaliida; family Dentaliidae; genus Pictodentalium; species Pictodentalium vernedei. The sequence goes on along the minus strand of CM062292.1, from coordinate 260,363,240 downwards.
TCACATTTTTTGACCTCCAAATGCTTCCCCAAAATTCAGACGTGCATCTTTTCATGAAAAAAGTGGGCGTGGCCAACATTTTTGAAAGTGGGTCACGCTCATATCTCAAGCATGGTGTGACCTGGAGCCAACACTAAATGAGTCGACTCTCAATGGAGGTTCAAAAATATGGGTCAAGGTCACGGAGGTCACCTGGGGTCATTGAGTGCATTTTTCAGAATTGCTGGAAATCACATTTTTGACCCCCTGAAGCATTATTTGCATACACACATGCATTTTGACGTAAAAATGTGGGCATGGCCAAAATTTTTGAAAGTGGGCCACGCTCATGTCTCAAGGATGGTATGACACACAGACATGGGGACCAACACCAAATGAATCAACACTCCATAGAGGTTCACAATATGAACAAGGTCACTGAGGTCACCCAGGGATAACTGAATGCATTTTTTAGTATTGCTGGGAATCACATTTTTGGACACCTAATGCATTCTCTTGACAAACCTTTTGAATGCTGCGCACATATATTCCTTTTCTGGTTTCTTAGAAGAATTGTTCTGATTCCATTATGAATATCTGTAAATACTGTTTAAGAAAATCCATTCCAGATTTGTTTAAAAATATGTTACTCCCGAAAATAACCTTCCATAACTTCTCTTTCTATATAGTTTTTTCCCAATAGATATTTTAACTCTTTTCTTACAAGCTTGAATTTACTGGATGCAGTAAATTCTATTCTCTAGTATCTAGTATTAACATTATTTTCTATTTCAATGATTTTTGTCTGATGGATTCTTTACTATTCTACTGAAATTTGGCACATATGTAGAGTTTCATTAAAAGTTTCTCATCTGGATCATGGCATTTCTGAAGTTTTTCTTTTTCTGCCAAAACCGTGCAAAATGTTGTCACAATGTTACGTTTTGTCACAATTCTCAAACAAGACCCAGGACGATTTGGCTGGAGCTGTCATTATATTTGTAGCATGACTTACTACCCATGACTACATAAGCTGTATTACCCACGTTGCTCCCTTTTGACCTCAAAATTCCGAGCAAAGTGCAATTTTGGAAAAACTGGTCAATTTTCACATGCAATTTCTCAGCTCTGCGGCCACATTTTTTCAAAGCGTTTCCTATGAGAAGTTTGAGCATTCATCCAAGAATAATTTGGCTGTTATATATTCTATTCCAAGTTTTAACCTTAAACTCGTTTTCGAGCCTTGAATTCGAGTACCCTTAACTCGTTCATAAACATGGTTCACTTTTAGTTCATTTTTCTTCCATTTACGAATGGTATATCGAAAAGTGATGCACATGTTCGTATTCACAATTACCTATCGAGCATATTTTCTGTTGTACGTTTGGTTGTAAAGTTTAACCATATGCCCATTTTATTTGCATAAAGATAGATGCTGTCCAAAAAACTCGCGCTTTTTCAGAATTTGGTACGATTAAGTGACAATTTACTCCATTCCTAATTGATTGAGTGCTGAATGTTTTCAATAGCTACATGCAGCTGTCATAGTATGAAAACTTTTGTTCTATATGTGAGTATTAAAAGTTTAACCCTTAGCAGATTTGAGACTCCCATATGGGTACTGTCTGAATAATTGTGATTTTCGTAATATCTGAAAATTCTGTTGACATTCAGATTTACAGTTCAAGTCCAAGAAGATTTTCCTTGATAAGGTAGCTGTAAAGTTTAACCCAATCCCTGTTTCGGATGCATAAAGATAGGTGCCGTCGAAAATAACTCCATTTTTCAGAATTTGGTAAGTTTAAGTCGCAATTTACTCCTTCCCTAATTAATTGAGTGCTGAATGTTGTCTTTGGGTGCATGCGGCTAGCAAAGTATGACAACTTTTGTTTTACATGTTATCATTAAAAGTTTGATCCTTGGCAGATTTGAGAGTTCCCAAATGCGTCCTGTTGAAATAATTGTTATTTTCGTAAAATCAGTACCTGAATATTGGTAAGCATGCAGTCATCTTTCGGTCCTATATAAAGGTGCAAATAGTTAAAGTTGAACAGTTCATCAGACAGAAATAATGCCAAACTCTGCCGTTGACGGGTAAATAATGAATGGAAATTTCATTGCATTGAAAATAAAGTGGCAACGAACCGTCCCCATGGTTTCCACGCGAGGCATGGTGTTTTTCACGCGGTCAGAACACTCGATTTTATACCCAAATGTCGGCCAGGCTACGTAGAACAAGTTCTGAAAATTGCAAGTCGCTGCCTTCAGAGGTCTGGACACAGTGAGCGTATGTCCGATAGTGCTATTTTAATGTCTTTTGTGCAAATTCTCATTAATCTTTTCCCGCCAAAACCAACTCACCGCTGTTTCTTTTCACTTTTAACTTCCGACGATGCTCAAAGGCTTCAATGTTGCGATGGGATCCCTGGGTGCTGTTCTTAAAGAAACTACTTTGATTTACAGCCATCTCTCCGTCAGTCACACTCTCTTGTAACTTTTAAGTGGACCTACCCCAGAGAGGGGGCACCACGAGAGACTGTGCCCATTCCCGCCCTCTTCTTTCGCTCCGACTTGAAAAAGACCAAATTCAGAAAATTACCTGCTCTCTTCAAAAACGCTATATGTCAGCGAGTTCTCCGCGGATTTCCACGAAATTTTCACTCAGCATTCACGAATAGATGCTCCATCGGATGCCCGGAAAGGCGACACGAATTGCGCATTTCCTCAAGTCCAATTCGAAAAGAGCGTATGCGCATGCGCGTGAGGCTCCCATGGGCTATGCACTCGGTTGTTGGGTTTTTCAGGCACAGGTCGAGTTGGGCAGATCTTCTAGAACGAACGTTGAAAATTTCGAGTCGCTACTCCAAAAACTCTCTCCACAATCTACTGTATATGTAATGGAGTGTAAACTTTTTATGTCCTGCCGGCAGTACCAACCACCCTTCTAATTTTATATCTTGTTATTATTAATAAACGTTTAACCCTTGGCAGATTTGAGACTTCCCTTATGGGTACATCCACGGGGTTTTCACCCGGTCACAGGACTCAAACTGTCGAGCGGGGATAGAACACATTCTCAGAATTTCAAGTGGCTGCCTTGGACGGTCTGGTTACAATTGACGTATGTCCTTGTTATGCCCACAACGAATAGTCAGGGGCCATATTGTTTTACCTCTGTCCTTCCCTCTATCTTTCTGCATATAGGGTATATTGTTTGTCCGTCAAACCTCTCTTATTAGCTCATCCTGACAAAGTCAAGCTGAGCTAATTTCATCCCTCTCTGTCCGTCGTCCGCCGTGCGTCAACACCATTTTGTGGTCTTCTCCTCCAAAGCCACTGGGCCAATTCAAGGGAAAGTTTGTGTGAGTGATGATTCCAAAGGGCCGTGGCATTTTTGTTCAACTCAACATGCCCAGACCCATAAGAAGGGAGTGGGAAAAATGCTCCAAAAATTTTTTAAAATCTTCTCAAGAACCAGTGTGTACAATGACTTGACATTTGCTATGGAACTTCCTTTTGGGGAGTAGAATCAACTTTTTTCAAACGTAGTTCGTGAAGCAATATTTGGCTTTGTAATGGGAGGGATAAGATTTTTGACCCCGCCCAAAATTTCTATTTTCTTAACCGATGGTCCGGTATGACCCAAATTTGGTATGTGGTATTATTGGGTCATAAGTACTTGACCCATGTAGAAAAAAAAATTCCCGCATCCCCATGGGAACCCTGGGAGCTAAAATTAGAAATATTTTCAAATGTCCTTATTTCCCAAATCACACGGAACAGAGAGCTGTTATTTGGTATGAAGTATCCTTAGGACCAGTAGAATTGAATGGTTGAAAAATTGCCATCGGTTATGTTAGGGTGTTCTGTAATGGGGGGTCGAAAAAAGTGCTGAGTCAGAATATTTGCAAAAATTAAAAAAAATCTTTTTCTCCAGAACCAATCATCAGAATCTTTTGATATTTGGTATACCGCATTCATAGGGGGAGGGTGGGGGGGGGGGGGGGGGGGAGTGTCAGATGCAAGTTTGTTGAAATAAAAAAGCTCATTGGTTCATATTTGGGCTCACTATAGGAGCCCGAATTTTTAACATAGGGTTATATGGGGAATATTCTTTAAAAATCTTCTTCTTCAGAACCACCAGTCAGAATCTCTTTCTCTTAATGTTTGGTATGCATCATGCATCATTGTTACGAGGGTCAGATTCAAGATTGTTCAAACCAAATCCCTAGGTTGATATTTGGGCTTCCTACAGAAGCCCAAAGTTTAACTTTGTTCAATATGGGGGGGGGGGGGGGGGGGGGGCGGTAATTTTAAAAAAATCTTCTTCGTCAGAGCCACCAGTCAGAATGCTTTCATATTTGGTATGCAATATAGGGGTCAGATTCAAGTTTGTTCAAATCAGATCCATAGGTATATCTTTGGGCTCGCTACGGTAGCCCAATTTTTTTACTTAGTGCAATATGAGAAAATTTCTTTAAAAATCTTCTTCTTCAGATCCACCAGTCGGAATGCTTTCATATTTAGTATACAACATCTCTAGGGGGGGGGGGGGGGGGGGGGGGCAGATTCCAGTTTGTTCAATTCGAGTGCCTGGGTTAATATTTGGGCTCCATATGGGAACCTGAAGTTTAACTTAGTACAATATAAGGGGATTTCTTCAAAAATCTTCTTCTTCAGATCCACTAGTCAGAATGCTTTCATATTTGGTATACAACATCTCTAGGGGAAGGGGGGGGGGGGGGGGGGGGTCCGATTCAAGTTTGTTCAAATCGGATCCATAGGTTAATATTTGGGCTCGCTATGGTAGCCCAAATTTTAACTTGATGCAATATGAAGAAATTTCTTTAAAATTTCTCTTCTTCAGATCCAACAGTAAGAATGCTTTCATATTTGATACACAACATCTCTAGGGATGTCAGATTCAACTGTGTTCAAATCGAGAGCTTAGGTTAATATTTGGGCTCCCAATGGAGCCGGAATTGGCCATTTTGCTGAAGAATTAAAAATTTTATATTCAGTACCCTCTAGAGGTGTGTAACTAAGATTAATCCACAAAGGTTGTATCAAGGGGCTTCATTGGGGAGCTCAACATTTTACTTTATGATCAACTGAAGAAAAGGCATGATGCCCGTATTATTTTTGTCACTCCTGAGGGACTCAAGAATTGAGAGTGTAGCCTATGGAGATGTCTTGTTTAATGTGCTCATTCTTGGACTATGTTTAAATTGTGTTCTGTTCAAGATGAGCGCTTCAGGCCCCGTGAGGCCTCTTGTAATTTTCAACGTATTACTTTTTTTTATTTCACGGGATGTTTCTACATTTTCCAGATGTGTGCGTATTGTCAGAATTTTGACTTGCTTCAATATTTTACAAAACTACTGGTTGTTAAACTTAGTCCATTTTAACTCAAGTTTGGTGAAGCCAAATCCGAGGTATTGTCATGGCCCGTCGTCTGTCTGTCCGTCTGTCGTGTTGTACACATGGCTCGGGCTAGAGACCGTATTTATGAAACAAAACTTCTTGGGTACCTTTGTTGTCACTGTGAAACGAGAACAAGTTTTTTGGAGCCCGGTCCGGAATTCAAGATGGCCACTGGCAGCCATTCTGTACAAAATTAGGTGCAATCAGATTTTTTTGGCGCAGAACTTCCATATGAAAGCTCTGATTTGAATAATTTTTGTATGAATGTTTATTACCATGGAATACATCATATATAACACTTTTTTTTCTCGTGTGTAAATTATGCAAATTAGACTAACTTTTGATTTAATTAGTGTTATTTTCAGCACTGTAGGTGCAAATACCAATACGGTTCGGGCAAGAGGCCGTATTTATGAACCGATCGTTACGAAACTTCTTTGGTACCTTTGTTATCACCGTGGGATGAGAACGAGTGTTTTGGGGTCCGTTCTGAAATTCAAGATGGCCGCTGGAAGCCATTTTGTACAAAATTAGGTGCAATCAGATTTTTGCGCCAAACTTCCATATGAAAGCGCTGATTTGAATAATTTTTTGTGTGAATGTTTAGTACCGTGGGATACATCACATATAATACGGTTCTTTTTCCTCGTACATAAATTATACCAATTAGACTAACTTTGAACTATTTAATGTTACTTTCAGCACAGTAACTGCAAATGCCAATACGGCTCGGGCTAGAGGCTGTATTTATGAACTGATCTTTACGAAACTTCATGGGTACCTTTGTTATCACCGTGGGACGAGAACGAGTGGTTTTGGGAGCAGTCCGAAATTCAAGATGGCCACCAGCAGCCATTTTGTACTTTAGTTAGTGCATCAGTTTTTTGTACAGAACTTATGTATGAAAGTTCTGATTTGAATAAATTTTTGTATGAATATTTAGTACCATGGGATACATCACAAAAAGTACGGGTTTGTTTTTCTCGAGCAGAAATTATGCAAATTAGATGAACTTTTGATTTATTCAGTGCTACTAATACACAGTAAGTGCACGTGTCAATACGACTCGGGCTGGAGGCTGAATTTATGAACCGATCTTCACAAAACTTCTTGGGTACCTTTGTTATCACCTTGGGACGATAACAAGTGTTTCTGGGAGCGGTTCAAAATTCAAGATGGCTGCCAGTGGCCATTTTGTACCGAAATTAGGTCCAATCAGTTTTTTTTGTACACAACTTCTATACGGCACAGGCTGTAGGCTGTATTTATGAACCGATCTTTACGAAACTTCTTGTGTACCTTTTGTTATCACCGTGGTATGAGAACGAGTGTTTTGGGGTGCGGTCCAAAATTCAATATAGCCGCCAGCAGCCATTTTGTACCAAAGTTAGTGCAATCAGTTTTTTGTACAGAACTTCTGTATGAAAGTTCTGATTTGAATAAATTTTTGTAGGAATGTTTAGTAACATAGAATACATTACATATAATACGGTTTTTTTTTCTCGTGTAGAAATTATGCATAGGAGATGAAGTTTGATTTGTTCAGTATACACAGTAAGCGCATATGTTAATACGGTTCGGCTAGAGTCTGTATTTATGAACCGATCTTCACAAAACTTTTTGGGGTACCTTTGTTATCACCTTGTGACTGGAATGAGTGTATTTGGGTGCCTTTGTTATCACTGTGCTATGAGAACAAATATTTTGGGGTTCAGTCAGACCCACTCTGGGACTCAAAGATTTCTTTTTATGTCCCCCCCCCCCCCCCCCCCGACTAAAGTCGGGTGGCATATAGTGATTGAAGTGTGCTTGTGTCCGTCCGTGTGTGTGTCCATGTGTGTGTGTGTGCCCGAGCCAATAACTCGAAGACTGTTTGGGCCACAGTCATCAAACTTCACACAATTATAAAGGACCATGGGAGAATGTGCCACACACCATGGCCGGTGTTTCTTTAGTTATAAAGTAGTTTTTGCTCATACTTCAGGCTTGGTGTGACCTATAGAAATACTACCTACATCAAATGAGTTGAAACTTGCTGGAGGTTCAAAATGTGGTTCACCTCTATGCGGTCAAGAGAGGTCATTAAATGCATATTTTTTGCGACCTATTAGGAAAGTCACTTTATACCAATTAATGCAATTCTGAAGATTATACGTGTATCTCGTCATTCAAATGGCAGCGGCAGTAATGTCAATTTCTGATTCCTTGATCGAACCCTATAAATGGTGTGCACATATATGCCTTTTCGGGTTTCTTAGAAAAATTGTTCTGATTCCTGTATGAATATTTTCTCCATGAAAGAATTTCACAAAAAGCAGATAGGGAGTAAGCTATGACTGTCACATACAATAACCTGATCTGTTTATTTAATCTCATTGTACAGAATTAATTCCCAAACCAAGTTAATATAAAAACAAACAACTTGATCATGAAGAATTCCAGTGTACATGTAATTGTAAAACCACACTGAAGATTTGTTATTGAAACCTATCACAATACTGTCAGGATGCCGGTAAAAGATGCAATACTGACATAGTTGACTGTACTGTTAACTGTATTAGTGCTACGACTGTTTAAAATTAATTTATTAGAGAAGTTCTAGTTTTATGAATGCCTTGTTTAGGTCACTAGATGCCCTTTTAAGAGTAGGCCTTCAAATGAGCTGTTGGGGGTTTTAAGTTTTTACGACAATATCTCCGATATATAGTCTATGCACCCTTTGTCAACACGACAACTCAAATACGGATCGTCCTATCTCTATGCATTTTGGCATGCTGGTTAACAATACCCAGTTTGCACTCATCTATGTTTTTTGCACCCGTTCGATCTGAATGACAGATCTGAAGTTGGTGGAGCCATTATTTCAAAGTGGGTTGCGCTCATTCTTCAAAGTAGATGTAGACATGGAACTACACCGACTGAGTTAAAAATTGCTTGAGATTCAATATATGGTCCACCTGAATGGGGTCATCAAGTGCATATTATTAAGAATGACTGAGAAAAGCATTTACACCTTAATGTATTTCTAAAGTTTATGAATGTATTTCATCACTCAAATTAGTGGGCAGAGCCAATTTTTTTCATTTCTGATTCGTGTATCGAACCCTTTGAATGCTGGTCACATATATGCCTTTTCTGGTTTCTTATAAAAATTGTTTTGATTCCTGTATGAATATCTGTAAATACTGTTAAGGAAAACCCATTTCTGATTTGTTAAAAAATATTTTACTCCAGAAAATAAGCCTCCATAAATTCTCTTTCTGTAGAATTTATTCCTGATACTTTAACCCTTTTCACACAGACTTGAATTTACTGGATGCAGTAAATTCTGTTTCTCTAGTTCGATACGTTTTTCCCCAGCTTCGGATTTTTTGTTCCGGAGATATTATGGCACAGATTCTTGAAGTGCAAAATAATTAGATAAGTTTTTCCCCAGTTTCGGAATGACCCACTACCCCCAGGAGAACACTGTAACAAATATGCGAAATCTATGATTAATTAACTGATAGGCAAGAAATTCAATGGGTTCTTATCAGTAACTGTTGACACATTGTCGATTCTGGGTTATCGTGCATGAGCTAGACATACACCTACTTTATAAACTTTTTGTCCTGTTCTAAGTCGACAACCGATAATCAATTGTTCACCGATGAGGACTATACTATATTTAGTCCGTCTGAAACACACAGACGGTTGTTTTAGTATGGTTTCTTTTTCTTTTCCTCTTCTTATTCTTCAGGTCTTTTGTCTTCTCCCCACTTCCTTGTCCGCACTATAACTCGAATACAAATCGTCCTGTCTCGTCGCTTTTTGGTATACTAGTAGACAGTCACGAGTACTCGGTCAGCTAGGTTTTTTAGGCTTCTCTTGGCTTTGGGGTGTCCATGGGGATGTTTGGAAGGTGGGCTACGCTTATATCCCAAAACCAACACCAAATGAGTTGAAACTCAACGGAGGCTCAAATATTGGTTACGGAAATTGAGGTCATCCAGGACAGGGATCACTGGATGATTTTTCAGAATTGCTATAATTCGCAATTTATGACAACCCAATGCATTCCCAGAGTTAATACATGTATTTTGACACTCCAAAATTTGAAGGGGCCAAACAGTTTGAAGGTGGCTTACGCTGAAATCTCAAGTATGGTATGATCTATGGATAAATATGAGACAAACACCAAATGAGTCAAAACTCGATGAAGATTCAAAATATTGCTTAACCCTCTGCACACCGATGTCAAAATACCAAAGTTTTCAGCAGTGAATTTTGCCTACAATGCAATTGATTATTTAAAAACTTATATCTTGTTTGATATATATATATATATTGTTAAATTTTACGTGCTACATGGGCAAATGGAGTCAATGACCAAAAGTTTGAAAAACTGCCAGCGTGCTGGGAGTTAAGGTCACTGAGATCATTCTTTTTCTGAATTTCTGCAATTGTATGTCTCCCACCATAATGAATTCCTGGTGTTCATACATGTATTTTCACATTCAAAAACGTTTGCGAGCCCAAATACTTTACAATGGGGTCACGCCTATATCTGAGAGCACGGTATGACCTATGTCCCAGGACAAACATCAAATGTCTCGAATCTCAATGACGGTTCAACATATGGGTACAAATTACTGAGGTCAACCATGGTCATTAAGTGAAATTTTCGGAATTACTATGGAGGGTTTGAGGTGGTCCAGATGCCAGGGGGAGTCGTACGATTCGATACATGTTCGAGTCACTACTCGATAGCTTATTTTCTCGAAAATTTGAGCCGTTCGAATAATGCCCATCCCTGCTCGATTGTCTGTCGGGTTTGAGAATCCAAAATGCCTTCGTTATACACAAGGGAGATATCTCTGTATGGGTAGGTATAGATTACGGGAAATCAAGCAATCTGACTGGTAAATTATAAGCGTTGGGCGAGGGCAGAGGTCGTAAGAATGGGTAGTCAAGGATAGATACGACTAGATAAACTGCTATGACTAGAGTAGCTAGAATATTGTCTGCAATAAGTAGAAAACGAGAATTCATGGGGAATCAGATCCAGAAAACTAATCTCAATCAATGGAACGACATCCACACGGTCCTATAACATTTATAAGCCCAACATGGGGGTTTTGTTTTGATGATTTTAGACAGTTTGTGGTGGGTGGGGCCTATTTTGGTAATTCTTCTTCGAAGTAAATGTCTATTTGGGGAAAATCCGAACCAGCACACTACTCGTCTGGAATCGAACGCACCCTCTGAACACACTCCCATACTATTGGAGGGATTTGGGTCACATTACTACCACCTGCCATCATAGAAACCAAGATGGTGGCCTACAGTATAGAAAATGGACGACAGAAACACGAGCCACCTAACAACATGCGCTGTGCATGCGCACTGTGACCACATATCACAATGATAATGACGTCACAACATGGCCGACTTTCTTAACACAACTTAGCCCTGCAATTCCAACACATCTGAATATATGTTCTTTTCCATCCACCTTAGAGCTGGGAGGGGGTGGGGTTGATTTTCAGATTCAGGAAAAACATCTCGGTTTCGATTTCAAATAACACTTCAGGTTCCTTAACTTGGAAAAACATCCGTAAAGGTTTGTAAGACACCAATCATTACAAAACCATGTCTGAAAGTATCTTCCTTGGGTTCAGCCTAACTTCCATAAGATCATTCTTAGGAGTTCTAGTGGATCAATCAGCAGAAAATTGTAATCGCCAATGGTGTCCTGATTGCTTTTAGTAAGACAAAACAGCCACCAACATATTTCTATAACAGCGAACGTCTGCAAACCGAGAATGATAGATACTATACCCCTCACCGAATTGCTGCTTATTGTATTAATTATTGTATAATTATTGTATCAACTACTGTATCCATTACTGCGCCAATTAACAAGTCGTAGCCCTTCCCTACCTCGTTGTGCGGTGGTGGGAACGCTGCTGGGGTACCACTGGTGGGTTCTCTGTCCTACGATATTCTATAACCCGTGAATGTAGGCCGCAGGAACAGGGGACGAGTCTTCGGCCAGTGAGGGGTTGGTCTTATCTAACGGTTCGCGGACTGGTGGTTTATCGGCGCTTCTTGCTGTTTATCGGTGTGTCTTGTGTTGTTGATCTGCCGCTTCGTGCATTCCTGTCGTCGCCCACACAAACCGTGTAGTATCCACCATAGTATCTCCCCGAAAAGAGGTTCCACCACTAAATCTAATGCGCCAATATCACAAACCTTGCTGTCATGATTATTCTTTTTGTCAAAAGGGGATGGCAGGAAGATATCCTTTTAGGCTATACCATTTCCTTGCAGTGAATTCATCTATAACCTGTCTTATTGTTGTAATATATGTTTATATGTTGCAAAATAAATCAATCAATCAGTTGCTAAGCCAATTCATCCAGAAAAAAACCAGAAATCGGGGGTAACAACTGAATAAACTTTATATAATCCCTGTTGTGTCAACAGTGCCACTTCACTAAGATAGTTTGATCAGTTCATGAAACCGTTGCTAACTCTGCTTGTTGTGCCACGTTGGTAAGTATGAGAATCTGACAGTTGCTCGGAGCTGCTCAGTGGTTTTCCCCGAGCACTCAAGCTCCCTCCACCCGTAAAACATATGTATAATATTTTAAAAATATTTTAATAACTGTTTTAATAGTATTCCACCTGGTCGATTTCATTACATTTGTTGTGTTTTTATTCACCTCAAGCAGTAAAGAATACAAACGTATTGTTTCCCCACAGGTTCATGCGGTCATATCTGAGCTTGGACTGTCGCATGTTGCCAACACCATTGTAGGAGATGCAGAATCTAGAGGAGTATCTGGTGGGGAAAGACGGCGAGTTAGCATAGGAATACAGCTGCTGTTGGATCCTAGTAAGTTTAACACAACAATTCTAGCACACAGGCTACCAGTCAAATTCTCGAACGAGTTTGACGCATCTGAACAATATTTCAATAACAGCCCAATAATTTATTGGTTGTGTTTGAGAACATACTATATTTCCCTTCCACAGGGATTGTAAAGGTCGTGGATTTGTAGTTTAAGGTAACTTTCAGCATATGTGGGTACTTGCAACTGCAACATGAATAATGGGTATCGAGAATATTGTCCTACTTTTTGGGGATTATGTTAGACAGGTTTGAGTAAGGTGTGTTTAATTTTCCCAATTAATGTAACTGTTAACCCTTTGACTTTATAGCTTGAGTTGAACCTCTATGTCTACACTGCAAACATAACTGAGGAATTAACTTTTCTTTCTTTGTCTTTTTGATTTTTGTGATAGGCTTCAGTTGATCTCGGGCGTAGAATATGTTCTTGCTGTTTTATGGGACTCGACTGCAGTAAGCTTATCCCCCACACCCACCCCCATCCCCCTGCGCACTGATGTCAACAAAAAAACAAAACAAACAACTGCAATTTTTTCCCACAATGCGGTTGGGAATTTTTGTTCATGTCTGTTCGACAGAGCTCACTGCAGTGGATTGGATTTCTTTAAACGTGCACGGGTGACAATCGAATGTTTAGAGCCTTAGAGCCGTGTGAGAACGACGGATGTGGAAGAGTGCTTTTTTTACAGCGGTAAACTCGTTCGTGTTACTGGTGAACCCAGTAACCAATGCCTGGAGAGAAAGTTGTCTAAAATGGACTGTACAGCTGTGAACTATTTTCCAAACATGACGTCATACTTATCTTGTGCTGCAGTTATGATATACTCATAGGTGCTTAATGTGACCTTAAACACAATGTATAAATAACTATATTCTTATGAAGTGCTTCGTGGACAGCAGGCTACAACTTATAGGACATACTGTGGAATTAGTGATATATTACCCACAGAACTATGGGTATATAGTATGGGTATGTTGTGGAAAATTGATGGGGAAGTTGGGTTTTCTTGAAAGTTTTCCCCGGGTCAAAGTTGACGTTGCTATTGACGTCGTGACGTCATGATGCGCACGCGACATCATAGAGACGTTAACCACTGTTGTTGTCCACTATACAATCTGCCATAACGTTATTTGGGTCAGGGGGTGTCGGGCTTCTTGGAAGGGGGGGGGGTGATGTTGGGGTGATCTGGTAGTACTGGTATATATCAATGTTGGTATAATATTAGCCTTGGCCCTTCATATTATCCTATGTCTGCTATAGCTTGGTCAAGCAGTTTTGGGGGGGGGGGGGGGGTTAATGCATGATCACCTAGTGTAAGGTAGTCCTTGGTGGTTTAGATTTTTAGATTTGCAGTATTATCTTATGGCTTGTATTGGTAGTTCGTAATGCTAGGTCATGTAGCATTATAATTGTTTAGTACGGGGGCATAGGATGAATGGTATATACCCTGGAGGTCCCCTGTTAGTCCTCGGTATTATTAACCAACCGATTGCTTTGTATTATTCTATGACAGCTCAATGGGGGATTTTCTTATGGCCCTCATGGCTGCAGTTCAGAAAAAAGGGATTCCATAGCTACAGACATTTTCCAAAAAAGGAATTCCATGGGACATGAATCCCCTTTTTCCTGGCCCTCATGGCCTCATACCACAATACCGCTTGATAATATGAAACATCTGGTGGGTTAGTAGTAGCAAGTGCTAACAAGAGACCTACAGAGGTATAAATAGCCTATGCTAAATTACCGCTCTAAACTACCAAGCATTACCCCCACCCCCACAATACCACTTGACCTACCATAACGTACTACCTATACCAGCCATATAATAAAACAAAGCAATCGGTTGGTTGATAGTACCAAGAACTAACAGGGGGCCTACAGAGGTATATACCGCCCATACTATACTACCATTCTAAACTACCAGGCATTACCCCTACCCTCAATAACTCTTGGTCTAGCATTACATACTACCAATACAAGACATAGGATAACATGAAGCATTGGGCTGATTAATAGTACTAAGGGCTAACATGGGACCTGTAGGGGGAGAACGCGTACATTCTATACTACAACACTGGGCGACCATGCATTACACCCACCCACCCCACAATAACGTCTGGCCCCGCATTACATACTACCTGTATTAGTCATGGGATGACATAAATCATTAAATCGATTAGTAGTACCAATGGCTTTCGGGGGGGGGGGGGGGCACCGAGGTATATATCGCCCATACTATACTGCCGTTCTATACTAACCAGGCATTATCCCCACACCCACCCCTCCCCACAATACCACTTGACCTGCCCTAACGTATTACCTATACCAGTCATAGAATAATACAAAGCAATCAGTTGGTTAATAATACCGAGGACTAACAGGGGACCTACAGGGATATATATCATGCATCCTATGCCCCCGTTCTGAACAATTATAATACTGCCTGACCTAGGATTACGAACTACCAATACAAGCCATAAGATAATACAAAGGATTCGATAGGTTAATAGAACTAAGGGGGTAATACACCAACAGACCATCACGACGTCAATAGCAATGTCAACTTTGTCGCGGGAAAAACTTTTAAGAAAAACTTCCCCATCAATTTTCCACCACATATATATACTATATACCCAGAGCTATGTGTGTAATATATCACTATATATACCATAGCATACTATATATGCAGTACGTACACCATTTATCGGATCTAGATGTATGGTGACGACATTTTGCAACGAAAAAGTTGCTCCGGCCAAAATTCGGTTCCTATGGGAATTTAACACTAGCTGTTTTGGCAAAAACCCGGTTAATAGGGGTCGATTCATGCGTGCTATACTACTGCTGACTATCAAAGATAATTCAGCACTCTTCCACGTCATTTCTTACACTTTTCTTTTCAGGTGTGTTACTACTAGATGAACCGACTTCAGGTCTGGACTCCTTTACGGCGCATCATTTAATGGAAACTTTGTCCAAACTTTCCAGAAACAACAGAACAATTCTTCTATCTATACATCAACCAAGGTAGTTGCGCTATCTACATATATTTCAGCATCTGAGACACAATGCTGATGAGATGAAAAGAGCATTTTGTCCCTTGAGTGTAGCAAGACGCCCTCTGTAATGCCTTAGCACCATTGTTGTTGCACGCAAGAGACAATTGGTAACTGATAAAATCATCTCATGCAACCGTCTCTCCCTTTTACGATAATCAGCAACTTGTTCAATCTGAAATAAATTCTTTATATAACAATACCAGTCAATCAACATAAAGTTATGGCACTTTCTGCGCAATACAAATCAAGGCAAACGTATTACCACCATGCATATGACACTGCCACTGAATAAGGAACTGCGTTGACTGTTAACGTCCTTTTCTATTTAAAATGTGTTTTTTTTATCAAGAAAGTTTGCCACCAAAGCACCAGTTTATTACCTCAATGCTTCTTGTTCAATGTTCCTCATACATCCGGCTTTAAGGGAAACATTCTTCACGTAGAGGGATGTTTTAGAATGACGAAAACCGTGTGCGTGACGACTGGAAGCAGTTCGGTTTACTCTCAGAACAGAGTTGGTCTTCATTTGTGACATCAATAATGATCGCAGCGCTGCTACATCCCTCTTTCATCTGTGACAAATAAAGCAGATCTGAAAACAGTTTTTGTTCTCCACCAAAGTAGTATCCGAAGTTGTGACGGTGATTCTAGAGGATATCTACGAAGTTTTAATGAAAATCGGGAATTATCTCATGAGAGTGGCTACCATATAATAAAGTTATGTAATTATTTTGGTTATTGGTTCAACACGGCCTTACCACTAAGATAAAGTGAGCGTATATGAGTACGGTACATGACTTCGACAAAATATCTCTCCACAATACTGCCGTAGTTTCCTGATCAGTTCCTGCTCGCCAGAATCTGTACGTCTCCACTTTTGCAAAAAAAAAAACACATTATGCCCGACTTAACTCCTTGCATGGTGCTGGCGGATACTTCTGCCCAGTACAGAATTGCTCTTGCCACTGAGATGTGTATAATTTGGGCACATCAAATGTAATTTTCTCTCTGTAAATTGAATAGATTTTTTCACCAATGAATCCTTGAGATAAATTTAAATAAATATTTCATCAAATCTAATCATGGCTGCTGTGAAGCAGCCATGACTATAAATGATGAAATATATTTCGAAAATACTCACCGGGTTAAGAGTTAAATGGACTCGCGTGGCGTGCGCTGAATTTCAAGGCCACAATCTTACAACAGGAGAAATAGAAAAAAGTCGAGTGTTTTTGCGCTGAACAACATGGAGACATTTCATTCTAGGTCTGTTTGGATACACCTTTCTCAACAAATTTCCTGAAGCTAAATTTACTTTAAGAACACAAGCAGATTTATGCTGATGGACCTCTAGATTCCATAGTAAATTGTGTTTATGCTTCCTAATGCCTTTTCCGATAATTCGGTGTATCTGAGTTAAAAGCAATTACTGAAATACTGTGGTCACAAAAGCGGTCAAACCGGCAAGTTTATCCCCGGAACTTAATTAAGCACCCCTGATTTTTTTCGCAGTGGTGTTAATATCAACTGTCATTACTTACTGATTCAAATCGGGCCTCATTGCAGACCAAGGTAGTGTTGTAATAGCGCTGTTCTGAAGGAATGCTATCACCTCATGGGAACAATATGGCCTTGCATTTTCTTCCATGGATACAGAACGAGTAATCAACGGGTGGCTGTCAAAATGAGGCACGACAACCGGATTGAGAATGTCCCGGATGTACTCATGACCATTGAGATCCCCGCGTACAGTCACCATATCAAGTTTACAGTCACGAGAGAGGCATCTTCAGATCATTACTGATCCTCCACCATAAGGAACAGAAGGTCTGGTATTCCTGTGCACGTAAGCAGTATTTCTATGCCTTCACACTCTCATGCGACCATCTGTGACGTGAAGCTGGAACCTACTCTCGTCTGGCCAATGGACTTTCCTTCACACCCTTATATTCCAATGTTGTCGTGCCATACACCACTCCAAACGTCGACTTTGATGCTATTCGGACAGATCTGGACGGATGATGACCCTTTTGGACCTCATACCCAGAGCTTTGAGACGGTTTCTGACAGTTCGGTTGCCCAACGCCAAAGGCGTTTCAAAACCGCACTTGAAGCAAAGAATTCACGCCTTACAAGGTGTGCCAGATCCGATCTTCCCGAGGAGAGGTCTTTTGGAGTTTTCCATGCCTGGTCCCTAACATCGTTTGTTTGTTGGTGTTTTCGGACAAGTCTGCCGATGACAGAATGACTATAGCCAAATTGCTTTCCAATACCTTTGACTGACATGACTGTTGCATGCATGCCAACGATTTGCCATCTTAGTAGTCTCCTCCTTGCCATATCAACATTTATTGATAAACGAAGTGACACGTTTTCTTGTTTTATACCCAGATGTTGCATGTGGATGATAGTATGTTTTGTGACATTCGTGGGAAGCATGCTTCACGTGGATGAGGGGATGTATTTGGGGTAGGCTATCAGCCAGAAACATCACGATTCACTAGATGAAATGTACTGCAAGTCATAACAATCCTTAAAATATAATAATCAGTAACAGCAATTTCATTGTCATGAAACATTCCAGGGGGTGCTTAATTGAATTCCGGGTTTATAGTTGGATATAGGCCAGAAGTTAGAACATCTGACCCTAAATTGTCAACCACATGAAATCACCCAACTCTCCAGTATTTATTATTTATTTATTGGTGTTTAAGGTCACATACTTATGCACAATGGCTAATCGTGACCGTGACAGTTTTACGGGTGGAGGAAGCCGGAGTACCCGGAGAGAACCACCGAGCAACGACGAGCAGCTGTCAGCTCTCGAACATCGTAACTCTGAACTCTGCACCGCAGCACAGGCAGGGTTAGAGTGGTTGAAGACATGCGCACCATCGACGTGCAGTACGCCTCAGTACACAGCGTCATCGTGCCCCCATGTAGGCAATCGGGGTGAAGTGTCTTGCCCATGGACACAACGCGGTTGCCGCAGGTGGGATTCGAACCGAGGACCTCTCGGCTTGCAGCCTGCACCTCTACCAACTGAGCCACCGCGCCCCCAACTCTCCGGTGCACTCAGCTTTATTACAAGAGAGTTGTATTTTGGTTTGTTCAAAAACACCCCCTAAAGGCATAAAAATGTCACATCTCTTTGCTAGTTTGATTATATATGAGTCAGGCCAGCCCAGGAAATGAGACAGGACAATCGACAACGTCGTGGTTAAACAAACACTTGGCGATATACCAGGGCTTTTATCACGGAATTACCTATTGTCATGACTAATTTTATTGCTTGTAGATTCCCTTGTCTGAATAGTTACCCGAAATGCATAAGTTGTGTTCGAAAAAACAATCGGGTAACTTCATGTTATGGTCAGGCAAACATGAGGCAACCCCCGATACAAACACTATATACATCTGAAGATAATTACTGCCTTGACTGCGAACATGAACTGAGTATGTATCCATTATGTATCCATTATGATGTGAGGGACGTGGATATGTTTGCTCGGAACGTTATCAACATACCTCGACTAAAACGATCAGAAAAGTAGTAGACCAATATTTACATACCCTACATTTCTCCTTTGTTATTGCAATTTATTACTGCAATGGTTGTCAACTCTTTCCCTGTGAAGTGTTCTGAATGCTGTGTATGAATAATTATGACGTGTGTTGGGAGAATACACTGCACATTTGCTACAGTTAAAACTAGAAGTCCTGTCACGAACTGTGCGTTTAACTAGGCTTAATTGTGCGTAGGAATTGCGCGCAATTGCCATATCGAATGGAACCCAAAGCAGGGCCGGTTCTGCTGGTTACTCATAGTAAACACAGGCAATGTTTCTGCCAATGGACCTCCGGGTTACCCGGAGGTCCATTAGCTGAAACATTGCTTGTGCACAGGCCATATGTACAGAATTTGATAGCCTTACTATGGTCATAACGCGCACATTTACGCACAGATCGACGTGTTATTAGTGTGCATTTTATGACAGGACTTCTAGTTTTAATTGTAGTTATTAATTATATCCTGGGCTGTAGGTTGAAATTATTATGAAAATCGACCCAATAGTTCAACTATGATATTGTCAGGCACAAGATAACTCTACAACAAGTGCGGATAAAAAAATAAATTACGAGCGGGACAACACCTGCACGCACCCCCCCCCCCCCCCCCCCCAACAGAAAAATAAAAAACTGTGACCAGGTTCGAGGTGTATATTGCGGATTGTCTCCCCGAGAAACACATTGTCTCCCGCGTCGGTAGCCGAGAGAGATAATGGTTCCAAGGGGAGACTATCCACATTGACGAACTCGAGCAAGGTCACCATTATATTTATTATACTGAATGAATCGTGCTTATAATGATAGCACAAACTTGATCTTTCCAACTTGATATAACAACAAATTCATTATTTACTTCGATTTTGGAAACAATGTTTGACACTGACATACTCGAACAGTTTGCATTTATTTATTGGGGTTTAACGACACTTTCGATAGAAGAAGGTCATATCGTGTTGGACAGTTTTACGGGTGGAGGAAGTCGGAGTACCCATAGCGAACCATCGAGCAACGACGAGCAACTGTCAGACTGCCCAATGTACTAACTCCACACAAGCGGGGATAGTGTGGGTTGAAGACAAGTGCACCATCGACGTGCAGCACGTCTCGGTACACAGCGCAACCGTGGCCCCGCGGGATTACATCCACAGTGACTTGACAGTTGCAGACATTTGGTTGGATTAAAGTACACCGCTCTGTGCGATTACCCTCAGCTCGGGTGTTTCCGTGACGCACCTGTTGATCGTCTCGGTCTGTGCGGTAAACACTGCAAAAATGTTTCATGGGCGGGCAACATAGCGAAATAACCAACAACACCATATGGGAAATTACCATGGTGTCTTAAATTGAGGTGCAATAGTACCAGATGACGAACTAGAGAACAGCAAATGTGGAACGGTTTTATTTAAGGAGAGACTTTTCATAAAAATCGGGACATGACATCAGGATATTAATATGGTCCTGATTCAAGCATTTTTATTTCCTATTTTAGGGAATTTCCAACATTAAAACCTTCCAACCTGAAAGGCCGATTTTCCAGCCAAGGATCGTGATACAACCTGCATTCATAAAGTAGATAGTAGCTCAGTGAATTTGTGTGGAAGACCAATCGAGATCTGAAACCTACAGCCCTATGGCTGCTGGTTGAAATTCTTGATTGGTCCTCCTCCAAGTAACGAATATACACTATAACAGCTGATGGCTTTGAATATGCCACCAGGGTTCAAAGGGTTTGGAGCGTCTGCATATCGACGCATAAAACTGCTGAATTAATCATGAGAATATTTTTCGTGAATATTAAAAAAATCGTATTATCATTCACATATTTTTCTCTTTAGGTCAGATATATTTGAGTTGATAGATCAAATTTTAATACTCTCACATGGAAAGACAGTCTACTATGGAACAGCGTCGGGTATGATCGACTATTTTACAGGTCTTGGATTCCCATGTCCAGCTTTAACAAACCCGTGTGAATTCTATGGTACGTATAAAATGGTAGTCGATGCGGGGGAGGGGGTGAAGAGAACTGTCGACACAAGGATGAATTTGTCTTCTTTTTGGTATATGTAGGTCCCAACCGATAAGCGGAGTATATTTTGTCTATCGCATGTTGGACAATTACCATATAGTGCCATCCATTTTTGACATCAACTTTTGGGCATCTACCCCCTTCCCAAACCTTTCACAGGCAAAATCTGGTTTAGATTGAAGAGTCAGTACGTAGATTTTTGGATCTCTCACATTTGAATTAATTCCAGGTGACAAAAGAAGCCCCCAAGAGCTGGTCCATGAGTTTTTGAGCCTCGATGTGGCATATATAACGCAGTGTTAATTATACAATAAAAGGAGAAGATAACACACATTGAAGTAAAGAATCACCTTCGAAACTCGTTATGAATGGTGTAAAGTCATTTCTCATTTGAGCCTATCCTCTTCCAGGAAAAAAAACCTGACGCCATTTACAGGTCATTGTGATTCTCAATCAAAATATATGTTTCATATTGTCTTCTCTATGAAATAATTCACGCGAGTCTACGATACAAACTGAACATGAACTTGTGAGATGAATGAAGTAACATAAATGAGGTTACTTACCTGCCATTGGTATACAAAATCCACCATAGGTACTTCGGATATCCCTTAGTACCCCATTTAGAGGTGGATTCATTTAATTAACAAGAAAAAATATATATTATCGCAATTTGAGTTCATCACGGCTCCATCTACAATGTTTCAGCATTGCAAATGGCGTCTTATTGCACACAAAGGACGATATATTCCTATTCCTTCTTCATGTTGGTATCTTTCGCCACAGCGAGTTCAGGAATAAGGAAACCGACTAGGGTTCACTTATCAGGAATGATCGGGGCAAGGAAGATATCACCTATCGCCCTGTTAGGATAAATTATTGATGATTCATAGTTCATACATTACATTGATATTTTGTTTGGGCTTTGTGCACGAATAGACCCATTTCATCGTCTTTGCAATTGATTCAGATGCAGATGCATGGGGAAATTTTTTGCCCCCCCCCCCCCCCTAGGATTTATTTTACCCACCAGAAACTGAACTAACCCTTCCGATATTTCATATTTTGAACTACAACAGAAGCTTACATATAATGACAAACGCTTCACAGTTACTCCAGGCTTATCCAGTCCTTCGAAACTCGATTCGATTTTTAATTCCATTCGATTCGATTTCAGTGAACCGTTTTCCGATATTTTTATGTTTTCCTCCAGATGTTTTCACACCTCCTCAAAGTATTTCCTCTTGAACTCTCGTAAATGCTCTTGTGACTCCTCGACTCATCACGACATTGGAAGATAGTGGTGATTTGATGACTGGTTGGTATTATTGGGGACTGGTGGTGATTAATGGGGACTGGCTGGAACTATTGGAGGATACAGTTTGCAGAATACCTATATTCTTTGAACGAAAGTTATGGCTCCTATTCAGCTAGACGACCCTACACTTTCAAGGCCACTGCTGCTGGCTTGTGCATTGTCACCATCGTCTGTCCTATAATTAGCTTCCACTCGACCTCCACTACAATCCTGTACCACTACTATTGGCTGCCACGATCTGCCCAATGCTAGATTCTCCCACACTTACTGCAGATTCTTATGGCTTTCAGTTCCTACATCACTACACCAGAAGCTTCCACTCTATCACTACTACTAGCCTGTACCACTACTATTGGCTGCCACGATCTGCCCTATGCTAGACCCCCCCCCCCCCCCCCCCACACACACTTACTGTGGATTCTTATGGCTTCCAGTTCCTATATCACTACACTAGTAGCTCCCACTCTACCACTACTTCTAGCCCGTATCACAACTATTGGCTGTCCCTATCTGTCCTATGCTGGACTTTCCCACACTTACTGAGGACTGCTATGGCTCAATGTTCCTATATCACTACACTACAACCGCTACGACTACTTGCAGCCGAATACAGTCTGCTTGCTGTAATAACTCTTTGACGCGTCTGGAAAAAAGTGGTGTCGATGGCCAGTCGGTTTTAAAGGGTTCTGTGAGTGTGGTGGCGACAAATGTGATTGATAATTTCTTCAAATGACTTAGAGTGAAATGAGAGAAATACTCCAAGAGTAAATGCTCTTGCCACTCTTCGTGATTACTTCAAATAAGCTAAAGAGTAATGAGAGTAGTTTCTCTTACAACTCTTCGACTAATCTCGATATTGGAATAGGTGATGTACTATTGAATGATACCTATTGGAGGATACCTGTTGCAGGATACCCTTTGGGGGATACCTTTTAGAGGACAGTTATCTCTCGTAGCACCAGATCAGTTTCTAGTTTCTAGACCATAGGTCTAAGATCACGACTGCTTACTGACTCATAGTCGCCATCATCTCATCATCTGTCCTATGATCACCTTCTATTGTAGTCACCCAAAACTACAGTCTTTTACCACCTTTATCCCTTGTACGATTACTATTGACCTGTTGTACTACTGCAGACTCATTAGCAATCTCAGATCACGACATATTCCCCTCCGAAAGTCTTACAATGTCCATAACGCCATCCATACTCTACTACGATACAAGAAACCAAACCTAACAGTAGACCTATAGGGTACATACAGTTCATCCTAAACTATTGTACCAGACAAACAAACGCTGCTTGGCCTAGCATTGTGTATTACCCATAGCCACTAGAGGACAATATAACGCATTAGGTGGATGGATAGTACTAAGGACTAACATTAGACTAACGGGGAAACAGACCATTCATCTCATACTACCGTTAAAAACTGCCAAGCAGTACCTCGTAATACGGCATGCTCAAGCACCAAATTAAAGCTCCTGTTTTTGTGGAAATTTAACACTAGCTTTGCCACCAAAGCTCCAGGTAATGGGGTCGATCCGACCCTGATATACTACTCTTATATAGCTAGTTTCTCCTTTTTCGCCTCCAGACCATTTCTGATAAATTCTAGTCAACAATTCATCACTCTTTCATTACATGTTGCACCTTCAAACGTTTCAGTCACATTTCCTTCTACTTTTCTAGGTTATATGGGAAGAGGTCGATTTTGTAGCCTCTAGAAAGTATTTCCAAAGCTAAGAAGTTAGAGACACTTGTCACTTCTTGATTATCATCGGTTTACGATTTTTGAATTCCTCGTCATACATCTGTTGAGATATTGAACCGCTTTTCATAGGCTCAACTTCCATAAAGCAAGATGTTATGCCAAACATCTTTAAATTGACTTTCCTGATAACTTTGAGTATCCTTACTTTCTCTATTCGTACTTTTGCGCTTAAATACTCCAAAGGGCTTCCTTGCTTCCCGTGCCATATGTAACGAGTCTATTTAACATGTACCATTCAAGTCCTTGTAAAGATTTATTTCAAACTACTTGTCTTCAGAATGCCAAACTTCCCAGGTAAAATATTAAAGATCATGATTGGCTTCAAACTGCTCCGGTAAATCTGCCCTTGTTGTATGGGTATGTTATAATCTGACCTGAACCCAATACCATAAATCCTTCACAACTGTATTTTACAGAATTACAATTTTTTCTATAAATGAACTGGTTGAAATTAATCATTAACATTTTAAAAGACGTGGCAATTTAAGAGTTGGTAAATTGCCACGTCTTTTAAATAGTTAGTTATAAGTAGTATAGCATGTATCCGAACGCACCCTATTGGCCGGAGGGAGAGACGGAGGGGGAAGTGACGTCATAGTCACGTGACCTGGTGGCGGCATGGTTGGTTGCCATGGTAACCCGCGTGAGCGGCCATCTTGTGACGACATCTCCATAATGATGCGTGGTGTTAGTGCGCATGCGTAGCGCGTGTTGTTAGGGTGATACGTGTTTCCGTCGCCCCATTTTGTATACTGGAGGCCGCCATATTGGTTTCTATGGTAGCACGTGGTTGCTATGTGACGCAAATGCTTATAATAGAACAGGGGTATGTTCGGAGGGTATATTCGATTGAATCGGAGTATCACGAATTACCACAAACAACCCGACAATCCCGACAAATCACCAAAACGACTTTATTTACTACGGATTCCCCATTTTATCGGCTTAGCACGTGTGCTATGGTACCGGGGGCCACAGGGGGTGAATAGGTGTAATTTTCCGGCTTGGATATTCCCCAGAATCTTCGTTTAATCCGTAGAATTACCACAAACAACCTGACAAGTTGTACTATTTCAGAATCCTTTTGAGGATCACCATACTTTGGCTTATAATAGTAGTGCTATAGTACCGAAGGGACCCTGTGGGTACGATCCTTTGGACTAGAGTAATGTTCAGATTTTCTCCCAGAATCCTTTTGTTTGGATCCCTATCCCATAATGTATTTGTTTTTTTCCAAGGGCCCATGGAACTACTTTTTTTGTGAAACGTCTCTGGTTATGGAATCCCTTTTTTGTCGTATGAGGCCATGAGGCCCATGAGGAAGCCTTCAATGAGGCCTCATTTACTGTCTCTCTTAGCCTCATCTCGGTATTTAACAGCCATATCCCCAGGTACCCCCAATTTCGGCACCCCTTTTTGGGAAACATATGGCCTTTGGGACCCCTTTTTGTCGTTTGAGGCCATGAGGGCTACGCAAAAGCCCTCAATGAGGCCTCATTTACTATCCCTCATAACCTCATTTTCTTTTGAGGGTATGGGGGCCATGAAAAGCCTTCAATGAGGCCTCATTTACTATCCCTCATAGCCTCATTTCGGTATTTGAGGATACCTATGGCCTGGTATTGTATTATTTGAGGATACCTATCGAGGATACCTTTTGGAGAATCCCTGTTTTGTCGTATGAGGCCATGAGGACCATGAGCAATCCCTCAATAGGTCTAATGTAGTCTTACCAACCGCTTCCATCTTTTCTCCAAAGCTCCAAGGCCACTACTTGTCTATGGTCTATCTGTCCTATCATTAGCTTCTACAGCAGTCTTGTTCCATTGCGGCCTTGTACCAGTACTATTGACTAAACTGTCATCCATTAATATTGACTCGTATCACTACTTCCTAGCTATACCTTCGCTCAGGCCTTCAAAATGTTCAATCCGATTTCCCCTGTGTACATATAAACGGGCTATATAAGGCATTCCGTAATTGAGATTCCTAGCCGATTCCGTAAAGTTGGATTCTATGACGCCACTTCCCCATCCGGATCTCCTCCGGCCAATAGGAGACGTTCGGGTACATGCTATACTACTGTTATATATTTGAAGATACAAATCTGGAAAATACAATTGTAAAGGATTTCTGGCAGTTGACTGTCGTCTTGCCGAGTTTAACATTCGGTTATCTCAAAAGTATTTTGTTGAAAAGGTAGATTTTTTATAGATTACAAATGTTTTCATCCACGGACTATTTCCTTTGTTCTAGTTGACCTGGCAACGATTGACAACACATCGGAAGAAACAGAAATTGAAACAACACAAACAACAGAGGTTCTAGTCCAGGCTTATCGTAACCTCAGTGCACGCACATCCCCTCTCTTCTCATCTTCTGAGATAGGAAAGAGTACAGATACTGCATTTATAGATATGTGTTTTCGAGATGATAAGAAACCTGGGTTTCCTCGTCAGTTCAATGTTCTTTGCAGGTAAGTAATGAAGATAAAGTGGTCAGTGAGAGCTAACTGAGGAGTCTCGTTCATTCTCATCACAAAACTCCTTTCGAAACCACAGCTTAAAATAAATTCGAAAGAACTTGCATACCAAAAATGTCAAAAACAAATTTGTTACCGGATACAACAGAAGGAGAGGTTATTGAAATACAGTTACTATAAACATACAGATTATAGAAAAATAAACAATCCACATATTTATGAGAATAAAGGCTCTTGCGCATTGTGTGAAACTGCGTGGAAGAGAAGACCAACCCTAAGGAAACAACAACAACAAAAAACACACGACTCTGATGCAAAACACCGTAGCGTCAGCGCTCTGGTGGAAGCACAAATACTCCACTACCACCACAAACCAAATATATATATAGAGAGATCATTTTTCCTACTCTTGCTGGAAATCACTTACTCAGAGGAAACTACAGACGACAGTCTTGAAACTTAACCTTCTGGTACGCTTTTCCGACCAGCTAAAACATTCCATTGGATTGAATCTAAAAAAGCAATGGACTATTTTAGGCGTAGATTGGTTCCAGGCCATAACTGTGTCAGATTCGATGAAGAATATGACTGGTGGTCTGAGAGCGTGATAGTCAATACAACAACATATCTCACATTTGTGCCCGAGAGCTGCTAATAGTTTGCAGGTAAGTAATGAAGATAAAGTGGTCAGTTAGAGCTAATTGAGGAGTTTCGTTCATTCTCATCACAAAACTCCTTTCGAAACCACAGCTTAAAAGAAATTCGAAGGAACTTGCATATCAAAAATGTCAAAAACAAATTTGTTACCGGATACAACAGAAGGAGAGGTTATTGAAATACAGTTACTATAAACATACAGATTATAGAAAAAAAAACAATCCACATATTTATGAGAATAAAGGCTCTTGCGCATTGTGTGAAACTGCGTGGAAGAGAAGACCAACCCTAAGGAAACAACAACAACAAAAAACACACGACTCTGATGCAAAACACCGTAGCGTCAGCGCTCTGGTGGAAGCACAAATACTCCACTACCACCACAAACCAAATATATATAGAGAGAGATCATTTTTACTACTCTTGCTGGAAATCACTTACTCAGAGGAAACTACAGACGACAGTCTTGAAACTTAACCTTCTGGGACGCTTTTCCGATGAGCTAAAACATTCCATCGGATTGAATCTAAAAAAGCAATGGACTATTTTAGGCGTAGAGTGGTTCCAGGCCATAACTGTGTCAGATTCGATGAAGAATATGACTGGTGGTCTGAGAGCGTGATAGTCAATACAACAACATATCTCACATTTGTGCCCGAGAGCTGCTAATAGTTCCAGTGAATACTATTGACGGTCATCGGCTGAAACATACAGGAGTACATAGACGCAATCTGTCCCTCACCACACGAAGTACTCTCAATTTCAATCAAAGATACAAAATTAAAAATTTTAAGATTGATAGAAGATAACCTTTTAGAACAGCCTAATGTTTTTTATTTCTTACTATTTCGTTTATTTCCTGGTAAACATGAACTTCGTTTTGTCGAGATCGGGTTCATTTTTGTGTACGAGAACAGTTGTTCGTGAGTAGATGACGCAACAACACATTACTGGAGTGGATCGACAATACATTACTCCCAAAATCATATAATGTTAGCGTTCTTTTTTAGTCAAACCTTCCTATGTGACACTTTTTGCATACTTTTTGCGAAAGAGAACAACAATGTAATTCTGGTATGTTTACTCGTGGTAGTGAAAAGAGTGAGATGAGAAACATGAAGTGGTACATATTATTTCTCCCACCAGCAAACACCTTTAATTTGCGTATCTATCTGAGACACCATTGTGGGATATTTCTGTCTTATGTTAATTCTTACATACAAGCGTAAGGCAACATCACACATTGTAAACGTCATCGGCATATAGTGCATAGGTGCATCTCAATTTTTTTCCTCATCACTTCAATGCCTTAACCCCTTGATCATGCTAATTGTCGCCCCTTTTCCACGTATATATATACCTCTGGTATTTTCGGCGCACCGTTTGTCGCTCTTTCAGAACATGCTGTTACAATTTGTCAACGAGCAAACCTGCCTTCGGGTAGATCGGGTGGATCAATACCCGTCTTTGAACCTAAATAATGACTCGTTGGAATTTTTGTTGGAGGCAAATTACCGACCGACGATGGGTTAAAGTGTGGGATATAGGAATCGCACCATCGAGGCAAGACGTGTGTGCTGGACATTCGACAAGCCTCGTGAGTGGCTGAAATATCATGCCCCTCCGGTAAGATTTTTCCACCCCTTCCCACACCCATCGAGGATAATAATATTTCTCGATTCCTTTCATTAAGTCGATGATATACTGTGGTGTAATGTACTGTAGGAAAGGGCTCGAAGAACCCTTTTCCAGCAGTGTATACTCCATGGTATTTTAGCACCAAAATTGGGGAACTCGAAGGTCAGTCGTCATTATAAAGTACATTATTCTTCTGGGCATCTAACAAAAGAATATCAGATATTAAAGTAAACGATTTATGCTATTTGTATCAGGACTAGGGTGTAGGCGATCAAAACATCGACGGATCTATTTCGTTTGAGACATATGGGCGGCGACGCGAACAAAACGATTATTCGCTCAATTTGTACTTATATGTAATAGATTAAAGAGCAATATCATATGAGAATACAGAGCTCATTGGTTAACAAAACGTTATGGGTAGATTCCAAACCCTGCTCAAAGAGAAATGTTCAGTGAATGACACTGAAGGAATTGTCAGGAACAAACATTTAAAAGGTATTCATTTTAATCTGTTTTAGTCGCTCTATACGAAACATCATGGAAGACTACTCATTTTTGGCAGTACAGGTTGTTGAAGCTCTGCTGATGTCAATAGTTGTTGGTCTGGTCTACTTCGATTTGAGCTTGGACCAAATTGGTATGCGAGATCATTTTGGGCTGATGTACATCATGAGTGCAATGTACCCGTATATGATAATTCTAGAAATGATAGGACAATGTAAGTACTTTTATTCAATTATGTACACGCTTATTACTTTTCCTCCCGTTATATACTGACAAATCCGTACGGAACACGTGTTCCATTCGGATTTCCATTCACAAACTATTTTCAGACCTAACGTCATGGATCCACGAAAAGAACTAAACTCCGCCCATTTTCGTAACGGCCAATCGAAATGCCTCATTCTGAATCAGATCACCTCGGAAGCTGCGTTGACAGCCGATAAATCGGATGGCAATTGGAAAAATAACAACGGGTTTTACAATTTGAAATTTTCCGTGTGTGTTGTTTGAATTTTTAAATTAATGGATGCTATGTCCAAGAGGCTTTTAATCAACTCAGAACACCACGATGTGTGAATGCGACCGTCAATAATTCACTCGTGCCATCGTGGAAGGTTAGAACACGAGGCTGCACCTCTCGTTCTATCCTTCCGCGCTGGTACTCGTACCGTATTGACGAACGCATACACACATCGTGACGTTCTGTGTAAGAACGTTAATTAAACTTTTTTTGGTCAATCGAAAGTATCAATCCATCTTTTGCATCTCATATGTTGGGGTTCCTTTCACCTGACTTTTGGCGTACTAATCTTCTGTGCTGAACAAACGAGTAACGACACCGACCATCAACATTTTCAGCTTGTAAAACAGGCAAGGTTCGTGTTAGCTCAGTTGTAGGAGCGCCCGCCCATCACATGTCACACACCTAAAACGGGCCTTCGGATTTGAAAAACAAACCGTACCTCTAAAATTAATTATACCGAAACGTTTTGTTAAAAAGATTGAGTATGCTGGATTGCATCTGTCTGTACTTCAGTCCAGCTGGCCGTACGTACGTAAGGTAGGCCATCCCTTTGAGTCCATAACTCAGCAGGTTTTGGTTAGATGTTTCATGAATATTCAGCATGACATGACATTTCAGTCACATATTATGTTATGCTGTCCCCATATTCCACTCGTGAGTTATGCCACCTTTTCCTGTTGAGAAATGGACATTGTTTTGTCCGTACAGGTCATTAATTCGACTGATAGTAGTCTGATGTTAATGAAATCTTACTTGAATATCCAGTGTGGCATGCTCATTCAGAAACATGTCACTTCATGCTGTTTCCGCATTCCATGTATGCGTTATGCCCCTTTTTTAGTTAAGATCTACCCGTACGAGTCCATAGCCCAGTTGGTAGTAGTCAGATTTTAATGAAATCTTATATGGATGTCCAGCATTACGTACCCTTTCAGTCAAAAAATATGCTGTCTACGTACTCCGCTCATGAGGTATTCCCCCTTTTCATTTCATAAATTATGTTCGCCCTGATACGGCCTAATCTCTTGGCATGGCACTGGTGGGAGTATGCCACCACCTCTGGTACAATCTCTTGATTAGCATGGTCGTTTATTGCCACATCAGCTAATTTTTAAATATGGTTCAGTTAAAGAGAACCAGAAATAAGTTTAAAAATGACAGAAAGAAGTACACAACCGAGTGCTTAGTTCACTACAAATGAATTATTACTCAGTTGTGATCACAAAAACGAACAGTAAATTTCGACCGGGTCGCCATCACAGCAGTGAATGTTGCAATGTATTTTTTTACAGACACGAACTGGATTCATCACATTGATATGCTTTTCTATTGGTGTTTAATGATACTTTCGACTACCAGGGTCACCTCGGGCCAGATGGCTTTGCAAGTGGTTGAAGCCGGAGTAACCGTAGAAAACCATCGGGGAGCGGCCAGCAACTGTCTGACTGTCCGTCGCACTAACTTCGCACAAGCAAGCAGTGTTAGCAGTTTTTGAATGCGTGCAGTAAGCCTTAGCACACAGCGTTCCAACGCCCACGCGTAGGCAATTGGGATTATGTGTGCCTTGCCCAAGGATTCCACGCATTTATCCATGGCGGGAATCGAGCCGTTTTTTCTGTTTGAAGTCCAATGCGGTAACAAATGAACCACAGCGCCCTATTGATAGTTATTGAATTATATTATATACAGTGCATCTTAATATGTGAAGACATGTAAACATATTAATCGTCTGAAAATACTCTCAACTGCGTTTCGTAGCCTTGTTTTGCGATGTCCGTTTCATGTGCTGATGACAATGACCCATTGCCCGAGAAAGCTTGTGTTAAACTGCTCCACAAAAACGGATCTGGCTAGGCCGGGTTTAATAACGCTCTCAACCATCCCCTTAAAAGTGTAGTAGAGTGCTTACACTGTCATGATCCTCAAACACAAAGAATTATCACGAACTAAGTTCGAAGGGATCTCAATTGGATAGAAAGTAAGCACGCTAATGATAAACCCTAGACGTTTCTCGCGAAATGGCTCCATAACACATGCTTTTGGAGCACTGTAACGCATGCTTTCTCGAGCAATTGCCAGTGGGTCATTGGCATCAGCACATGACATAGACAACGCAAACCACGTGTATGAGACCTCAATGAGAGTATTTTCAGAAAATTAACATTTACGGGTTTTCGTCGATAAAAATACACTGTGCATAATATAATTCTACAGGGGCGCGGTGGCTCAGTAGGTAGAGGTGCAGGCTGCAAGCCGAGAGGTCCTCGGTTCGAATCCCACCTGCGGCAACCGCGTTGTGTCCTTGGGCAAGACACTTCACCCCCATTGCCCATGTGGGGGCACGATGTCGCCGTGTACTAAGGCGTACTGCACGTCGATGGTACGCATGTCTTCAACCAATCTAACCCTGCCTGTGCTGCAGTGCGGAGTTACGATGTTGGGGAGCTGGCAGCTGCTCGTCGTTGCTCGGTGGTTCTCTCCGGGTTCTCCGGCTTCCTCCACCCGTAAAACTGTCACGGTCATGATTAGCCATTGTGCATAAATATGTGACCTTAAACATCAATAAATAAATAAATAAATATAATTCTACAACTGTCAACACGATGAATGAGCTCCTTGTCTGTTAAAAATTGCAACGCACATATTATAGTACGTTGAGGACAAAAGTGCAGAGTACATTTCGCCTCGGTCGCGATCCAGGCGAATTTTACCCTTCATCTTTGTGATCTCGACAGAGTAAATATTTTATTACAAGTGAACTAAATACGCCGTTGTTACTCCTTTTTTACTTCTGGCACGTTCCCGTTGTCGTTGTACTTAGAAACAATTTAGAGTTTAGAAGTACATGGTAACACCTAGATCGCCTTGTCTAATATTTTGATTTGTTTCACATTTACGGTTTTTCGGTTTTGTTTATTGGAGCTTAACGACATTTTCGACGGCCAGGGTGATCTTCTGTCGGACAGCATTACGGGTGGATGAAGCTGGAGTACTAACGATCAGCCGCGGGCAACTGTCAGACCCCCCCCCCCCCCCCCCAACGTACTCCGCACAAGCGGGGTTAGCATTGGTTGAAGACACGTGCACCATCGACATGGAGTGTGCCTTAGTACACAGCGCACCTACCGTTGGCAATTGGGATTAAGTGCCTTGCCCAAGTAGACAACGCCCCTAGTGGGGATCGGGCCGTTGACCTTTAGACTTGGCGTTCAATGCCATAACAACAGAGCCCCTTTCCTTTCACGAAATTTACGTTATCACATTGTCTAACAGACATTCCTAATAAATGAGAAGAGCAGAAACGGTGTTTCGGGGCTTACTTATGTCAAGACATAGCATCCTATTTATTTTCGTTGAACAATGTACTTTTATACAACTAAACGTGCATACAAGATGTACATGTAATTGTCAGTTGCATATCATTACTTAATAGATTACTTATATATAGATAACAAATCAAGCGCAACCAACCATCCAATGTTTTATTCAATACTTTACTTGCTTCTAAAAATGTTTCGCATCCTCCTTGGACAAACCATGTGGAGATGGATGACAGACCATTAATTTAATACACTTGCGTTTTGATAACTTTTCATTACGATGAATCTTAACCATATTTATAACAGTAAGTTGTATTGTAGAATTAAATGATGAAGTCTTTTTCCCTACCAAGATGCTATTTAACCTCTCCGTTGACACTGCGATTTCTATGGCTACCTTATTTGTTTAATTTTCTAGGTCATAAAGAGAAACGCTATCTCTACTTTGAATTACAGGATGGTTTGTACAGCCGCACAGCGTACTACTATGCTAAGGTACTTTTTGCACACCTGCTATCTTATTCTAAAACCCCACCAGCGTGTACAGATTTGTTTACATAGGTATACTTGAGTACATACATTTACTCATAAATTCTGTCAACCAAAAAACATACAGACAGGTTTGGAGTAAATCTTCACTCTGTCAGGACGAGATACAAATGTGCCTTTTTATACATGTTGACGTTACAAATATGAAGTTTATTTTTTCAATAAGACTAAAATCTTCGCCCACTGATTGGGTGAGACCTCTCGTAGTTTATTCTATGTTTACGGATCCAGTAGCATATGTTACTGTCTGCCGTCATATGTAAAACCACGAAGCACTTTTCGTAATTATTTCAAGATCTTTCTCACGAGCAGCAGGCGATGTTCTGAATGCAATGCTGTTTAAATTACAAATCAGTTGACTATATGAAGTTAAATGTGGTTACCTCGATCTTTATTATTTATTTATTATTCGTCCAGTGACGCTGTGGGTACCGGTACACGAGAGGTTCATTTACTAAACTTGTGATTGTTAAAAGTTGCCCTGTTCATTTCAAGATGTGGGTTTTTGGGGGGTATGGGTAGAGTTTTATTGGAACATACACGTTAATATCTTACCTCCTACAAGTATCTGGGAATTTCATTGGTTCAAAGACGTCACATGCAGACTGCATATAAAACCATATACTGCCTGTCAACATCAATATACGCTGACAGCTATGGGTAATCTCCCCTTTGTTCATTGATTATTCAAAATGGCGGCAGCCGATAAACTCTTCAAGTTGAAAGATTGAGTGTTGGGAGCCCATATTTGGTCTGAAGTGCAGGTTAGGCAATTTAAAAGGCTTCATATTATGTGGATGTGTGTCATGTTACTTTTGAAATGAAACTGTTTCGTATGTATGAATTTTCCTTGTTACAATTTATGGGAGAGTGCTTGAAGGCACTCTCCCATAAATTGTAACAAGGCAAAGACACGTGAACACATTGTGAGAATTCTCTCATTTAATTTTGATCGCTGTTGTTATTAGTTCTGTGCATCGATGCAGCAGTCGGTAAGATATATTCGTTACACAGTTTGTTGGTGGCCTAATATGGTATGTATGGTGTCAGTCAATTCCAAATTGGACTCGAGCTTCGCTCTCGTCCAATATGAAATTAACGGACACAATATATACCATATTAGGCCACCAACAAACTGTGTAACTAATAGTGTTAAAAATAATAAAACTGTTGTGTGCACACAAGTTGATATGATTGTCATGATATATACAGTACCGCCGCCGTGGACTGGCCACTTTCCACGGGTGGACAATATTTTCATGGACGCAATAATATTAGATTCCAAAAACTTATTATAGGAATAACCATCAAAAATTTAATTAATGAAGTACCGTGTACAACCCGATGATTCATTAATTAAAATTTTGCCGATTATCATTTCTATACCTGGTAAACACATGCGTGGACATCACTGCTCACGTGAATTAAATTATAAGAATTGAAATGAATTATCTGCCACTTCAGTTCATTTCACTTCTTACGTAAATAAATTCGCCAGTTACGGGTAGAACTGACTGAGACAAAACGAAGAATTTCTACGACTGTTCAAGTATTCGATGAATTTGCACAGTTCTTTGCATAATGAAGTTACAAAATGGTCCAGCGTAGCACGCTGCAAAACATGTTGATACTTTTCATCTTCTTCTTCATATCAAAGCTCATGACTCAACGTTGGAATGAACTCATCATGCCCATTCCATTTTGTTTATTTGTTAAATAAGACTAAAATCTTCGCCCACTGATTGGGTGAGACCTCTCGTAGTTTCTTCTATGTTTACGGATCCAGTAGCATATGTTACTGTCTGCCGTCATATGTAAAACCACGAAGCACTTTTCGTAATTATTTCAAGATCTTTCTCACGAGCAGCAGGCGATGTTCTGAATGCAATGCTGTTTAAATTACAAATCAGTTGACTATATGAAGTTAAATGTGGTTACCTCGATCTTTATTATTAATTTATTATTTGTCCAGTGACGCTGTGGGTACCGGTACACGAGAGGTTCATTTACTAAACTTGTGATTGTTAAAAGTTGCCCTGTTCATTTCAAGATGTGGGTTTTTGGGGGGTATGGGTAGAGTTTTATTGGAACATACACGTTAATATCTTACCTCCTACAAGTATCTGGGAATTTCATTGGTTCAAAGACGTCACATGCAGACTGCATATAAAACCATATACTGCCTGTCAACATCAATATACGCTGACAGCTATGGGTAATCTCCCCTTTGTTCATTGATTATTCAAAATGGCGGCAGCCGATAAACACTTCAAGTTGAAAGATTGAGTGTTGGAAACCAATATCTGGTCTGAAGTGCAGGTTATGCAACGTAAAATGCTTCATATTCTGTGGATGTGTGTCATGTTACCTTCGAAATGAAACTGTTTGATATGTATGAATTTGCCTTGTTACAATTTATGGGAGAGTGTCTGTAGGCACTCTCCCATAAACTGTAACAAGGCAAAGACACGTGAACACATTGTGAGAATTCTCTCATTTAATTTTGATCGCTGTTGTTATCGGTTCTGTGCATCGATGCAGCAGTCGGTAAGATATATTCGTTACATAGTTTATTGGTGGCCTAATATGGTATATATGGTGTCAGTTAATTTCATACTGGACGAGAGCTTCGCTCTCGTCCAATATGAAATTAACTGACACCACATATACCATATTAGGCCACCAACAAACTGTGTAACTAATATTGTGATAACTTGACAGTACCATGGTCTGAGACCATGTTATCATAAATTCGTCACAATAACTAATATTGTAGTCTGATCGAAAGTGTGTTTGCTAACATTCAAAAACTTGTGTTTTTTAATTGCATAATGATTACAAATAATGTACAGGTAACATTATTTTCACTGAAACAACGACCCCAGCACTGGACAGGTGTAATCCCACTCTTGACGGATCCCATGTGACATCACACTACGGGTTCATGGGCATAACGTAGTTTATCATGGTAACGAACATAAGCGGTGATATTGGTATTCCATTACCACGATAATACGCAAACTCGGCAAAGGTTGTCAAGGTGTGACACGTTTCCATCATCTGTTTTGTTTGATGACCAAATGATTCTTGCTAACACATCGTCTGGATGATATGGGATAAATAGGTGCAGGAAGAGTGGGTTATGTTCAAAAGGTCTGCTCGAGCCAACGCGAGAACTGTACGGGTGCGTATTCTTCCAAATTTTTCGTTTTGTATCTTTCGCTGGACTGTTCCCTTGTTTCTTCGACGCAGCCAATCTATTAAAGTTTCTTCTTTGGTAGAACATGATTGCTATGGAAATGAATGAGTTGGCATTAAGTGGAGTTGCGTTCTGGGGTGTGCTTGATGATTGTGGAGTATACACGTAGTATAGTACTGAGAGAGACCTTTCCTAATTTGGTTCTTTGTCACTTATGGAACTCTCGTTTGTCATGTGCAGTTATCGCCCGACTCGTGGTGACCCTGGCTGTCAAAAGTGTCGTTAAATAAATAAATAAATAAATAAATAAATAAATAAATAAATAAATAAATAAATAAATAAATAATACAGTTCCCCAGTTTTTTATACTGTGCCACCGCATGGGTGTCTATTTATGTAATCAGTTTTTTGGGATGTGTTCTATTGTTCCATGGTGTAGACCTACAGAGCAGAGTTCTGTTTTTGTTATTATTTTGTTGCAACCCAAGTCCGTCCACATCTATTCTTGTTCTGAGTCATACTCGGTGATTGCTGCCCACACAGGCTATCTTCCCCATGCATGTTTGCTGAACTGTTATGGCTAATCCCAAACACCGTTCTCTCACGATTCCCTTTCCTCAATCTATCTACACCTGATTATCCCCGACTAATCTTCTTCTATCCAACTGACTGAACTGACCAATCGAATCGCTTAAATAACAGATCAGATTGTCTCTCTTACCATAATTCACCAGGTCTCTTTCTACAGAATTTCGTGTTGAATTATTGGCCCATGATATGCATGTCTAGACAAATTAGCGAAAGTCGTATGAGAATCTCGTAAACGCGACTACTCTGACAGCTTGACAACACCATCTCAGAAATGAGAACGAACATAGTGGAGTTCTATCGAAGGATCATTATCGAAGAATTGCAGTTTTGAAGCAAAACATGGAAGAGACAAAAAGTGGCAGATGCAATTATCAACATACCTCTAAGTTTTAATTAAAGGATGCATCACTCAATTCTACGTACAATGCAGTAGTGCTCTCTGCCGCTTAAGCTATGTTGTGATAGTATATAATAATGCACCATGGGGTCAATATATTATCACAGGAACACAAATTCAGTGGATTTATTGTGATGTCATTCCCATCGAAATTCATTAACATAGTTCGTTTGATTAGAACAGCTGAAAATAGAAAACGAAAATGCATGTGGTGTCAATAACTCAAATGAACCTTTTGGACATTTAGTCAGATTTTGTGAAGGTGGACAGAGCCTTAGATATAACTGATGCAGAGCCCGAGTCACATCTTACCTATCGTCATCTGCAGTGGACGTCGAGTGAGTGTGTGTGTGGTGGAGTGGGGGTCGACCGGAGCGGAATCTCCTGGGGTGGCAAAATATTTCAAAATATGTCAATCAGGCCAGAAATTTAGATACATATATAAAGCCAGCGACCAGAAATATTTACAGATGCTTGTTGATAAGACGACAACTAAGGCGGGCTCCTGGAGGCAATATATGCCGGTGCGCCACTTTGTTAGAACGTCTGTTTCGTAAATGCAAAGTCTTTAAAACTAACAGGAAGTTTGAATTTCATTTTTATAACTATTTTAAATATACGGTACTCCAGTACAGTTGCGTTTTGAATGTTATTTTAATAGTGTCGACTTCAATTTGATCCATTCGAAAGACCCACATTCTTTGACATGTTTTACTAATATTTTCAAAAACATGTTGCAGTTTGCAGAAGCCATACCAATTTTTGGGGCAGTATTTAGTTTCTTCTACCAACATCTAACTTATTATGATGATCTCATTGGGACCGTTAATTAAAGTATGAGTTTGGCATGTGTTTTGGGATGGTTCGGACGAATGTTGGCCAAAATAATATGATACATTTATTTCTATGATACATTTATTTCGGCATGTCTGCCACCAAAGAGAGGAAGCCAGACAGCAAGGATGTCATCTTGGACGTGGATGAAGTGATGAATCTGACCAGCAACGTTAATTTCTATTGGTATCCTGTTCTATGATTTCTATGTCAACTTAATCCAGAGGAAAGTGATGCAATTCTGCTCACTTTGGTGTGATGAGGAGCCGTGCTCATGTTTACAGAAAGAGGGGAGTGATATTTTGTTTTAAGCAAATTCAAACAAAATACACCATACTTATTGTTGACGTTCTGTAAGGTAAAGCTTCAAACTAGACTTATGGGGCGATTTTCACTCTTCTAACGTAACATAGCCCTTCAGTCCCCATACAGGCACAAGCTGCCAAATGTATTATCCCTTGAGGATGCATCTGGTAAGCTGCATTTATATTGACAATGTTTATATATCACTGTAGGCTGCGCGTACGGTGTTCAGTGATATAATGTGAAAAATAATCTGAACCTTCAAGGGTTAGTAACATTTAGGCATGCAACCTGGACGTACACACTTATACGGTGCAAACCAGTACTCTTAAGAGAGCTCTCTTTTTATGAACACATATCGCAGTGACGTATGCACATGGCAGGGGAATCAAAGACTTCGTCAGAACTTTAGTGTTCTGTCGGCTTTTGTTTCATATACTTGACGGGATAAATCGCTTTATTATAAGCAACATTATAAGATAGCGGTAAATGTCTACCAAATATTTTTGCTATCTGTTGTGATGATAGATTAATGACAATAACCCCACGGAAATGACGTATGCCAACATTACGCAATAAGTTTAGTTCGATATCGTTGTGTGTCTACGGCTTTGTATGCTTTAATTGCAATTAAACATGTTTTAATTGACATTAAAACATGGCAACGTACGCAATAAAAACAAACAAACTTCTGTTTTCAGCAGGTACCAGAATATTTCCATTCGTGGCTGGATGAAAATCTAATTATCACACGTAGCTTATAGCCGCTCATGAACACGTCTTTGCAGTCACTCGCCAGATAATTCTAGCACCTTCTCAGAAACAGTAGGCATTCGTAATATAGCGGGTGTCGGAGGGGTGACGTCTACAGATTTTATGACAGACATGATCGATGCAGTAATCAGGCCGCTTCGCCCCCTTCAAGCTCTCCCTCTTCCCACACAAACACTCCAAAGAACTATCTACGCCACTGATTCTTCTCTCAACAGTAGAGTTAAGTGATGCTTCCTAACTTTAAAACGTATTAATTAACAGCTTTTTGTATTATACATCGTCAAATAAAACGCCTCGTGAGAGAGTGAAATACCCTGTGATGTTCGGAGATTCCGTATAAACTCGCTATGTCTAGCCTCGCCATTTTCGTCTTATTTAGACTTCGTCAGAGGCGAGGGGTCATGTCACCCATAATGTAAGTCCCGCAATTACATTTACCTATTAACTTGCAACAACTGCAAGAATCAATATGTGGGAGAAACAAAAAGACATTTTTAACATACGTTTACGCAAACACATTTATGACATCATAAACAAAAGAGGCACACCCACGGCTTTCCACTACAACCAAATCGGGCACTTATTGCAAGACCTATCAATACCGGATTATACAAATTTGTACTCCGATCTGCCAAAATCAAATGGCGACATCGCGAAACACAATGGATTTTCGCTCTCACAACACTCTTTCTATTCGGCTCGAACGGAAAGGACCTTCGATTTTTGTTTTTGTTTTATAACAGTACGGTGGCCGTGGACTGGTCTCTGGTCTCTGTCCAAGGGTTGGCAATATTTCCACGGAGGCAATACTATTAGATTTCAAAAACTAATTACAGGAATAGTCATCAAAAATTTAATTAATGAAGCACCGG
Source organism: Pictodentalium vernedei (assembly GCA_031216915.1). Classification (NCBI taxonomy): domain Eukaryota; kingdom Metazoa; phylum Mollusca; class Scaphopoda; order Dentaliida; family Dentaliidae; genus Pictodentalium; species Pictodentalium vernedei. The sequence goes on along the minus strand of CM062292.1, from coordinate 260,322,546 downwards.
GTACAGTTAAAACTAGAAGTCCTGGCTCGAACTGTGCGCTTATTTAGGCTTAATTTCGCGTAGGAAAATGCGCTCAATTGCCATATCGAATGGCAACCAAAGCACGTCAGGTTATCCTGGTTACTCATAGCAAACACAGGCAATGTTTCTGCCAATGGACCTCCGGGTTACCCGGAGGTCCATTGGCTGAAACAGTGCTTGTGTACAGGCCATATGTACATAATTTGATAGCCTTACGATGGTTATAACGCGTAGATTAACGCGCAGATCGACGAGCTATTTGTGCGCATTTTATGACAGGACTTCTAATTTTAACTGTACAACACGATGCTTCATTAAATAAAATTGAGCTGATGATGATTTTTGTTACCCGGTAAACGCATGCGTGGACATTACAGCCAAAGCATGGGTTACGACCAGTCCACGGCGACTGTACTGTATATATCGTCATTTTTGTCATTGTTCTTGTTTCAGATTATCAGCGAGCTACCGTTCCATACATTGTTTGTAACTGTCTATTCCATTCCTGCCTATTTTCTCTCTGGATTAACAGATGACGTGGAAATATTCATGAAGATATATACCATTCTATATCTGGTTATCCTGTGTGGAAGATTCCTGGCCATGTTTTCTGCTGCGCTTCTTCCAACGTATCAGATCTCCTGCTTCTTTGCTCAGTGTTTTTTCTCCATATTTATAATGTCAGCAGGCTTCTTCATCAACCTTAAAAATATTTTTAGTGGTAAGTATTTTCGTCAATGGTAGTACTCCCCTGCGATTCTCAAATTTTGAATCGAATCGGGCAGTGAATTTTGAATCAAATCGAATCTCTCCACTTTTCGAGTTGTTGATATTGACTCTTATTATGCCTCCGACCTCCGAAGGAGGCTTCGGAGGAATCTAGTGAAGACCTCCGTTCGTCTGTCCGTCCGTCTGTTCATACGAACGTTTTGGATTGTAATTTCAAAGGCATCGGTCGGATTTGGATCTCCTTTGGTATGCTGATAGACCCGCATGGGGAACAGGTATGTACTAGGAACGGGTTCCGCCCAATACTTTTCCTCAGAGGTATAGCCCTTTTTCACTCTGTCGACTTAGAAAATGTTTGTCAACCTCTGTATTGCATTCACTGCATGTTGGATTTGAAAACCGCTTATTTGATCAAATCATAATTTTAGGGATTACTTGTTGATGACTAGATTTTTGTCCAATACAATATGACTGCCGTGGCGTTATGATACCATCGGGGGCATATGCCACGCTTCGAGCTGCTCTTTGTTAGAACTATGGAGTATAACAAATAATGTCCACCCAAGTATTGCATTCAACGGGAACTCATCAGTATGGACCAGTTAATAAAAAACGGAATTTTCTAGAAACGGAGTGGGAAAACTTCTTGAACTCTTCTTCTTTCATCAGGTCTCTCGTATAGGAAATCCGATGAAAGAAGATGAGATCTAAAGGAGACAGTTTTGGGAACATCTCGACCATTCGATTTCCGACTTGGTGCCACTCGAATCGTATTTAAACATCTGGACGATTTAGAAGGGAATGTAATTTCGAAGCTTTGCAAGGCACTAGCGGCTAGTGTTCTAAACCATGGTTTCTGCCTTACGTTCACAATAATTCGTTTCTCGTATACCCAATGAGATACCAAGAGTTTTAAAAATTGAATCAGGGAGCATTTGACTGCAGATCGAAAGGTCTACGTTTCGATCCCCACTAAGGGTAACTGCGTTGTTCCTTGGGCAAGGCACATAATCCAGGTTAGGCACGGTAGCGCTATGTTCTACGGCGTGCTGCACATCCATGGTGCACTTGCTTTCAATAGTGCTAACCCTGCTTGTGAGGAGTTAGTACGCCGGGGAGGGGGGGGGGGGGGGCTGACAATTGATTGGATTGCTGCTGCTTGATGTTTTTTTTCTTTTACGGATGGCCTCTCCCACCCGTGAAACTGTCCGACACGAGGTGATCCTGGCTATCGAAAGTGTTCTTAAACTCTGATAAAAACAACAAAAAAAAATCCCAAAGAATTGAATCGATTCCTTTATCCAACCTGAATGATTGACGACACATACAATCGAATAAATTCTGTCTCAAAATTATATAACTTATGGCATCTCATTGAAACGAGCTCAACGTTCCAGTGTTTCTAAGGAAAAAGGTGAAAACTAGACTTCAAGGATTTTGTGTATAGTGCTGTTCGGAATTATACCTTACCTGAAGTAAAGGGTGATACGTGGAATGAATAGAATTGACATACGGGTCGCTCATAGCCATTGACCCGTCACTGGAACGAGCTGAAAGAGTTCGTTCCAATGAGAGGTCATAAGCTATGTGTTTGATGCAAAAAGTGAAAAAAATGTGACTTCAATAACAAGTTTGCAAGCTTTTATTTATATTTATTTATTTATTGATGTTTAAGGTCACATATTTATGCACAATGGCTAATCATGACCGTGACAGTTTTATGGGTGGGGGAAGCCGGAGTACCCGGAGAGAACCACCGAGCAACGACGGGCAGCTGCCAGCTCCCCAACATCGTAACTCGCGTTAGATTGGTTGGAGACATGCGCACCATCGACGTGCAGTACTTGCAAGCTTTTATTGAAGTCACATTAACATGAGCCCAATGAGATCGTTCCAACGAGGTGCCGTAAGCTATGTTTTATGAATAGCAATTTTGTTAATAACGCCCTCCGATTATGACCGCTGCGTTGGATAAAGGGTTGTACACGGAATGAATAGAATTTCCAGTATGATTAGACAATCGGTCAACTGTCGGACTGGCATCTGCCTATACTAGAGATGCACGGTTTATCAGTGTACTGTGTGCATATTGGCGTGGTTCGGCAGTATTATCCGGCAATAACCACGGGAGACAAATCAAATATTTTGCCCCCAAAAGTAGATATTTATGGTTCAGATTGCGGTTACACAGCACCACTTAAGGCGAGTCACCGATATACATTTAATATGGATTTTGGCAAACATGTAACCATTTTCTCATTTGAGAAACGCCACATAATATTCCCGCTGTTCAGTGACCGGATATTCAATTGCCTCATACACACCCGGACAGCAATTGATCGGTTCATCATTTGGCATTTCGTAGTCGGATTGACTTTTCTCGCTACCAAATCGAGAGTGTTCTCCCTTTGTGCTTTTGAAGCGAATGATACTTATGTACTTGGCCCTATACACGTAACTGATCGACCAACAGGGGCTTGATTGAGGAATTAACAAACAAATCTACAGATGGACCACTGAGTAGGCTACTCAGTAGTCCACGAACTTCAAATGTTCTTGCTGTCCACATATACCTCGACTGGTACAGAGCGTAGGGGCAGGAGAGAGCCCAACAGCTGGACACAAAAGCGAACTGTACATACCATGCCCGCTCCATATTCAGAAAGCTGGAATTCATATCCGCGACAATAATCAAAATAAATATTATAGATTGAGGGTAATATCCCTCCGTTTGTGAGCCACTGTACTTGGAACGGTTAACCGAAGCTTTATTTTAAAGGTTCTGTTATGTGATTAAGTTAAATGGCCCTCCCAATACAGAGTATAAAAGAAGGTTTAATACCGGGAACGGGAATTTATCGACTCTGTGGCTCCCAGTTGTGAAAGTCAATCATGATACTCGGGAAATTAAGACCATGGTATCAATGAGATTACTGCGAATATCAATTTCTTCCGCGATCAGCATCGCCGTTGGAGCTATGGTTTAATATCACGAACGGCAATTTCCGGGTTATCAGTTCTGATAATCAATGCTACTGCCCGGGAAATTCATAAGACTAGAATCGGGAATGAAAGGTTGCGGAACGCAACCTCTGATTTCCGGTTCTGTCCCGTGAACTCCCCCAGGTATTGCGACTGATATCCACAAACGCGAAAAGGAAAATTCCCGGTATTGTGACTGATTTTCAAAAACGAGAACCAGAAAATTCCGGTTCCCGGGATTAAACACTTGTATAAAATAAAGAAAATTCATTGCTGCACAATCCGCGCATCTTATGTTCTGGCCGTGACTGGTTCCAACGATTATTCTAACCAACCATACATACTACCATGTGTCTATTACTGATCGAAAGTATATTATGATTTCCACAGAAAACCTTGATCACGGTTAATGATTACTTTTATCACTTAAGTCTTAGATGTGTGCATCTTCAAATTGTACAAGACAGTGAGGGATTAACTTGATAATCATACGAAAAAATATTAAATTTGGCTGAAACATCAATAAGTTAACTGCAACTTGCACCGAGTGATTATTATTTTGAAGTCTGGAATCGCGGTGGCTCAGTGATTGACTGTTGGATTTCTGTGCAAGAGTTCCCGAGTTCGATCCCCGTCTGGGACGACCCGCGTTGTGTCCTTTGGCAAGGCACTTTATCCCCGTTCCCAACATGTGGGTGGGCTGGTGATTACAAAACAACAGTTGAGTATTTGTGTGCCCTTGTTCAACAAACCCAGATCATGTGGCCCCTTATTTGAACGAGCTCATCGAGCTCGTTCCAATAAGGGCTCACATGATATGGTATTGTTGAGATTTTTGGAAAAAGTTTCGAAAAATAATATTAAAAATAATAAATTTTGATATCGTCTGCTTTGGGTAAAGAGTTAACAGTATCTTATGTACTTTTTATAGAAAATGCCTGCAGTTTTGGAAACTATGACGCGGTGTACTAAGGCGTACTGCCCTTCGATGGTGCACATACCTCCAACTGCTGTAACCCTGTTTGAGCGGAACTTGAACAGAGTTAGAATGTTGAGGATCTGCCAGTTGCTCGTCGATGCCAGGTGGTTCTCTCCGGGTACTCAGGCTTCCTCCATCCGTAAAACTGTCACGGTCATGATTAGCAATTCGTGCATAAGTATTTGACCTTAAACACCAATAAATAAAGAAATAAATTTTGGAGTTTTTTTTACAGATAATAGGTGTAAAAGCTCGAATACATTCGCTAGTATTATTATATACTAAGAAATTACATGCATATCTGTTAACAAGGTTAATATATATTTCATATCCAGAATATTAGTGTCAGTAACTCGCGTGATAGCAAATGACTGGAGCTAAGAAATATAGATCAAAATTTAACAATAAATACTCTTCAGGTGCAAAAGAGTTGTATCTAAATTCCTGATTTAGATTGCCAAGTTAAGAAGAAAATTTTAAGGAAATAGTATCGCTTTGTTCTCCAATCTTCCGACTTCTTTGCGCAGCGTCTCTTTCCTCCGTGGTTTTAGGTAGTGTCGTTTCATGACTGCGCAAAATGTGGATGGTCACTACACATTTCAGATTGACCACTGCACATTTTGGGAACACTACACGCTTATTTTATACCCTGTCCTAATATGGTCGTGCGATGCTTCGAAATTCGATTTGAATTGAAATTACCCCTATTATTCGAGGAGACTTAGGTCGGGCTGCACTGATTTCCAAACTGCTACCAAATATTTCAAAATTCTATCAATTATTTCCTCCCGAACTCTTCTTCTATCACGAGGGGCCAATACTACAGAACGTTCACAGCTTTATTGTCTAGAATAATAGTTTCCAGTTGTGACTTTAAATGAGCTGAAATGAACCATTAGCCTTTTCAAAGATGTGGCAGTTTGCCAATTGGTAAATTGCCATATCTTTTAAAATGCAAAAAATTTGTTTTAGTCAGTTATATATATAGGTAGCAAATACAATCATAGAAAATACAATAGTGAAAGTTTTATAGTTTTGACTCCAGGGGCCAATACTATAAAGCTTTTACAATTGTATTTTCTAGATTGTGTTTTCTAGTTATGACTTAAAATAAGTTGAACCGTTGGCATTTTCAAAGATGTGGCAATTTGCCAACTGGAAATTGTTATACCTTTTTATTTGCTAATGATTCATTTTAGTCAGTTATATTAATAAGTAGAAAATGCAGTTCTAGAAAATACAAGTGTAAATGTTTTATAGTATTGGTCCCTTGTTTCCTGTACAGGAGACCTGTTGATAGAAGACTTCACGGAGGTTCCGTGTCCGAAGCGACTTTGATACCAATCTGAAATATTCCTCTTTTTATTGACTTGCCCAAATAGACGAGTAGCAGTTGAATACAATTCTTGAGTGGAAACTGATAATATGTACGGTTATAAAAAGAAAGTGGAATATCTTCAAATTAACCCTTTACCTAACATGAAAAGCAGACGACACTTGCAAAACAAAATTCCTGAATAACTATTTTTTTCATTTTTTGTCTCAAAAACATAGGTTATGACTCCTCGTTGGAACGAGCTCGACAAGCTCGTTCCAACGAGGGGTCATAACCTATATTTTTGAGACAAACAATGAAACAATAATGAAAATTAATTCGCGATGTTTTAGAATAGCGCTGGCCGGTTTTTGCCGTTACATTGTTTAAAAAGTGTTAAAGAGCGATCAGGTTCGAACAGGGCTTCGATGCGATTCGATTCGATTAAAAAAAAGTCTGCCTCATTCGATTCGGAATTCGAGTCGTCCTAAAATTTGAAAAAGTGCTGGGCGCTACCTCCAGCTCCCAATATCTTGATAATCGTTCATAGCATCAATCCTTGTCGAAATCGACAGCAACGCTTTCCAAATTCCTATTACGCAGTTAAATTATGGTATTTATTCAGTATTGAACCTTGAGTCTCTGGAGATATAGAATCTTGATTTCTCAGTGTACCACTTTTATGTTCTATATTTTATTTTCAGGTTTGCAGTGGGTATCGACAGTGTCATACTTGAAGTGGGCATTTCAAGGAATGTGTTTGACTGAAATCAAAAACTTAAATTTTACATGCGAAGGGCGTCCACCGGAATACTGTATACACAATGGCACAGAAGCTTTACAATACTATGCTTTGGATGGCAATTCATACTGGGAGGTCTGCACTGCTATAACGATATCTATCGTCATATTCGCAATATGTTATCTAATAACGACACTTTTTGTAAAACAGAAACCTCATGAGATTTAAGCTGTGTTCATTTGTAGCGAAAATTCTGATGGCCACAGTCACAATGATGTTAAATGAACAAGACTGGCATTAATGTGTGAGAAAAAAAAAGTTTATCAGGGACGTATTGAAGACGACGGACTAACAGAATTTTTGAGAATAACTCAAAACGTACATTTTTAACAAATAAACAAAATGGAATGGGCATGATGAGTTCATTCCAACGTTGTGTCATGAGCTTTGATATGAAGAAGAAGATGAAAAGTCTCAACATGTTTTGCAGCGTGCTACGCTGGACCATTTTGTAACTTCATTATGCAAAGAACTGTGCAAATTCATCGAATACTTGAACAGTCGTAGAAATTCTTCGTTTTGTCTCAGTCAGTTCTACCCGTAACTGGCGAATTTATTTACGTAAGAAGTGAAATGAACTGAAGTGGCAGATAATTCATTTCAATTCTTATAATTTAATTCACGTGAGCAGTGATGTCCACGCATGTGTTTACCAGGTATAGAAATGATAATCGGCAAAATTTTAATTAATGAATCATCGGGTTGTACACGGTACTTCATTAATTAAATTTTTGATGGTTATTCCTATAATAAGTTTTTGGAATCTAATATTATTGCGTCCATGAAAATATTGTCCACCCGTGGAAAGTGGCCAGTCCACGGCGGCGGTACTGTATATATCATGACAATCATATCAACTTGTGTGCACACAACAGTTTTATTATTTTTAACACTATTAGTTACACAGTTTGTTGGTGGCCTAATATGGTATATATTGTGTCCGTTAATTTCATATTGGAAAAGAGCGAAGCTCGAGTCCAATTTGGAATTGACTGACACCATACATACCATATTAGGCCACCAACAAACTGTGTAACGAATATATCTTACCGACTGCTGCATCGATGCACAGAACTAATAACAACAGCGATCAAAATTAAATGAGAGAATTCTCACAATGTGTTCACGTGTCTTTGCCTTGTTACAATTTATGGGAGAGTGCCTTCAACAAGGCAAATTCATACATACCAAACAGTTTCATTTCAAAAGTAACATGACACACATCCACATAATATGAAGCCTTTTAAATTGCCTAACCTGCACTTCAGACCAAATATGGGCTCCCAACACTCAATCTTTCAACTTGAAGAGTTTATCGGCTGCCGCCATTTTGAATAATCAATGAGCAAAGGGGAGATTGTCAGCGTATATTGATGCTGACAGGCAGTATATGATTTCATATGCAGTCTGCATGTGACGACTTTGAACCAATGAAATTCCCAGATACTTCTACGAGGTAAGATATAGTCTAATACACGCGGCCTCGAATATTGATGAGAAAAGTTAGAGTGAACAACTGGCATGAATACTAATTTACAGTCCACATACGAAAGGTTTCTGCGAGACGAAGGAGCACTGGGGCGATGCGGGGTTAGTTAACTCCTTACGACCCTTTTAGTAGCACAATGGTACCACCCCAAAGGAGGAAAAGCAAAGGAGCTAAGGAGTCCACCAAGAACTAGTCCGCAGCCCGACTAATGAGCTAAGATAGTTGGTTCTTTGGTTGGTTCTTCGGGCATGTAAAATCTGTCACTTACGTAATGTTGCTTTGTGGACTGAATTAACTGCCCTCTTGACAGGTATAGTCTATCTCCGGTAGTTTTAGTTGGAGAGTAGGTCCGAGGGTAATATCTTGTAGGTATTCAGGCAAGTATGGTCTGCCACTGCAGTAATATAAGCGCATCCATCAATGTTACGCCATGGTGCTATGTGGTTGGATCTTTGTTTAGTGGTAGTTCAGAGGGTGATGTCTTGCTGGTCTTCAGTCAAGTATAGACTGCCACTGTAGTCGTTTGGGTGGGCCCGGTCACTGCCCTCATTAACAAGTATATCCTTTCCCCGGCTCGATCAGGCCAGACAGGCCCGAGGCAGATATCCAGCAGGCGAGTGGGTCGACAAGGTCCAAAGGTTTGACGATCCCTAAACCGATAAACGTTCCCAGATAAATAGAAGCATCTTCAATTGGAAATTGGAAATTTAGTTTCCGTCGGGACGGGACAAGCCAAATCGGAGGTGGGGTGGGGGGCTTGGGTTGGAAAGATGAAGAATCCCTCCGGAACGTTAGACAGAGAGTGGCCCAGCATTATAGTGCGGAACGGTTAAAAACAGGATTGGAGTGAACACCTGTAGTGTTTTTGAAGGGTGGGAGGGGGAGGGGGTGGGGGAGAGGGTCATCCACCTATCCGCCATGGAGGTTGAGAAGCCGTATTTGATGCTTGTCCGCCACTGAAAAGAAGAGCTAAAAATGATCAGTGTGTTTGTGGATTTGATGTACCTCAATATGTTAAAGTAATCTTAATTCCTTGTTATGAGTCGGTCAGATCCGGGCCGAGTAACGAGCGGCACCCAGCAGCCGATGCTGGCATCAGTTATGCGTGTCGCCGATAACGTCTGTCCGTATCCACTCTGAGTGACTGCGTGAATAGAAATCTACTCTCCATAACTTAAAATTCTGAAATGCCGGTGAAATTGTTTCGACGGTGTATAAATCGCCTGGTGAACTAGATCCATGATTGTTCTCTCTCTAAACGACTGGAAGCATGTAGTTGAGTTATGTCGTCTCTAGCGCAGCAATGGTGTGGGCTCAGCCACTGATATTTTGGATCATAATGGGTAGGACAAGTAAACCTAAGCAGCTGTTTCCTGTCAAGTGTCGTCTGCCTGCATGGGCAGACGACACTTGACTAGAAACAACTTATACATCATAAATCTTCGTAATCGTGAGTTCAGTAAATCCGCTTGTTATTTTCGTGTGCGACTTAATATTAAAGTTTGTGTTTTGGGCAGACTGTTGACGGGGCTAAAATGACCTATGGTGGGAGGGGCGTTGGGTGGGTGTCAAGGTGATAGCTTGAATTTTCTCGCCAAACGACTGGAAGCATGTAGTTGAGTAATGTCGTCTCCAACGCAGCAATGGTGTGGGCTCAGCTACTGATATTTTGGATCATAATGGATAGAAAAGTAAACCCAAGCAGCTGTTTCCTGTCAAGTGTCGTCTGCCTGCATGGGCAGACGACACTTGACTAGAAACAACTGGTAAATCATAAATCTTCGCCATCTTGAGTTCAGTAAATCCGCTTGTTATTTTGTGTGCGGCTTAATATTAAAGTTTATGTTTTGGGCAGACTGTTGACGGGGCTAAAATGACCTATGGTGGGAGGGGGTGTTGGGCGTGTGAGAAGGTGATAGCTTGAATTTTCTAGCGGGGGGGGGGGGGGGGGGTGGTGTCAAGGTGATAGCAAGAATTTTCTCGCTAAACGACTGGAAGCATGTAGTTCAAGTGTCGTCTGCCTGCATGGGCAGACGACACTTGACTAGAAACAACTGGTAAATCATAAATCTTCGTAATCTTGAGTTCATTAAATCCGCTTGTTATTTTGTGTGCGACTTATTATTAAAGTTTGTGTTTTTGGGCAGACTGTTGACGGGGCTAAAATGACCTATGGTGGGAGGGGGTGTTGGGCATGTGTCAAGGTGATAGCTTGAATTTTCTATTTTTGTTGTATAAAAATGTGTATATTTTCGAAAATCTTTCTCACTCGGGCTAAATATAAAGCGTAAAGATGGATATATGACGGACCCCGAAAACCGATGTATCACTTAAACAGACCAGCAATAATTCAAGCGCTGCTAATTGAGCGTGAAATGTTATGTCAATTACCGAGAGGCTGGAGAACCCATTTAGTAGCTATCTGATAAAGATTAAACGTATGAGAGACAGTATTCTCCTGCAAGTCGTTATCCGTGTAATTAAGTCCAGTTAATAGGTAATTGTTGGAAGAGCAGTACACCGCAGAGGTTCTGGCCACACACCCATATTACGCATCTAGCCTGTCACAAAAAAAAATGGTAGGATATGCCGAAATGCGAGTTTTTTAAAGAAACTTAAAAGCGAGTATTAAATTAAGATAGATCTAAACGGCCAAGTTCAAGAGAAACAATTAAGCTGAGAATTAATATTCTGGCTATCGAATATCGAAATAAAAATCGGGGGATTTGTCGAGAAATTCATTCAAGTCTGGAGGTGCGTAAGACTGTGGGTTGTTGCGAGTAGATGGGGTATGTCCCATGCTGTAGGTTAGAGGAGGTGCCGCATCGGTGCGAAAGTATAGATATAGGGGAGCCACAGAGCTCATATTTGGAATAGGAGCAGTCGCGGGCCAATTCGGTGGCCATATATGAGAATAGGATCAGAAACACGAGCTCAGGGAGCTATTGCATTTAGGTAAACGGCATTGCCTGTTTTAGAAGGCAAGCCGTACGTAGGTAGAGTATAGGCTTTGCCTGTATGAACATTATTATGAGATAAATGGAGGGAAGCGTTTAACCCCATTGGTGGCGACTGCTTGAGTGAAAAGCGTCCTGTAAAGTGGCAATAAGCTAGTGGCCGTGCGACGGCAGTGGTAGAGTGACATTCCGTCACTTGTTGGAGGGAATGCGATATAGTGAAGTGACAATACGTTACTGGCTATGCGACGGCTGTGAAAGGGTGAAGTGAAGAGGCGACCAAAGAACGAACACCATCGAGAAGGAGGAAAAACCAGCGACAGCAGAGAATGCGGGCCCGCATGTGACTAAAAAAAAACTGTGGGTGAGGTGGTTTTGTTCATCATATTCATTGGATTCCATGTAAATCAAAAATTACCATATGTATTTATAATCGTACAAAGGCAGAGGGCCTAGGACTTAAAGGAATAGCAGACCAAAAGTCAGCTCCATAGCCTGCATTAGAACTCCCAAGGTGAAAAAGAGATTAAAATTTTAAAAATTACATATATGTCTCTCTGTACAACAATAGAGAAGACATGCCACCGAAATAAGGAGCAATATCCAAGTAACGCAGAGCAAGAATTTAAGAGAATCTATTCAATATTACGTCTGCCTAATAATATATACATATTATGCAAGCAATCAACAGGATCCCGCCTGTACCCTCGTCTGAATACAGCTTGCATCAACGGCGTGACCCAGCGATACAAAATCTAACCAGGAAGCTGAAGGAATAAAAAGACGTTAATGCGATTAACCCGAGGAACAGACTCATACATCGTAAGAAAAACAGACAAATCTGAGCGAAACTTTTCAGTGTGGACTAACTAATTGCCACATTTGGAGAATGTCACCCAGATAACCGATATGCCTGTCACACAGGTACACGAAGGGTAGCAATATCAACCGAATGTATTCATGAAAGAATTTGGAATCCAAAAACAGTTACTGTTCAGGAATCATATGCTCGTATACAACTTATGAACGACCAACCACAGGAAGCAAACCAACTAAAGAGTGGATGCGCCCCTGATGTCGCCGTTAGACCACAACCCACCCGCCAATCGAAGAGCAATGAAAGACATGCATATAATTGAATGCACACGAGGTTTACAGGAATAGAACTACGTCCTGCCCTGTAATAGCCTCTTAACATATTGGCGGGAGAGGGGGGGGGGGGTCGACGAATAAATCTTATCGAACCCCCCTCAACCGCATTACTTGAATCGCTAGATAAGTAAGGCCGGCGCAGTAATACTAAAGCTTGGAACAGTGACAAATTCCTTTTTCGCTATATGCAAAAGAAACTTCACGCTACATTCCCAAAGCTATACTGCTGCTGCTATTCTCAACAAAGAGTAATACAGCTAAAAAGCCTACAGTTAGTCAAAGCAAGCATAATCACACTCACCCGGCGTGACTCATAACGCTTTAGTGTTAGTTATCTAGAATAGTATAGAAACCGTAGGGCTCCCTCACGTCTGACCGACTCCATAATGTCAATAAGGACGGAGAGGGACGTGATGAATCTATCCATTCTCAGCACTATTGCAAGGAATATACCCGCTGAAACAGCGTCGACATATCCCTTGAAATCAAGACAGTACGCCTAGCGCCAAATAATACACCATATAGACATAATATCCAATCCATCGAATGGAAATATAATCCACAACAATAGATTGGATAAAAATGAAGCGGGTTACGAAAAACTATGTTCCAGCACCCGATCATAAAAACCTAGATGAACTCCTTGCGCCTGGTTCCGATTATAGCAGGAAATATATTCCTGAAAAGGAGTTAACTTTTAGCATTTGAAAGAACGCCCATTAATCACACTAGGCTGATATGGCGTCATCAATAGGGCTAAAAACCTCAGACAACTAACACAAAAACAATACCGCTAAGGAGAGAACAAACACCTCTCTTGTAGCGGTACCTTGTCCGATAGGACAGTGGTCTCAGCCTGGCTGAAGCTGCTAAAGGTCTTCCTATTCGTGAAGACAATTAAATGGCTGTTAACTGCGGTCCTAGAAGCTCACAAAAGGAGACTTGCAACGCTAGCCGCTAATGATAAGGAAAGAGACCGCTCATAATTGTAGCTAGGCTACTATAGTGTCAACAATAAGACTGAAGTCTGTGACACTAAGGCAAAAATGAACTCTTTCATTAGCGGTTCTATTCCCAAAAGACAGCGGTCTCAGCCTAGCTAAGGAAGATAAGAAGACTTCAACTCCGTGAAGACGTATATTTCGGTGTAATTTTGGCGACTTTAGAAGCTCACTAGACAAGAACTTACAACGTTAGTCGCTCAAGTTAAAGGAAAGGGGGCCGTACTGGATTTTTATAAGGCGTCAACAAAAGGACTAAAAGCCCCAGACGCCTAAGAATACAATACCGAGAAGGAAACAACGTACTCTTTTTTTTAACGGCCATAATTCCAAACAGGCTATAGTCTTAGATTAGCTGGCGCAGCTAATAAGTCTTCAGCCCATGAACACAGATATCTCGGTGAAACTTGTGACATTGAAAGCTCACTAAACGGAGACTTACAACATTAATCGCTCAAGATAAGGAATAAAGGACCGCTCTTCTAACGGCCGTAATTCCAAAGAGACAGTAGTCTCAGCTTAGCTTTATTAGTCTTCATCTACACGAAGACAAATATCTGTGTCACCTGCGGCCTTGGAAAGCTTACTAAACAGAGACTTACAACGTTAGCCGCAATGTGTGAGAAAAAACCGCTGTAAAATATATATGGCCACTATGACGTTAGCCGCTAATGATATATAAACACAGACCGCTCTTAATTTACATAAGCCAAACTAAGACGACAACAATAGGACTAATTGCCTGTGACGCCTAGGAATACCATACTGAGAAGGAAAACGTAATCTTTCCTTCTAACGACCTTAATCCAAAACGATAGCGGCCTCAGCGTAGCTAACACAGCCTAGAATTCATATATTAGTGAAGACAGATATCTGTGTGTTACCCTGCGGCCGTAGACAGCTCACTAAATGGAGACTTACGACCTACCTTAGCCGCTAATGTATAAGAAAAGACCGCTCTAACAGTACATAAGTCTACCATGGCGTCCACAATAGCACTAAATACCCATGACGCCTCGAAATACAACACCGAGACGGAAAATATGTACTTCCTCATTCTAACGGTTCGATTCCAAACAAGACAGCTGTCTCAGCCTAACTATGAGCTATCGATCTTCTATTCATAAGGAATAGATCATTGCCTTTCTTATACTATTGCTAAGCCAAGGAAGGCACGTTAATCGGACCAAAGGCCTTCAACAGCTGAGCCGAAAGATCCGGGAAGAAAAAATCTTCGTCTTTCCTTCGCCCGGTACCTTAAGCTGTTTTTTGCCTAGCAAACGCAGACTTTTGTTCAGATGGAACAAGATCCGGAAGAACTTATGACTACAAATTCTTAGTCTTAATGTGCTGTTCCGTGAGGGATGGAAAATCAACCTCCGTAGCCCTCTCACCATCTAAATATTCCATTTGAAAAACATGGTCAATCCCATCCGAATGTACAGATGGCTGGACCAACCTAGCACCGTCTCACAGCTCACTACTGGAGACTGTTGACGGCAAAACCTGCGACTACTGGATTCCTGCGATACGCTGTGCAGTCTGCGGCAGCAGTTTCGTGAACGAGGCTTGCGGAGCAGCGATTGTCCGCTTTTTCACCATATGCTGCTCACGAGTCGGAGATCTGACCCCAGATCTTTCGACGCATGTCCCGTATAAAAATGCCTCGAACGACTAGCTACAGGTTAATCCGACTTAGGTGGTGAAGACTGGGAACATGTCCGTGGAACAGCATGAACATGCAAAGTCGGATAGCTAGACTGCGGTCTAACTTGCTTCATCGATGAAGCAGATGAATAAGCCATAGCTGCAACCGGGCCCGGCTGCAGTGCGGAAGGAGCGTCCCGAACCACAAGCGTGAACGGGCGTCACAACTCACTAAAGTTTCTCGAAGTGGAAACAGTCGACCCCGACTGCTGACGGAAGGGAGAGGGTTCTCCAACTCGCGGCCTGGCTCCAGACCTCGCTGAGCATTCCGATTAGAAACGTGTAGGCTTCTATCCTTTAGCGTGCTTTTCCATGGAAGTAGAGGAAGCCATTGTAACAGCCGACCCCGACTGAAGTGTGGAAAGAGCATCCCAACTCGCACATTTCGTACGGGTGCTCCGACTCATTGAAGTTTCTCTCGACGGAAACAGTCGACCCCGACTGCTAATGGGGTGTAGAACGCCCTCCAACTCGCGATCTGACCCCAGATCTCGCCGAGTATGCCGTTGTGTGGGCTAATCCCCTTTGCGTGCGCTTCCATGTAAGAAGACGAAGCCATAATCGCAGCCGACCCCGGCTGCAGTGTAGATGGAACATCCCGACGCGTGTTCCGACTCATTATAGTTTCTCGCAACGGACACAGTCGACCCCGGCTGATATCGGGACGGAGAGGGTTCTCCAATTAGCGATCTGACCCCAGATCTCGCCGAGCGTCCCGTAAAGAAACTTTCAGGTTTCTCCTTTTGCCATCGTTGCTGGGTGAGGTTTATATTGTGAGGTCTCGCTCTACCCGCGTTATACTAGTCGGCCGCAACGGACCTACTCGGCGTCCCTGCACCAATAGGGACGACCGCTTCACCGGTCGAGTTAGCTGCATGCAGAGAATTAAGCTTCTAATGGCTTTAATCCTGTGCAGATATCATGGGCACCTTGACAGCTAGCTCTGTTTAGTCATCAGAGCGGCGCTCATCAGAGTGCAACGACGGCAGCACGAAACGGACAGGTGTCTAAGTACCATCAACATGTTCTTGTTCCTGTGAAAAATAGACTGAAAGACTAGTATTAGCCAGCGATGAAAGCTCCTACATCGGGTCTTCACCGCCCACCACGCATGTCGACACCCGTTTCCTACGTTCGCATCCCACAGTACAAGTAATGAAGGAGTGTCGCGACTACCGGCAAGCAACAAGCATGCATCCGAGACTTGCCGGACTACACTAAGTACCAATTATTATAATAAATACAAAAATAATGAAGCGGAAATCATAAGTTAGCTGCACTCCCAGTAATACAGAATAAACAAGGATACATAACATAGACAATCACAAAAAATTTCGAAATAAATTTTTAAAAAATTTTCGAAACATTTTGAAAGAAGCCTAAGTGCCCCAATGGAACCCCATGAGCCCAAGGGCATCCCGATAGAGCCTAAGTGTGGCCAAGCACTACCTAATTAAAGCTAAACTACCGGTATAAAATATAATATGTATCCTAATGGAAAAAACAAGAATAGTTTTTAACTAAACATTGAATTAAAACTAATTCAAAACGTTATTGAACAAACAGCAACGTCGAGAGGAAAAACCGGAAACTAACACCAAACAGGCACGACAAAGGCCCAAAGTCAGTAACCGATCAACAACCACCTGATGCAAAGCTAGATCTTCCTATGAAGTAAAAACAGTGCATCTGGTAGAAGATGCAAGAACACAAAACATGTAACTAAGAGAACAAATTAAATTCTTACCTGGTTGCTAGATACATTTCTAAATTCAACGAAGTAACAAGATTGTTTCATGCAAACCTCTCCCATCCACAACAGCAGTGATTTAACGACTGAAAGGAATTTCGATTACTTCTAGGACTTGTAGTTTCATTTTTACCTTCCTTATGTTGTAGTAAAACAGTAGGTTTTCGTGCCATACATCCATTATACCATTATATGTCAGTAGTTTGGAGATATTACCCCGTGTCCTTACAAATTCATATCTACATATCTACCATGTGATTGAAATATAAATATTGGGGGGAAACCACTGATATATTTACAACTGGGTTGCTGGAACGTCAGTTAAAAACGTCGGCACTCAGACACCCCTTCCCTACAATGACATCAAGTGAACGCGATAACTCCACTCAACCCAAGACGATGGATGACGTAAAAGCTGTCACGCCGTAGCGTAACAGCTTTCACCTCATCAAATGCCACTAATAACACTCTATCTATCTCGGAACTTTTTCCTGTTAATAACCAGTAAAATATGTTGTAAATATTTAATTTGCATTGCCACGCAAAATGTAAAAATCATGGAGGAGTCGAGAAACTGAAAACCTTCTAGAAACATAATTTTGTTGAGCATTGTTTATTCTTTCCAGCTCCCCCCACCCCCACACCCAACATGGCTGCGGTGGAGACATTTTTCGATGTTCCAATAAGAGTAAAATCCTCGTCCTCTGATTTGATGAGAACTGGCACAATATCTTTTATGTTTACGGCTCCAGTAACAAATGTTACCGTCTGTCGTCACAACGCGAAATATTTGAAATCGCCCGTTTCGTAATTTTTTCATCAACGGAGTGACAAGCAAGCAGCTTCATTTTTCTGGATTTTTCACAATTGCAGCAAACGGTGTTCCGGATGAAGTGTTGTTTAAACTACAAACTGATTTACGATTTGAACTGGAATGGAATGAGTTTGTCAGGTTTATTGATTACTTATCCAGTGATGGTGTACACGAGAGGGTTATTTACTAAACCTGTGATCGTTAAAAGTTGCCTTGAACAAGGCAACTTTTAACGATCACAAGTTTAGTAAATAAGCCTCTCTTGTTTCGCGATGTAGGTTTTGGGCTATGGGTAGTGTCTTATTGGAAGATATACGTTATAGTGATGAGTTGACGGTGTCTTATTGGAACATGTACGTTATTATGATAAGTTGACGGTAACATGGTCTGAGGTTTGCAGCTAGGAGCTTATGTTCAACCTAGACTCTCTTCGTGTCTAGGTTGAATATAAGCTCCGAGCCGGCAAACCTCAGACCATGTTACCGTCAATTCATCACAATAACTTTTAATGTCTTAACAGTGAGCGTTCAACAATCCTGTTGTATAGAGATTTCTGGGAGGAATGGATAACGATAAAAATGTTCTAATGGCCTTATTTTACCGTAAATGCGGTAGATTATAGACAATGTTCATGCTGACCCGAAACTGTCTGGTTCCATTTTTAGCCATTTTGGGTGTTTTAGTGCCATAAAATTTATTGCAAGGCTAACCAGATAATTGGTCAGGAAAAAATCCGACAGAACCCGAATGTTCTGACGTAATCCTCGGTAGGCGAAACGGGCAGCCACAGTATAAGTGATGCTGGTGCGCAATATGTTGTTGCACTTTGACAATAACAGATCAATCGACAAATTACTGTTAATCCATTGGGCTTAGTGGGTCGCGAGTCTTACAAATTGCCAGCATGTAATTATATAAATACTTCACGCGACTCGCGACGGCATGAGCTATTTATCTAATTAAATTATGTCTTTTGAAAGTTGATCACCCACAATGTTTTATTGAAGAAAAAAAACAGTGCCCCATTACTAGTCTCTGTTTAAATTACTAACCCCCCATGTAGTGGACTCCTTGTATGGTAAGCCCTACTCTTATAGTTACAATACGTTATGAGAAACGTGAAGTAAGAAAACGTTACTTCTAATGCAATTGTTTGATCTTCTAAATTAGTATCCAACATATTCCTAGTACCGGTCTGGATCACCCCACGTGCACCTCTTGGTCTCTGTAGTAGTTTCTTCCTAGTGTGTATATTAATAAAAAAAATAAGTACATGTATCAGGAGGTGTGCCATTCTTTCAGCTGACTGCTGGGTCATCTTATCTCATCTTATCCAATTGTTTCCCTGCTCTTTAGCCACTTTAGGTAAAAACACAAACTTGTAAAACAGTCTGGTTTAAGGTTGCGTAATGCACAGCTTGGGAGACAATAGGTAGACAGCCAATCTGGTTATATTGTGTCCCTGCAGTATACATTGATATCGTCGTGCTTAAGTTGTGTTAATTTACGTATCTTTTTGTATCCTTAAAACACTCTTTACTACTGTATTTATCATCTCTATTTGTGTCATGTATACTGCAAAATAAAGAAATCAATCAATCTGACAATTAACGTTGAAAGTTTGTCCAAACACTATTTCCAAAACACCATATTGACAAAATCACTGGGTTTAAGAGTTTTTTCCTGTTTATTTGCTTCATCATTGATCGCGCCCTTTAATGCGACAATTTATTTCCTTCACAAGTGAAAGGAACTTTTTTGGTGCTAAAATTTCGCCAATAAAGATTTTATGGTGCCAAAACAAAATGTTTAGTGCAATTAGTTAAACTGGCACCCGACAGCATGACAATGATTATTTCTCTATCTGTTAATCTCACGATCATTCCGTGAAACTTAACATGCCTGACCACCCCCACCCCCACCTCCTCCACTCCACCTACCCTTCCCACTTATTCCATCCATTCCACAATTAATGACATGAATGTCGGCCTACATGTGAATAATCTTCCGGTTGTAAAGAGCTATTCATGCCATCATAGCACCCGCGTTTTCGAAATATTCAACTAACGGCGACTCATTTTTGGAGCAACTGAATGTAAAATAAACATCAAGTCTTGATACCTTTTCAAACCAAAATACCACCGGTTAGAAAACCAAGGCTTATGTTTTTAAGAAGAAAAATTGGAAGTGTACCAGAAAGAGATTTCATCTGAAAGTAAAGCATTTCTCAGTTCTGTTGAGTTCTTTCATCGGCGCGATTAGAAAGCCTCCCAAAGGGTCGCAGTAATACAGTATAATTCACCGCTATCTGCTTGCCAACCATTGACTCATGCTGATGTTGTCTGCTAGGGCTCGCCTTTCGGATGTTGCGTAATGTACCGATATCTGTTGAGGAATGTTCGATGTATCTGAGAACGTATACCGCTGCCTCCATGGTACATATTTTTCACTTTATGTCAAAGGTAAATAATAATCAACATTATTACGTGGTGTTGTATTTTTGTAAAAACATTGCATATACCTAAAGTCAAGGACTATTCTAGTGAAACTCGCCCCCCCCCCCCCCCCCCCCCCCCCGCGTCCCCGGACCAGTCAAACGCAGTGCTTCAAATTTAGGTCAGTTCACCAGGTTATCCTACCGACCATTTTTACAAAAAGTGTCCCTCAACTTACGAAACTCATCCTGTTGAAATTGAAGGTACTTTCACTATACATGGCGGAAGAGCTTGATTATCTGGGCGGTACGCAGCGCCATGCAAATCTCGAGATTCGAGGATTCGGGGAAAGGCCCGAGCCTCTCACACAACTACCGACTCACGTATCTCTAAATTAATATAAGTTATCTCCGCCAACATGTATGGTATGTGGAGATTTAATACCTGGATGTCGGTTTTTAAACAACGAGCGGCAGGCGAGGTGTTTAAATGAGACATCAGAGTATTAAATCTCCATATACTACAAATATTGAAGGATATAACGTTTTGGCCCGTTTGAAACACAATAGAAAGAAAGTGGAAAGAAATTTGTGGACACGTTTCTCACGCTCCGCAATTAGTTGGACCAAACTCGTGAATATTTTTTTTTTTTTACAAACGCAGAAGACATCAGATAGAGTTACACCCCTTGGATCGTTTTTGGAAACGTGTGAACAGATCGGGGGGTATTATGTTGCCAGATTTGCTTTTATTTTTTTTTTCTCAAACTGTTTGATTTAATTATTCCACTATTTAATTTGTAATAGCAAAATATTATCACAGGGTTGTTATTTTAAGGTTATTCTAAATTTTAAAAATAAGTAAACAATTCGAGTTATTTAGAATGAATGAAAGAAAGAAATGTTTTAATAATCAGTGGCAGTAAACTGGGTAAGCGCATTAATTTAATTAAGTTCGTATTCAGAAAGCGTTCTTTGTTCAGTCGCTGTCATGCAGGGACTGTATAAACAATGCATTCCAAATTAGAACTTATTGAAAAGTCAGTTCATGTCACTGCAAGTCATCAAAGCCGTCTTTTTTAAATTAGCACCTTTGCCCAAATCAAGTTTTTGATTGGTGATGCGCGCGCCTATATAAGACCCCTCGAGTTAACCTCAAGTATAGTCTGCCACATCATCCTCGAAGTGGCAGACTATACTTGCCTGAAAATCCAGATCGACTGCGCCCTCGGGGAGAGGTATTACCTTTGTGAGAGGACGCAACCTCTCACACTGGTCCTCACCCGAGGGTTCAACCGACATCAGTCAAGAGACCATCACGACGCAACCGGTGACACCTGCCGAACACCTGAAGCATGTGAGAATTAATCATCTACAGTCACTGAGGGTCGAAAGGGGCTTGTTCCCCATACCGTCTCTGCGCGCCATCGGCACGCCAAACCATTCCTCTCTGCCCTCAAGACAGACTCGCTAGGATGGAATAATCGTTAGTTCACGCGGTGTAGTAAAGAGTTAATGTCTTTGTGTGGTTCCGGTGAGCCGTCATTTGGACGACAGGATTCCCGATTTGACGATTTGCATCGAGTGGAGAAACCGAAGAAGAACCGATGAGTATATGTCGTATTTAGTTTATAGTATTTAGTTGTGATAACATGTTGTAATTACATAGTCATAAGTTAACAGTTTTAAGTGTATTAGTGAACCTGTGATATTAGATGGTCAGTTGTTATTATTGCGAGTTAGAAGCACTATTAGCAGAAATTGTAGATGATAAAATATTCTAAAAGGTGAAATTTAGTATTAAAGGTAATTCCCCATAATGTGGTAGGCGCAACAGGATAGATACGTGCATGAGCGGTTGAGTGAAAGATTTCGTGACTTCTTATCAGTAGTCGCAGCTTCGACCTTTCTCTACGAATATAAATTTGGGAAACAATTTAATTTTAGATAATATTTTTAGTACTTATTTTCGGTGGGATTCAGTGACTAGTCACAAAACTCATTTCAGTAGTGTTGAGGTTATTTATTTAGGATTTGTTGGCTATTTGTAAATAAGAGTATAGAAGATTTATATATATATATAAATTGTTGGATTGTTGACAGTCTTTATCTTATTAATGAAGAAGCCCTGAGTAACCAAGAGTTGATGAAACCTCAGCCCCCGCCAAGAAATTAGCCTGTGTTAGTTCATTACCGTTGAAAGCAATTGATTGAAGTACGGCGCAATTCTGTGGCTTGTGAATAAGCAATTGCGATCTACAAGATTGAGCTATTGAAAATCCCTCGTCCCCGGTGAAAGAGTATCTTAGGTCCCCAGCAAAGTTGATCAACCCCAGCCTTGGCCCTCCGTTGACAAGCGCCCTCTGGCAAATAAATATTCACTCTCTCCGAGACGTTGCCACGGCGGCGTTCCAGGGGACAGTAATTTCTATTTATCAGAAAGTGCTAATACATGTACTTGTATAAACACTAACTGAGCGATTTCCCGGCGGAAGTAACGCGTGGTTCCACTTTGCAGGTGGACCCTTTGGTCATAATATGATCGTATTGTTTGAAATCTAATGATATCTGTGACCATTTTCAAGTTTTTTTGGTTCGCTTTTTAAATCGAGGCGAACGAAAGCGAAACGCTTTCATTTAAACCACACATGTATACCACCGATGTTTCTCGTTCCCTTATACCCTGGATGTTGCACGCTCTCAGCTGCTGGGTGCCCCCTTTGCCATTGCTATTTATCCTGGGCATTCCGACCAATCAGAAGATAAACTTGATGGGGATATTGGGACAAGAGTTATTATCTCTTAAATTAAGACTTACGTACCCTTATATTAAGACATAGAAGTGCCATGTGGTCTTGTATGATAGTATAGTATGACTGTTCGAGCCCCTGTTGATCTATTTTTACCGTTTTCGTGGTCTTCTCGACACACAGTGCTACACTAGTCTCCAGTTTCTGTGGGTAGTACGTAATACTATGCCATGTGATATTGCTGGATATACTTGGTTGTCTTAGATGGTAGTATGCCATGAGCCGTTGCCTCTGATATCAAAACTGCCTCCCTCTTCTCGAGGCTGTTCAAACGTAGAAATGCACCTATGGACTGAAAACACATCGCATGTGGAACATATGCATAAATGCCAGGTGTGCTGATATGCGACGATATGTGTTTGTGTGTAATATTCAATTTTATTGACCCTCGTACGACCTTTTGCTTCATTTTGGTATTTCGTAAGTTTAGAAGTGTGTGGTTTGTGGCTAGTGTGGACCTACGCGGACCTCTTTTGTCTTTCCCTACAGTTGTGAACTGCTCATAGCTTCTGTACTGTGGCCTCTACTACTGAATATCGGTAAAGCGATTTAACTCAAGACTACTACAAGACTACTATTAGCTTCTACAATAACTTTCATTGGTTCCGCTACCGAACTCCACCACTACTACGACGTCAATGTCCATAACTTCTACCCACGTATTGCTACTGCATTTCGAAGACCACTATTGTATGTATTCATTACTTCTGTTGAGTTTTAATACCACTGTAACTGACTTGTACTAGGGTTATCCTTATTTATCCAGTGTTCAGCTTCCACGGAACCATCATGTCATATAGCTGCGTCACTACATTAGCGTTCACCAGCGCCACCCTGTTCTTTGATCAGATTCAACTATTGTTGTCTCCTTTAAGAACTGCATATATATAGATATGCTGACTTGCACAATGGTTACTTCTATCAATCCAGTGTCTCCACCCTATACTATAGTCGTCTACCACTACTGCTTATACCAGCACCATCCTGTTCTGTGATCGGCATGGACTGGCTACTACTATTTCCTTTCAGCGCTATCCTATCTGCCTCCCTGTCTGTCTGTCTGTCTGTCTGTCTGTCTGTCTGTCTGTCTGTCTGTCTGTCTGTCTGTCTGTCTGTCTGTCTGTCTGTCTGTCTGTCTGTCTGTCTGTCTGTCTGTCTGTCTGTCTGTCTGTCTGTCTCTCTCTCTCTCTCTCTCTCTCTCTCTCTCTCTCTCTCTCTCTCTCTCTCTCTCTCGATTTCTCTAATTCTGATGGCCTTAACCACTATTAAGCCTAATCACCTCTACCAGTAATTAATCTTCCTATCACTACTCCACAATCTTCTGCCATTAGCATTCCATTTGGTATCGCTACCAGTTTTCCTTTCAACATATATAATCCATGTGGTATTCCTTAGTGAGGTAAAGTCTGAAACCTCTCTAATACTCATCTGTGTATTGCACAATCACGTTCTATGGAAACTCATTAACGATATTGTATTCCAAGAGCTATCAATGGCTATAGAATCCTTTACCACGTATAATGCAATGGGGACCGTGAGGTATCCCTCAGCCCGTAAAGCATTAAGCCCCTCATATACTCAGGATTGATAGTGGTATATGTCAGTAGATAATGTTATGAAGGGAGATGTAGTACTAGCAGAAGTGATTAGACTTACTGGTGCCACGGGTCATCAGAAGTAGAGGGAGAGGGGTGCAGTGCTGAAATGAAACAGTCGTAGCCAGCCAAACCGATTACAGAACAGGATGCTGCTGGTATAAGAAGTGGTGGTAGACAACTATAGTATAGAGTGGAAACATTGAGTGGATAAAAGTAACCATGGTACAAGTCAGTTACAGCGATAGTCGAACTCAGTTGTAGTGATAGCCTACAGTAATGGTTTCGAATACCGTTTTGCTGCGGGTTAAAGGTCAGTGATAATACTGGTGTGTCAATAGCGGGGTCTACCAGCAGTACCAATAGACATACCGCCGGCTGTACTAATAGACATACTGTCAGCAATACTAATAGACATACCACCAGCAGTACTAATAGACATGGTAGAGGTTATGGTAGAAGCTATTAGTAGTCTTGAGGTAAATCAGTGTAATGATAGTCAGTAGTGGATGTCATAGTCTAAAAGACAGGGGACAGTCCATGAAGGCACAGAAGACTACAGTAGTCAGCAAACCACAGATTTCTAAAAGTGCTCAAATAGCCAGATGAAGTGAAGAGTTGTACGAGGACTCGCTAGAATCGAACGCATTACACACAAGTATATATCAGTAGATCCGGCATATGCATATGTACCAGATGTGAAAGATGTTCATTATATGACTGGATTTAGGTACGTTTAACAGCCTTGAGATGAGAGGAAACAGGCCATAGTATACTGCGAAACAAGACAGTCAAATATATCCTACAATATCACTTGACATACCATTATGTGCTACTCATAGAAGCCGTAGGCTGGTATAACACTGAGCTTTGAGCATCCCAGCGGCTCAAGTATGGTAATGAGAGGTCAACGGGGGTACAAATATTCCATACTATATTTCCACTCTCTACCACATGGAGCATGTAAGTCTTAATTTAAAGATACGTAAGCCTTAATTTAAGAGAGAATAAGTCTTCATTTACAGATACATAAATATGTCTTAATTTTAGAGATAATAAGTCTTAATTCAGATATATGTAAGTCGTAATTCGGATATACGTAAGTCATAATTCAGAAATACACAATTCTTAATTCAGAGATACTTTAGTTTTTATACAAGAGATATTGTAAGTTTCAATTCAAAGATACGTAATTCTTAATTCAGAGACAATAAGTTTTAATTCAGAGGTAGGTAATTTTTAATTCAGAGACAGTAATTCTTAATTCATTGGTACGTACGTCTTAATTCAGAGATAATAAGTCTTAGTTCTGAGATACGTAAGTCTTACTTTAAGACGGAACTGAAAAAAAAACGTTCTCAAGTGTCGCCTAAATATGCTTCATTGTGATGCAGATATTACTATTGTGATGTTACCTTGCGTTGTTTAAAAGAATTTCAAATGTCATATGTCCAGATTTATGGCTTTTAATATTTATATAAATAAAGAAGTGACCATAATATTGAATATTTCACATGAAGTTTGTGTCTATCGAATCAGAGCTTTTTTTACTATTTGAACCAAGGATCTGGGTCCCTTAGCGTTGGGAATATCGCATCAGAAAGGATGTAATTAGGAATGTGGTTGGTGATAAAGTGTATTTGAGAAGTTTTTAAAGACTGAAAACCACTTGTTAAATACTTGTCAATTGTATTGTTTTCATCTTGTCCCTACATGATTCCTCTATCTTTTTCCAGGTACTAATAGGCTCGAACATATATTTAGGCAAATGAATGTTGGCAAAAAAAACCCAAATCATTGCTGCTGTTTGGGAATGCTTGGGTGTGGATTTCCAATGTTATACTGTGGTACAACTATTTAATGCTTTATTATTCATTTTCCTGAATAATGTGTCGATTTAATCCTCATATTCTAATTGTGATGCAGAACCCATGCATCATAGGACATCGCATGAGATTTCTGTGATAGAGTGACGTTAGCTTTTACAAAAATAAATTCATCATGTGATGCTGTGACAGAAAAAGGTTTGCTGCCAACCGTCTTTCAAATATCGTATTACTTTTCAATGATTTTCCAGTTTTAAGATTTAATTACCAAAGTCACCTGGTGTATTTATTAGGCACCTGTTAATGTCAGAAAAATGAATCTTTGGCATTTTCCTCATGTGTTCTGTCCATTTATCCACATTTATTAGACTGGGGCCTGGTTGAACTATTCCACTCCTAAGAGTTTTTTTTTTTCCTTTTTTGCAGTAATTGTTGTTCAGGAGCTAGGAATGTTGGTAACTTTAGTTTGTTCACCCAAAAGCGCCTCTTCATTAATTTTTGACGTGAACCAGTCATCTCGGCATACGCCGAAGTTTAAACAATCATTCATTTGATGTACTGTCCACCTATAAAAAAAGCCGGAACTTTCAATATTTCTTAAAAGTAATGTTAACCCTTTACCCAACGTAACGGCCAAAACCGGCCAGCGCTATTCTCAAACAATCGCCAATTAATTTCATTTTTTTGTCTCAAAAACATAGGTTATGACCCATCCATAGGTTATGACCCATCGTTGGAACGAGCTCGTCGAGCTCGTTCCAACGAGGGGTCATAACCTATGTTTTTGAGAGAAAAAATGAAAAAAATGAGTTATTCAAGATTTTTTTTGGCAAGTGTCGTCTGCTTTTCATGTTAGGTAAAGGGTTAAATTGAAGACGTTCTCAAACCCTGAATGGAATATACCACACGAAATAATTCTCTGAGGGACGCAAGCTCTCGTAACACCATCGCAAAATCCTTTGCTAAACCTATAATTGAAAGTAAGATAGAAGGCTTATAGTGACTTAAAATGTTACTTCGTAGCTGAGAAAAGCTACGAATATTGTAAGATATTTATTAGATGAGATATTCTTTCCCAGAATTGCCCATCGTCAAGCACGGCTGATATGACTTCAAAATCGGTTAATATGACGCCGATCTCTACCGATATGAGCCAGGTTGTCCCCCTTGATGTGTTTCTAGGCGCAACCATTTTGTTTGCAGAAAAGTCGTCCACCCTTATTCGACAAACGCAGTCAATCAGAAAAAACTGTGTTACCAAGCAAAAGGGAGAGGTTTTGGTTGGTGAAGAAATTAATGATGGCAACAAGTAAGGATTAGGTGGATAAAGAGAAATAAAAAGAGGTTGTACACAAAGTTGAACGCAAACTAAGATTCGGGGTCGTGAGTGAAATTCGTCAAAGTGAGAGAAAAGATAGTTCAGCTGTCCGAACGTCGCGGCTTCCCCATGGAGAAGTCGAGACGTTCGGATAGCTCAACTTGAAAAAGAGGAAACTTCTTTTTTATGAAGAGAATGAGAAAAAATAACACTGTCAGAAAACTAGTAGTTGTGGGAATATCCTGTATGTAAAGAAAATCGTGTGTGACGTTAGACGTATGTAAGATTTTCCGGCCCGCTTTGATATTGTATTAAAACCAAGCTGAACATATACAAGATTACTTGCCATTTTTTTCATCATTGTAATAAATTGCAGGCAGAAAGATAACAACAACCGTATTGACGCGCGTTTAGAAAGAGGATATATTCGAAAACAGTCTGTGATATTATAATGTTGTTTCCAAAGATTCGACGTCAGGGGATTTAGCGTCGGTTGTTTTTTTTTCTGATGGTGAGGGGAGGTGTTTTAGGATGATCACGCCATCTGACGTTGGCCAATTGAGAAGTTTTCGGCCTCCCATAGAGATTTTACCACTGTCAGGGTGGCGTGTTGATCCTAAGATCGATCTTCTCTAGTAGAGTGGTCTGGATGCTTAGGTCTTCGAAGTGATGGGTTGTCGGCTAACTCTCTGCACACAGATGTCAAAATTCCGAAATTTCAAACAACATTTTTTTTCTCATAATTCAACTATAAGAATTTAAACATTTCACTGTTGTGTGAAAGAGCTCAATGCTGTTAACCCTTTACCCAGCAAATCGCTCGCATCCACCCGCGTAATCTTCAAATGCAGCAGTTGAAAAAATATTATTTTTCCAAAAATTCCAACAAAACCATATCATGTAACCCCTCGTTGGAACGAGCTCGTCGAGCTCGTTCCAACGAGGGGTCACATGATATGGTTTTGTTGAAATTTTTTGAAAAATTTGAAAAAATGATATTTAAAATAATAAATTTTGATATCGTCTGCGTTGGGTAAAGGGTTAACGAAGACGGAACTTGTGAAATTTCTACTTGAATTATGGGGAAGAATTACAGGTTGAAAGCCGATTGTTTCTACATCAGAGTGCTGATAGTCTTGTATTGGAGGTCGGTGAAGTTTAGACAAATTAACAGTACAAAAATTTATCTCTACAAAGCACAAGTTGCAGTATAAAACTCAGTCACCTGTCATATTTAGCTTATATGAACACCCTCCATGTGTTCCAGGCAGTATGCATGACTTTCTTAAGTTACAATTAAGGCAAACAAGCGAATGCAACACCAAGGTGATGATAGGACAACTTCTTACATTATAACTGTTTTCTCTCAGTGATTTATTGTTTCTGATTGATACTTTCACTTATTTATTCTGAGTTTGAAATCTGAAAGGGTTAATATTAATCTCAAAAAATAGGTCTCTGCTAATCTTAAATTTCGGATCGATTCGAATCCTGAATCGAATCGGGCAAAATATTTCGAATTGACTCGAATATCCCGGCTCTTCAAATTCTGAAATTGGCACCATTTTCCACATCTCTTACTCATCTTGTCAAATCGACTTTTGCTAAAGTTATCTCCCCTGAAATTACCAGATGGGCGAGGAAGGTCCAAATAAGAAGAACGCAATTGTTGAAAAAAACACATATAAAATCAGCAGAAAATAACGCAAAGCTTCCGTTTGTTACTTTTAATAAACCAAAACAATAAACAACTCTCAAAGCTGTCTGTTGGTTTCGTTTATTAACAGTTACAAAATGAAATTTCGCTGTTTATGGCAAGCAAATTAGAAGCAACTAAGTAACTGTCCACTTTGGCTCTTTGTTTAGCGAGTGTGTTTTTACAGTAATTAATATGCTTTTACTCTCCCCCAGGAAAAACAATTAGCAAATCCTACCTCCTAACCTTTATATTAATGGAATGTATAGTGTCTGTATTGTATGCCACGATGCACACACTGCTAATATTATGGACAGAAACAAATTAAGGAACATCAAAAATGGTGAAGGCACCGTTTTCTTATTTTTAAATGAATTTGAACAGAGAATAATATTCAAACGTTCAAATTGATTAGGGGAAAAAGTTGTAAAACGTCAGCTTCTGTATTTTTCTGCCACTCCACAAGAAAATACTCGAAGTTTGTGAAATCATGCGCATATCGATGAAACAATGTAGCCAACATTTCGAATCTTCACTTTTTATAAGAAATTCCCAAGCCTTTAGTGTTAACTTTACTCACAATTTTATAAAATTAAGGGGAGCTAACTTTCATGTGAAGCTCTTTCAGTGACGAAAATTGTCAGCCATGACTGAAAAGATTGTATTCCTATCCTCCACTCAAGTATTGTACACAACGGCGATTTGTTTGTTTAAGTAAGTCAATCAAAAAAAGCGGAATTTTCTTGGGAGGAATCAATGTTGTTTCGGAATAGGATCCTCGTGAAACCTTTTGCAGGCCTGGTGATTGATGAAGACTTCAAGAGCAGAGGTTTTGTAGAATTTTGAGAACATCTGAACGATTTGAAAATTTCCGAATCGAATCTAATCAACTCATAGACACGAATTCGAAATCGAGTCCAACTTCCATGCTCTACAGGACCTAACTCACAAGTTCATTATTCACAAGGTTTGAACTAAAAACACCTCTTTGCCCGGACTTCGGATCCGCCCTAGTTTTTCAACCTCCTGTTTGCATTATCTTCATAGCAATATATAGCACATTGGAAGATAAAATTGCCATTCTCATTTCCAATCTCTTTGTATTTTCACTGTTATCTTTTTTCACAGTAATATTGTCTGTGCTCATTTTCCGTGTTTACTTTCAACCCCTTCAAACCGGTGTGTATAAGTGTTTATGTGAAGAAAAATGATGGTAGTGGAGGAGCTGGCGATATAAAGAGCAAACAATCTGAAGGGAGGCACGGTAATAATTTAATCCAACAGCTCGACAGAGCTGTTGGATTAAATTTTTACCCAATTTCCCAACAAACCAGGATGATTTGGCAATTACGCCCTTGACAGTATCGACTGGAATGATACCTTCCAGGGCGCCAGTGTTGAAAGGGTTAAATATATAAAATATACTCGTTTGTTGACTCTGCGTGAGCCGACACATCATTTTTGTTTTGGCATTGCCATAAAGGGCTTTATAGTGTGACGAAAACTATATAAAAAAATATTCAGAACTATTCGAAAGAAAATACAATAATTATGACTGATAGATATCCTCGGTTGTACATATTTCGTATCGAACGTCCGTAAGGTCAAGCTGAATAGGTGTTAAAGAGAATCCAATCGGACGATCGTTGAATAAAATGCCTGCGCATCAAAAATAGAACTCACTTTCGTATTGTGTTTACAGCCCTCTTGAACACTGTGAAACGTATGCAAGAAACATCATGAAGCGCTTGTTTCTAGCGATATATTTTCTCTTACTCTGTGTTCTGATGTCAGATGTATCGCACGCGTTACCATTTTCACAGCCGCTTACTACACAGGCTCATCACGATACGAGTGAGGCCAGGCCTACTGCGAGTATTGATCCTCTGAGTGAAGAAAGAATATTGGGGTTACTCCAGGATGGTTTGAAACTATTTGCCCAAGGTGACACTTTGAAACAAATATTGACAGGGCTTTCCGCGAACTACTCGAGTACATTACAGCCTCTTATGCAAGACATACTTAACAAAGGATTACCGTTATTTATCCAAGGACCATCCAGCAAATTGATCCATGTTTTGACAAGCGATTTCAGAGATATATTCAAGAAAACCGATAAGCTGGCTCTTTTCGGAAGAATCTCTTGTTTGGCTCTCAATAAGCAAACTGCCAGCGATGGAACACGAGCAAGCGCGTTTGACGTATTTATGGCTGAGATGACGGCAGAATAGCGAGGCGTTAATGGTAAGACGTATTATAACCACATTCGTGGTATACAATGCATAGACAGAATAGAATTCGCGTTCGAACTACCATTTTTTACCGCATGGGATCGATTTGGGCGGAGGGATAATATTGAACTAGAAGCCGAAGGTTTCGAGTTCAGTATTATCCCTCCGCCGAAATCGATCGAGTGCAGTAAAAATGACAGTTCGAATGCATATGCTGTTCTGTACTTATTGCACGCCTACAGTTTACTAAAAAAAGTATTAATCGATTTTGCTGAGGGATAATACTGAACTCGAAGCCTTCGGCTTCTTGTTCAATATTATCCCTTCGCCGAAATCGATCTCGTGCCGTAAAAAATGACAGATTGAACGCGTATGCTGTTCTGTATTTATTGCATGCCTACAGTTTACAAAAAAAAATCTAAAAAATATAAATTATTGCCAAAAATAACCCAAACGTAAAAAAGAAATAGTTAAATAGTCCGCGCACGTGATCCGTATTCTTCATGGACAGTACAAAAGAAAATTATTGTTCACATCTGTTTTTGCAAAAATGCGTGTATTTTATGAAAATAAAAGCATAGGCGTGCAGAAAAAAACCTTTAATAATTTCCATGATGGCTGATGCTATTTCCCAAAATCGCCATTTAAATTTCATTAGAGTTTTTAGCTTTTGCCTCCTAAACATAGCTTATGATCCATCAATGAAACGATCTCATTTAGCTCGTTTTAATGAGGGTCAGCAGCTTTGGTGTAAGGCCAAAGATAAAAATATGAAATTATTCAAGAATTTATTTTTTTTGAAAATATCGCCTTCTTGCCGTGTCAGGTAATGGGTTAAACAACCTTAGTGTTGCTTGTAACTGATTGTTCTTTACATAGAGCATTGGATAATAAGGTGTTATATCAGTAATGGGAAATTTAACGTGAAAATAGGTGACGTTTTTTTTGCGATGTCGTCAAAAATCTAAAACAAAGCAATGATTTTTCTTTTTTCTTTTTGTTGTCAAAAACTGAGAAGAAGAGTTCATAAATAAGTAAGCGTGGATCCTTCCAGAGAAATCATAGGCTACACTTTTACTGATACCCACATGATTAATCCTTTCGACGGCTTCAGCAAAACAAAAGTTGCAAAAAAGTTCTTAATTTCCAATATTCAGCTGGACGACATCCTGCCGACACCACATCTGTTTGTCCATCGTTCTCTCTATCATTGAGGTTAGTCTGGCTACCTCTGACTCTCGTCCTGTTTATTTCCCAATAACTGAATCAGGAAGGAAAGGAAATGGGTTCGTGCGCTGAATGTGCGCAGGGACGGTGCAGGGCGCACCCCTTTCGACCCTCGTTAACTGTAGAAGTGTTACCGCCATGTCTGTTCGTGGAAAAGGAGGCAAAGGTGACAAAAATGGTTTTATGTGATGAAAGGCCACTCTGTTCAATTACGTCGGAGTCAGCATTTGAGTCCCAATAAAGAAACATGGGAAAGTAGAAAATCAAATAAAAAGCAGCTTTATCGGTGTTAATAGTGAGAGATGTGGACGAAAAGTTAAAATATCAATGCTGCCCCCTCTCCCCTCACACACCTGATTTTACCAATCTATTCAGGT
This sequence comes from Pictodentalium vernedei, assembly GCA_031216915.1. Lineage (NCBI taxonomy): Eukaryota > Metazoa > Mollusca > Scaphopoda > Dentaliida > Dentaliidae > Pictodentalium > Pictodentalium vernedei. The sequence goes on along the minus strand of CM062292.1, from coordinate 260,289,334 downwards.
TCCCACTGTCTTTGTTATTGTTAAAACCCAAACTTCTACTTCTTCTTATCGCCAAAAACACCTATGGACGCCGGAAGGAATGTTCAAAAGACATTATTTGTATATAATTCCATGGTACGTCAAATTCTGTGACTTCCGTGCGTTTTAGATTGAACACAAAATATCTATGCACATGGTGGGAGAGGGGAGCGTAAAAAGTTTGCTGGAGGGCATGCAGTTTCGTGCATGCGCCCGGACATCCTTCTTCAAATGACAGATAGCTTAGACAGTAATAATAAATAACTGAACAGTATACTTGGCATCATATGAAATTAGCTAGAATGTCTTCTTTTAGCTTTTTCAGAGTGACTCTGGAGTAACGTGAAAATGCTGATTACTTTGTGTTCATCAATCGGATGATCGTGAACGCCTATGGCGAGATATTACCCATCAACTCAAACAAACACCAAACCATTTCATTTTAATTCTTTAATCGCAAAGCATAGCTCATGGCCCTTATTAGAGCGAGATCGACGATCTCATTTTAATGGGGCCATACGCTATGTTTAAAGGTGAAAACTGACAAAATAACAAAATTCACAAGCGTTTTTTTTTTTAATATTTATCGGCGGGCGGGTTCAGGTCGGGTCAGATAAAGGTTGACCTTCTTGATATCAAATCAATAAAATGGTCTCAATTATTCACATATAGTATTTTTCCTGCTCTCCTTCCAAAGTATAACTCTTGTCGAAGCGAGCACAACAGGCCCATTCGAATCAGGGGTCAGAAATTAATTTTTAAAAGGAAGAAAACAGAATTTGATTCAAAGCTATTTAGTTACTAGCAAATAGTGTTACTCTTGTCGAAGCGAGCCCAACAAGCCCATTCGAATTAGGGGTCAGAAATTAATTTTTAAAAAGAAGAAAACAGAATTTCATTCAAAGCTATTTAGTTACAAGCAAAGCATTAACGACTGGATTCAATTTAAGATGTTAATATTACAGCCATGCAGCTGACACAACGATAACATTTGGAATTGTTGTATTATGATATATCGACAAAAAAAGGATCAGGCGGCTGGATGAGGTGGGTTTTTTATACCTGGGCGGTTGGTCGAGTAAACGGGGAAAACGAGTAAACGGGTAACGTTTTTAACCATTTTTACAGACAAATATAGAAAATTATGGTACTCAGCAGTACACATTAAAACAATTCAGAAAACAGGTTTTCTCAGTTGAATATGTAAAAAAAAATATTATTACGTAATGCATAAGAATCCTGATGAATAATAACGATTGATTGGTGAAGTACATGTCACGTGGTATTTAACCCTTTTCCTAACATAGCGGCCAAAAACGGCCATAAAATTAACCAGGATAAGCCTACCACAAGCCAAAATACCTTGGAAGTTTCTCAATAAAACCATACAAATATGGATATCATTAGAACCAGCTCAACGAGCTGGTTCTAATGATACCCATATTTGTATGGTTTCATTGAAAAATTGTGAAGTTTGTTTTCGAAAACTGTGAAATTTAATTTGCTTTTTAAAAACACTGTTTTAGGCAAAGGGATAAAAATTATAAATACGCCATAATCTTCGTCCCATGGGGAAGAACGTCAACTGCAATCGCAGTTCACCAAATAGAAAAGTACCATTCTGACGCCATTAGAACCTTCTCACGGAAGGTTGTCGCAATCTTCCCGACATTCTCTCGCCATTTCCCCAGCAGTATCGCATACATAACGGCTGCTTGTTCGGTACAATAAAGCAGTTGATGTCTTTGCCCGGGTGAAACATGACGAACGCGGCATGCTTCAAGCGTGGAGGAAATCTTCCTGCTTCTCCCGCGTTCAAAGGCAACAGCTGCACACGTGTACTGCTAGGAAAAGCATAGCAAGTCTCCCAAAAAAGAAATGGCACAGATAGGCGTTTCATTCCTTTCGGTTAATGGTAGAATTTATTGTACAGATTAAGATATCAGATCAGCAGTCTAATTCTGTTCTTAATTCGATGTTGTGCTGCTCTGTTTGTTTACACACTTTTTGTGGACTTTGCGCGCAGACTACCATTGATGTAATGTGATGCTCCTTCATTCACATAGCTATACAGATAGTGTTTCGGATCCCAATTATAGATATTCCAATCAATAATTATGCAATTCGTCCTAAAAACACCAAGATATTAACATAAACTGGCGAACTTCGTGGCATAATCATAACACTACGGATGTGATGAGTCTTAACTTCTAATAGTAATGTCACCAAACATTTGGCACAATCAAGCTTCAATTGATCAATATTTCTGGCGTTGATCTTGGAATAATGAATATTTATGGTATGTTTTAGATTCAGTTGTTCATAACCATAGGTTCGAATTTCCAACTAAATGAAATATTCCAGTCGAGTGAATCTAAACATAGGTGATACCCTATTTAATCGCAATACTGGTTCCAGGCCATAACTACGTAGAATTCCGCACAGACTGGTGACATGAGAGCTTGGGTACAGACATGAGCAAGAAGAACATTCCCGAAGAGTGTAACAACAATTGCAGTAGGCCGTTAGTTGTTAGGCGATCACTTAATTGATCTCCATGTCTCATCCGGATAAGAGCAACAGCTGTTTTAGTGTACTATTAGGAACAGCATGATAGCCAGGTGGGCTATTTACAGGTAGTCTCCCAAGGAAACGTCATGGTACAGATATATGCGTTCTTTCCATTCAGTTATTGGTGGGATTTACGTTATGCACTCTAAAATCAGTTGGGTCAAAAAGTAACACAAATCATCTGGGCTGTGTGAATATGAACACAATTGGGTTCATATGCACTCAATCCAGTTGATTTGGGTTGATTTTTAACCCAACTGATTTTAGAGTATGGATACGAACATAAAGAACATTCAAGTAACAACTTCACTAGGCCGTCAGTTGTTTTCCGATCACTTAACGTTTGCTGCTACATGTCTTCAAGAAATAACCCAATCGCTCAGACGTGTAGAACACAACGTGGCAAGGCGATACATTTGCATGATTGGGAATACCAAACATTTTCGCTATGAGCATAACTTATGATGATTTTCACATGAGCTTGAAAAAATAGAAAAAAGATTAAAAGGAATAAGGGAAAGTATTGAGGTCAGGGTGAGTCGTAAAGTACTTTCTCTCTCTCTCTCTCTCTCTCTCTCTCTCTCTCTCTCTTGTGTGATTTAAAAATGCAATTGCTCAGGAATCCGTAAATCTCCACAATCGGGACAGTGTCGATGTTTCATTAACATAGGCCAAATGTGAACCCACTAATTTATGTGCAAGGTTCTTTCTTCTTGAACACTGTCCTATTTTAGATGTTTCGGTCTCCCGAGCCAATTCATCCTATGTGTAAATTGTTTTGTCGTAGAGAAGGCGCTATTATTTTCTGTTCACATCCGTTGGAATTATAAGCATAACTGACGACGTTTTTAAAAGACACGGGTAGCTAGTTTCCATGCCAATCAAATCAAAAATGGCACCTTTTGTTTGAATAAGTCAGGTGAACTGTGTTATTGCATCTTTTATCACTCAATTTTCGCACCGCATATTTTTGCATCATCGTGTTTCTAATTCCCTATTGAGTTTTGCCAAATGTGTATTCTGTCAAAAAGATGACTATGTATAAACAGGTCTAGGAAACGGCCGTTTAGGTTCCGCGTGGGTACGTCAAATGTAAAATTCGCGACAAAACTATGGGTTACAACAAAGTAAAGCAACATAACTTTGTTAAATTACTTATCTCGCGTCTTTTACCAGATAGACTTGACATTCTGTCCGAAATATTCTGACTCAAAGGTTGACAACTGCGAAAACATATGAACAGAATGGCATACTGTTTCCATTTTCAAAGAATTCCCGCAAAAATAAATAGCAACAACTTGCGCACGAGCTCGCCGAACCGAGATCGCGCTTTAGTTGTTGATATTAAAACAGGCCGGAAATCCCGTTAAGACGTAAAAAGGCATACCCGGCGTAGTAAAAACACAGAAGACTGAGAAGCACCCCAAAGCCTGTTTTCCTACAGGTTACCACCATGCTATATAGCGTAACCTGCCAACGGTTTACGATATAAGTCCCGTATAATTGAATAAAATTGTGTTTTCTTTACATTCCGTAGTGTGTGTGTTACTTTGTTTAACACAGCTGGTCCTTGCAGTCTCTGAATACATTTCGAGAATAGGTTATTTTCCATCAAGAATTATTCAGGGAATCGTTTCATATTATATAACCTCATTGTTTCCTATTCTTTTATTCTTTATATCGTCATGAAAATCGACTTTCGATAATTTTATCTTCATTGAAGTTATTAGACGAGAAATGTCCAATTAAGCAGCAAGTAATTGTTGCGAAAACCCGATAACATCAGCAGAAAATAAAGTCAAGTTTCTTTTTATTTCTAATTGTAAACGAAAACAACAAACAGCTCTCAGAGTTGTCGGCTGTTTCCACTTATTAAAGGTACGTAAGGAAAACTTACCTTATATGGCAATCAGAAGCAGCTAGTTCACAGATAATCCCATATTTAGAACAGCTATCAGTATCTCACCTACCAACATTAAATAGTCCATGATGGATCTTTGTATTGCAAATGTGTTTTTACAGTAAATTGCAAGTTTTTCGTCTTCCCAGAGGACAAAATTAGGAAATCTAACCTCCTAGACATATTTACGTTAATGGGAAGTACAGTGTCTTTATTAAATGTCTCGATGCGCACACTGTTGATATAATGACTAGAAAAGAAATTTCGAAACATCAAAAGATGGTGACAACGCCGTTTCTTATTTTCTGAATGGGTTTTAATAAATAATAATAGTGAAACCATCAAACGGATTGCGAAAATCAATTACAAAAGGCCAGCTACTGCGTTTTTATACTACTCTTTGGGGAAATGCCTTACAGTACTGCCCCCGTGGACTGGTCACTTTCCACGGATCGGCAATATCGGACGTAATAATTTTAGATTCCAAACACTAATTACAGGAATGATCATTAAAAATTTAATTAATGAAGCACCGGGTACAACCCGGTGCTTCATTAATTAAAATTTCGCTGATGATGATTTTTATTATCTAGTAAACGCATGCGTGGACCTCACTGCCCATGCGTGGATTACGACCAGTCCACGGCGACTGTACTGTATGTTTGTGAAATGATGCGCACATCGATGATACAAATTCACTGACATCTCGGAGTGTCAGTTTTTAAATGGAATTCCCATTCCATTAGTGTTAAATGTACTGACAGTTTTGGACTTTAAGTTGAGCTAACTGTCCCGTAAATCTCTATTAATGACGAAAATTGTCAAGCATGTGTTGTTAATAATCACGTCCCTACGAAATTCGAGGAAGCAAATAATTCGCCTTTTTGGCATCAATATGAAAATACTTATCTGTAGCTTTATCTGAGTATGAATGTGGGATGGGTGTGTTATTATTAAACATATTTTATTTGTTATAACAAAATGGATTGGATAACAAGTGCCGAGCACTTAGAAAATATCCTTTCCTTAATATACATTTGAAAATTTCAAATTATGTTTACAAAATTTTACAAAAACTTACCAAAATGTGCATGCAATGGCAAAGCAAACTATAATTAAAACAATATTGTGTATGTACACTCTTCAAGATGAATGTTGATAAGTATTCTACTGTACAAGAGTCAGAACAGATAGGTGAGAGGGAGGAGAGCAGAAAGGTGAAAGGTGAACTGCCACATCGCAACACTGCTGGATTTGGTCAACTAGCCAACGTGTCATATTTGTTGACACACGCATCTCACATTCGTACTTCGAGAAAACTACAGATAATTCATTTCAATTCTTATAATTTATTTTACGGCGAGAGCTCCAACATTTATACGATGGAAATATCAAACGATGACTTATATTACGGACTTTTGAGTCGGCTTCTCTGCAGAGAACACGTAGTATTGAATACTTGAGAAAACAACTATAGTTATCACACCACATGGATACTAATTTGAAACTAATTTATCAATATTATAATGAATGTATCCTTGCAAAGTTTCAACACCGACACTCTTCTCGTTGGATGGTTTCGGAGGTAACAGGTGAATGAATTAATTTTTCGACAGGTGAGAGATTAAGTTCATGTGATGAATTTAATATATGAAGTCTGACATCTCATTTTTTGGACCTTTTTTCACTCAACGATTCCCGATTCTCAAATATGATATTATTGCATTAATTTTCCTATGGCAATTACTAAAGTAAATGAGTTACACCAGAGTGACATTTTGGTGTGTAGGAATTCATAATAAATCCAGGGATTCTTCTGCCCTTTTGAGAAAGGGTCCGGGGCTCATGCCGTTGGAAAAATTTACATCATGGGGGTGGGGGGGGGGGGGGGGCAAATGGAAATTTGTTTTGGAGGGGAAAGAACATAGAAAGTCTAGGAAATTTTAATATCGAATTGAGCAGAGAATATTAAGACCGATACCAAAGCAACTGCATGTATACAACAAGTAAGATTTATAACAGACAGTCACATGGAATCATGTTCACCCAGTCTCTGTAGTCTCTAATAATTTTTTCTTATACTTTTAACCCTTTACCTAACCTGAAAAGCAGACGACACTTACAAAAATAATTCTTAAATAACTATTTTTTTTTCATTTTTTGTCTCAAAAACATAGGTTATGACCCCTCGTTGGAACGAGCTCGAAGAGCTCGTTCCAACGAGGGGTCATAACCTATGTTTTGGAGACAAAAAATGAAAAAAATAATGAAAATTAATTGGCGATTTTTGAGAATAGCGCTGGCCGGTTTTGGCCGTTACGTTGGGTAAAGGGTTAATGAAGAACAGGTCATTTGCCTTTGAATTAAGAGGCTCCGTTTGGTAAGCAATTTAAATTTAATGTACAGTTGATGTCCTTAACTGGGTGGTCACAAGGACTCAGAAAACCATTAGTTTTCTTAGGCCTTATGACTACCCAGTTCGGGACACCAGTTGTGTATTAATTTTTTATTTGAGTGGGAACTAAGATTGGGAACTCTGGGGATAAGAATTGGGAAAAATCATGCCCAAATGTCATTGGGAAAGGATCCCATAAACGGCCCTGCAGATACCCAACCAGGAATCATTTACGCCAGCGTATTTGCCTCCATTACTACTTACAACTATATAAATAATTTACACGACGTCGTTGGTATTATAGTTGACATTACATGCCATTATATAGAATTTTCTACTACATGGCCTTATTTTAATAATAACATTTGATTTATTCTCAATTTTAGATTCATACTGAGCAAAAAATTCAAGAATATGGAAACAGTATACAAGAAAAATGAGAAAGAACAAAACGTAATCTTGTTACATTCCTCAGAAGCTTTGGGTGGGATATTTTAATATCTAGGATTTCAGCCATGCACACCTGTACGCAGAACGTCACGCAGCAACACCTGAACGGATTATCAGTTGACGATTATATTACGATACCTTTGTTCACAGCAATATCACATGGCAGACAATTTTCACCATTGGAAGAGATTTACAGGAAAATTAGCTCACCTTAATTTTCTGAAACTCTCAGTAAATTTAACACTAAGGGTGTGGCAATATCATACAAAAATTGTAATTTCGAATGGTTGTTGTATGATCGATGTGCTCATCATTTCACATGCGTCGGGTATTTTCCTGAAGAGTTGTATAAAACATAGTAGCTGGCGTTTTGCAATTTTCACCCAAATTAGGTTTCACTATTATTCTACGTTGAAACTCATTTAAAAATAAGAAACATCTTATTATTAATATAATACAAACACTGTCTTTCCAGTAATATAAAAGTCTGGGAGGTGAGCTCTGCTACTATTTTCTCGAGAAGAAAAACACATTTGCTAAACAAAGAGCCAAAATGAACAGCTAGTGTTGGTAGGTGTGATACTGATAGATATTCTGAATGACGGATTATCTGTGAAGTAGTTGCTTCTAATTAGCTTGCCATAAAGAGCCAAGTTTCATTGTTCCTTTTGCAACCTTTAATAAACGAAAATAACAAACAGCTCCGAGAGGTGTCTGTTGTTTTTGTTTATTAAAAATAACAGAAGGAATCTTGGCTTTATTTTCTACGTGCTTTCTCAGCAATTACTTGCTTCTTAATTGGACCCTTCTCGCCAGTCTAATAATTTAAAGGGATGTAACTTTATGGAAATTCAGGATGAACAAAGTAATCTGTATAAACATGTAATTTAGCTCAGTTCCAAAGCTTTGGAACTGAGCTAAATTACATGTTTATACAATTAACTGTGAGTCCCTACCTGGACTATATTGAATATACTAAAGTAATCTGTGTTTGTTAGCAATGGTGTAGACAGTTATTTTTGGTGGAGATTGGGGATGGAATGAGTCGAAACCATAAATGTTCCGAGAACTACTTGCAAGAAAGTAGCGATGCACAACAAGCGCAGGTGCCACGAGCACTGATGCTTCTTTGTTGTGCAAATTTCTCTCGAATATTTAAGGTGCCCACCTCCTCTCACATTATTATTGGGAAATGTGCTCCCTCCTTCTCAACTCAAAAAGCTCTTTATTTTTTCTTTCTATTTTGCAGTTGGCAGGTACGTTTAGCGTGACCATCGCAATAGAATAAATTTTCGACAGAACTCTAAATGTTCGACAAAAACTCAGTGGCGGAGCGACCACCCCTTCGACCATTAGTTTATTTATGTTTCTGCAAGTTAGAAAACAAATTTTATAACTAGGCGATGAGTAAAATAATATGAACTTTGAAAACAGAAAACTCAAATCTCAAATTTATACGATATTTTATAGCATTATCAGATTGTCAGGGTGTCATGACTCGATTTACACTCAGTAAGTTTTTTAAACTACAAATAAGTGTGTTTTGACTTGTATTGAAAATTAGATTTTTATTTGAAAATAATATGAACTTTGAAAACAGAAAACTCAAATCTCAAATTTATACGATATTTAATAGCATTATCAGATTGTCAGTGTTTCGCACTCAGTAAGTTTTTCAAACTACAAATAAAAAGTACCAAAGTGTGTTTTGACTTGTATTCAAAATTAAATTTTTATTTGGAAAATCTTGCAGAGGGCAACTGAGAGCTTTGTTTGCAAAGGCGATGTCCACCAGAAACCCTTATTCTTGCCACTACGTGCATCATTCCTCAAAGGAGGGGAAAGTTTGCCTTTTCCCTATTCCATGTCTTCAAAACTTCGTAAGAGTCTTTAATACTTTTCGCAAATTACCAACATCGTCAACTTCCTACGAGTAAAAGGTTCGGAACTTCATGAAAATCATATTTCTCTCTGATCTGTTTTGAACTACAGTGGGTGGTGTGTCTCCAGCATTTTGACTTGTGCTTTCAACCCACGAGTTCACAAAGCCAATCAAGAAATATCCAATAATATTGCGACTTAATCATCAAGACTGGGAAAGATGCCGGGAACGAGTATAGGTTTTACAAACGCGTGTGTCGCTACTTCAGGTTTGAAAGTTTTCTCTCGTCTGATTGAATATATTAAAAGATTAAGGTATATTTAACTTTTAATCTGCTTTGACTTTTCTTAAATTCTCAACAAATGAAGCCATTGCTGTTGAAATATAAAACAGCCATGACTTCATTGGATAAAAAATTCAGACATCAAGAAAGACAGTGATAAGGGTAAGGTACACAAGAGCCAGTATTATCAGGGGTGTATCGACTAGGGGCATTGGGGCATTTTTGGCCTAGATTGGAGTCTAAGATATCAATTTGCTCCTTCTAGTAATCATGTACTGTATTACTAACGGAGATTAAGTACTTGGACTTACGTCACGCACGCAATAGGTCATACAAATGGACTTCTGTGGTACCCGATTCGGGCAGTTGTGAACCCAGCATGACTAAGTTGAAGCACGGTCCGGATTAATTAAATAAGAGGTTGTGCCACAATTACTAAAGGCATAATGTTATTTATCCACAAATAAATTGCTAAGAAGTATTTAGTTCTTGAACTATAATCCCGACTGAATAATAGTTCAATGGCACCAGGCAAGGCATGTCCTCCACTCGTTTTGGGGGAGGTAGACGAATAGCTATACGTCCTCAAAAATGACAAAACATTCTGCACAATGTTCACATCAAACATATTTATTTTGAAACAGAAATTTTTTCATCATACCTCGCAATACACTGACTTCATGAGCAACTGAATCGTCGACAATAATGGTCAAGAGTTACAGCGTATTAATTCCGTATACCGACGCTGGCGGTGAATTAATTGGCACTTCCACCATTTTGTTTTTGTCGCAAAACATCGCAGTCGCAATTCGGCTAAATAATACTTTAAACAGATTGTTTTCAGTTCAAGACTTAAGAAAACATGTCGAAGGTAAGAGACCATTAATTTTAATGGTAATCAATGAGATGTTGGATTACTGCTCTTGCATTGCCTCACTACTCGTTTGCATTTGTAAACAAATGAATGTAGATAGGAAAAAATAACGAAAACATAAAACGGTTTGCAAACATTACTGATGATGAAATTTCGGACGTTTGGATGACAGATACGGTGTCGCAGGAGGTAAATTAAGAGCAATTTCAGGTTCGGCTACAGCCTCGCATGATATTGTTCTCACTTCACCTCATGTGGCAGCGTATCCTCCAACTAAACGTTCCGTAAAGAACCACACACCACCTTGCGGAGTATATTGGTGGCTCCACCCCCTAGTGATGTGGGTTGAAATCCACGCGCCCATTACAAACTGTTGGAACTGCTGTTGAATGACTAATGAGTCTCTAAATTGAGCTGAACAAGCTTCATCTAGTTACAAAAGTTGGTATATACATATTACCGCTACAGTGAAGTGATCTGGGTCGTAGTATCACGTTGAGTTGAGGAGGTCAGATCGCCGGATCAAACGAGCAGCCGCAGGCAGCTCGTTTGATCCGGCGATCTGATCTCCTTAACGAGGCATGATGCGACGACCCAAATCACTTCACTGTAGCGATAAAAGTTGATTATATGACTTATAGTTATACCAACGCTGGCATTAACAATTCCCCCAACCTTTTTTGGTAAATTGGACTGAAGTAAAAAAGAACTATTTTTGTTTACACTTATGTTTGTAACAGGTGTCTGAATTCATATCAACATTGCCATCAGGCCCCAAACCTGTACCTTTAGAGCACATGGTGTTGTCACATTAAAATTGAACACTGACAAGTCAAGAATGCGCAGAAACACGTCGTCAACGTCCCAGTCATCTCCACAATCCATTTAATTGCGTTTATAAATCGAAAATTGAAATTTTATTCATTTTTCACAAAGCCGGAAGCAGTGGTTGCTAGCAGACGAAACTGTAAACAAACCAGGACCACCGTTCGACGGCACCCATTCCAACTCGGAGTAAAGTACTCTCTGTGGCCGGAACAGCTAATTATGCGAATTCGAACGCACCCATAAATAGTCCGTTAAACTATAGTGATACGGAATCGGATTCCACACTGTGGATTTTCCGGGGACAAGGAAAAGATCGTCAAACAGTAGTGATATTTAGTAGTTAAATTACATAGTCATATAATAAAAGTTGGGAAGTACCACAGTTATTGAATACACATTAACATTTATAGAAAACCAGAATGTCACCCTCATATAATAATGTGATGTCGTCTGTAGAGTCAAAAACCCTTCATGCTGGCCATTATCTGTATGGAGTCCTAATGATCTAAACATTCCGTGATCAATTCCTGTGGGAACACCCATGAAACTAGCAGAACATTAAACGCACTCTTCTCACCTGAGCGCTAGAATGTTCTATGTCCCCTGTGGGACATAGAACATTCTAGCATTCATGCGACCACTTATCGTGCGACTGGTACTTTTCCGTTGACTTCAGCTGTAATTATGATCCTTATTCTTCTTTGCATTTCCTTTGTTAAAGTTGTATTGGAAATCCAACTCTCACCAAAACACATTGTGTCGTAAAATACAACCCAACCCAGGGATTAATTCCCAAACTTGGAATGGATGGTGACTCAACATAGTAACAGTTACTTTATGGAGACGAATCGATGCATGTTTGACTGAAACACTCATAAAGTAACTTCAGTATTAAGTTCTGCCGTTGTGCTATCCCCTAATCAAGATGGACAATGCACACTGTATACTACTCACAGTTTGCTAAGGATCACCCCTAGTCATCGACATATTAACGTAACGGTATGATTATAATCACTCAGTAGAAGTAAACTCTCATCGGACCCGTTATTTTGTTGTTGCATGTGTTGTCAATCTGGGGTTGTAAATGCAAATCACTCCGTTTCTGGGGTAGGTAAATCTCGTTAGGCTCATTTTTAAATTACTGTTATAGTCTTCCTTACTTTATCATTGGTATTTCAAAATTGCTTAGACAGTCTAAATGTAAAAGTCTCGTATGTCTCCCAGGCGTCATTTGAATCTCCAAAAACACTCAAGGGGTACAGGAATGCGGCACTCAGGCATATCAAAGCAGCTGCGGCATTAGGAGTGGGCCAAAGTGACATTTCTGGAGCCTAGAATTCATTCAAACCTACTGGTAGAGTTGATAGAAAACATGGTTCAAGTCATCAAAGGGTCACACCAGCCCATGAAGACATTTACATTGTTACCGCGGCTTGCATGTACTGCACCATCAATGTTAAAGCTCTGCAAAGAATCTCCATAATGCACTGGAGCCACTGTACCCACGCGAACAAATCCAGAACCGACTCTACAGTGCTTGAGTATGTGCAAAAACCCCGCAATTCGTATTCGTCTGCAATGAGGACACAGACAATACAGGATTAAGTGGTGCAGAGATCTCCAAACTGGACAAAGAATGAATAGCCCAACGTATGTTTACATAGGCCACCGGATTTCGCCTAGACATTATTGATAGATGCACCAGAAAATGAAAAAGGGCCGATGAGGGGGTTTGCTGACGTCAATGCGGCAGAGCATTACCTTTCCGGATTTAGCTCAGTAATAGTTTGGATTGGTGAGAGTGTGGGTCACTACACTTACTACTCTGTCAGACAAAATCTGAATGGCTAATGGTACTGAAATGAGATTTTGAAATCTTTTCAGCAACTGGACAGTAAGCGCAGACGTCATCCTAATGGATGATAATGCCAGGCACCAGAATGTTGACTCATTAGGAGGAGGGGAAAGAAATTGCGTGGATATACTGGTTAGCATCTCACTCGACCTCAACTCCATAAAGCATGGATGGGAGGCTCCAAACAATACGGGGAGCCCTTGCCATCCAGCATAATGCCCTCCACAACATTCAGACAAACCCTTGTTGGTGAAGAGGACAATTTGTCAAAACAGAAAATCCCAAATTGGGATGAGGAAATGCTGTCAGAAAAATATTGAATGTTTGAGAAGAACATACTGCATACTAAAACTACTTTTCTTGACATGAATAAAATGATTTTCATAAAACTGAGTTCTGTGAGGCGTTTAAAGTCATAATGAAAAAAGGACCCCTACTTCCACATTCCTGGACTTCACCACGTATTACTGCACACGGGTGATAACAAATGAAAGAGATGCGGGCAAAGATTTGTTTGAACAGTAAAGAGTGATTAGAACCGCCCATTTTCGTCCTATTTACCTTCTATGTGCAGTACAGTCGCCATGGACTGGTCATAATCCTGGCGTGAGCGGCGATGTCCACGCATGTGTTTATCAGGTAATAAAAATCAACATCAGAATAATTTTAATTAATGAAGCACCTGGTTGTACCCGGTGGTTTATCAATTAAATTTTTGATGATTATTTCTATAATTAGTGTTTGGAATCTAATATTATTGCGTCCGTGGAAATATTGCCCACCTGTGGAAAATACCAGTCCACGGCGGCCGTACTGTATAAATAGGCCAATGAACAGAGGGTGATCCTTTGCAAATTTTGAGTAGTATGTATAAAATTAACTACTAATTTCTGTTTTACAAATGTGACAAACGCACATCTTGTTCTTCCAGTGTTTTGAGATATCGAAATTGTTCTATATTCTGGAGCTGTCGAGGCCTGAGGTCGGCTTCCACGAAGTCCTTCATTTTAACGTCTCACAGGTATGATTTAATCATCGGAATGTGCCATAATACATAGGTGTCGTAGCTCTTAATGAAGAGATATGGGTTATTTATTAACCATTGGGGCAACTTAAAAAGAAGAGGTCATTTACCTCAAAAACAAAGCTTATAACCACCCATTTGAAGGGGTACAACGAGCTCGTCCCAATGAGTGGCCATAAGCTATTTTGTGAATAGAACTGGACAGGTTAAGCCTGACAAACTACTAACCCTGAAATGCGTCAAGTCGTGGCTGGAGTTTGTTTGTAAATTTCAGAATAATCTGAACCACGCGGCTGAAGATTTGATTTTGTGCATGTGCCCCAAAAAGTAAATTAAGGTTTCCTTCACCCAGTGTTCATCCCTAAACATAACAAATCGCCTGTGTAGTTTCACTGTTTGCCTGTGCGAATTCGTTATACTGAAAACTTAACCCTCTACATAAGTAGGATTTTGAAATCACTTGATATACTATCTCTGCAACATTTCTAATGTGAACGTATCTTGTTTCTGAGGACAATGTATTTATTAGATATGATTTTCATTCCCACGTTTTCCCATTATCAAACTCAGCATATATAACTTCAAACTCGGGTGACATGACGCCGATCTCAGTCGATGTGAACCAAGCTAGAGTTGTCCCCCTTGATGCTTTACTTGGCGCAACCAGTTTGTTCACAGGTTACAATACAGTATTTTTTTTCCTTTGACGACAGTACTAATCTTCCTCCTCTCCCCATCTCATCAAGCTGATTTGGGCAAAAACAAACATCTATCCATTTAGTTTATCATCTCATGAAAAAAAGATACTGAAAAAAAATATAGGTCGCCATATGAATTTTGCCCTTAAATTTGGAGCTTCCTGTACTCCCGTCCAGTTTCGCACTGAATGAAATAGACATAATTTTACCTACCCCCACCCAATTTTAATCTTCTCTCACACATTTCAGAAGACAATAGTCACCAATATTTTATATCTTTTCCAAAACATGCACTTTAAAAATTTTATTCACACTTACAAGCTCAGTTCATTTTCCACCAATCGGATAATTCCAGGAACTTTTATCTTCCATTAAAGGTTGGGTGCAAACCACTAGAGGCGCTGTGTGCAAACCACCAGAGGCGCTGTTTGCACGAAAACACTGTATTGCAACCTACAATGGAAATCTTTTCGTCGAACACAATTGGGGGAAATTGGTGTAGCCAGGCATAACGGAGTGACATGAAGCCGAGTTTTTTATGATGAGGAATTGAATATGACAATAAGAAAGCATTGGGTGGATGAAGAGAAGACAGAAGAGATTTGTGTACAATATTCAACGCAAACTAAGATTGAAAGTCGTAGATGGCGATTTTTCGAAGTGGGGGAAGAGATAGTTCAGCTATCCGAACGTCGTGGCTTCCCCAGTGGGGAAGCCAAGACGTTCGGATAGTTGAACTATGAGAAGAGGAAACTTTAGACTTTGTGAAAAGAATGCGAAATAATAACACCGCCAGAAAACTATCACCGATCTGAGAACATTTTGTAGCCATTTTGTTTCCGTTTAATAAATAATTAGGTTATAACTTGTTTAGTTTCATATCGGCCGAGATATCAGCCCTCGGTAACTTCACATCAGCCTTCAATCTTCGGTGTTTAGTTGATACGAAGTTACCTCGGGCTGATATCTCGGCCGATATGAAAGTAACCAAGTAACTACCTTTTTTTCGAGTCCGAATCACGTGTGGATGTTACAGAAGCTAATCAACCGCTTGAACTAAAGACTCCGATCAAATTGCTGTGAAAAAACGTACCGAGACATTCGGATAAACGTTTTGAAAATAACTGCAACCTGCAAATCGCAAACATAACTTTCCCTTGACCATCCAATTTCTTGTGATTTCACTCCTATTGCTAGACGTAGTACCCTAGGTATATACCCCCCCCCCCCCCCCCACCTTCTAAGAAACAGGTTTCATCACGCCAGTGGCACAAGCTCATATCCTCCAATCAAATTTGTAAACGAATCTAACGCTTTTATGGCCTCGAACCTTAAACAGTCAATCGCTTAGTTTCAGATTTAATCGGATGGAATACTTCCGTTGGTTGGAAATGCGAACCTGCGAGTTCTGATTTTGCAGAATCTTTGATGTAATTACTGTTAGACATGTGGTCCCCTGAGTTCTAGTGTTTCTATGTGCCTACTGGCACATAGAACATATTGGAAGTCAAGGGTCGATGTTTCTTTATTAAATCATCATTATAAGGAAGACTCACCACGACTAAAGCGTTCTGATTACGCCCCGTAGTTTCACTAAATGTGTTAATATATTGATGTTTTCAGCGTAAATTAATTGATTGGAATATCTGTAACTGGACACGAAACAATATCTGTATATCTTTGTGCACAAGGGACATCACATTACATTAACGGAAGCCTATGTGCTAAATCCGCGAAACGTGAGAAAACAAATAGCCCAAAACAGCGTCTTACTGAACTTGACTGGTTGCACGAGAGCTTGAAATAGACGGCAAAGTTCAATAAAGGCGTATGTGTGCGTATAGGAATGAGAGTCACAAGGGTCAAAGGAAAGCTAGACCGACTATTGCTCAGACAGTCTGATCCAGTCTGAAGAAAATTTGGAAACAAAAATTCCACAGAAATGCCAGCATCATAATTCTAAGGTCGGATGGTGTTAAAATGCACGAAAGTGTTTTGGGGAGATGGGGGCGATGATAATTATACGATACCTTCGTGTCACACTATTAGATGTACAGGTCTTTGTGAGGGTACGCAGCCCTGTGTACCCTGTCAGAACATTATGTACCCCGAACCGTAGACCACGTGTACATTTGATTCACAAGGTTGTGTACTCTCATCGAGCTTGTTCCGACGACGGATCATAAGCGATGGTTTTCGAAAAATGCCAGTTTTTTTAGTATCGTGTGCTATTCACGTTACGTGAAGGGTTGAAATAAATTCTGAACCTACCCCCACCCCTCCACCCCCCCCCCCCCCTCCGTTCCCCCGATGGAGAACCTGCCACTTCTACCCGTTGAACAAAAATTTGGGATCGCCATTGGAAATAAACTGCTTACACACTAAAGACTAAAGTGTTAAAACTGACACTTTCAAGGTGTTAAACCCATTCTATCTCTTGGGGTTTGATTTTAACACTCAAAGTGCAATGCTTTAAGCACTTAGACATTACAATCGTCAGACATCTGAAACTTGAATGGATGGCACTTCCCATGTGTCTAGCATTGGTGGTTCTTCCAGAATCGTCCATAATTTGATTTGCGCTTGGTGGGTACATAATTAAAAGGACCAACGCAGATGACGCGGATCAAGCTCGAGAGTTCGAGCCTGATCCGCGTCATCTGCGTTGTTTCCTTTTAAGTATCGCGACATTACACTTGTCAAGTGGTATTATTGTAACACCTGTCAAGTTTTGGGATATCTACACTTGAACAAAGTGCTAGTTTAGTACTTAGTATGTGTTAAATAAAACACTTCAAGTGTAGTTTTTAACACTTTAGTTTTTAGCGTGTATAAATGAATGCAGTTGTTCTATTTGTGGACTTAAATAACGGGAGTCGCTCCTCCGCCTTCTCTGAACCCCATGTTTTATGTAGAAATGTGACACCAAGTGTGGAAAATATAATAAAAGAACAGCGTATGCCAGGCGGCTGACGACCAGCTTGTATAATGCATTCGATACCTCCCAAACACAACACACACAGTGGTGGAGCAATGGAGATCGGGGTGAGGATTACAAAACTCTGTCGGGGAGGTCTACGCACACCCACTACCAACACAGCCAAACGCAACATCTGTTCACTAACTTTCCCGCTCTGTTCGGAACGTGATTTGTAGCGAAATTTTGACACAGTGTTATTAAAAGAAACTGGGAAATATCCTCGTTTGTCAAAATGAAAACCAATTGTTCAGTTGGTCTAGGTACAAACAGTAGGGGCGGTGCGGGGGTATAGGCGCACTTGTCCCTAAACATGGACTTTGACTCCCGTTTGACCCCACCCCAGCACACCACATACACACCCGTTCACACACACCCACCCTCACTGCGCATTTCTTTATTTTAACAAACCCCCATCTAGTGGTTGATTTATACTAAAGAGTAGAATATACAACACGACGACCATAGGCGCCGTTAACAGGGCACTCGTCATTCCTACCAAAGTGTTGGCATGCCGTATACTTAGAGGAAGACTTAGCAGCTCGTGAAATATAGCTATAGCCAGAGCATTTACCAGTTATCCAGAAGTTAATGCTACAGATTTATAAACTGAGAACACATTTCTTTGGTCGTAAGGGGACCTCCCCCTACCTACCCCCCTGAGCCACCTTGGATCCCTGTTGTGCTTCATGCCTTCAGACAGATGTTCACTTGAAATAAAAAATAGGTGTTGCTTACTTCAAAAGAGACCAGAAGATGCCATATGAAAGCACAATTTATCTTTTTTCTGGGAGAGAACCCCCCCCCCCCCCCCCCCCACACACACACACCCACACACCCTTAGCGAAAACCCCTCAAACAAGCCTTCTATGACTGCTAATTTCGTTCAGATGCTGTAGATCCGGTATCTGAATGCAATGCAATGGTGCGATGATCCTAAAAGGCCACTTGTGGCCTTGTCAGCTGTTCATTAGGAACGTGTCCCCTACTTGCCCCCCACCCCTCACGTCCCCGAAACATTTTTTGGTGCCGCCAATGTGTATATATACTACGCAGAAGACAGGGAGGATGTTAATAGTCATGGATCTATCCACCGGGAGCTGATGTTTCTGTTAGTCTCGTATAGAAAAGTAGTATGGTACGCAACGGTATTTTTTTCAAAATACCTTGGAATTCCCTGGTTTTATACCCGATACAGATGGCATTTGGGGACAAAACATTATATACCAGAACACTCTTTGATAAAGGACTCCCCTGTGCATTATTTCCTGGCACATAAAGTTGGAGGTTTGGAATTTGGGAAGTATTTAGGACTAAAAAATAATTTGTAACATTAATTGTAGAGATTTTAAAGTGACAGGGTGGCTTATTGAAGAAAACACAAACAAAATACGCCCATGTGTGTATGCACTTCTTATGGAATTCGGAAAATTTTAGTGGGGGCGTCTGCCTGGTTCGAACCAGCCTGAATCCTCACTATGAATCGTGATCTACAACAGTCTGAAAGGTTGAACTTGAAAGGTGTTAAGGTCTAAGCAAAGATCCCTTAGCATCATCACTGTTCTTCAAGAGGTTGAATGGCAGAGGCAACCCGTGTTGTCGAGAAAAGATATGGACAATGTCTATATCGACAATTTTAAGGATGGCCACATACCTATGACAATACAAAAAATTAATTATTTTAAATATTATTTTTTTTTAATTTGTAAAAAAAATTAACAAACCTATATCGTGTGAACCCTCATTGGAACGAGCTCGTCGAGCTCGTTCCAAAGAGGGGTCACATGATATGGTATTGTTGAAATTGTTTTAAAATTAATATTTCTCAACTGCTGAATTTGCATATTACGCGGATGGATATAACCGATTCGTTAGGTAAAGGATTAAGAACCGCAGACTTCACGCACAATGTCTGGATCACTTGAGAGGAACACATTTTTACAGCAAATCACTCCGCCGTAATAAACCTTGGGCTAAGCCATTCTAACTTACAAGTAATATTCAAAGTCATTGGATTGGCTAGGGTTCAAACCTTCGCCGAAAGAATATTTTGCGGTATTAATCCGTCTAGCGAAAATGCACCAGCCGCATAGACCTCGCGGCTACAAAGAGACCCAAAAGAGGAATGCTAGAACACTGTGGATCGCCGGGTACATGGTTACACAAGAGGGAATTATAGGGTATAACAGGCAAACACTGCCAACGGGCCGGGTGTAACTATGGGGCGAAGGGGTGTGCCCCCTCCCCCCGTCCCCATTCATTTAACCAGTCGGGACATTTTTTCTGAAGTACAATCGTATAGATGTCCATTCGCTTCTGCTAGTAATCATGTAGGCCTATTTGCTATCTAGCTTAGAGTTGATACTTGGACTCATGCTGCTCACTCAGTCGATCCTACAAATGGAGGTCTGTAGTACACGATTGGGGCTGTTGGGGATCCAGCACACCAGTTTAGACTGCAGTACGTGTTAATTAACCCTTTACCTAACATGAAAAGCAGACGACACTTGCAAAAAAAAATTCTTGAATAACTAAAAAAATAATGAAAATTAATTGGCGATTTTTAAGAATAGCGCTGGCCGGTTATGGCCGCTACGTTGGGTAAAGGGTTAAATACGAACTCTTGCATGTAATTATCCACATATAAATTTCCAAGAACTACTTCGTACAATAATCTAGAGCGGCTAATATCTCCAACGAAGTCATGCGATGTAGTTGGAATATTTTAACCCTTTACCTAACGTAACGGCCAAAACCGGCCAGCGCTATTCTCAAAAATCGCCAATTAATTTTCATTATTTTTTTTTGTCTCAAAAACATAGGTTATGACCCCTCGTTGGAACGAGCTCGTCGAGCTCGTTCCAACGAGGGGTCATAACCTATGTTTTTGAGACAAAAAATGAAAAAAATTAGTTATTCAAGAATTATTTTTGCAAGTGTCGTCTGCTTTTCAGGTTAGGTAAAGGGTTAAGGGCAGAAACTCGAGATACCACAGTCTGGAAAATCAGGTTTACACTCCACCATCAATGGGTCACTTTCGCGGTGCCCAGGCCCGTAACTACCGAAAAATATTGGGGGGGGGGGGGGGTATCATCATTCTGCCCTACTGTCAGCGCATATTGCCCTGCATATATATCACCTTTTCACGTGCTTTTAACAGTACATACTCATATGATATCAAGCGCCCTGTAGGGCGGGGCACTCCACACAGGAAGATAAATGAATATATTCTAAATAGAATTGCAGAATTTACAAGGACACCCTGGCCTCCTTTTACACGGGCAGCAGGGCATATGAACTGAGATGGAAGTTGTACAAGACTTATCAGGTATCCAGCGTACGCTAGCTGTTCAGCTCTATTCTGTTAGGCAGGGTAACATGCTGGCAAATAATTTCTTGGCAGGGCAGTAGGTGGACGGTGATAACCTGGTAACCTGTCCTACTCGCTGCACTTCGAACAGAAGATCTGAATTTACGCCCCTGGCGATACCTCTGACAACGCCGGAGAAAGTATATATTCATTTGTGGGAATATACATCACGATGTGGGTAGAATGAAGTCGACCACTACATTTAAGTGCACCCACCAACTACCGACGAATGATGGGGTTACAGATCTAGCTCGGAAGGCATACAAATATGTCTGCTGTTTTTGCTTCCGGAACATGCAGCTGGACTGCTGTTGTCCAACAGCTGTGCGTTTCTGTACATATATAGGCCAACACGTGACTTGTGGTTGAAGAAAACTACAGTTGCAGGCGTGGAGCCGGGGGGGGGGGGGGGCGAAAGCATTTTCCACAGATTGGAGTTAAACTTGTGATGTGAAAATTTTAATAAAATGGGGCGACCTCACTTACCCCGATACATTGTACTCTCTGTGGATGAGCCACAGAGAGTCCGATGTTTCAGGGGTAAGTTATTTTAAAACATGTGTAACTCTCGTCTGCTTGTAGTTTCTATGAAATGCCTATACGATACTTTGAACACTATAATAAAGTATCAGAGTGCTTAGGCATTTTACAGAAAATAGTTGCATGGTCCTGATGTTACAAACCCTATATGTTAAACTGGGCTTATCGCTGTTTAATTTCTGCCAGAATTACATACAGACCTATAATATACATCTGGAAAAAATATGTTTTATCGATCTATTGTGTATGTAAATTATGCTCATTATCTTTATCGATTTATTGTGTATGTTTATTTATTTATTTAGTATTTATTGGTGTTTAAGGACACATACTTATGCACAATGGCTAATCGTGACAGTTTTATGGGTGGAGGAAGCCGGAGTACCCGGAGAGAACCACCGAGCATCGACGAGCAACTGTCAGCTCCTCAACACTCTAACTTTCTTCAAGCTCCGCTCAAGCAGGGTTACAGCGGTTGAAGACATGTGCACCGTCGACGTGCAGTACGCCTTAGTACACGGCGCCATAGTGCCCCCATGTAGGCAATCGGGATAATGTGCCTTGCCCAAGGACACAACGCGAATCACCCCGGACGGGGGTCGAATCGGGACCTCGAGGTAGCATTGAAGTCCAAAAGTTTACCACTGAGCCACCGCGCTCCCGTGTAGGTAACTTTTCACACACAGTAGTGCAAAAGGGCTTATATTTTATATTCTAAATTTCATATAATATTTTCCCAGATGCTACCACAATGTACTCTATTTCATACTCATGATCTTCGATCGCCGCTAAGACCCCCCCCCCCCCCCCCCCCCCCCACCAACAAAATTCCCGGCTGCGGGCCTGAGTTGTGAAACATCTGTGCCGATAGTTTTGTGTGATTTTACAGTATTCATACTTAATGAATAAATCGTCCCCTGAGTTCCAATGTGTACTATGTGCCTATTGGCACATAGAACACATTGAAACTCAGGAGACGAAATGACAGATAAAATTGCCTAATTCGTGTTGACTTCAAACTTAAAAATAGCCGAAAGATCCATCTAGAAACTGGTATTACTGGAATTTCTGCTGTATATTCTCTCTTTTGAGTTAACTTTTGTACATGATGTTTACATATTGTTATATTTTGTTCTGCCTTTTGTAATCTATTAGTCTTTGTACAGGAGCGGAGGGTTTTCTAAGTTGTCAGCACTTGTCCTCCAATCCTGATTTGCATTGTTGAATGGCAAATAAAAATATGTTTAATCTAATGAATAACTCGTCCCCTGAGTTCCAATGTGTTCTATGTGCCTATTGGCACATAGAACACATTGGAACTCAGGGGACGAAATGACAGATAAAATTGTCTAATTCGCGTTGACTTCAAACTTAAAAATAGCCGAAAGATCCATCTAGAAACTGGTATAACCTGTCGTGTACCTAGAGGATTCTCCTTACTATTAATAGATCACAAATAATACATAACCGTTACTTTATTTATAAACGACGTCATTAATCCACATTTTTATTGGATGCTATTTTCATAAGGCAAAGAAGCTTGTCGATTCCCCACTGAACGATTGGTTAAGTATAGTCTATTTTTATAACATCAATAAAACGTCATTCTGTACAATTCACGTGTATATAAATCAAAGATTGCACCATTCTCTACAAACACTCATCAAGATAAAATGTAGAACAAATTAATACTGAGAAATGATTTGAATTTCTTCACGCAAGATATTAAAAGATAGAAAAGTTCAGGAGTCTCGTTCAAGTAATCTGATGATAGAAATCAAGATGCATCGTAAACACCACAATCGATCGCGAAATCGAAAGCGGGTTTCATCGTCTTCAAGACAGCGTTCCTTGTCAACTTCGACTTTCTGGGCAAACGTTTTCTCATCGACCAAGCCTCATCACTGGGTCTCTAAGGTTCAGCCTCAACACGACGATAAGGCTTTTGGACAACTCTACCTTCCACAATGGGGAGAAAGATACAAACGTCGCCAAGAATGTCCAATCAGTGACTTCGAAGGCGGAAGGTACAAAGCAACATTCGCCACCATGTAATTTCTACATTGGTGATAACTTCTCTGTCAAGTTGAGAATAAACCACTGGTTCGAATTTAACAAACTTGTAACCGTGAACAACAGCACCGGAGGGATAGTGCACTGCGACTTCAGTCCCCTCAGGAAGGTGAAAAACATGGCATTATCGACAGCTGGGGAGAAACTGCGAGATGAGCCGAATGCTGGAGGGAATTCT
Source organism: Pictodentalium vernedei (assembly GCA_031216915.1). Lineage (NCBI taxonomy): Eukaryota > Metazoa > Mollusca > Scaphopoda > Dentaliida > Dentaliidae > Pictodentalium > Pictodentalium vernedei. The sequence goes on along the minus strand of CM062292.1, from coordinate 260,265,418 downwards.
GTGTTATCTGAGGTGATGTCATTTGAGATGATGCGCACATGCTTTGGAGCCACGTTACTAAAGGTAAGTTAATTTGTAACTAACCGTATACAAACCGAGAGCGTGGACGGGCCCCGAGATAATGTGTGGAACGGGTGTTACGGGCCCTGCGAGCGCCGTCCTATCTAAGCGATAAGCGGATGGTCTGGGTATCCTCGCCCAGCAAATATTTTTAAACTAGTGCTAGGAAAAGCATTCTCCTGCATTTTCGTGACAATATCTACTCAATTATTTCCTTACAATTTTGGTAATTTATTACCTGTGTTCCTGTGTGTATGGTTCATTGTTTCTCTCCGAAGATAATCGTGACCACCACGATGAACAGAAGACCGGTAGAAAACCAACAAACTGGAACAAGTGTTTTTTTTTATATGAATGGAACCTGGTCAGTAATGCAACAACGTACTATTCCCAGTTACACCGGCGTCGGAGGCCCGTACCAAACGCCTTCCCATGAATTTCAGCTTTTTAAAACACCAAGAATCCCGGGTTACTAACGAGTCCCGGGCCCCGCGACAGTTGCCCACTTACCCCCTCTCGGTGGTAATGACCAGTGGTTGCGCGTCATTTTTTCATGTGTGGATTGATGAGCAACAAATTCTACATTTTGATTCATACAGTTTGTATGTGGGGCAGGTGGGGGGGGGGGGGGGAACTATATTTTGGATGGCATACCCGCATACCTTCTCCCACAGCTCCGCAACTAATCCAAATCGAAGCAGCGAAGCTGCACTTTTTGGTCGTCACTTCTACACCTCACTTCGACACTGGGAAGTGTGGAGTGTGAGTAACGACTGGAATAGTCCAAACGTGGCCTGAAAGTCCGTAATATATTTTTTGGGTTTGGTACGTCCTTTGAAAGGACGTACCAAACCCAAAAATTATATTACGGACTTTCAGGCCATGTTTGGACTACGACTGGAGGGTCCTAGTTAGAACTACTAACTGACTATCGTCTCGGACTCACAAGACAAATTCTTGATATTCGTTTGTTGGTTAAGTCTGTTCAGTTTGTTCCCTTGGAAAACACATCGGTAGAATATCATCCTTCGAGTGATAAGGTATGAAATGACCATATTCCTACGATACGAAGTAACTGACTCTGTATCATTTGAAACTTAAGTAAGTCCAATAGAGGTTTTGATTTTTAAAATTCGGTTTCGGTTCGGGTTCAGAAAAAACTCGTTTTCGGTTCGGTTTTCTGAGTGTTAAGAACAGATAGTAAACAACACTTCAGGCTCCTTAATATGTGAAAAATTCGCCACAGTTTCTACTACACCACTGGCCACAAAAGTCATGTATGTATAATGCGTTGGGTTTAGCCTAACTTCCCTTGGGGGATCAGTTGTTAAGACTATTCAGTAAGAAAAAAACATAAATCAGTGTAACAAATCAGTAAGGTTCATCTAACTATGCTGTGTTCTAATTGTTACATTTTCTCCCTTATCGACTCGTCCGGTGGATGAGTCAATAGGGGAGAAAACGTGGTAATGAGAACACGACGTATTCGCCCCTTTGCAGGATAGACTAACTAACGAGAGTCCATAGTCGCTAGTCCAGTTCCCTTCCGGGAAAGTAGTTTGATCAGTTTATGTGCAAACACAGTAAAACCGTTCAGCCGGCCTTTCATGGGTCTTGTGGGTTTTTTTTGCCTCAAAAAGCGGAACAGAACCACAAAGCCGAAAAACCACCCAACCTTATTCGCCACAAGCGATAGTGCGCATCCGTACTCCGGTACGAGCTCTGCCAGCTCGTTCAACAAAAAGTGACATAACTTGTTCTTTTTGAGTCTGAACGCGTCGTTTTTGGTTTTACATGAGGAATTTGAGACAGTTCTGGAAATACACCCTTGGTAAATGGTTTAACGTATTTATAATAGTGAAAGAGAAAAAATAATTTTGTGTTTGAATCATTAATTTTGCGGTAATTATGTGTTGTCAGTTAACTGCTATAAGTTGTAGGCAGTGACTGGTGATAGCAGAATGGAAGCGAGTGAAGAATCTCTAAATATGTTAAACGTTTGCTCGGGTGACGAAAATGAGGCGATTGTTCCGTTGAAAATCTTTCGCCTATAAATGTAAAGTCGTTGAAATTCCAATGCTTTCAGTCAACAAATAATGTTCACTCCTTTCGCGACAGCGAGTGATACTTCCTTTTGCTGGAGTCAGTTTTGCGAATGTGAGTGAGAGAGATCGTTGGCCTTTTCTACAGACCACTGTAGAGACATGTAGGTATTTCAAACTCTTTATCGATTTACGGTCATGCTGTAATCCCAAAACGTAAGTGACGACCTTACTTGATCGAGGTCACTGGGTTCATTCCAACGAGAGGTCTTGAGCTATGGACTGGAAAGCACGAAGCAATTTATTTATTTGGGAGAAAGTATTGAAACTATTGTGAACAACTTGTGTCAGGCAAAGTCAATTGATGGTTTCTAAATTCTCTTTCAGACTGAGATGGAGGTTAATTATTTCCCGGAGGGAGGATCAATCACTGATTACATGTGTGAGATGTTCGGGTTACCACTCGGAGTGTCGGTCACAAGAGCCATGAAGTACAAAGGGGAGTATGTCGACGAAGACGCAGTCAAATTACTGAACAAAAAGCTGAAAGGTGAGTAAAAATGAAGTGTCCACTGCCTTTGATATAGATTAAGCAAATCTACAATGATACTCGGTTCAACTGACTTTCAACGCAGATGGTTTTCTATTGTTGAGCTGCTCTAAACATGTTAAAATGATTGAGGTGTGTGTGGGGGGGGGGGGGTTATCGCTGGGATAATGACTGATGAACATGATGGGTTTTAACTTTGAACTGATCAACAAGCCAGAAGGATTTTAAAATAGAGTTATCTCCCTTTGATCACAAAAAATGAAGGATTTCAACACGCGATTTTTTTTTTTTTTGAGTCAAACTTATCATTTCGGAAACATCAACCAACGCACAGAGGTAAGAGTTGATAGAGGGAGCATGACGTTTTCCGAGTTGATACGAGTGCATCCTCACCGCTTACTTAAGCTCGATTTAATACCCTTCCCACCACCACCACCACCACTTCTTCTCCAACACATACATATTTTGGAGTGCAAATGACGCCTGATTTTACAAACTTATGTAAAATCTCTGTCCGTCCAGAAACAAATATCAAGCTTATAATAGTCCTACAGGAAGCATTACATTTTAAATCTTTTTTTGTGTTCAAACATGCCTTTTTGTAGAGGTTGCGCAAAAACCGTTAAGGCTCTAACCCTTTACCTAATGAATCGCTCGGATCCGCCAGCGTAATTTGCAAATTCAGCAGTTGAAAAAATATTATTTTTCAAAAAATTTCAACAAAACCATATCATGTGACCCCTCTTTGGAACGAGCTGGTGGAGCTCGTTTCAACGAGGGGTCACATGATATGGTTTTGTTGAATTTTTTTTTAAAAAGTTAAAAAAATGGTATTTAAAATAATAAATTTTGATATCGTCTGCGTTGGGTAAAGGGTTTTTTATACGATAAGTAATCCAGTACATTCTGATTTTTGCAGGAGTCATCCAGTCGAGCAGAAACACATTAGACAAATGGTCGAAACAGATTTTGCACGTGTGGACAACATCGAGTCACGTAACCAATGTCATCATCAAGATGTATCACACTTTACCAGAAAGCGTACGATCAAACACCGTGGTACTCGTTACGACAGCCCCACAGTCGGATTTCATCTTCAAGAACAAATGAGTCGACTCCAAATATGTTTGCAAATCTTACAGAATGATTCTGGGCAAAGAGACATATAGCTGTCAACTACAATCCTAATTTGCCAGAATCCAAAACCAGAAGCACTGCGCTTTGAGTCAGCAGAAACGAGCCAAATGGGAAGCTGCTCGAGCATTCTGGACTGTCTGGGCTGGCCGTAGGTAACACGTGGTGCCACAACTACAGACATCGTAAATACGAGATAGAGAGATGGCTTCTTTGCTACGAAAATTGTCAGATTTAATTGTACGTTCAAATGTACTATAATTTTGAGAGCTTTGTAGTTGGAAAGGTTACCAGGGATATGTTGGTTTTATGAATATAACTTTCAATCACTCATTGGAACGAGCTCCACGAGCTCGTTCCAATGAGGGTCGAAAGCTATATTTTTAATAAAACATAAACTCTGCATTCCATTGTTGTGTCTAGCATTGAGTGGATTTGACCGATTTGTTCATTGATGGTTTAAAAACTCAAACTTTAAAAACAAACGTATCCACACGTAAATGAACTTCCAACTAAATCTTCTTGGTACGTGTACCTTATGTTCAGCTCCTGCTGTCGTTATTTCTTCGACGTTTCTTGTACGTGTATACAAAAAAAAGTCATCTCAGATTGAGATAAAGGGTTAGTGCGCATGATCGTCATTTGTATTGACTAGCTGTTAAAATGTTGTTCTCAACTTGGCAGAGAATTTGAAGAGAATGAAGCTAATATTACTGAAGTAGATGTGTTAGTTTTTGATTTTCGTCACGCTCATTTAATTTATAAATTGGGGCTTATTCTATCCCACCATTGCCCATCACTGCACCCTAGCTACAAAATAGGATTTCTTTTACAAAAGTAATTGCATGCTACATTCTAACAACGTATATTTACTTAATAGTCTTTCCCATCAATTTTAGCCATCCCTGGTCATCTACGTCAGATTGTCATTGCATCATTACTTATAGGCCTCTCTTAATTACCTACAAAAAAATTCACAAACACACACACGATCACGGAATATCAGAAAATGTTTGCTTTTGAAATAATAGACAGTGTACCCTTTCTTGACTGATATTGTCATTAAAATCGACTTTCGGTAAAGTTATCTCCCCTGAAATTATTAAAGGTCCAATGACATCAGTTGAAAATAAAGCTAAGTTTTCTCTTGTTACTTTTAAAAAGAAAATAACGGACAGCTCACGGGACCACCGGGCAACGGTGAGCAACTGTCAGACTCCCCAACGTACTAACTTTACAAAAGCAGGGTTAGCATTGGTTGAAGACAAGTGGACAATCGACGTGCAGTACGCCTTAGTACTCAGCGCCACTGTGCCCCCCCCCTCCCCCTCCCACACGTGAGGAAGGTCCAATTAAGAAGCAAATAATTGTTGAGAAAATCTATGACATCACTAGAAAATAAAGCAAAGTTTTTGTTTGTTACTTTTAATAAACGAAAAGAACAGACAGCTCCCTGAGCTGTCTGTTGTTTTCGTTTATTAAAAGTAACAAAAGGGAAACTTGGCTTTTTTGCCAAACAAATTAGAATCAACTCGTTCACAAATAATTCGTCATTAAGAATATCTACCAGTATGTATTACACCAACCAACACTAAGTTTTCACTTTCCTCTGTGTTTTGCGAATGTGCTTTTACAAAAATATTCGCGATGGCTCAGTGGTAGACTGTTGGACTTTTATGCTAGAGGTCCCGAGTTCGATCCCCGTCTGGGACGACCCGCGTTGTTTCCTTTGGCAAATCACTTTATCCCGGTTGCCAACAAGGGGACAAGATGACGCCGTATACTAAGGCGTACTGCACATCAACGGTGCACATGTCTTCAACCGCTGTAACCCTGCTTGGGTGGAGCTTGAACAGAGTTAGAATGTTGAGGAGCTGACAGTTGTTCGTCGATGCTCGGTGATTCTCTCCGGGTACTCAGGCTTCCTCCACCCGTAAAACTGTCACGGTCGCGATTAGCCATTGTGCATAAGTATGTGACCTTAAACGCCAATAAATAATAATAATAATTTACAAAAATATTCAAGTTCTTCTTGTTCTCGGGAAAAACTAAATAACAAATGTCACCTCCAAGACTTTTATATTAATGGTAAAAACAATTTGTGTATTATATATCACGATGCGCACACTGTAGATACAATGAACAGAAAAAAGTAACAGAACATGAAAAGATGATGAAAACGCTGTGTTCTTATTTTTAAAAAGGGGATATCACAGAGAATAATAGTCAAACGTTCAAACTCATTGGGAAAAATTATAAAAAAGTCAGGAATATGCATAAAGTTTGTAAAATGATGCGCATCGATAATACCAAATTACTAACATTTCGAATTGTAATCTTTATAAGAAATTCCGAAACTCTTTTTGTTAACCCTTCACCCAACGCAGACGATTTCAAAATTTATGATTTTAAATATCATTTTTTTTCAGAAAATTTCAACTAAACCATATCATGTGATCCCCTTTTGGAACAAGCTCGACGAGTTCGTTCCAAAGAGGGGTCACATGATATGGTTTTGTTGAAATTTTTCGAAAAATAATATTTTTTCAGCTGCTGAATTTGCATATTACGAGGGCGGTTGTGGGCGATTGGTTGGGTGAAGGGTTAAATTTACTGACTGTTTTAGAGAATTAAGGGGAGCAAACTTTCCCGTATTTCTCTTCCAGGTACAGTTTGGCTTCTCTGTTTTCAAAATTTGAATCGTTTTATATAAAACTGCATGTGCGAATACTATGGCGGTCATGTGCAAAGAAATCGCTGGGGTATCCGCATTGCCCCTCTCATTTTCCAAACGAGCTCGTTCCAATGGGGGGTCATAACATATGTTTTTGAGGCAGAAAAATGAAAAAAAAATAATTAATGTAATTATTGTATAAAAGGTTTGTACACTCTAAAAATCAGTTGGGTTTAAAATTAACCCAAATCAACTGGGATGTGTGAATATGAACCCAGTTGTCAGACAATGGGACCCTTCGTATTCACAACTGAATTCATTCGTCCTATCTTATCCGGTTTAGGGTCAGGAGATGGACTCAGACTGAAATTGATCTGTAGTTGAATTAATAGTTATGTGATGAATGTCACAGCCAACCCGCCGTATTATGTTCCTGTTTTTTTTAACAAGTCTCCTCCTCATTCCTCATGAATCGCCTGTTCGTTTCTCGCCTGACTTTGTTCATGGCGTCTTACATTCACACCGCATTGTTCGCTCAATTTTATTTTTTATCTAAAATTATTGTTTTACTAAGAATTTTTATTTGCAACATGTCCATTTACAACATGTAGATTTATACATCGTGTCAGTATTTTTCATAAATAAAATGTTTTTTATTGTTTTGATGAAAACTAGTGTGCTGTGAGATTTTCCCCCACCTCTTCCTACAAATAGTTTTAAATCCACACATTCACCCTCACATACTCACCCCGACCACACATCCACACAAATAAGGAATGAGTGCTCTTTGTTGCATTCAATTCGGTAAATTTATAACATAGGGAAGTAACTGTTGCACTTTCATATTTTTATTTTTCATAACAACCATATATGGTTGCGCGATGGATAATATAGAAAAGGACTACTCAATCTTATTTGCCCACACTACCTAGACTTCTCCATTGCACAATATCACAAAATGTTATTTTCCCCGAGTATCTTGAGATTAAATGTGCTACGACAAACTAACTCAGGGGAACAGAGCACACGATAACCTTTTGGACACTCATGGTATATTCCCTGTCAGCCCAGATCCATCAACTAGTAGAGTCTATTATTATTATTATTTATTTATTATAATTTATTTAAGAATTGAATGCAATTTTTATAATCTTTATTGGAGTTTGAACGTGTGGGAATGGGTATAAATTCATACAATTTGTACCCATTCCCACACGTCCATACTCCAATAAAGATTATAAAAATTGCATTCAATTCTTATAATTACATTCCGTAACTGTTTAAACTACTTTTTACCAAACAACAAAGCAGAAAGACGAAATAAAACATGTACGAACGAACGAGGCGAAAAACCACCCTCACACAAAAGACAAAGCACACAACTCTGATTTTTAATTTTCACAACTTTAGAAATGGAAACGAGTATTTGAGTAACGGGCTTTATGCCACAGTTGGGAAATGTCACCAAAGAAACAGCAGCGGAGTTGATCACTGCGAGAGGCGATAAAAGTTAAAAACCCGCCCAAACACCACCCGAATTACATTCTGTCAGCTGCGCTTTACCGTAAATGCGGGTCAAAGTTCGACAAAATGTATTCATTGGAAAATGAATTACAATTGGTCATGACGTTTTCATCCAGCTGACCAATCGGAATTGAGTATTTGAACCCAAAACGTATAACTACATTAACAATGCAATTATTAAGGTTTAACGACACTTTAACAGCCAAGGTCATATCGTGTCGGTGACAGTTTTACGGGTGGAGGAAGCCGGAGTACTCCGAATGAACCATCGAGTGACGATGAGCAGCTACCAGCTCCCCAACATCGTAACTCCGCACTGCAGCACAAGCAGGGTCTGAATGGTTGAAGACATCCGCTCCATCGACGTGCAGTGCGCCTTAGTACACGGCGTCACCGTGCCCCCATGTGGACAATCTAGGTTAAGTACCTTGCCCGAGGACACAGCGCGGGAGACCGAATCGGTCGCTCAGACGGTCACCCATCCAAAGATTAACCGAGCTCGACGTTGCTTAACTTCGGTGATCTTACAAGAACCAAAACGCCACCGCGCCCCCTAACTTGTAGAGTCTATATTCGTTACTTGGAGAAGACCAATCAATATTTTCAACGTGCAGCCTTGGTGCTACACGTTGAAATCTTGATTGGCCCACCACACAAATTCACTAAGCAACTACATACTTTATTGATTGAGGTCGTATCACGACCCTGGGCCGTAAAAGCGGCCTTTCGTGTTCAAAGGGTTAATCCTACAAAACAGTAGGCACAGTAAAACAATTTCTTAGAAACATTCTGTAACATTTATAAATTAAACTGGTAGAATGGTGCAAATCCAAATTTAGTCCCATCTAGGAACATCTGGTCGTTAGCCCCTCCCCCACTCCCTTTCATAGAAGAGTAAGGATGAGAAAATAACCACATGGTCCTAGTTAGGACTAGCCCAAATTTGGACTTAATAATAATCGCTACTGTGCCGCAGTGAAGAAAATCCTAAGCCAGAATTTGAAGAGTACCTTGATTGTACCTCTGAGGGGTCGCTGCTTTTCAACTAGGGTTGGGGTTGGGGTGTTGGGACTTCGGGGAGTAAGTGGGAAAGACGGTGAAAGTGGTGCCAAATGTTTTACTTACAACATTTTCTTTAGAATGTCCATAACATCAGTCTGATAGAAAATGAATCAATTGGTTTATTGTTTATTGATGTTTAAGGTCACATATTCGTGCACAATGGCTAATCATGACCGTGACAGTTTTACGAGTGGAGGAAGCCGGAGTACCCGGAGAGAACGACGAGCAGCTGCCAGCTCCCCAACATCGTAAGTCCGCACTGCAGCACAGGCAGGGTTAGATTGGTTGAAGACATGCGTACCATCGACGTGCAGTACGCCTTAGTACACGGCGTCATCGTACCCCCACGCGGGCAATGGAGATGAAGTATCTTGCCCAAGGACACAACGCGGTTGCCGCAGGAGGGATTCGAACCGAGGGAATCAATTGGAGAATAATGGGAAGTGCATGGAATGGAAGAATGAAGGATATATGTTTTTGAGTGACACAAAAGACAGGGTTAGTATGTCGATCACTGCATTTTGGAAGAATGAGATACGGGATACCATCAAAGATTTCGTGACATGGTGCTGGGAGGAGAGAAAAAGCGTTGGTGTGGGTTGATTTGGGACTACATTGGTAACAAGGTCCCTTCCATCTGACAACCGTAACAAATCAGCGACAGGCTGAAGTGTTATTATATTATTATATTCCTAGTAGATGCTTGTTATTTGGCTATAATCAAATTATATTCGGTTAACCCTTTACCAAACATGAAAAGCAGACGACACTTGCAAACAAAATTCTTGAATAACTGATGTTTTTCATTTTTTGTCTCAAAAACATAGGTTATGACCCCTCATTGGAACGATCTCGAGGAGCTCGTCCCAAAGAGGGGCTATAACCTGTTTTTGAGACAAAAAATGGAAATATAATGGAAATTAATTGGCAATTTTTGAGAATAGCGCTGGTCTGTTTTTACCGTTACGTTGGGTAAAGGGTTAATATTGGTCAGTTTTATCAAAATGTATTTGAGAGTGCCTCTTGGCACTCTAAACTACATTGTAAAAAACAAAGTTGGTGAGAAACAAATTCTGCCTACCAAAAATAATCTAGCACCCGCAAGTTAAATAGTTTGCTGTGTGAGAAAATAAAACATGTGAAAACACACAACGTGGTGTGTAATCCGACAAGCCGTGATAGACATCAGCTTGTATTCCAACTTCCTGGTTGAGTAAAACGTGAGAACCTTACCAACAATATTATGGGGTACACAGAAGAGTGTCATTCTGAGAAGATTGTGAAAGAATCCCCTTTCTCGATCACTTTTGTCAAATTACAGGTTTTTTGAAGGGATGTCCTCTCCTCCTCTTGGCTTGGGTGTTTTCTGTTTTCTTTTTTATTTCGAGGTGGGTGTTGTGGAGGCTGCTGGCTCCCTACACGTTTAATCTGCCGTTGGGGGAAAAGGAAGATGTCATGTCAACTCTCTCTGCACACAATGGTATAAGAACATGAGGTGTTAGAAAAGATGCAATTGTTTCCTTCAGCATCTATTACAAGTGGATATCATTAATGTTTCCTGTTGTCTGTCGCACGTCTGTCTAGAATATATTTAACCCGTTACCCGTCATAATAGACAAAACACATCACACTTATTCACAAAAAAATTCCTTTCAAATTTTATTACCTTTTCAATTTCATTTCCGTCACCCAAAACGCTCATTTCATTTAGGGGTCGTAAACTATGTTTGTGAGGCAAATAAAAGGAAGAACATTGCTAGTTATCTAAGACTTTTTTGTGAGTGTCAACTGTTATTCATGTTGAGTAAATTATTAAACACGACCTCTGTGAGTTGAAAGACTGTGCGATCAGACAAACGGATTTAAGACATTAGTTCAAATCTGAACTCAGCCGAAGTTGACATTCAATCTGAACCCGGAGATCTATCAATGGAAACTTTGCTTGTTTTCAAAATAAATTTCAAAGAAACCGTTTCTGTTGGGTACATTGTACACCGTTTGAGGTGGTAAGAAATTGCTTGGGGCAACTGGAATTTGTTTCCGATCCACCGTTCAGAAATGGGTTCGACACAGGGTGGTGTTTGTATGTAACATACCGAGAACGTTACCGCTTACAGTTTTGTTTTTTTCAGATTAAGGTGTCTCGATCCACGTCCCTGTCCTTCATATTTCTAGTCGACTGACCAGGAAATACTAATTTTCGATAGATATCTCAATAGCACTGGAAGCACGATTCGTTAAGAATATCAAGGGGAGTAATTCATAGACCACTGTCCTGATGGGCATCAGTTTTTTTTCAAACGCAGTAACAACTTACACCAGCGTTGTTGGCGAGAGGAATTTGGGATCCATCCGGCTGAATTGTGTTACGATTATATTTTAATTATTACTGAATTTAATTTTCAAAAGTTCGCTCCACGTCCCTATTTAATTCAAAAGTTGACACGAAATGTTTTGTTTATTGCACTACTTTTGGGTTGTTCGTTCGGGCAGTCACGGACAAGTTAAAATACCACCACATACTTATTCAAGCACGATTCAAGCTGTTAATACATTACCTTACACGAACAGAACAAGACACTTGCAATAAAAATTCTTTAACAACTAAACAGTTTCATTTCTGCCTCAAATATATATCTTATGACCGCCCCAATGCCGTCACTGGTACGAGCATAACCAGCTCTTTCAAATGAGGTGCCATAAGCAATGCATTTGAGGCAAAAAATAAATCAAATGACGAAATTTTAATGACGAGTCTTGTGGATAGCGCTGAAGCCCATCCTTTCGAGATTTTTGGGAAGGTGCCTATATAAAATAGCTACTAAACTCAAATTCGTGTATTTTTGTTAATATAATCGATATATAATAATTTGGCATTATCTGACATGATTACTAACTGGTAGAGTACTAAAAAAGTTTTAGTCGTCAAAATTTGTTCACCTGAACTGGCCTTGTAACCATTTATGGGAGAGTGCCTCTGGGCACTCTCCCATAAATTGTAACAAGGCAATTGTATACAGATTAAATAATGACACTTCAAAGATAATATGAAGCACACCTACAGAAAGAATATGAAACCTCTAAGATGTGGTATTTATACTTAAGAATAAAACCCAAATATTGACTTCCAGCACTTGGCATCAACAATAAAAATCAACAAACGCCAGTTGAAAAGGGAGCACGATGGCTCCGTGGTTACGGCACTCGACTTCAAACCGATCCTTCGTCGGGGGTAACTGCGTTGTGTTCTTAGGGAACGCACTTCATCCCAACTGCCTTCGTCGGGCTCTGTGGCGCTATGTGCTAAGGCGTACTGTCGATGGTTCACTTGTCTTCAGCCCCTGCTAACTCTGCTTGTGTGGACTTAGCACGCTAGGGAGTCTCACAGTTGTTCGCCGCTGCTCAGTGGTTCACTCATGGTACTCCGGCTTTCTTCACCGGTAAAATTGTCCGACAAGAGGTGATCCTGGCTGTCGAAAGTGTCGTTAAACCCCAATAAAAAAGTTGAATAAAAGGACTGGAAAACTTCAACGGTCATGTATAAATAACACAATTGATAAGTTCATGACTTCCCTGTATACAAAAACATGAAAGAGCGTCAAGGACTTGTTGTTAATTTGTCACCCATTGGCTATCCAGTGGACCCAGGTGGGTGATCAAACTTTTATTATTTTAAATTTTAGTTCATGCACGGGTTAATGAACTGATCAAGACTGATTTCGTAATTAAGAAGACGAGATCAATAAATTGAGCAGGATCTGTCAGTGAAAATTGTATGTGTTTTTGTATACATATACTTAAGAATAAAGCCCAAATATGGGCTTCCACCACTCGACATCAACAAAAAAAATCAACAAGCACCAGTCACTGAAAATTGTATGTGTTTTTCACTCACCAAAAGCTGTTGTTGCAGTGGTTGCTATAGACAAAACCCTGGAACAATGTTGATACCACAATAAGAAAAAGACAGCAGGTGTATACCAGAGGCTATCAAATTGTAAGTGTTCAAAAATGATTATATATAAATATATCTCTGTAATTTCCCTCTAAGACGATCATGTCGGTAGATGAAAATCATTGACCAAGGACAGGAACTCCAAATTTGGTGTGTGTCTGGGAAGGGGCGGGAGTGCATACTAACTACAGTTAAAACTAGATGTCCTGTCTCGAACTGTGCGCTTATCTAGGCTTAATTGCGCATAGGGATTGCGCGCAATTGTCTTATCGAATGGCAACCAAATCACTACAAGTTCTCCTGATTACTCATAGCAAACACAGGCAATGTTTCTGCCAATGGACATCTGGGTTACCCGGAGGTCTATTGGCTGAAACAGTGCTTGTGTACAGGCCATATGTACAGAATTTGATAGCCTTACTATGGTCATAACACGTAGATTAACGCGCAGATCGACGAGCTATTTGTGCGCATTTCATGACAGGACATCTAGTTTTAACTGTAGCACAACATTTAGTGAAATGTGGGTGGGGTCCCTAAACTAAAATTGAAGGTCCTGGGGTGGTGGATCTTCGATATGGGCAGATGCAAAAAAAACCCTGACACATCTTCCTGTAAATGTTTATGCACCCCCCCCCCCCCCCCCATGGGTATATCACAGGGTAGTTTAATACGGTATTTCCATCGTAATGTTTTACGGTAGAAGTACTGGTAGCTTGCCAGTACCTTTACCGTGTTTGTATGGTAATTGTTTGCAGTGCAGATGGAGATGTAGACTTAGCCACAAGTCTATGGACACATCCGCCTTGCTTCCGTCGAGCTTGTTTCTTATTTCTAGGAGAGGGAATCAAATCCCTTATGTCGTTCGAACGTTATTAATAAGATTGGGAACACAAGAGTGCGCTGTCTCATGAAATGTTGAGCAGTTGACACCTGAGAAATAAGATAGCAAAATGGAAATGGCGCATGAAAAACGGCCGTTTATTTATTTTATTTTATTGGTGTTTAAAGTCACATACTTATGCACAATGGCCAATCATGACCGTGGCGGTTTTACGGGTGGAGGAAGCCGGAGTACCCGGAGAGAACCACCGAGCAACGACGAGCAGCTGCCAGGTCCCCAACATCGTAACTCCGCACTGTAGCACAGGCAGGGTTAGATTGGTTGAAGACATGCGCCCCATCGACGTGCAGTACGCCTCAGTACACGGCGTCATCGTGCCCCCATGTGGACAATCGGGGTTAAGTGCCTTGCCCAAGGACACAACGCGGGAGTCCGAGTCGTCCGCTCAGACGGCCACCCATCCGAGGATTAACCGGGCTCGACGTTGCTGAACTTCGGTGATCTGACGAGAACCGGTTACCACAACGCCACCGCGCCCCCGAAAAACGGCCGTGAGAAATGGACAAAGGTTGCGCTCATGTACTTCGTGTCCCAAATCTCCCCGTTTTCGATTTGAATTCCTGCAGTGACAAGAATGTTATTAGAAATTAAATGGTGATACAAAGGCTGAAAAAATTTCCTCATTGGAAGAGATTTACATAAAAAAGATAGCTCACCTTAATTTCCTAAATCCGTCAGTAAATTTAACATTCAGGGTATGGACATTTCATATAAAAATTGAAATGTCGAAATGTTAACGAACTTGTATCGTCGATTTGCTTATCGTTTCACAAACTTCAGAAATTTCCTACCGAATAGTAAGAAAATATAGAAGCTGCCCTTTTACAATTTTGTTCCTAATCAGTTTGAACGTTTGACCACTTTTCTCTGTTAAAACTAATCACACTATCCTCTCCGTTAATGCGAAAGTCTGGGGGTGGAATTTGCTAATTTGTTTCCAGGGAAGAATAAAAAAAAAACCTTCTAAATTACCGTAAACACACATTCGCTAAACATAGAGCCAAAATGGACACTTACTGGGTGTTGGTAGGTGAAATACTGATAGATATTCTTAACCCTTTGAACACGGCTTGTATCTTCCATATCAGTTCAATAACAGCAATTGGAAGAGTCCACATTTATTATTTGGAGGTAGACCAATCAATATTTTCAAGTGCAGCCTTGGGGCTGCACTTTGAACATATTAATTGGTCTACCCCACACATTCACTCAACTGCTATCCTACTTAAGGAAAGTATGACGTAGTTGCTTCTACTTAGCTTGCCATAAAAAGCCAAGTTTCCTTTTGTAACTTTTAATAAACGAAAACAACAGACAGCTCCGGGTACAGTCTGTTTTTTCGTTTATTAAAAGTAACAAAAGGAAACTTGGATTTATCATAACATAGGTGTTGTCTCAGCAATTACTTGCTTGTTAATTGGACATTCTTCTTTCGTCTAATAATTCCAAGTCAGATAAATTTAAAGTCGATTTTCATGCCGTTATAAGTCAGGGATGATGGACGTGGTTAACACAGAAATGTCATGTTGACTCGTTGGCCAATTAACATAGTGATATTTTAATGCAATGTACGTAGATTTGTCGTCAAACACACATCGTATGATCAAACGTTACGACTGTAAAGTAAAGGTTCCGCTCCACAGTTTCGCACTAATGCACAGGGGAGAAATTCTAAACATAGGGCATATGTTGAAACTAAGGCCATGTAAAATAGAGATATATTTTTATTATCAGATAAATGATTACATTAGGTTTTTTGTTGGACAAGAGAATTTGAAGTTTTGGTCCCAAAGTTGGAGTCTGATACATAGGGGTAAATTACCAGATGAATTATGGGAAACAGTGGCTTCGAAAAATTGGCTATTTTTTTAAAATGTAATTTTTACACGGGTTTGTTACCAGATAGGTAACTGAAAAAGGAAACGGAAACATATAACATTTTTTTTGCATTTTAGAAACAGGGGATGCTCTGTTCCAGGGGTGGGTAGGTGAGGTTGGTGGCAAAATTCTGCTCTTGAGGCTGCTAGGTGGCTGAAAATGACTGGTTTCGGCATTTTTTCATGCAATTTTTCAGGTTGAAGTCTGGCCTTTGACAATAAATTATTCCACCCACATTCAGATTGTTTATTTCTACTTAGTCAGATAGTGTTATATGTTTTTTGTGGATTTGGGAAATGTAATACATGTTATGAGTTTGATAACTAAGCTACAGAATATTTGCATTTGAAGAGAGTATATGGCATGTCATATTTGAAAATGCCTGGAAAACTGTGGAGCGGAACCTTAAAGAGCATTCTGCCGTCGGTGTCAATTCTTGAATCAGGAAGTTCCTTATTTGTGTTTGAATTATAAATATACCATTTTTCAAAAAACTTTTCATTATTTCTGGTTTGTGTGCAATTGTTTGTAGTAGTTAACATTCATCAAGTGATATCTCAGCACAACTGGATGGAAATAAGTGGAAATTCGGAGAAATTTATTGATGTAGCCTAATTTCGCACTTGTTTTGAATTTTTGTCAAGATTTCGAAAACATTAAGGTAGATCACTGCCTTTCCTAAACACCAAGCCTTGTATTCATGGCAAATATATGCAGTTATGGACAGCCTGGTTGTTATTGTTGACCAGAGATTTGCAGTCATGGTGTCTACTTTTTCATTTTGGTCATTGGTGTCATGTCTGTGTATCATCCGTCCGTCAAGCTGTTTACGCTTTTATATCTAGAGAGCAACAACCCCCCCCCCCCCCCCCCCCACACACACACACACCCAAGCTATGGTTATCACTGCTTATTGTTTACATTTTGATTGTATTTAACAGTGTTATTGGCAGAACCTGGTTAGTCAATGTGGCTGGTGGTAATAACAAAAAATGCTCTCTGAAGTGGCTCAGAGAAATGTGTGGGCTGATGTGGTGTGGTGTGGTCTGGTGTGGTTGTGGAAATCAGACAAAAACTGGCTGCAAAAGCTATTCGGCAATCAGAAAGGCCATGCTGTATCTTTTTACTGGTTGAAAATAGAGACTTGTGGTTTTTGTTCATTCAACTCAGGATAGACTCCAGATTCTTTTGCCTGAGTGAAATCCAAGGGGAGATCACTCTTGTTTTCTCTTTAAGGTTCCGCTCCACAGTTTCGCACTAGTGAAATTCTAAACATAGGGCATATATATGTTGAAACTAAGGCCATGTAAAATAGAGATATATTTTTAGTATCAGATATATGATTACATTAGGTTTTTTGTTGGACAAGAGAATTTGAAGTTTTGGTCCCAAAGTTGGAGTCTGATACATAGGGGTAAATTACCAGATGGATTATGGGAAACAGTGGCTTTGAAAAATTGGCTATTTTTTAAAATGTAATTTTTACACGGGTTTGTTACCAGACAGGTAACTGAAAAAGGAGACGGAAACATATAAAAAAAAAATTGCATTTTAGAAACAGGGGATGCTCTGTTCCAGGGGTGGGTAGGTGAGGTTGATGGGAAAATTCTGCTTTTGAGGCTGCTAGGTGGCTGAAAATGACTGGTTTCGGCATTTTTTCATGCAATTTTTCAGGTTGAAGTCTGGCCTTTGACAATAAATTATTCCACCCACATTCAGATTGTTTATTTCTACTTAGTAAGACAGTGTTATATGTTTTTTTGTGGATTTGGGAAATGTAATACATGTTATGAGTTAGATAACTAAGCTACAGAATATTTGCATTTGAAGAGAGTGTATGGCATGTCATATTTGGAAATGTCTGGAAAACTGTGGAGCGGAACCAAAGGGTGGTTGGTATACGTTGGACTCGAAGCGAACATTGCGCTCTGTAAGATAAAGTTGCGATTGACGACCTTTCTCCTCGGTTTGAAGTTTCGAAACAGTGTGATATACTGGATTTCAGTCTTGGAGCAAACCAAACACCTTCATTACGCTGGATGTGAAAACAGTTGACTGTTGAGTCAAAATTATATGTAGTGGTCCTTTCCTTTGGACAGTGTGCTCAATGTCTTCGTTCACCAGCAAGGATCAAATCAGAGATTTAATGTTTGTTCGAATGTCCAACCTACTCAGAAGCATCGTTAATAGTTTTTTTGCAGTTTATCTCTACACGCGCGGTACTCGCGTTGTGTCCAGGGTATAAAAGCTTTCAGAATCGTCGAAAGCAAATCTAAAGGCGGCGAGAGGGGACATAAAATATCACTTGGTCGAGATTGCAAAATACTCAAGGTTTGAAATATACATAATAATTTCGACAATTAAAGCAAGGTAGAATGTTTATAATCGACAGGAATTTCTCACCAATGGTCTGCTAGATTGCGCCCCAAAATACGGGGGTAGTGGTTACCTTTGAATGTCAAAGGGTAGTTCACAACCCCCGGTCATCCCCACACACCAGTGGAGGTAGTGGGGTGGGTGGGGTGGAATGGAGATGATGCCCCTACTGGGGATGTGGTTCGGGTTCCCCGGGATCCATTTAGAAGGGTAAAGCTATTATAAGATACCACGGCGAGACTCAAGCAGAACACTAATCATTGTGTGTAGGCGATTCTGTGTGAACCAACCTTAAGCCAGTAAACTTTCGAGTCAGTGTCAGAGGCTAGAATCCTCATTGTATAGATAAAAAAAGAGAAAACTATTTTTATTGCACTCATCCTCCACCTTTGATTTTCTACTGGGGCTATTTTAGAAGATATGCAATGAAATCACCACACGGTGAGCTCAGGTCCCAGGACAAAAGTTAGAGGGCCTGATATGAGGCTACGAGGAGGTGAAAGCTTCCTACAGGAGTATTGACATGTCATATCGGAAAGTGCAAAACATTGGATTGAGGGGGGTGTTTCTTCTATTCGAGGAGGCATTTTGTAGACATCTGGTATAACGTCCACTGAGTTCCAATGTGTTCTATGTGCCTACTGGCACATAGAACACATTGGAACTCAAGGGATGATAAATATTACTATCTGGAGCTATTCGGGGTAGAGGCCTGGGAATGTCAAATTCCGTATCGAATCGAATCACGAATCGAATCAGACAGAGGATTTTAACTTTAATCGAATCTCAATACTTTTCTGGTTGTAGATAGTACACCTTCTTACAACCGCGAATGTTTCCACTCTTCACTCAAATATTGGATCAACAGCGAATCGTCTGATTCGACAAATCAATGAAAAAGCGGAATATTTCAGGACGGAATCAAAGCAGTTTCAAAAGCGGAAACCCCTTGAGCAATTGTTCTATCATCAAAGAAGAAGAGTTCAAGAGGAGACACTTTGTAGGATTTTGAAAACATATCGACTATTCGAAAATTTTCGAATTGGCGCGTCTCAGATCCAATCATCGGTCTATTTCGAATCGAATCGAATTTCGAGATTCCGCAAGACCCCAAGCCTACGCGTTTGTTTGTCTTAATTTTGCATTTCTCTTTGGAAAGTTCTTGTGTTGTCGGGGTACAAAAAAGAAAAAAGCTGAAATTTGTTATCGATTATTCACAATAAAATTTCGGATACTCTGTTTTTCTTTGTTAGTTCTAACCATTGACGTCATTTCTTGGGAAACACTCTGGGAGAACTGCCCAAGAAACGATAGGGGGGGGGGGGGTAGTGGGGGTGGGGGGGGTGGGGGTGGGGAGCATTATCAACATTGGAAATAAACTGAAAAGTCTTGCAGTTGGATTGTATGAAAAAATTCCAATGTGGAAAGCACATATTGTTCCTAGTATATTTATAGGGATGAGAGAGCGAGGCGCCTCCCTCGTACCACGACCTACTTTGGGCCTGGGATAGCTTCCTTACTTTACGGGACACTCCGAGGGGTATCGATTTTATGGTTAATATGGCCATGAGTGAAACAATAGAGAAATAATTAACTTGTTTTTCCGAGTTTGAAAATTCGACTGACTGTGATGCTTCAGCGTAATTGAAGCCTTGTTGTTGAACAAAGACAGTACTTGATTGAACTTTGTCCATAGTCTAAAGTGAAACTTTGAGATGACTGATTATAATTTTGACACAATGAAACGCTGCATCAAATTATGATTGTGTGCTTCAGTTTTTACGTTGGTCTCGTAACTATATCGCATTGTTTTAATCGCTTCGTGTCAAACCAGCTTTACTTTGTAGAACATTCGAAGAAATCGAGGATAACACTGGTGTGCTGGGGTCTGCAAAATATTCAGGAACGTTGGCGGGGATGGTTGGTGGCCTTAGCTACAAAATAGTATTTTTTCTACAAGCAATGTTTTTTCCACAAGCCACTTTTTGTAAATATTTTGTCATCCAACTAGGTTTGAAATACCATCAAAACATGAAAAATTTGATAAGTGTCCTTTAACACATTACCCAACGTAACGATCAAAACCGGCCAGCGCAATTCACAAACATCGCCAATTAATTTTCATTATTTTTTTTTATTTTTTGTCTCAAGAACATAGGTTATGACCCCTCGTTGGAACGAGCTCGTTCCAACGAGAGGTCATAACCTATGTTTTTGAGACAAAAAATGAAAAAAATTAGTTATTCAAGAATTTTTTGCCGTCTGCTTTCCATGTTAGGTAAAGGGTTAAAATGGGTTCTAGCTTTAGAATACAGCTATGATCACTGCTGTTCGTAGTGGAGATTATCACCCACAAAAATGAAGGATTGCAGCCATTGACTTTACCAGTGACTTCTATTCAATATTTTTAATGAATTGGGTCCTATGACGAATGGTGTTTAATGATAATTAATATAATAAAACAATAGATGACAGGATAATAGAACATCACAATACAATAAAATTAAATTTGGAACTATCTGATACACATCATAAAATGCTATTTGAAAAACTCCTCTAATGAAGGTCAGAGCGCTGACTCGAAATACCAGCCAATACTGACAAGTACTGAACAATATTAAATTTATCTGAATGTATATAGATGCATAACATGTAACCCATACTAAACCATGCGCCATGAGACTATCCAGACTGGTCCATCTCCATATCATAGTCTTAATTATTTATTTATTTATTTATTTATTTATTTATTGGTGTTTAAGGTCATATACTCATGCACACTAATCATGACCGTGACAGTTTTACTGGCGGAGGAAGCCTGAGTACCTTGAGAACCACCGAGAAACGACGAGCAGCTGCCAGCTCCCCAACACTGTAACTCCGCACTGAAGCACAGGCATGGTTAGATTGGTTGAAGACATGCGTACCATCGACGTGCAGTATGCCTTAGTACACGACGTCATCGTGCCCCCATGTGGGCAATCGGGGTTAAGTGCCTTGCCCAAGGACACAACGCGGGAGTCCGAATTGATCGCTCGGACGGTCACCCACCCAATGATTGACCGGGTTCGACGTTGCTTAACTTCGGTGATCTGACGAGAACTGGTTACCGCAACGCCACCGCGCCCCCATCCCAGTCTTAAACTACACTCTAAAATCAGTTGGATTAAACATCAACCCAAACGAACTAGGTTGAGTGAACATGAACCCAAATGGGTTCATATTCACTCAACCCAGTTGATCTGGGTTGATTTCTAACCTAGCTGATATAACTGTGTGTGAAATAAATGCACTGAACAATTAATGGGCTGGAACTTTAAAAATAAGTTGCCCCTTCGTATTTATCACTTGGCCGGGACCACCGTGGATCAGTGGTTACGACATTGAACTTCAAACCGAGAGGTTTACGGTTCGATCCCCGCCAGGTGTCCTTGGGCATGGCATATAATCCCCATTGTCTACGTAGAGGCACGGCGGCGCTGTGTACTAAAGCGTACCGCACGTCGATAGTGCACCAGTCTTCAAACAATGCTTACCCTGCTTGTGTGAAGTTGGTACGATGGGGAGTCTGACAATTACACGGCGGTTCTCTCTGGGTACTTCTGCTTCCCCCAACCGTAAAACAGTCCGACACGAGGTGACCCTGGCTGTCTAAAGTGTCGTTAAACTCCAATAAATAAATAAATAAATAACTTGGCCAAACAACACAATATTGGTTTGGTATTGCATCTTTCCGACTTTGCTTCTATTTGTTTGGCTTAATACTTGCATTTTCAGCTTTTTCGCCGCCCAATTATTTTGTAAACGGTTATTTTTTTTTTCTTTTTCTTTATTTTTGCAACAACAATCATGGGGTGATAACTTTAGATTGCCAGTGATAGTTGTGTTTTGGACTCGTTTATTTTTGTTAGATTCACGCCCGTTGTGAACGAATTTGGACATTAATTGTGGCCTCTAGCTGAATTGACAGAGAACAACACAAACATATATTCGTTTGTCATTTGGCTTCTCAAAGTGTTTACCTCGGTGCAGTACAGCAATGAACAACATTCATAATATGCGTACCTTTCACAACACAAAGAAGGACTGCAAATAATTCCTCGAATCTTTGAATATCTCATGGAAAGAGAGTGGGCGTCCAAAAACGTCGAGGAAACATTTTGAAATAAAAAAATTAGGGTGGTGGGTGATAAAATTTGCCAAAATGAAAATAACATTACCCACGTTCCTGGACCACCTCGCCCCCAGAGTGACATACTTAGCATCGGAATGTACAATAAATCTCAATTGAGACTTAATTTATGCCATTTCCAAATTATTTAGTGCGATTTTGAAACATTTTTTGACCAAAGAGGGTGCTATATTATTTTTAAATTGATCGTGTTTTTTGGTTATTTTTGGTTCACAACTTCTAATATTATTAAATTTAAAATTGATGTACAAACGGTGCTTACCAGAGTAATGGTGGGTCGAGGCCGAGGTTATCAACTCCTTGAACTTTGAAGAAATATCGTCAGTCTCATCATTCATAATAGTTTTCCATTTTAACCCTTCATCCAACTCCGGGGATATAAAAACAATTTAATAAAATTTTAAATTTTTTCAACGAGCTCTATGAGGGGTCACCTGATAGAGTTTTGTTGAAATTGTTTGAGGTGTATATATTTTTTAACTGCTTAATTTAAAAAAATAACACAAGCGGATACGGTTGATTAGTTAGGTAAATGGTTATGATTTAAAGTTTTTGAAAACATCAGTTAGTTCGTGATTCCCATGACCCCCTTCTTTGTTAGTTTTATCAACATTAACCTCAAAGTAAGTTGAAGGATATGTATTAGAAAACACCTTTCTGATTTTGACTTAAGTGTTAACCCCTTAAACTCTGGTAGTATCTTCCATATCAGTTCAATGGAGGCAATTAGAAGAGTCCATACTCGTTATTTGGAGTAGATCAATTAATATTGATTGGTCTGCTCCATGCATTCACTTAGCAGCTATCTATCTCACGATCCTGGACTCAAAAACCGGTCTTTCGAGTTAAAAGGGTTCATTTTTCGTCCTCTGAAACTGATGGTTCCAGTACTGAAATATTTCCAAATGTTAACTTTGGTTAGTATCCAAACTGACGTACAATCCTAGTTGCCTCCCTTCAGTTCAGGATTAACCCCTTTTCTATTTGGAGAGTGTAAGCCTGTCATCGCTCTTCACACACATCGCCATTCAAATGTTACATTTGTTATGTTTGTTTCGATTTTGCATAAAAACCTAGTTTCTGAGTCCTTTATTTGAGTGAGTATGTTGCGCTAGTTCCCATGAGGG
The DNA here is from genome assembly GCA_031216915.1 of Pictodentalium vernedei. Classification (NCBI taxonomy): domain Eukaryota; kingdom Metazoa; phylum Mollusca; class Scaphopoda; order Dentaliida; family Dentaliidae; genus Pictodentalium; species Pictodentalium vernedei. Next base: position 260,241,940 of record CM062292.1, on the reverse strand, counting down.
GTAAGATACAATTTTTTGAGGCAAACAACAAAAGTGTCAAGTAACTCAAAAACTGTTTGTAAGTGATTTCTAGATTCGTGTTTGGTAAAAGGTTAAAGGATTAAACAAAAACGCTTTATTGAGGAAGACATACTGTTGCGAGTCTTCCTCGGCTAGCCGCCAAACAGCTCGGCTCCCCGCTTCACAGCCGCATTCTCATTGTAACGGGACTGTAGCAGTGGCATTGACATGCTAGAAGAGTCAGCCAGCTTTGATGTCAAAGAGACTGAACGCCAGAATTGAAGCTAAGTCTTTCTAATTTTTAATTATTTTATTTTCAATTTGCGCCAGGAGTCTGAAGATGCCAAGAGTTCAGAGAAGCTGGAACAGAGAATATGAAATGTCTTCGCTGCTGGAGAAACGGTCTCCAGAGGCCAAAAGCATGTATATCCTTTTACCTAACATGAAAAGCAGACGACACTTGCAAACAAACTTCATGAACGAGTAATTTTTTCATTTTTTGTCTCAAAAACATAGGTTATGACCCCTCTTTGAAACGAGCTCGACGAGCTCGTTCCAAAGAGGGGTCATAACCTATGTTCTTGAGACAGAAAATGAAAAAATTAATTGGCGATTTTTGTGAATAGCGCTGGTCGTTTTTGGCCGTTACGTTGGGTAAAGAGATATAGTCTGGCACAGAATCCATGATTGTGTGTTGAACGAATATTCAAAACGGCATAAATTCTCCATTGAAAAATTCCCATTTATGGCGTGTGTGTGTGGGGGGGGGGGGATTCAGCTACTTCCGAGGGCGTCAACAAGTTTTTCTGATCTGTTTCCTAAACCCCAACCCACTCCTCACTTCCATCCCATCCATAATTTCAGATCTGGATTGATTTGTCTTTGTATTTGCGTGAACATAAGCTTATTTGTACCGCAATTAAGTGATACATTGTTAGACCTTGTATTATTCTGGACTGTATAATTGTGCGTAATTTAATGGAAAAATACCAATAGCTAGAATGCACTTGTCCACACATTATTGATCCTCTGTGAGAACAAATATCATGCCATGCCAAACATTCCGAGCGCTATTCACTAGAGGTGCTTTCTACTTCAAGTGGCTGGTACATTATCATTCACTGTGATTTAAATCTTGATTCTCCAGGTTGCCATTCACATGCAACAATTCAGACAATAAAACATACCCTCAAGACTGGTTCACGTAGGTGTGGAATGTGATTGAATAGTTTGGCGTAGGTGGAGTGTTTCTTGTAGCGGTAATTGATTGTTCGGGTCGTAACACCCGCACTGGGTGAACATCAGTATAGCTATTTTGCTGGCTGATGTGTTGACATTCACAGAAAGATTTGAACCAGACATGAACAATCATTGATTATAATATTAAACGGGACTCTATAGAGACATTGATTCGAGAAAACTGAGCATGTTCCAACAATTTAACCCATTTAGCAATGACTAGAGCAATGGTCTTTAAACCGAAAGGACAACGGTTCGCTCGATCCTGATCAGCGGTAAGTGCGTTGTGTCCCTGGGCACGACACATAATGCACAGGTAGGAGAAGGGGTACACTGCAAAAAATATAGGTTCTCTTTAGAACCAACACTGGTTCTAATCTTGTCCCTGAGATGGAACCATTTCTGTTTAAACAGTATTTATTTCAAATCAAATAAATTTATAAAGATAACATTAAATATTAACAGAATTAAGCATAAATTGAAGGGGTTTCAGCCGTAAGTTTAGAGCTTATACGAGGTTGTCTCAAATCATTATTAAGGAAAGGAGATATGAACAGTTGGCATATCGAAGAAGTTTGGGCTCTATACAGAACCAAAACTGGTTCGATATGCCAACTGTTCATATCTCCTTTGTTTCAAAATGTTTGGCGACTGCGTTGAATAAGCTCCAAGTTTACTGCTGAATCTACTTCAGTTCATGTAATATTCTGTTAAAATTGAATGCTAATCTTGGTAAATTTATTTGATTTAAAATAAATACGGTTTAAACAGAACTGGTTCCATCTCAGGGACAAGCTTAGAACCAGTTTTGGATCTAAAGAGAACCTCTATTTTTTGCAGTGTAGGCACGGGGGCACTTTGTACTAAAAAGTACTACACGTCGATGGAGCACTTGCCTTCAACTGCTGCTGATCAGCGGTTCTCTCCGGGTACTCTCCATCCAAAAGACTGTCTGACACGATATGACCCTGGTGTTGAAAGTGTCGTTAAATCCAGTAAAACAAACAAACACACCAAAACAAACTACCATAACAAACAGCGTTATTCACAACAATCGTCATTCAAATTTACACGCTAAAAACTAAAGTGTTAAAAACTACACTTGAAGTGCTGTATTTAACACTTACTAAGTGCTGAACCAGCACTTTGTTCAAGTGTAGATATCCCAGAACTTGACAGGTGTTACAATAATACCACTTGACAAGTGTAATGTCGCGACACTTAAAAGGAAACAACGCAGATGGCGCGGATCAGGCTCGAACTCTCGAGCCTGATCCGCGTCATCTGCGTTGTGTCCTTTTAATTATGTACCCACCAAGCGCAAATCAAATTATGGACGATTCTGGAAGAACCACCAATGTTAGACACATGGGAAGTGCCATTCATTCAAGTTTCAGATGACTGACGATTGTAATGTCTAAGTGCTTAAAGCATTGCACATTGGGTGTTAAAATCAAACCCTAAGAGTTAGAATGGGTTTAACACCTTGAAAGTGTCAGTTTTAACACTTTAGTTTTTAGTGTGTAGATCTTTTCTATATTTGCGTCCAAACACAGCAAGACGTGAAATATGCACCGATCAAAAATGTTCATAACCTCACCAAACTTTTACCCTTTCCCACCACACAAACACCTAAACATACTGCCGTCAACAAACCGAAACTGTCACCAAGCGAAAAGCTGACATACTGATCCACTCGGCTCCATTGCGATACACATGGGCAGTGGAAGCGCCAGATTTGGGGGTTCTGCTTCACTATTTCGTAATGTAAAGGATTTAAAAGACGAAACAGCCTATCAAAAACCTATTTTTACGGGCTGACCCTGCCAAATGAATCGGGCTTTATGAGCGTGGCCGATTGGTGACTTGTCTGGACTAATAGAATATCCTAACTACATCAAGGTATGCCTTCGTCAGTAGTATAGTTTAACCCTTTACCCAACATGAAAAGCAGGCGACACATGCAAACAAAATTCTTGAATAACCAGCTCGTTCCAAAGAGGGGTCATAACCTATGTTTTTGAGATAAAAAATGAAAAAAATAAGGGAAACTTATTCGTAGATAAATTCATGTTGCAGTGGCGCATGGGTTTCCCATTGGCTTATTTAATTAGCACGTACCGAACTCCAAATTGATTATGTTGGGTCCTTAACAATCTGGATCGGGTACCAGAGACCTTCATTTCTATACGAACCCGTCAACTGTTATTTCTTCCCAATTACTTATTCGACATTCGTTATCAACCGATTTCATTGGTTGATAACGAGTGTGGAATAAGGAAATGGAAATAAGTAACGGTTTTCACGTCCCCCATTTCTATGACCGGCCGTGTGTGACGTAAGTTCAAGTATCAAATATAGTGTAACTGGGTTGTCGGTAATTTAAAATATTCTACCGGGATTGAAACTTTGAACACGAATAAGTCTTTTGTGCATTGAAAACACAATTTATTCACATAGCACTGGATTCCAGTAGATTCGGTTTAAATAGGACATTTCCTTACCAAGAGTGCGACTCACGCCATAGGAGTCTGGAACTTGTCATACAGGTAATTTTATAATATTAGAACGTTTCTGTTCATGTTCTAACGGTCGATAGTACCTGAGTTTGTGTGATTTCTGAAATAAAACCTTCAGCAGCTTTGCTGCTGAAGGTTTTATTTCAGAAATCACACAAAAAGCTGCTGAAGGTTTTATTTCAGAAATCACACAAACTCAGGTACTATCGACCGATAGAACATGAAAGGAAACGTTCTAATTATTTCATTATGCCGAACAAAAAATAACTTTCATTGTTAAGTGTTAACTGCAACGTGCCATCAATCTTGTGATAACAATGTAGCCGAATCCAAAAACATGACGTCATTTCGAACGAATGACGTCTCTTCGAAAATGACTTGTCACAGGTGTCGTTGCTTTGAGAGTTTCCATATCACCAAATGCCAGTGTTTACAACTGCATCATGCTGATCATGTTATAATTCATTATTAATGCATGTGTGATAAGTGGTATAACTTATTGGAATATAAATTCATGTTTCTTGTACGACCACAGTTGTTAGAATTAAGCGGAGTGAAACAATTTATTTTGAACTTGAAGCGGAGGCTCAGTGAGGTCGAGGAGTACTAAACTTGTGGAAATATAGGAGTCATAACTCATATTCAGGATTCACTGAAGTGGTGAACAACACGTGAGTTTTTAATATTTCTGATTCTTTTGAATTCATTGTTTGCAGTTAAAATGGAAAACACGTCCACTGAAGATGACATATTTGTTGGTAAGTTTGTGTCTATCGGTTACGAAAAAAGTTAAACGGACACGGCGCCAGCGTTTGGTGTTGAGAAATTCCAACCAGAGCGTGCGTAATCAACGCTGATCAATGGAAGTGGAGCTTACATTTTCTTTGTTCTCTTGTCTCCAGGGAAGAACGTTCCGATAGTACCCGTGTTTTGCCCCAAAACTCCAGTACTATGACTTTTAGAAGGTGTCAGATTAACCAATCACGGCTGATGTTACAAACGTGAGGCATAATAAAATATCATATATATAATATATATACTATCGAGCGAAGCAAGGATGGAGTGCAACGGGTCCTGGACTGGTCCTATCACATTCACGTCTCGCATTACGATTCAAATCAACTTACCTCTTGTTTTTCTCTTTAAACTTACTCACAGAATGATTTATCTATCTAACGGCTGAAAGGTTTGGTTCACAATTCTCGATTACATACTTTATTACACAATTTTCCTCCAAAGAAATGATGGAATTTAAATTTGCCGCGACACCATGTCACCCTACGCGAAAACGAAAGTAAACATGTTGACAGTTTTACTTCACGGGATCAACAAAGCGAAACGAAGCTGTTTACCGTATGATGAAATCCCCGCGAAATTTGAATCGCTTTAACGTGTCAAATGCGAGTACAGTTTTCAAATTATTATTCAACGCCACCCTATTAGCTATATTTGACTGCGGGAGCCGATAAAGTGTCCATTAGCTCTTATGAATCGCAGAGAACTGCAGCATGTCAGGTTTGCAAGACGTTAACCTTCTGTTGAGGGAATGGTAAATAAAAATAGAATATTGATACTTTTCGGAACGCAATTGAAAATCTGTTTACCTTTCACGTTTTACAAGGAATATTCGCATTTATCAACAAATACACCTCCCATAGTTTGAGTCCTAACACAGGAATCTGGAGCTTGTCATGTGCGCTATATATATATAAGACCCTCTAGAGGATATTATACGGCTCGTGGGACAAGTTCCTGACTCCTGTGGTCCTAATTGGAAAAAGATCGACCACATTTTTCCAGTAGTGTCTCATAAGAGAAATTTTGATGTGTTGATATTTTTGTAATTTAGCCCTAAACCATAGCTCATGCCACGATATGACAACAGGTGTGTCGAACCTTTTGTTATAAAGACACATAGACTATACATATTTTGGGGCCAAATTACTGAAAATGTTCAAATCCTGTAGCATTGTGTCGTCTGTTATTCCATTATTCGATAACCATTTTTCGGGTTATCATGCGCAAATCAACTATGGCACAACCTTTTTTTTCAAGTTATGCCACCACTCCCCTCCCGCCTCCCGCCCCCCGCCCCCCACACACACCCCCAAAATACTCACAAAATCAAGACCATATGTATTTATAGAAAATAACTTAAATAAGTGCATACAACTGCAATACAGCACAACACACCAGGGGCGTAGCCGGGATTCTATAATTGGGGGGGGGGGGGGCTAGCCATTTGTTTTTTGTTTTTTTTTGGGGGGGGGAGGGGGCATACCATGCATGCTATTTGTAAAGTTGTTGTGGGGTTTCGGGAGTTCTTGCCTAGTCCTAGCTAAGACTCTCCCGCTGTTACCCATCCTCCCACTTCCCTTCATGGAAGTGGGAGGAGGGGGTAACGACCGGAGTTAGGACAAGGATTTGGGAGGAGAGGGTGACGACCAGAGGGTCCTAGTTTGGACAAGGCCTCCCCCGAGACAATTTTGCAAAATTGATTGCTCCAAGATCGAGTCTGTGGCAATTGTAGCATGTGTAGCCCAATATAGGAGAGCACTTTTGAGCTCTTAATTTGTTTGAAACTTGCATTGGATCAATGTTTTTTTTTTTCTTCTTTTTTCTTTGGGGGGGGGGGGGGCAGGCCCCCGTAGCTACGCCACTGCAACACACCAGTACATTCTATATTTATTGATGTTTAACGTCATTGTCAGCATCTAGGCTATACCATGACACAACATTTATAAGTGTAAACTCAAGTTTTGCCAATCGTTTATGCTTATGTTGCCCCTCAGTCCCCAGCGTGATTCCACAAGTCATGATCGAGGCGTGTGATGCCGAGGTGGGTGCAGATATAGGAGAATATGCTCCCCCCCCCCCCCCAACACTGAGAAATTTTGAAAAAATCGATGGACTAAAACTGATTCTAGAGCCCCACCCACAAATGTCTTCCCCAACCCCCCCCCCCCCCCATCCCATCGGAGACATTTGGTAAGTTCGTCGGGGAGGGCTTCTCACTGCAAGCTTGGCTAATATTTTCACCAGGGTAGCGATAAACTCTCCTTGCTTCAAGTGACAACATTTTGGAAAATTGTTGGTCAGAAATTTTTAATGCCTTTATTTCGAGAGGTTATCGCGAGTCGCGACCATAATTCTACTTCTTTGGGTGAGGAAATAACGCTTTTCAAAGGCTATTTTTTAATTTCTCACACCGGGCCGAAGTTTTTCAAATAAGACTATGAAAAGCGCCGTTTCCTCGCTCAAAGAAATTGAAGCCTGTCGGGGAATTTAATCCGCCCCCCCCCCCCCCCTCCTCTTCCCCGGGGATTTTCTGTTGCCACCCTCCAGCTGCCATTCAGACATTGTAATTGGAGGAAATCTGTCACTAAGTCTTTTTGGGGGAGTGCCTGACGGAATGTGGTCGAAAACTTTTATGTAGTAAAAGTCTAAAGTTGCATTGTGAAAATCAAATTCATCGGACAGTTTTTCTTATTTTTTGCAATCCAAACTTTCCCGAAAACATATGAATCTATCCGAAAAATGCCATTTTTTTCAAACTGGTCGGGGGGATGAGACCGGAGTTAAAATGTAAGGGTTTGAAAATTATTTCTGGCAATTAGTACACCAAAATGGATCATGAGGTGACCATTCAGTCGCAAAATGTTCTCACACAACTCAATTCAGCTAGCGTCATTCACAAAAATATGGAGCTAAGAATCCATGCGAAAATGAGGATAATGATGCCCCCAACCATCCCCTTCTAGAGAGAGAGAAAGAACATTGTAACCTTGACTCTCGTAAAATATTCTTTTGATTTTTGTCATAGCTTCTGAAAAAATGGCTGATCCTCGATTCAAAATTCAAGGCCTCGTGTAAGCAATGATATCTAACCAAAACTGGAATGCCAAGACGGGCAGCAAAATCTTCGCTTCAAATCATGGTTACTATACGCATACCATATCATCACCAAGATCACTGAAAATCTTCAGCGTCTATTAAGTGTCTTCAAGATAAGACAGTCCGCCTGATCGGAACCCACCGTCAAGATTTACATGTAAACGGTCGCAGTAAGAGTTCATAAAAATGCCAGAATAAGAGCTTCTCGAACTGTACAAGCTCAACGAGTTCCTGCTTTTTTCAAATTACGGGTAGATCATTTAATTCTGCTGTTGTTATACAAATGAAATTTTATCGCGACTCAATTTTCGTTCCCGCCCCCCAAATCAGTGCAAAAGCTGTTTGTAAACCGAATATCGGAATAGTAATCTCTAGTCACCTTTGGCGGAAACAAAATTTCACATAAAAATGTATTACATAATGCAAGAATTCAATTGTCAGATTATCGCTAAACGTCAAATACATTCTTAAATTTTAAGCAGAAATCAACAGCAGCCAGCTGATCAGTCAGTAAGCGTTTCCCGAAGTAAACTTATATTTAGAAACGATGTATGGTTACAATTCTTAGGCTGCATTATGATAACCTACTCTTGATGGATAATGTTACTGGTATACTTATCTAAAACAAAATAACGTAGGCAGTAAAATACACTTTGAGGAAATGTTCTGCGAAAAATTGAGCAATCCAATGTCATAACTTCAGTGATGGTTGTATTGTTTTTGAAAACTGTTTAACTCACAAAAAAGTGCTAGAAGCTATAGCTTGGCGGTATACCGTGTATCCGTACGGTATCGGTACATTCATTATGCGTTAAATATGTAGGCCTTATCAGTGATCATGAAGTACTTCGTCGAAACAAGAGGCCCCAAGGGGCCTGAGGGCGCTCACCTGACATGGTAGCCTAAATATCAACCCAGAGAATTGATTTCAACAAGTTGCATCTGCTCTTCCTAAGAAAAGCCTGTACCAAATATCCAAAGATTCCCACAGGGAGCCCATACATGAACCCAGGGACTTGGCTTTAACAAACTTGAATCTCCCCCCCCCCCCCCCCCCTAAGGATGTTGTACACCAAATGTCAAAACATTCCGACTGCTGGATCTGAAGAAGAAGATTTTTAAAGAAAATTCCTCATTTTGAACTAAGTTACAATTCGAGCTCCCACAGTGAGTCCAAATATGGATCTAGGGACATGGCTTGAACAAACTTGAATCTCACCCCTAAGGATGCTGCATACCAAATATCAAAACATTCCGACTGATGGATCTGAAGAAGATTTGTAAAGAAAATTCCCCATTTTGAACTAAGTTATCATTCGGGCTCCCACAGTGAGTCCAAATATGGACCTAGGGACATGGCTTGAACAAACTTAAATCTCACCCCCCTAAGGATGCTGCATACCAAATATCTGAAGAAAATTTTTAAAGAAAATTCCTCATTTTGAACTAAGTTATAATTCGGGCAACCACATTGAGCCCAAATATGAACCGAGGGATTTGGCTTGAACAAACTTGAATCCCCCCCCCCCCCCCCCCCCTAAGCATGGTGCATACCCAATATCAAAAGATTCTGCCTGCTGGATCTTGAGAAGAAGATTTTCAAAGAAATTTGCCTGAAATGCACTAAGTTCAACCTTGGGCTCCTATTCTGAGCCCAAATATAAACCCAGGGGCCGATTTGAACCAATTTGAATCAGATCCACCCCACAATGTTGCATACTAAATATCAAAAGATTTTGCCTGCTGGATCTGGAGATGAAGATTTTTTAAGAAATTTGCCTGAAATGCACTAAGTTCGAATTCGAGCTTCTATAGTGAACCCAAATATGAATCTAGGGAGCCGACTTGAACAACTTTGAATCAGATCCACCCCACAATGTTGCATACCAAATATCAAAAGATTCTGCCTGCTGGATCTGGAGAAGAATATTTTTTTAAGAAATTTGCCCGAAATGCACTAAGTTCGAATTTGGGCTTCTATAGTGAGCCCAAATATGAATCCAGGGAGCCGATTTGAACAAACGTGAATCAGATCCACCCCACAGTGTTGCATACCAAATATCAAAAGATTCTGCCTGCTGGATCTGGAGAAGAATATTTTTTAAGAAATTTGCCTGAAATGCACTAAGTTCAAATTTGGGCTCCTATACTGAACCCAAATATAAACCCTGGGGGCCGATTTGAACAAACTTGAATCAGATCCACCCCACAATGTTGTTTACCAAATATGAAAAGATTCTGTCTGCTGGATCTGGAGAAGAAGATTTTTTAAGAAATTTGCCTGAAATGCACTAAGTTTGAATTCGAGCTTCTATAGTGAGCCCAAATATGAATCTAGGGAGCCGATTTGAACAAATTTGCATCAGATCCACCCCACAATGTTGCATACCAAATATCAAAAGATTCTGCTGCTGGATCTGGAGAAGAAATTTTTTTAAGAAATTTGTCTGAAATGCACTAAGTTCAAATTTGGGATCCTATACTGAGCCCAAATATAAACCCAGAGGGCCGATTTGAACACACTTGAATCAAATAAACCCCACAATGTTGCTTACCAAATATGAAAAGATTCTGCCTGCTGGATCTGGAGAAGAAGATTTTTTAAGAAATTTGCTTGAAATGCACTAAGTTTGAATTCGAGCTTCTATAGTGAGCCCAAATATGAAACTAGGAAGCCGATTTGAACAAACTTGAATCACATCCACCCCACAATGTTGCATACCAAATATCAAAAGATTTTGCCTGCTTGATCTGGAGAAGAAGATTTTTTAAGAAATTTGCCTGAAATGCACTAAGTTTGAATTCGAGCTTCTATAGTGAGCCCAAATATGAATCTAGGGAGCCGGTTTGAACAAATTTGCATCAGATCCACCCCACAATGTTGCATACCAAATATCAAAAGATTCTGCCTGCTGGGTCTGGAGAAGAAGATTTTTTAATAAATTTGCCTGAAATGCACTAAGTTCGAATTCGGGCTTCTATAGTAAACCCAAATATGAATCCAGGGGGCCGATTTGAACAAACTTGAATCAGATCCACCCCACAATGTTGCATACCTAATATGAAAAGATTCTGCCTGCTGGATCTGGAGAAGAAGATTTTTTGAAGAAATTTGCCTGAAATGCACTAAGTTCGAATTCGAGCTTCTATAGTGAGCCCAAATATGAATCTAGGGAGCCGATTTGAACAAATGTGAATCAGATCCATCCCACACTGTTGCATACCAAATATCAAAAGATTCTGCCTGCTGGATCTGGAGAAGAAGATTTTTTAAGAAATTTGCCTGAAATGCACTAAGTTCGAATTCGGGCTTCTATAGTGAGCCCAAATATGAATCCAGGGGGCCGATTTGAACAAACTTGAATCAGATCCACCCCACAATGTTGCATACCAAATATCAAAAGATTCTGCCTGCTGGATCTGGAGAAGATTTTTGAAGAAATTTGCCTGAAATGCACTAAGCTCGAATTCGAGCTTCTATAGTGAGCCCAAATATGAATCTAGGGAGTCGATTTGAACAAACTTGAATCAGATCCACCCCACAATGTTGCATACCAAATATCAAAAGATTCTGCCTGCTGGATCTGGAGAAGAAGATTTTTGAAGAAATTTGCCTGAAATGCACTAAGTTCGAATTCGAGCTTCTATAGTGAGCCCAAATATGAATCTAGGGAGCCGATTTGAACAAATTTGAATCAGATCCATCCCACAATGTTGCATACCAAATATCAAAAGATTCTGCCTGCTGGATCTGGAGAAGAAGATTTTTTAAGAAATTTGCCTGAAATGCACTAAGTTCGAATTCGGGCTTCTATAGTGAGCCCAAATATGAATCCAGGGGGCCGATTTGAACAAACTTGAATCAGATCCACCCCACAATGTTGCATACCAAATATCAAAAGATTCTGCCTGCTGGATCTGGAGAAGAAGATTTTTGAAGAAATTTGCCTGAAATGCACTAAGTTCGAATTCGAGCTTCTATAGTGAGCCCAAATATGAATCTAGGGAGTCGATTTGAACAGACTTGAATCAGATCCAACCCACAATGTTGCATACCAAATATCAAAAGATTCTGCCTGCTGGATCTGGAGAAGAAGATTTTTTAAGAAATTTGCCTGAAATGCACTAAGTTCGAAATCGGGCTCCTTTACTGAGCCAAAATATGAACCCAGGGGGCCGATTTGAACAAACTTGTATCAGGTCCACCCTACAATGTTGCATACCAAATATGAAAAGATTCTGCCTGCTGGATCTGGAGAAGAAGATTTTTTAATGTTTTTCCCATTGCCTACAGTGTTAAAAAGTGCTGACTTAGCACTTTTTCAAAGTCCTGAAAAAGTACCTTGTGATCAATCCGATAGGGATTTTCTTAACCATTCTAGTCTACTGGATAAAAGTAAGCTTTATACAAAATAAGAATTCTCTGTGCCGTGTAGTTTTGGAGATATGGCAGTTTTAAGGTTTTTCCTATTTTTAGCTCCCGAGACCATTTTTTTTTTTTGCATCAATCAACTACTTATGACCCATTATCATCTCATATCAAATTTGTTTCAAATCGACCTCACGGTTCAGAAAATAGAAATTTTAGGCGTGGCCAAAATTTTTGTCCCTCCCATAACGAAGGCAAATAATGCCCGACAAACTTCTCTTGAACAAATTTGATTCTACACCTCAAAAGGAAGCTGCATACCAAATATCAAATCTCTGCTACTGCTGGTTCATGAGAAGAAGATTTTCAAAGATTTTTGTGCCCCTTGGGGGCGTGGCCCTACCTAGGAGGAGGGGCAACTTCATTTGAACAAATCTGAATTGACATTAGGTAGTAAACATTTACCCAACACTTGAAAAATATTGGGCCAGTGGTTTCTTCGGAGAAGTTGGTTTTGTAAAGTTTACGCCGGACGACGACGGACGACGGACGACGACGGACGGACGACGGACGGAAAGCGATTAGTAAAGCTCACCTTGAGCTTTGCTCAGGTGAGCTAAAAATATATAAGCTCTGCACCCCCGCTAAAAATATCCTAGCTTCGCCACTTTGTCAAGTAGTGTGTTATTTATTTCTTCTTGGGTGTTTTTTTATATCATGGGATAAATCACTTGAAGGCCATATTGAGCGAAAATTTGTTGGTTTTCGGTTTGGGTGAAAATATTGGCGGCCGGTTTAGGTAAAATTGTGGGGGACAGTTTGGGTCAGGTGAAGGTTGGTTCGGGCGAAAATGTTGCGTGTTTTGGGCATCTTCCCCCACATTTGACCCGGCCACAGAGAACAAGTCCCATATTTATATGCTTACATTAATTATAGTGCCGATAATGATAAACCTTTTTTTTATTTTAACACCGTAAATTGATGTCAAATCAAACGCTGCAATTTCAACAAATGCATAAATCAGTTTTAAAGTTCTCTTCGGTCCGTTTCTAATTCCTACTTATTCGACAAGTTTGCTTTCGTTTTCGCGTTGGGGGATAAGGTGTCGCGGCAGATTTAAATTCCGTCATGTTTTGGACGAAAATCGTGTAATAAAGTATGTAATCGAGAATTGTGAATCCAACCTTTCAGCCGTTTAGATAGATAAATCATTTGTGAGTAAGTGTGAAGAGAAAAACAAGAGTAAATTGATTTGGATCGTAATGCGAGGCGTGAATGTGATATGACCAGTCCAGGGCCCGTTGCACCCTTCCTCGCTTCGCTCGGTAGTATATATATATTATATATGTATGTGATATTATATTGCCTGTATGACAAGTTCCAGACTCATGTGCTCACACTACAAATTGGTATTTCCAAAATTGATCGCTTATACTTTAAAAACTTGATTTGCATACATCCGTGGTCAGTATAAAAACAGTTGAAACATACAACGAAAACAGGCATGTTCAGGACAAACCAGAAGAAACTTGAATTGACTGACTGTAAGGGTAAGCTTTAATGAAGCCAAGAATAAATCCGTTGATTACGTTGTACCTGCATGGTGATTAACTGTTTTGAATACCTCATTAACGTATCGAGTTACACAGGAGAAGATGTTCCAAAAACCTTGAAGTATTTCTGTGAATAATAAAATATCACCGTCTTTTGTCCGCTGATAATGCAGTGCTGTCCCCGAGCATTGATCGCAATCCATGCGTGGACAGTGATCTCCACGCATCCATTTACAAGATAATAAAAAACCCTCATCAGCAAAATTTTAATTAATGAAACAATGGGAAGCACCGGGGTTGTACCCGGTGCTCCATTAATTACAATTTTGACGATTACTCCTATAATTAGGGTTTGGAATCTTAATATTATTGCGGCTGTAGAAATATTGCCCATCCGCTGAAAGTGACCAGTCCACGGCAGCCGTACTGTACTCTCATAAGAAAGTTTATGATTACGAATAATCATATTCCTCGTCTCCCACTCAGTCATTACAGTCTATCCACACTCTACCGGCTATGTTAGCGTTGGGGGACGCGGTAGCGTTGCGGTATACCGGTTCTCGTATGATCACCGAAAATAAGTAACGTCGCGCCCGGTTAGTCCTTGGATGGGTGATCGTCTGAGCGACCGTTTCGGACTCCCGCGTTGTGTCCTTGGGCAAGGCACGTAACCTCGATTGTCCCCATGGGGGCGCGATGACGCCTTGTACTAAGGCGTAGGCTACTGCACGTCGGTGGTGCGCATTTCTTCAACCAATCTTACCCTGCCTGTGCTGCAGTGCTGGGTTATGATGTTGGGTAGCTGGCGGCAGCTCGTCGTTGCTCGGTGGTTCTCTCCGGTACTCCGGCTTCCTCCACCCGTAAAACTGTCACCGACACGATATGACCTTCGCTGTTAAAGTGTTGTTAAACCCTAATAAATAAACAAATAAATAAATAAATAAATAAATGTGAGCGTTGCGTTCGATTCGAAAACGACCTTTCAATTTCACACAATTTGGTACATATAATCACAGCATTTCTGTAGAACGAATCCCAAGACAAGCGTTCAAATTGAAACATTAAAGCAGTGAAAACGACGAATCGTTGCGAATTTTTTTTTTTTATTCACTGATGGTATGGCCCACTTAGGACACTGAACTCAATTGAATGTATTGTCTTTGTTCGAGATGAAAGCTCACTCTAGAAACACCATACATTGTCGAAATTCCAAGCTGATGTGAAAAATCATTAACCCATAATGCCCCTCGAGTGCAACGAGATGCCATTTTCAATGCCTTAGCACTGCAGATGGTACCTTGCTGCACTCTGCAGACGATTTTTTTACTGTTTAACCCTTTACCTAACATGAAAAGCAGACCACACTTGCAAAAAAGTCTTGAATAACTATTTTTTTCATTTTTTGTCTCAAAAACATAGGTTATGACTCCTCGTTGGAACGAGCTCGACGAGCTCGTTCCAAAGAGGCGTCATAACCTATGTTTTTTAGACAAAAAAATGAAAAAGTAATGAAAATTAATTGGCGATATTTGAGAATAGCGCTGGCCGGTTTTTTTACGGTTATGTTGGGTAAAGAGTTAATCGTATCTCCACCCTCCCATCGCGTCCTGTGAGTAAAAACATAAAACACTTGGAAGGTATGTTGATAATTTGTTTTTACTCAGTTTTTGTACAGTCGCTGTGGACAGGTCGTAATCCATGTGTGGACAGTGTTGTCCACGCATGCGTTTATCAGGTGATGAAAAGCATCATCAGCAAAACTTTAATTAATGAGGCACCGGGTTATACCCGATGCTTCATTAATTAAATTTGTGATGATTATTCCTACAACTAGTGTTTGGAATCTAATATTATTGTTTCCGTGGAGATATTGCCCACACGTGGAATGTGACCAGACCACGGCGGCTGTGCTGTATAACTTATAAGTGGTTGATATGATTATGTACAGCTGTCTAACGTGACATTAACCCTTTACCTAACATGAAAAGCAGACGACACTTGCAAAAATAATTCTTGAATAACTCATTTTTTTCATTTTTTGTCTCAAATACATAGGTTATGACCCCTCGTTGGAACGAGCTCGACGAGCTCGTTCCAACGACGGGTCATAACCTATGTTTTTGAGACAAAAAATGAAAAAAATAATGAAAATTAATTGGCGATTTTTGAGAATAGCGCTGGCCGGTTTTGGCCGTTACGTTGGGTAAAGGGTTAAACCACAATAAAAGAATTATGCCCAGGTCACGATGCCAGGAGTCAAAAAAAGAAGAAAGGGGCTAATCAAATTCCCCTAAGGGCCAGTCAAATCCACCATGTGCTTTTCAATACTTACCAACCAAAATAAACAATGGCAAGAGAAACCCACCCAAACACCACCCCTGCCCCTTAATTACATACTTGTTTGGATTAAAAAAGAGACGGTTTGGGTTATTTATAGGAGACAGGGGGTGGAAATACCGTGTTTCGTTTTAGAAGGGTAAAGGAGATAAAATATTAACATAAACTTTAGATGAGGAACAACCGTGGGAAATGTAAATGCTATACTTGCTTTTGGGTGAAAAGTAGAGATAGAATTTCAGATAATACATTAAACCATTGTTGCTGTACATGTTTCGTCAAACGTTAATTACCATTCATTTGAAAAGATATAAAAAATGTTTTCCGTAATTGGAGATTTTATGTTCGTGCACTCATCTGTAGACCAGTAACTTGTTCATCTCAGGATGGAAATATCCCACGTCAGGCCACATTCTAACAGGTTTTTTCATCATAACTCACATATACAGTATTTTGGAATAGGGCCCTGCGAAGATTTGAAATTCGATTCGACTCAAAATCGTCCAGATTCGAGTCGCACAGATTCGAAAGTTTTCGAATCGTCAAGATGTCTCAAAATCACACCAAGTGTCTCCTCTTAACCCTTTGAATCCTGGTGGTATCTTCAACGTCACTTCAATGGAAGCAATTGGAAGCGTCCATATTTATTATTGGGGTGGTTGCCTTGTGCTACACGTTGAAAATATTTATTGGTCTACCCCACGCTTTAATTTAGCACCCTTCCTACTCAATGGCAGTTTGACGTATAATGTTCCTGGACCGGAAAAAAGGCCTCTCCGATTCAAAGGGTTAAATTCTTCTTCTATCATCAGGTCTTTTGTTCAAGGAGGTTCTATTTCCGATACAACTGTGATTCCGTCTTTTGTGATTTATTTGCCTAATTAGAGAAACAGACATTGTATGCAATTCTGGAGGCGCGGTGGCGTTGCGGTAACCGGTTCTCGTCAGATCACCAAAGTTAAGCAACGTCAAGCCCGGTTAGTCCCTAAATGGGTGACCGTCTGAGCGATCGATTCGGACTCCCGCGTTGTGTCCTTGGGCAAGGCACTTAACCCCGATTGTCCACATGGGGGCACGATGACGCCGTACACTAAGGCGCACTGCACGCCGATGGTACGCATGTCTCCAGTCAATCCAACCCTGCCTGTGCTGCAGTGCGGAGTTACGATGTTGGGGAGCTGGCAGCTGCTCGTCGTTGCTCGGTGGTTCTCCCCGGCTACTCTGGCTTCCTCCACCCGTAAAACTGTCACCGACACGATATGACCTTGGCTTTTAATGTGTCGTTAAACCCTAATAAATAAATAAATAAATAAATAAATAAATAAATAAATAAATAAATAAATAAATAAATAAATAAAATTACCCGTTTCATCAAATACTACACACAGTGAAGTTAAGCTACAGTGTCTTTGACACTTTCATTACAGTAACTTGCAAGTATGTATTCTTTCAAGGAGAAAAAAATAGCAAATCTCACCTCCAAGACTTCTGGGTTAATGGAATGGACAGTGTCTATATTATATATCACACTGTTGATTTAATGAAAAGATAAAAAGATATGAAATAACAAAACAAGGTGATAACGCCGTTTTCTTATTTATAAATGGGTTTCAACAGGGAATAATAGTGAAACGTTGAAACTGATTAGGGAGAAAATATAAAAAGCCAGCTTCTGTATTCTTATACGACTCTTCGGGAATATACCTGATGCTTGTGAAATGATGCGCACATCGATGATACAAATCCGATAACATTTCGATTCTCTTAACCCTCTGCACGCTAATGTCAAGGTACGAAAATTTCAAGCAGCAAAATCATCTCAAATGCATCTTGGAATTTAATCAATTCAGTTTTGTTTGACAGAGCTCAATGAGCTCTGTCAAACAAGACTAAATTTGTTAAATTCCTAGATGCATTATGGGAAAAAAATTCATGTTTAAATTTTGATATTTCGACATCATTGTGCAGGGGGTTAATGTGTGTAGTGTTTAATGAAACAGATAATGTTCAGTGTTTATGCAAGGATTGTGAAATACGACAAGAATTTTGATAACTGAGAATACGTTAATTTCTGTTCCCTGTATGCTATGTTTTCAATAAAAATAATTTGAGGTGCAGACTGTACTAAAGAATTAAGGAGTGGGTTAATATGGCCCTCACAGTTAATGTATGTCAACCAAAGTTACCATGTTACAGTGAAATTATTTCAAAACGAGTCATCCCATCAAGTTACAATGAAATCCCTTCATAAATACGGCCTGTAGACTGTGCTAAAGGTTTTTGGGCTTCGGGGCTGTGTACCCATCACAGCTGATCCATCGCAACCAAAAGGGGACGTCCTCATCAAGACATCATACTGAGTCACCCTACAAAGTTACAATGAAATCCCTTCATAAATACGACCTGTAGTCTGGGCTAAAGGTTTCTGGTTTTGGGCTCAGACAGCCATCACGGTTGAACGATCGCGACCCAAAGGGGACGTTCTCATCTAGAAATTGTCTGGAATCATCGTACCAAGTTATAATAGAATCCCTTTATAAATCCGACCTATAGACTGTGCTAAAAGTTTTCGGTCTTCGGGCCCCTGCAGCCGTCACAGTTGATCAATGGCGAACACAAGTGAACGTTCTCATCTACAAATTAGATGGAGTCATCCTAAGTTACAATGAAATCCCTCCATAAATATGAATTGTTTTCATCTTTAATTTGTCTCCGAGTCATCAGTTGAACACCATCGTTTCACAGCAGATATCGACGGTCGTTCCCCACGGTTATATTTGGTGAGAGAATCTGCGCCTGGGCATCCTTTTAGCTTGTACAAACGATCCAGGTACCACGTTCCAATTGATACTATAAAGATGTTCAACAAACTACCAGACAATATACAGGCAATCCTTGATAATCTTCATCTGGATAAAATGAAGATGCAATGAACTCTTCAGACTGGTGGGAATTCCAACACGTTGATGTTATCATGAAAAAACAACGAATGCAAAAATTCACTGCAAATAAACTACGAGATGAGACGTATGACGGACTACAACAAAAGGAAAAACACCGAACAGCTACAACAACAGACTTACTAGCATCAGAACATTCAGTATCCATGGAGCTCCAACAAATCGTCAGAAGTTAGTGTATCTGCTTTAAGCGCTTTTACAGGAACAGACAAACACATTCACAAGGACTCTATGAGTACGCAAACATGCACCGTTTCAACTAAGGATGCTGTGACTTTGGTAAGGTCAACGTCAACAACTACCAGTACCCAAATATCTAGATTTACTCGTGATTTTGCCACACAAAGTAACATTTCGAAAAAAGATGTACAAACAAATACATCAGCGAAAGGTCCACCAACAAAAGACAAATCGTCTCCTCGCATGCTGCATAACCGTTCAACGTAGACTGACGTCACAAGTCCGTATGTTGTAGGTACAAACATTCGCCCACAGATTTCGACCGTGACTGAGATTGTTCTTCAATATTATCCTTGCGTGGGAGTTGAGGACTGTGATATTGCAGTTACCCCTGCGTTTGACGTACGAGAACTTGACAAGCGTTTGCAAGTACTATATCGGTCGATTGACAATACCAGGATTGTACTCTTTCAGCTTCGAAATGGAGATAGAAAATACACGTATCGTACGTTGCCACTCATAATCCGCAATAAATTACCCGCATAGCTTACGCATGCCCACAAACTCTATCTTAAAGTGTTGATTCGGTACGAATCGAAATTGGAGCGGCAGAGATATATCACCGAAGCATGTTCAGAGCATAAATGACTGATACAAATGACTAATTTACTGTGGTTAAATTGCATTGACAATCTATACAATTCGCAATGAGTCCAATTTAATTTCAATTGTTTTAAACTTGGTATATTTCTTTATTCGTTTTTGACAGTGAGCCTCTCTCGTAGCAGTAACGGTTGTTAACTGGTAGAGTGCTAAGTTATTTTTGGTTATCAAAATTTGTTCATGTGTCTTTGCCTTGTTACAATTTATGGGAGAGTGCCAAGAGGCACTCTCCCATAAATTGTAACAAGGCAAACCCATATAGACTAAGTAATTTCGCTTCTAAGATAATGTGAAGCACATCCACAGAATATGACACCTTCAGGCTTGGGTACCTGCTCTTCATATTAAAACCCTGATAGTGGCTTCTTGCACTCTACCAGTCAACAAGTTGCCTTTATTCGTTGTTTCCCTCCATTGTTTATTTGAGCTCTATTCAGTAAGTTAATCAGGCATCTGATTAAGACGCGATGAAAGCTTACTTTAATCTTAAAATCCAGTAAACCTGTTGTGACATGACTCGTTTATTGTATTGTATCGCAGATCATAAGTAAGAATTCAGTTATAGTTTGGATTTCCAAACGTTACTCTGCTTCATGTTGTTGGGAAATCCCACGAGCTATTGCTGTAATATTGTTCGGATATCCAACAAGTCCGGTTGTTAAATGTTTATTGCTGTGAGATATTTGGAGTACCAGATTCGCCATTAAATTGTTATAATCTTTAAATTGTCTCTGAGTCTTCAGTTGAACTCCAGAGTTACACAACAGCCACCAACTGTTATTTCCCACGTTTATACTTGGGCAGCCGTTTTACAGATCATGACCAAAACGGGTCGTTCTCATCTAGACATTATACAGAGTCATCCAACCAAGTTACTATGAAATCCTGTCATAAATACGACCTGTAGACTAAAGGTTTTCGGGTTTTGAGCTCGGACAGCCATCACTGTTGACCGATCGCGACCAAAAGGGGACGTTCTCATCTAGAAATGACCTCAGACCTGCATATGCAATTTCGTGATGATCGGACAAGAACTACGGGGTGTAGCCTGTGATAAAGGAAAATGTGAACAGACTCACAGACAAATAGACTTCCGCACGCGTGATAGCAATAGCTTATTTTGACTTTGTCAAGTTAATCAAAGAGCCAAAGTGGACGCTTAGTGTTGGTAGGTGTGATACCTATAGATATTCTTAATGACGAATCATCTGTGAACTAGTTGCTTCTAAATGGCTTGCCCGGCATTAAAGCCAAGTTTCCTTTTGTTACTTTTAATAAACGAAAATAACAGACAGCTCTGGGAGCTGTCTGTTGTTTTCGCTTATTAAAAGTAACAAAAGGTAACTTTGTTTTATTTACTGTTGACATCGGAGCTGTTTCCTTGACAGTTACTTGCTTCTCATTTGGACCTTCCTCATCCACCCAACAATTTAAAAGAAGATAACTTGTTTGAAAGTTGATTGTCATGACGTTACAACTGTTCTGAATGTCGTTCTGTCCTATTTTCACAAATGATTTTCCCCGGGTCATTTCAGGAAATAGTCGAGGGGAGAAGCGCACCATTCGAGAGGTCTTAGCTCCGACTATGATACGACAAAAACTCGGAACTGTGCACGACAATCTTACATCGACTGTGGGGGAGGGGGAGGGTGGGGGGGGGGGGGGCTTTGAAAGCTGGTACAAGAAGAACAAATTCTCGAGGCCTAAAAAATGATAATTTAATAGATTTTAACCAAACAGTTATTGGTTCGTCCATGTATTGGTGATTAATGTCACTTTCAACATCGGTGGCTGTACCGTGATCGCAACACAAATACATATCAAGTGTATCCAACCACTTATACATATGCTGCCCACTGCAGATGACTTTCATCACAGGCATTGTTTACCAGATTCTATTTTTACCAGTAAAAAAGACCTTGAGTACCAAAGTAAAATAGCATGCACAACTCCTGTTTCCGGAATTCCCACGGGAAAAACAGTTATTGATTGGTAGTTTACTCAGCAGAAACGATGGTAGCGCCGGGCTAATTAATTGTTACAAAAGTCAAGGATGTGTTGCCTCTTAAACCCTCAGAATCATTTTTACACTAATTACTGCCTTTTATAGCATGTACAGATGACTTAACGGTGTTTCTACACCATTGTTGGCTGCCTGTGCAGGCAGCCAACAATGATGTAAAAACATTTCCAAAATAAATACAGCCTTCCGGGTGAGTTCTCTAATAGGAATACTTTTGAGAACTACCTATTTGGGGACTCGAAGTTCAATGATTGTATCTTTTGAATAAAAAAAATGAAAGACCGGATGATAAGTATTCATTGCGTCTAATAAACATCTATAGAACAATTATCTGATCATAAAAAGAAAAAAATATATACAAGAGAAAAGTACTTCTTATAACGAGGAATGAGTAATAAACAGGGACGTACCTTGATGGGTAGCACTTGGAGTACACGCTTCTCCTCACCCAAACCCACCCCATCGAAAGAACCCCATATCAAACAGTAGCTCATTCTGAAACAAAATAGCGATAAATAGGTCGTTAGCCTGGCTGAACCATTTTGGGTGTCCAAATATGTTTTTTAAACTTCCAACTGGCTTAACTGAAGAGTGGAATAACATGACGAAATTAGGGCACATGCGCAGCGGAGAAACTCCGTTCCAGGGTATAATACCCACCTGTTAACAAAGAAACCTAGATGAAGCCTCCAGTAAACAAAATGGACGACGGAAATAGGGCCCTACGAATCTCAAAAAAATTCGGGTGGAATCGAATCTCGATACGAATCAGATTTCGAATCGATTCGTATCCACCTGTTAACAACGAAACCGAGATGAAGCCTCCAGTAAACAAAATGGACGACGGAAATAGGGCCCTACGAATCTCAAAAAAAATCGGGTAGAATCGAATCTCGATACGAATCAGATTTCGAATCGATTCGAATCTCGAATCGAATCTCACCGCTTTTCAGGTTGTGGATATTGCACCTTCTTTCGACCGTAAATGTTGCCAGTCCCCACTCAAGTAGTGTGTGCAAAGACGACTGGTAAAAAATCAAGCAATAAAGAGGAATATTCCAGAACGAAATCAATGTAATTTCGGAAGCAGAACCTCATTGAACTCTTCGTCTCCCACCTGCGGCAACCGCGTTGTGTCCTTGGGTAAGACACTTCACCTCCATTGCCCACGTGGGGGCACGGTGACGTTGTGTACTAAGGCGTAGTGCACGTCGATGGTGCACTGTCTTCAATCAATGCTAACCCTGCTTGTGTGGAGTTAGTATGTTGAGGAGCTGACAGTTGCTCGCCGTTGCTCGGTGGTTCTCTCCGGGTACTCCGGCTTCCTCCACCCGTAAAACTGTCGAGGTTATGATTAGTCATTGTGCAGAAATATGTGACCTTAAACACCAATTAATAAATAAATAAATATAACTCTTCGTCTATCATCAGGTCCCCATCGAATCGAATCATGGGGACTATGTTGAATCGAATCGAACTTCGAAGCTTCGCAGGGCCCTAGACGTAAACTCAGTCACTCTAACAAGACGTGCGCTGCAGGAGCATTTGAACTCAGGGGCACCGGATCCGCCCCGATCAATGTCGGGGCAAAAAATTTGCCGATCATGATATTTTTGTGATCGACCTTCAGCCGAACGTCATTCATATCAAATAAGTAGGCTATGATTTTTTTTAATTTTGTTCTGGCGGATATCCGAAAATAGTGCGCGCATAGATAGTCTTGTTTCTTTAATATTGCGCACACAATGGCGGCTATTAATGCCCAGTTAACGTAAGATGAGGAGATTTTGGGGCTACTTCTTTTGTATTCCAACCGCTTCGGAAGCGGTTGGAATACTAAAGAAGTAGCCCCAAAATGGGTCTGAGAGATGTCATTTTTCAAACATTTTCTGCGGGCAGGGCCGGATTTACGAATGGGCAGTCTGGGTGGACGCCCAGGGCCCCCACAATTGTAGGGACCCTCTCATTAATGTTCGTCTTTCGAGGAACATAATATGACAAAATTCCCTGCCAAATTGTCATATTACGTTCATCGAAAGACGAACTGCATGCACTGTCTTTTTTTTTCTCCTCCACATAATCGATGGCAACAATTCGAAAAAAACTGGGATCTGGGTGTTATGGTCGGGCCAATGTTTGGACCGTTCCGGCGCCCCTGATTTTCAATGACTGCACAGCATAGCCACTCACGGGGGTTACCATGACAACACGTGTAACACCGGATAGCACCGCGAATGCTGCTGCAGAGAGAGAGAGAGAGAGAGAGAGAGAGAGAGAGAGAGAGAGAGGAAGGAGGCGGGGGGGGGGGGGGGTAGGGTTCCAACAACAACTGCATAGCGGAACGGAAATAAATAAAGTCGTATAAAAAGCTCACTCAAAAATTGTAATGTAATTCGGCAAAACAACTCATTGTTTTTTTTTTTTAAAAAAAGCGTCAAATGTAGATGTTTACACAATTTTATTTATAAGAAAATATTGCACCATTCATTTTGTAAAATTATCCTTAACAATACAATAGAAATAAAAAAGTATTTCACAAATAATGCTGATAACAAGCAATATCACAGATAACATGGTATTTACAATGCATGTACAATATATACAAATAACTTGATGCTGCAAAATAATTCCCAGAAGACAAAAATATTCGCATATTGTGTATACAAATTAAAAGTAATGACATTATCATTTAATTCATTCAGTGTCATTGATACTAGTTTATGATGGTGGTGATGATGAGTGTGGTTGTCAGGCAGGGACGTAACTGTGGTGGTGGTGGTGCTTGGAGGCTGTAGACGTGTGCTCCCCCCCCCCCCCCCCCCCCCATAATTTTTCAGTCGGATATTTTCACCTGAATTGAAGTATTATTAGTTACACAGTTTGTTGATGGCCTGATATGGTATATATGGTGTTAGTTAATTTCATATTGGACGAGAGCGAAGCTTGAGTCCAATATGGAATTAACTGACATCATATATACCATATTAGGCCACCAACAAACTGTGTAACGAATATATCTTACCGACTGCTGCATCGATGCACAGAACTAATAAGAACAGCGATCAAAATTAAATGAGAGAATTCTCACAAAGTGTTCATGTGTCGTTGCCTTGTTACAATATATGGGAGAGTGCAGGCACTCTCCATAAATTGTAACAAGGCAAATCCATACATACCAAACAGTTTAATTTCGAAGGTAACATGACACACATCCACAGAATATGAAGCATTTTAAATTGCCTAACCTGCACTTCAGACCAAATATGGGCTTCCAACACTCAATTTTTCAACTTGAAGCGTTTATCGGCTGCCGCCATCTTGAATAATCAATAAACAAAGGGGAGATTGCCCATAGCTGTCAGCGTATATTGATGTTGACAGGCAGTATATGGTTTTATATGCAGTCTGCATGTGACGTCTTTGAATCAACGAAATTCCCAGATACTTGTAGGAGGTAAGATATATATCGATTTGCTTTTGCAAGTAATCATGTACTTTCTTACGGGACTAGACTTATTTGTTGAGCGTATATCACACACGTAGTCAATCTCATGCAAATATAGTACAGTTGCCGTGAACTGGGCGTATTACACGCGTGGGCAGTGATGTCCACGCATGTGTTTACCAGGTAACAAAAGTCATCATCAGCAAATATTTAATTAATGAAGCACCGGGTTGTACCCGGTGATTAATTAGATAAACTTTTTGATGAGTATTCCTGTAATTAGTGTTTGCTATCTTATATTATTGCGACGGTGGAAATACTGCCCACCCCGTGAAAAGTGACCAGTGCACGGCGGCCGTACTGTAGGGATCAGTGGCCGATTATGGAAGTTGAGGTCCCAGCATGACCAATTTTGAGTTCCATACATGATAATTAAATAGGAAGTTAGGAATCCCATGCATCACGACTACTACATGTATTTAACCACAAACAAATTTCCCAAGTTTTTTTTAAAATTTATCTAAAATCTGAGTTGACAAAGAAGGCATGCCTTGATGATGTAGTTGAAATAGTTCTTTATGGGGGAATTGTGTCGGGACAAAATGGGGTTACACCCCTTCCCCAATCGGCCATCTTCGAGACGCCCAACAGCGTGGTTGCGTCATCGGGAAATTGAAAACAATCTAACAGAACCATAACTTTTCGATACCCCCCACCCCTCCCGCCCCGCATATCCATACGCACGCCACTCAGGCACCGAAGCTATCAAACAGTTTTCACACGAAACTGGTACAGTTAGCGCCAGGGACCAGTCTCATAATAAGAAGAGTGCGCTTCATTTTAATATCCGACTTGCAATTTAGGCTACAGAAAAATACCACATTCGAATTTGCTTGCTGAATATTTCTTATTAAAGAATTTAAGATCCCATCACAAATTTGTATTCATGGCAGACAAGATGGTTTTCCGCAAAGGAATCGATAGACCGCCGCAGAGCGATAAAACCAAAGTGTATGATTATATTCAATATTCAGTATGTAGCATTTTCAAAGATCTGTCGGCTTTAGTGGCAAACATATATCAAAGTGACTACAAAAATAATCAGATTAATTGAAAATGGGAATACATTAATGTCGGATCCATATGTCGGAAAGTTGCATGCATGTTCACAATTAATTTTCTGATGGCAACCAATCTCCACTTTGCATCGTAAGCTAATACAACAGACGATTAATTACATTATTTCCCCTTCTTAAGGTATTTAACCATTTGAACACTGGTGGTATCTTCGATGTCAGTTCAATGACAGCAGTCGGGAGAGGCCACATTTATTATTTAGGGGTAGACCAATTAATGTTTTCAACGTGCAGCCCCACGACTGTACGTTGAAAATATTAATTGGTCTCATCCTCACATTCACTTAGCAGCCATCCTACTTAACCCTTTACGTAACGTAACGGCCAAAACCGGCCAGCGCTATTCTCAAAAATCGCCAATTAATTTTCATTATTTTTTTCATTTTTTGTCTCAAAAACATAGGTTATGACCCCTCGTTGGAACGAGCTCATCGAGCTCGTTCCAACGAGGGGTCATAACCTATGTTTTTGAGACAAAAAATGAAAAAAATTAGTTATTCAAGAATTATTTTTGCAAGTGTCGTCTGCTTTTCAGGTTAGGTAAAGGGTTAAGGAAATTATGACGTATCATGCTTCTGGTCCGGAAAGCGACCGCTCAGGTTCAAAGGGTTAAGACATCCTTTGGCAACTTATATAAAAGGCTTGTGAGGAAAATAATTTCAACTTTAACCATGTCTTCAAAAGTATTACAGGAGTCAGTGACACTTAAGCTTTTAATTCATATGCTGGTTCCCACAGACAAAGGTGTGTCAGTATTAATCAAATTTGTGAATCAAGACAATATTGAGCGGAATATCCAATGTCTTTAAATACTCCCTATCAATGCCCCATCCCGCCGTCTTCTGGCCGATACTGTGTATACCAGAAGGAACTAAGGTATGGGTAAGGCCGTTCTTGTAACTAATTTCCCCCACTTAGCAGCACCTACGAAAATACCAAAATGACAACGAAACTAGACGCTGCACGGGGACCTAGGTAGCAAGAAAACCATAAGAATGCAAGCGGGGAGGGGGAGGGGTGTGAAGGTATCGCAGTTTTGCAGAATTCGTCTAAGAGTAACTACATAGATGAAAACCGTCAAAGAAAGTATGTGTTTTTAACCCTTTGCCCACCGCAAAGGGTATCAAGATTTATTATTTTAATTAGTGTTTTTTTTTTAAATTTTACAACAAAATTCCACAAAACCCTACCATGTGACCACTCGTTGGAACGAGCTCGTTGAGCTCGTTCCAATAGGAGGGTCACATGATATGGTTTTCTGGAAATTTTTGGAAAATGTTTTTTCCTCTTCTAAGTTTGTAAATTGTGCGAGCGAATGCGTCCAATTCGTTAGGTAGTGGGTTAAAACAGGAATTTTGACATCCCAGGTAAAGCAGTCTGTTCCCCCCATGGACTGTTGAACCGATAGGCTAGTTTGGGGATTAATACCTACGGTAAACCCGGAACGTCATGCCATCTTAGCGATAACAGGTTGTTTAGTTTAACAGAAGTTTCATCACAACGTTTTCCCTGCATATTATGTACTGTCACAAACGAGACTTACTGACTTACTGACTTCATGGAAGGAATTAAATCATAGAGTTGCTAGTTTGGCCTTATGTGAGTTGGACCAACCCTAGACATTAGCCACCAACCCTAGACATTTCAAACAAACTCAACAAAACCATATAATGTGAGCCCTCATTGTAACGGGCTCAATAAGCTCGATCTATTGGGGGGGGGGGGGGGGGGGGTTCACATGATATGGTTTTGTAGACATTTTTTAAATATATTTGTTTCAACTGCTTAATTTGTAAATTAAGCGGGCGGATGAGGCCGATTCTCCAGGAAAAGGGTTACAATTTTCTGCAGGGACTTCGGTCTCGGGTGGGAGGTTTTCCTCTATATTTCAAAATGCACTCCTCTAGGTAGGCAAAATTCCGACTACACTCTTTACTTTTCAACAAGTGAAATCACCCCCCCCCCCCCCCCCCACACACACACAATTTTTCAATTACAGAGTTTAACCCGTTCACGACACGACACACACGATGTCATTTTCTATTATTTTCATTATTCTTTTTAAAAATTGTTCAAATTTGTTTTTATAAAGCCATATCATGTTTTTAACAAAACCATATCATCTAACCCCTCAGTGGAAACATTTCGAGGAGCACTTTCCAATGAGGGTTCGCATGATGTGGTTTTGTTGAACTTTTTTTGTTCCAATAAGATTTCAAACCAATACCCCGCCCACCCTCGATCTGCATATGCGGACTATTACTAAATAGTGGCTGAGTTTTCCATTTTAATATAGCTGCTGGATACTTCATGTTTTGAGACAGAGATGAAACTAGAAGATAAAAATAAAACAACATGCACACAAAAACACTAGCAATGTTCCACCTCATGGCCACCGGATGCTAAAAGGTGACCCATGCACCGAAATTAGCAAGTGCTACCCGTGTTGTTGAATTTTATCTAAACAATATATACAGTACGTGGAGAGTGGAATGCAACCAAATCACCCGGGGAGTGGAGTTATCACTCAAAATATCACTTTCAAATTCTGTACATGTGGACAAAAAAAACACAAGCAATGTTTCAGCCAATGGACCTCCGGGTATAACCCGGAGGTCCATTGGCTGGAACTTTGCTTGTGCTTGTAATGCTTTGCAACCAATTTGCAATTATTACTTGGGTGGAATCTCCACTCTGCGGGTGATTTAGTGATAATACACTCTCCATGTACTGTATGTCCATGGTATGGACAGTTTCCCACAACCCATTAATCAAGTCGAATGAAAATAGTGTGAATGAGCATCCTGAGTTCGTTTTTCTAAAAAGAAATTCTCCGAAATGATTTGTACAAATTAACCCATTCTATCATTCATGACATATAATCTTATATCACTCGTCAACGAAGCACTGACTGCGCATAGTTTACCAATAATAAACAGTAAATGCAGAAGAAAAAAAATGAGCAACTATATAAGACAACTGTAAAAAAAAAAAAAAAAAAAAAAAATAACTTGAGAAAGAAAAGACCTCTTAGTCATAATAAATGATAAACACAAACAACTCATCACTCTGCTTGTTTGGATTGAATACGTCAGTAGTACAGAACAGAATATGTTGAACAGCTATTACGTCCAAAAACGCGAGCGGATTGTGTCCTGTGGACACAATCAGCTCACGTTTTATGGACGAAACCAGTCCTGCGGACACGGTGGAATCCCAATTTTAGGACGCAATCGGTCAGCGGAGACAATCGTCTTTATCTTGCGTACGCATTCTGTCTGTGATCTTATTTGGTCAAAACGCTATATATCTAATATAACTTGTCAATGATGTGATCATTTTAGTTAGATTTGAGACTATGAACACGAGGGGCCGCTTTTACGACCCCGGAACATAATACTACATAATTTCATTAAGTGGAATGGTGGCTAAGAGAACGTGCGGGGAAGACCAATCAATATTTTCATCGTGAAGCCCGAAGGCTGCACGTTGAAAATATTAATTGGTCTTCCCCCAAATGATGAATATGGCCTCTTCCAATCGCTTTCATTGAACGGCATGGAAGATACCATCAATGCTGAAAGGTTAAAGCAAATTTGTTATGTTATCCGATTGTCTCATCACCTTCTTTGTGCTGCGAACATATCGTGTCATAGAAGGTAATACCAGATATCAAAAGCTTTTTAACTTTCCGTTGATGAAGCAAAGAATACACAAACCAAGAAATCACACCAAAAGCGACGACTTCCGAGTGGTCAAACACCCACCGCTCAACTTTAACAGTGAAAAATGGTGTGGTGTTCCTGATCGCAACGATCGACAATATATCTCTTCAGCCACTATCTTTCAAAATAATGAAGTTAACACAACCCAGAAACCTTGTTAAAATAAAAAATATTTCCGCACACCACCCTAATTATTTCAGGCTCATCTGTTCAAAATTTATCCATGTACAACTTTCAGAAAAAGCTACAATATACAACGTCATATAAAATCAAATATTTCACTTTTCAACCCAAACACCATGACACTCATTGGGACAAGCTCGCCCTATTGAGAGTTTCACGTACAATATCCTGTTGCGAAAGGGATTAGTTGAACTGAAAACTGTACGGGACTGGTTAATGAACTGACGAGTGTGATGGCTTTTCACCTTCTCAGTGGTAGGACGCTTTAAGAGTCAACGGTCGCATTTTTCTGATGCTAAAGAGAGGCCCTGACCTGTTACCATTATCATATTGTAATTGCTGAGATGACGAGGATCATTGGGGAAGCCTGTTGCACAGCACTTTGAGAGTGGATTACACCGACAGATTGGAATTTCCATTGGATATACAATGGTTCATATTCAAGGCGAAAGGCAAAGAAGCATAATTAAAGTTTCAGATGATGGACCTGGAGTTCCATTGGTTGAAACGCTGCTTGTGTTTTTAAGTTTTTATAGCGAATTTGCCCACTCCCCGTGTGTTGCCAATAAATACAATAGTAATATGCTGCGTGTCGTCTGTTTTAAATGCATTCCCCTAAAAACAACTCAAACACCACCATGATTGGTACTTTTTGTAAATACGAAAAACTCGTCTTTTGGTTTTACTTTTGATTACAAAGAGAAACAAATCTCAGTATTGCAATGGGAGGGAGGTTGGTGTTAGTACTCAAACCCTTTGAAGGACGCTTTTCCAGCCCAGGATCGTGATACAACCTGAATTCATAAGGTAGATAGCTACCCAGAGACTGTTAATGGTAGACCATTCAAGATTTTCAAAGTGCAGCCCCAAGGCTGCACGTTGAAAATATTGATTGGTGTTCCCCCAAATAACTAATATAGACTCTACCAGTTGATGGTTCTGAACTGGTGTGGAAAATACCATCAATGTCCAAAGGGTTAACAACCATCTGATCTGGTCAGAAATTGAGAAAGACCACCTTGTCCTTCTGCGTCGATCAACATCTGCCTTGGAAGAGTCCTAGATTTTGGCTTAAAGTGGCAACCTTATGCAACTCGACTATTATCTGTCTCCAATTGCGTTCAAGGTGAAGATGGAATGGACGACCCAAACACATTCACACTTGAACCAAACGCCGATCTTTGCGTTGCCGAAATACTGTTGACAATGGTTCCTGTCAAACCTAGAAGCTTCCTCTTGGAATGATTTCTTTGGAACTTTGCTTCCTCTTTTCTTTCACCAGCCTCACAAGTTCGTCCATAGATTCGAAGATACCCTCTCCTTTGGTTGCACAAGCTTTCTGGATGGACCATTTTCTACCTCTGAGATCTCTATACAGTTGTAATTCTTCGGTGATCTGTGATACACTCAAGGCACCTATAACATAAACCTAATTATTAGAACTACTTCACTGCTGATGCATTAGTACTTGTACCACAAATAATAGGTAAAAATAGTAACATTCCTGCACACATTGGACGATCCATCATGGTTCGTCTACAGTGTGCAAAATCTCAAAAAATGACTAACCGACTGACTGTTCACGTGGGTTGGAGATGGCTAACCGAGCGCTTGGATATGTAAACATTTTTGAGAAACTGTTTTTTTATCATTAGCAAGTATTCATATATTGCATGAAATTGAAATATATGTAGCCTCTCACGGCAAAAGTTTACAAATCTATCAAGACACAAGAAAGGCTGCTTAACTGGTAGAGTGCTAGAAGCCCATATTTGGGCTTTATTCTGAACTGCAAGTACTTAAAGTTAAAGGCTTCACATTCTGTGGATGTCCTTCATATTATCTTGTAAGTAAAATTACTTCATCTTCATTGCTTTGCATTGTTACAATTTATGGGAGAGTGCCTATAGGCACTCTCCTATGAATTGTAACAAGACAAAAATGTGTGAACAAATCTGGAGGCCGAGAAAAAAATTAGCACTCTACCGGTTAAGTTACTGAGACTTTACCATTCAAGATACAACTTTTGGCTAACCGGTCTCCGTTCGCGTATATTTAAATTTGCATAACCACCACGCGAACGAAACGAGCGTTCCAATCAAATTTTGCACCCTGCATCTAAAATCAACTGAGTGACCAATATTTTGTTCGCAAAAAATTATTCGGTCTCGTATGAAGTGTAGTATTAATTTGTTACTTCTTTCAGAAGAACGATCTATTTTATAATGGAGCCTAAACTTAGCATCTTTTCACTCTGTCGATGAAATACTGTAACGAATCACTCCGTTGGAAGGGGATCTCTGCGCCCTTTCCAAAAGTACATTGTAACGCAGCATATCGGTCAACGAAGATAGTGAAATAATACCCAGTATGGTGGGACCTTTTTGTTATGAAACTGGCATTGGTGGACATATCAATATTACTTCGCCATTTCTCTTGCTCTCTCATAAAAAAGGTTTATTCGAAAAATGGGTTGCTCTAAAAAGTTAAGGTAAGGTACTCTTTAACAAACTAAAACGGAAATGATGAATTATGCTCAAATTGGACATTTTTCAACGAATGGTGATGATGTAGAGAAAGAGTCAGTCACAAACGTATGTGAGGTTAACCCTTTACCCAACGTAACGGCCAAAACCGGCCAGCGCTATTCTCAAAAATCGCCAATTAATTTTCATTATTTTTTTCATTTTTTGTCTCAAAAACATAGGTTATGACCCCTCGTTGGAACGAGCTCGACGAGCTCGTTCCAACGAGGGGTCATAACCTATGTTTTTGAGACAAAAAATGAAAAAAATTAGTTATTCAAGAATTATTTTTGCAAGTGTCGTCTGCTTTTCACGTTAGGTAAAGGGTTAACATATGTATTTCATATTACAAACGCGAATAGCCCCTGGGACTTAATGCTGTAGTCAAAGCTGTCGGGACCTGTCGGGATGGCGGAAAAAAAATGTGAGGCAGGCTTCAGATTGACCGAAGGGCACCCGTTATATCACATATTTCTTAAAAAAAAGAATCCAAAAGGAGATATTGGCTTAATACGTTATATCAAAAGGGTCCGAATGTGACCCCCCCCCCCCCCCCCCTCCTATCCAATGTCTCTGCCGTTCCCGTCCACCTCCTGGGTAGGGTTCCACTATAACTTATGGTTATTACCACTACCTTTTGCAGGCCTTTGGAAAATGCCACGATTCTATTAAACATGATTTCTGATTTCAGAAATGTGTCTCCGTCTTTTTACTGTACGCTTAAATTTGGGTGTAAGTTGATTTTAGTGTTTCTCTAAATGTTTTTATATTAACAATACGCGACGTTATGCAAATATGCACATTAACAATAGCTTACCAGGCAAATCTTGTTTGTTGGCAATGACAATAACTGGGACTCCTTTGAGTTCCTCTGTGTTACAAAGCTGATAAAGTTCATGTCGTGCTTCATCCATCCTCATTCTATCTGCACTGTCCACAATAAATAGAAGACCTGAGAATAAATGAATGAAATGTTTAAAAACAAAGTACAAGTAAGTAACTCTAAAGAAGTTTTTGGGGAATGGTCATTTGGCGAGCAAGGACGAAGTTATATGGGCAACAAGGCGATGCGGTGCTTGCATGGAATGGTACTGAACATAAAAAAACTCTGTCCATCAACTCGTACAAATCCCACTCACCCCATATGCACAACACATATATATACAACACATTCGCATTCAATTATTTTTTGCTTCGTTCACATAGCTTATAGTGAATCTTGTATTATAACCAGCTCTAAGAGCTCGTTCCAATGAGGGTTATAAGCTTTGTTTTGGAAACAAAATATGTACATTTCTAATCAATTGAGACAACATTATACACTCTAAAATCCGCTAGAAAAGCAAACGACACTTGCAAACAAAATTCTTGAATAACTAATATTTTTTTCATTTTTTGTCTCAAAAACATAGGTTATGACCCCTCTTGCACCTGAGAATGCGGACACTATTTTCTACTCCATTTCATCGTTTTGTTCAATTCTTCTTGCAGGGACAAAAAAGCGAAATTGTTTAACCCTTTACCTAACACGGAAAGCAGACGACAATTGCAAAAAGAATTATTGAATAACTAATTTTTTTCATTTTTTGTCTCAAAAACATAAGTTATGACCTCTCGTTGGAACGAGCTCGTTCCAAAGAAGGGTCATAACCTATGTTTTTGAGACAAAAAATGAAAACAAATAATGAAAATTAATTGGCGATTTTTGTGAATAGCGCTGGCCGGTTTTTGTCGTTACGTTGGGTAAAGGGTTAACCCCAAATCAACTGGGTTGAGTGAATATGAACCCAGTTGGGTTCATATTCACTCAACCCAATTAATTTGGGTTGATTTGTAAACCAACTCATTTTAAAGTCTAAGGGTGTCTTTTTCTTTTCTTGTTGTTTTCAGGGTCACAGTCAATATTTATGGCCATATCATAACCGCAGCATAGGCACGCAGTCAAGTTTAGCCAATCGTCTATACCTATCCTTGTCTACTTTAGAGAACTTCCACCCCACGCCTTGGATACTGGGTCCAATTTTATCTAACTACTGACCGGGAATATGGATACGGTTTCCAAGCAGAGATTCCCACGATATCCGCGTGTGAATGTTACCTTCTGGCATGGAAAGGGACCCCGTGCTCTTTATCATTTTGAGTAACTCACCTCTGAAAATGGCAGTACGAAAGACGGTAATCCGTTGGAGGTGAATTTCGTCGGTTGCTTGTCGGGTTCATTGACGCTTTCAACAGCCAATATCACGTTGAATTGGCTAATTTTGCGGATGGCAGTCAGAAATACCCGGCTGCCAGTCGGGAATAGGAAACCATCGGACAGCCGCGTCTGACATCCATAAATAGAGCATGAGCTCGTTTCGCAGAGGTTGAAGTCTTGCATCATCGTCATTACAACAGCAGACAGAAAGTTTCGACAGGATCACGACTCCGTCGAGATGTGGTCGAAATTCTCTATCCACTCTCCACAATAATGTAGAATCTCGCCATTCGAAAAATAAATGGAAAAAAGTTGCATCTCAGGTGATACTTTCGTTTGTTTTTCTCAATTCACTCTTCCCTTCGTAAAAGTTTTACCTTAGAAATTCTATCACCGGTGTAAATATGTGGCAACCCGATCGCAGTCTGATCGAGAAAAAGGGGAGCGCGGTGACTCAGTGGTTCCGGAATTGGACTTCAAACCGAAGGTCAACGGTTCATTCCCCGTCAGGGGAAAATGCGCTGTTATCTTGGGCAAGGCACTTATTCCCGATTATCATGTGAGGGCATGGTGACGCTGAGAGAGAGAGAGAGTGAGAGAGAGAGAGAGAGAGAGAGAGAGAGAGAGAGAGAGAGAGAGAGAATACTTTATTTGCAGAACATGTATTTACATAAGACTAAGTTCTACAAGAATGTACATTTGTATGAAGTATTTATAAATTATAAGAAGATATTCAGCATACATGTCCTGCAGGGAATGGCCTAGCCAGATTGGCTGTCTTCCTGCCATTCCCTGTGGTGTGTCTGTGGATTGTGCTGTGTTCTGAGGCGTACGGCACGTCGATGATGCACTTGCCTTCAACCAATAATAACCCAGCATGTGCGGAGTTAAGGCGTTGGTGAGTCTTGGCAGTTGTTCGCCGCTGTTCGGTGGTTCTCACCGGGTACTCCGGTTCAAATAAATAAATACCCATGCAAAAGTCCAACGCGCTGATCAACAAGCTACACTACCGCCCCGTCGGAAAAAAGACTCGAGACGTTACCGGTTTAATTTGAAATTCGCTGTACAAGTCAGCATGAATTTTCTCATTTTATCACTAATAGACACATGGTTATGTCATGTAATTTATGAATACGAATACCTCACATTACAATTTCACTAATGTAAATAACTTCCAATGTGATTTACCCTCCTACACAAATACTTAATTGATACATCAGTTCCAGCAAGCTCTCCTGCTGACAAAGTAATTAGTACATTATGTTGGAAGGCCAATATTTTACAAAAAAAATTAATAACGCATTAGATTTAGTAACGAATGCATCGATTTACTTCTCCGTGGAAGGAATTCTGGAAAGACTGGATAAAAAATACCTTCTTATCCAAAGTAATGACTGGTGATTCATTCGATCTGTAATGAACATGTCGATCCAGTTCTTATCTGCGGAAAATGATTGAGATAACCTGCACTTTGTTTATTGGTGTTTAACTACCCTTTCAAGTCAGGGTCATATCGTATCGGACAGTATTATGGGTGCAGGAGGTCAGAGTATCTGGAGAGAACTACCGAGCAACTGCGAGTAACTGTCGGAGTCTGCAACTTAGACAAAAATTAGTGTGTCTCCAGTCACCTTACTTACAATATTTTTAGGGCCGAACCCCAAACCTTATATTGAAGTCTCGGTTAAAATATTTGTTTTTTCAGAACTTGCAGGTATTGCTTTTAGCAAAATTGTATCCCTTTAAAACAATTTTATTCCGTTTGCATCTGCTTCTCATTAAAATAGTCAGCATTTTTTGTGGATGAGGGGCATACAGTAAGTCTCCTTGGACTGGACGTAATCCACGCGTTCGCAGTGATGTCTACGCATGTGTTTACCAGGCAATAAAAATCATCATAAGCAAAATTTTAACTAATGAAGGACGGGGTTGTACATCATTTTAAATTTGATGATTATTCCTATAACTTGTGTTTGCAATCCAATATTACTGCGTCCGTGGAAATACTGCCCACCCCGTGAAAAGTGACCAGACCACGGCGACCGTACTGTACAGCACCCCCCTGAACACAACTTTGTGCTGGATAGAGGTAAAAAAATTGAAAAACGCTTACCTACCAACACGCTTCGTTTTTTGGGGTTTTTTTTTGTCTTACTATATCGGCACGAACAGGGTTCTTATTTATTTATTTATTGGTGTTTAAAGTCACATACTTATGCACAATGGCTAATCATGACCGTGACAGGTTTATGGGTGGAGGAAGCCGGAGTACCCGGAGAGAACCACCGATTTTTGAGAATAACGCTGGTCTGTTTTGGCCTTTATGTTGGGTAAAGGGCTAACTTGAGTAGGTTTCTCTGATCAAGAGTCGTCTGCCTGAAGAACTATGACATGGAAAGAAACTCTCGGTTAGCAATTAAATGAAAAAGAATTTCGTTGATAATCTGACAGTCGCCAAATGACTGATTAGCTGTTCAATACAACTTCCGGTCGCGCAAGAAAAGGACTATCTTCCTACTTAACTATGATGTTTATTACATTTCATTGGGGATGTCAAACGACTGCGTCCGAATTATGGCAATCAATAACAAATGCTTAATATCGTAATTATGATAAATAACGTAATTAAGACATTGGAGCTCAAGGTGAACTCTTAACCCTGACCACGGAAATATCGATCTGGATTCGGCGGATTATATTAAAAAATTCAACAGTGTGTTTTC
Organism: Pictodentalium vernedei; assembly: GCA_031216915.1. Taxonomy (NCBI): domain Eukaryota; kingdom Metazoa; phylum Mollusca; class Scaphopoda; order Dentaliida; family Dentaliidae; genus Pictodentalium; species Pictodentalium vernedei. The sequence goes on along the minus strand of CM062292.1, from coordinate 260,204,269 downwards.
CGTTACTTTTTATTTAAAACGTAGATTAATCACGACCCCCAAATTTCAGACTGTTAGTTATTTTGAAACACAAACTAAGCAAATAAAGAAAAGTAAAAACAACGAAGAAAGGGGCAAGTTCATTTGATATTAGAACTTGGAGCGAAATTAATTTGCAGAATAACATTAATAATGAGAAGGTTTGTGTTCCATTTGTCCATTCTTGATAAATCGCCTTTCAAATCAGAACGGGCAGACGAAACTTGGCGAGCAACAACTGCAAGGCAGCATGGAACTCTTCTGGGCTGGAATGCGGAATGACTGGTACCTGTCTTCATGAGAGATTGGGGACTCGTGAGGCGTCAAGATGTCAGAGTCTCGGTCTGGATGGAAAGTCTTTGTTGCATTGACTCTAGCTCTTAACCACCAGTCAAATTAATTATGCAGGGAATTCAACGCTGCTGTGTATTGTAATCAGTCTCGACCGTAAAAAAGTCCGTCAGATTTGTTTAGATTCAACCGTCTGGAATATTTCAGTTGGTCGGAAAAGCGAATCTACGATTCGCTTTACCGACCGACTGAAATATTCCAGACGATTAAAAATCTAAATAATATTATAAACACTCATTTCTTTTGAATCAACGCAGGAAATGGTTCTCAATCGAGACACGGCTTGATCGAATCTTTAATGACTTCAACAGTACCATCAGACATGTTTGTTTATAAATAATTATGGATGAATACTCGTTACGGTTGGAGTTTTATGTGTTGATGTCTTCAAGAGTGAATTAAATACTAACTGATTGGAATATCTATAACTGCAGCACGAAAAAATATCTATATCTTTTACAGCAACTATATTACATCAACGTTAGTCAGAGCGCCATCTGGACGAAATGTGGGTATACAACGGCCACATAAAAGCGCCAAATTCCTTACAGAAATAGCCTGATGGCCTGAGAGCTTGGCATTGACTCTGTGAGTGCGGTGTGTAAAACAACGTGTTTAAATCACTCACGCTCACCTCATTTAGTTTTCAGAGTCCGAGAAGTTTTCTTTGTATAATTATTCTCCAGCCATCACATGTGGCCATTGTCGAACACGCATCAACAATTTGAACGGATGTTAGAGCAAAATAGGTCAGCAAGACCGAATATGTTCACAGATAGATACGTCCACAAAAAGCGAGCCACTTGGGTCCGCACTACACAAGTGACTCTCATTTTGAGGACAAAATTGGCCACGGTGTGCCTGCAGACACAAATGGCTCGCATTTTGCAGAGGTGAAATTGGCCTCAACTCTGCTTGCGCACAAAATCGGCTCGCCCTCTGAGAACGTGATTTGCCATCGGACGCAATGGGTCTTGTGGACCTATTCGACCGAGGCAAATGTATGTCATAGATAGCTCCGATATGGGGATAAATATTATTAGAACAAGAACTGCCATCCGTCCGTCTGTCCTTATATATGAAAGACCAGTATGTTTTTTCTATATTTTATTCAAATAAATTCCAATAATTCTTACCATCGACATCCTTGTAGTAGTATCTCCATAGTGATCTCAGCTTTTCTTGCCCGCCGATATCCCATACCGTGAATGTAATCCCCTTACATGGCGTCACTGTCTCCACGTTGAAGCCAATAGTGGGAACCGTTTTGACAACTTCATCTAATTTCACTTTGTACAATATTGTTGTTTTTCCTGGAATGATAGAAATGTCACACAATATAATACATGACTGTCTGTAAGGTGCTGTACAACACTATATACAAGGTATACGCAAGTTCAGTTGTCTAGACGTAGTGGTTGCCCCACAAATGGGGCAGCCACTACGTTCAGACAGCTGAACTATATGGAAAGTACGAGAACCCGTGTACCCCTTTTTCAGTTATGAATGCTTCGAATTTTGAACATCATGTCTTCGACAGTTATTGAGTGAGCACTTCGAGAATAATACAGATGGGCGGTATTGGAAGTTTGAGTTCGGTATCGGTTTCCCTTTTTAAGGGGGTATACCGCGGTATCGTTTCGATTTTCGGTACTGTCTTTACTGAGATTTTCTGATAGAACAAAAGGGGAATTCACACCAGGTAACTACAGAATATATTGTCTTGTATCTTTCTTCCATAGCACCACATATGTCACTGCCAACCAACACAAATTATATCTACAGTTCTTTCGTGATTTGTTCCAACCACACCTTAACCTTTTAAGGCATGTCACAGACTTTGTGTGACCTCGGAGTATGTGTCCTTAACGTGTCATCATTGGGAGGACCCGCTGACAACCGACAAATCACCTGGGCAGTGATTTCTACTCATGTATTGGCTGCCTTATCAGGCAGCCAAGACTTGACTAGAAAATCACGGCTAAGCATCTAGACATGTACAGTTTGAACTCTTGTGTGTATTCACGGCAATTGCCCAGACCGTGAGGGTTGAACAAATTTAGAAGAAAGTCAGTGACTTCTTTCATGCAAATGAACACTTCAGCTGCTATCAAGCCTTAACAGAGCCTTATGAATAGCGAATGTAGAAAAAATTGACAATACCGATGGTTTCGGTATTCAATGATTGGTTTGGTTCGGTTTTTTTGGTTTCTTCATGATATCGGTATGGGTTCGGCTTTTCGGTACATTGTCAATCGCCACAAATAATGCTCAAGTTTGTTGCAATATGATCATTATTGTTTATGAACATGACACATAATATCTCGAGACCATCACACAAACATGTTCGGATAAATATCAAGGTGTATAGTCGAGAGATTTTAGGTAGAATTTTGGGCTTGTTTATTTTAGTTTTCTGGGATTTAATGTCATTTTCAACATCTATGGCCATATCGCGACTGCAACACGACTCAACTATAAAGTCAAATTCAGGTAGGTTTTCCGTGGATAATACAACCCATTGATAGACAGTCTACAAATCACCCGGATGAAAACTAACTGCAAGAGTAAATGAGATAGTTGAATTCTTGGGGTAAATCAAACTCCATTGCCGTTGGTAATGTACCTGTCCACTTTTTGTGTTAATTCTGTACCACATTCGATTCATCTGCCCATCTGCGAGCACGGTGAATTTTCTTGGACATCTGATCGAGATGGCGAGTTCTGCTTCTGAGTTAAAATTAGTTGGATTAAAAATCAACCCAAATCAACTGGGTTGGGTGAATATGGACCCGAATGGGTTCATATTCACTCAACCCAGTTGATCTGGTTTAATGTTTAACCCAACTGATTTTTGAGCGCAGTTTAAGACCATGATGGGAGGGGGGGGGGTGGACATGACTGGGTAGTTTCATAGCGCATGGTTTGGTGTGGGTTACATGTATGCAACAACTTGTATATGCATACAGATAAATTTAATATTGTTCAGTACTTGTCATTACTAGCTGGTATTTCGAGTCAGCAGTCTAACCTTTGTTAGGGAGTTGTTCAGATAGCATTCTATGATGTGTGTCAGATAGTGCCAAATTTTATTTTATTTTATTGTGATGTTCTGTTATCCTGTCATCTGTAGCTTTATTTTATTAATTCTTATTAAACACAATTCGTCATAACGCCCAGTTCACTTAAATGTTGAAGAGATGTCACTGACAAAATCAATGACTGCAATCCTTCATTTTATGGCTAATAATCTCCCCCTTGAGGGTGAGAAAGGCGCTCATTTCCAAGGCCTGCACGATTGTGGTCGCAGTTATAGGAAGCATGTTAATGTATATGGCACTCCGCTAACGATCAGTACTGTATGATGCTCGCTGGATTTCGCCGCATACCCCACCCCGCCACATGCACAACAAAATACAATTCCGTCACGATATGACCCTGGCTGTTGAAGGTATCGTTAAACCACTAGAAGCAAAGATAGTACATTTGTACACGTTTTTCTTGTGTACATGTTTATTGGTTGGTAACGATCGATGGCTTTGTGCAATGTCGGTCCGCCAGGTATTGTTTGCCTGGAGATAAGGCGAACATTTCTCAATATACAAATGATATGTTGTGTCTAACCACTTTTTGGTAGACCGTTATAAGATATTGTAATTAGGCCTAAGTACATACAAATTAAGCAGACATTTTTATAAAGCCTAAAGAATTTTTTCTGTCGAGAAGAATGATATAATAGAAATCGAATAAGTCAGTGTGTGCCTGTGTCAATGAAAGCTTTAAACTTGTATTGCGTCGTATAAAATACCACACCCACTTCAACATACAAGTAGTGTGGGAATTTGAGATTTGTTTGCGTACTAATATTGGCACACAGAGGACGGGTGTTTGTATAACGGTAAAACCAACAATACACGGAAGGTCACGAACTATTGGAATGGGATGGAAAACTGAATAGTTTCGGTACCCGTTTCCCCTGCTTAATCTACGTATCCGGGGTGGAGTTTGAGAGTACAGAATTAATCAGGGCCAGGTCAATGAGAGTCGATAGAGCCTGCACTCTAAAATTAGTTGCTTTGACAATTAACCCAAATCAACTGGGTTGAGTGAATATGAACCCAATTGGGTTCATATTCACTCAACATAGTTCATTTGGTTTGATTTTTAACCCAACTGATTTTAGAGTGTGTGTAAATTACAACTTAAGGTGACATTAAGTAATCTAGACTTTTCCATGGAACCCAATTTCAGAATCTTTCAACATAGAATGACGCAATATTTTTGATATATTTAACAGTGTAGAAGAGTGTGGCAGTTTATTTCCTGTTTTCTTACTTTAAGGCGACTAATGCGATGAGGTGCTTTCTAGGTTATAATACGCTGTTGGAAAGGGCTCATAGTGCCCTTTCCAACCGTCTGTTACATCACAGCATTTCATATCGAAGGTCGAAGAAAACAAAATGTCATCTTCACGATAAATACAACATTATTCTGGACGCGTTGGAAAATAGAATGTATAACAATGGACAATTCACATAAACATTCAAGCTGCTGCTGTTTATAGGGAGTTATAGCTAAATCACACGTCGAGTGGCGTTTCCACTCGAGTGATGACTAGTATGCTGTGCGTCAGTGTGCGAAAAAAATCCCCAATGTACAAGCAAAGGTTCAGCTAATAAATCACCTGATTCATTTAGCACCTCCCTTTGATGAATAATTCTTTTCACACGATTTCAGAATGATTGCTCAAGTGAGAACTCCACATGGTGGGTGTTTCAGTCGCATGCACCCCATAGTTCCAGAACTGAATAACAGTCTTTTTTAAGGATCATCTGAGGTTCAGTTCAAGGATTTCCGCAAAGATCAAACTCAAGAACTCGCAACGACTTTCCGGAAAAAAAATAGTCGCAAAGCTTTCGATAGGAAACGTAATGACAACATTTCTTTCCCGGAATCTACTTTCGTGCGGAACTGTCAGTCCAACTACATACATCACTGAGATCACAAAAGTTGTATTTTATCATTCAGGTCGCGATCGGCTCGCAGCATACTAAGACATGACCGGATCGAGATTTCATAAACAAATTGATGCGAAACCAAAATCAGGCATGACAAACAGACGAAAATTGCATATCAAATTCAATATTCTCGAATCTTTTCTCCGGCGAGTGAAAGTCTACAGGGGTTAACTCACTACACAAAGCCAATAATATCAAAATTTATTATTTACTTGTTTTTTTTTTTAAATGTAGAAAAAAAACATTAACGAAACCATATCACTTGACCCCTCATTGGAACGATCTCGTTTCAATGAGGGGGTCACATGACATGGTTCCGTTGAAGCGCTTTGAAAGATATTGTTTTCAAATGCTCATTTTGTAAATTACGCTGACGGTTGCGACCGATTCGTTAGGTATAGGTTAACCCTTGACCCAGCGTATCGGAAAAAACCGGCCAGCCTTATTCTCAAAAATCGTCAATTAATTTTCATTATTTTTTTTTACATTTTGTCTCAAAAACATAGGTTATGACCCCTCGTTGGAACGAGCTCGGCGAGCTCGTTCCAACACGGGGTCATAACCTATGTTTTTTAGACAAAAAATGAGTTATTCAAGAATTTGTTTTGCAAGTGTCGTCTGCTTTTCATGTTAGGTAAAGGGTTAAGGAAGGAAAGCGGAAAGATAAATTTTGACTGGATCGCAACCCAGCTGCAATTCAGTTGAAATTATCTGTCTGCTTTTGTGTACACAATACTCTACTGAATAGGTTTACATGATGACACGGATTGATAATCAAGACTCCGCAAACATAAACTGTACGGGGTGGGGGTAGGGTGTGAGCATGTAATAAACCACCTCACTATAACAGGATGGGATATATCTTCTGTATACTGTCCCACTTCAAGATCTACAGTCATGTCTACAGCAGCCACACTGTGATCTGATAGGAGTAAAAAGGCTTTCAAGGTCCTCGACACTGCTCGATTTTACTACTTCCCTAACATGACTGGTAGCAATAGTCCACTTCCACAAAAAATATGTACATTATATTGAATAACTAATAATGTTCTTTATTTTTTGCTACAATAATACAGCTTATGACCCCCCCCCCCCCCCCCCCCCCCCATTGCAACGACTTCGGCGATCTCGTTGTAAGGAAGGGTCATAAGCTATGTTCTGGACGCAAATATGAATTGCCGATTTTTTCGTCTGAATAGTGCTGGTAGGATATCCCCATTGCATTGGGTAAAGGGTTAACAAACTAAACAACAAGAATAATACCATTAGATGACTTGTGATTCAATTTAGTATCAGTGACTCACCTCATAAGACATATAATGGAGTCTCCCAGTTCAACTCCGAGTGGAAAGTCCACTCAAAGTATGTTTTAGTCAACACTTTCTCACATTCTGTATCCCAAAGGGCAGCTTGGGAATCGGTATACCGATATATCGTCCCCCGAGTTCCAATGTGTTCTATGTGCCAGAAGGCACATAGAACACATTGGAACTCAGGGGACGACATGTTATTTTATCACAAGAAATCAAATGTCACTAAAAACTGGATTTATAACTAAGTTTTAACTAAGTTAGATACCAACCTGCCGCATCCAATCCAAGCATCAGAATCCTTGCGTGTGAGGAATTTTTCAGTTTTGAAAAAACTTCTTGAAGTTTTGAAGAAAGTAAACCCATTACTTGATCAACAGTGAAAAATAATAATTAAATGTATCCTTTTCGCTGTGAAAAAAATATTGAAAATCGCAATCACAATATATTAATTTATTTCAATGTGTTGGCTTGAACCACTGTAAGTGAACTAATGCTTCCAAACCGCTATGAGTTATGTTTTAATCACTCAATTGATTTCTCGTGTGACTCATGTTCCGCAATCCTCTTTATATATTCACCCGCAAATGTTACTAAATATAACGCAGTCTGGGGCATTCCATGGATTCTTTGCTATTGTATTGGCTTTGACGTCACGCAGGTAAATTTAGACACGGATCGATGGAACGTACACCCACACACAACAGTGGGAAAAGTTGATCTGTCGGCCGTCCTTTCTATTATCCATTGAATTCGACCCAACAAATGAAATTAACAAAATGTAATGGTCACTGCGTTAATGTTCGAACCGCATCTTTGACTATTTTCGAAGCAAACAATGGTGTCCTTCAAAGATCGTTCACCGAAGAGTTTATCTTTATCGACGAGATCAACATTGATTGTTTATATCCGGTAACCCCGTTGCTGGGGTATCCCGGATGTCTTATGTACTCTTCATACAGCCAGCGTGGAACAAATTACAACGCTGAAATACGGGATTGCACAATGAATCCGATTCAACTCGCCGAGGTGAAAATGCTGTGTAAAAAGGTCCACGTGTATCAAAACACTTTGGAACAGTATATATACAGGTATATCTTCTTATTTCTAATCATTCTACTGGACTAAGAGTACGGTATATAACAGGTTTTTGAAAACTACCACTTTTTCTTAACCTAAATTCATTTTAAATTATTATTGAAAAGTATCGTAATTTTTAAAAATGGGTCTCTATCTGTCAAGATTCGTGTACGACGTTTTTAACTCTTTCTCTAGCTCCGACCCGGCTGGAATACTAATGCTTGGACTGGACGCAGCAGGTAAGTTATCATTCAATTTTAATTACGGCTTAACCCTTTACCCAACGCAGACGATATAAAAATTTATTATTTTAAACATCATTTTTTAATTTTTTTCAAAAAATTTCAACAAAACCATATCATGTGACCCCTCTTTGGAACGAGCTCGACGAGCTCGTTCCAAAGAAGGGTCACATGTAAGGTTTTGTTGAAATTTTTCGAAAAATAATTTTTTTTTCAGCTGCTGAATTTGCATATTACGCGGGCGGGTGCGGGCGATTCGTTGTGTAAAGGGTTCATGGCGTACCAATATTAGGCTGCAGCTGAACCGCGACCAGCGGCGTACAGTAGTCATGGGGGTGGGGGTGTGGATCTCGCCTTCCACTTTTGCTGAGAAACTTCAGTCCCATATGTATTCATACATGAAATTCACAACACTGGTTTATGTACTCTCACTCTGATATTTCTGGGAGCATTTTTATAAAGTTTTCCTTCACTTTCTGGCACTAAGGCCCTCAAAATGTACTCAGAGTTCTATAATCAGTATAAAAAGGGGTTTTGTTGCCCAGAGAAGATCTTGGACCTTCACTTATGGGGGATACACACTCTTGACCAAACACGAGTGTTTATAAAGTATGTGTGTGGGAGGGGGGGGGCAGGTTTCTGACATGCAGCAGAAGAATATTTTGTCGCCTCCCCACTTCATTTAGCCTAGTCATGCCCCTGACCGGGACCCTAGGATTTGTAGAGAGCTTTTTGTGGAGGGGTGCGTGGGGTGGGTAGCATGGGGTGCACGGATTTCCAGGTTTCGGGATGTCTACTTGACATTTTACACCGCTCTCTTGAGTGAAAATTTCCTAATGGTTCCTCAAAATGTTTGACTGTAAAACATGTGTAAATCAGAATTCCAACCTTTAATAACTTGCGCCTGAAAATTTCCAAGTATTGATTTTTTGGGGCCCAGAATCTGGAGTTACGAGCCACCCTCATGCCCGGTTCTCGCCACATCCTTGCCGGGACGAGGTGTGAAAGGAGGGAACATTCCCTACTAAGAGTTTTAATTAGCAATATAAAGTTCTGTCGGGCTGGTTTTCTTGTACAATGACCCTTTCACGCTATAATTAAATCTCCATTGACAGCAATCCGCCATTCACAATTTCACATTGGTTACGCTGATGAGTACCATCAACGTGTTGCACGCCTTAGCTTGTAGAGTGCTGGAAGCCAATATTTGGGCTTCATTCCGAAGTGCAGGTACCGCGACTGAAATGAATCATTATCTGTGCTATACTTCATATTACCTTTGGAGTGAAATTATTAATCCTTTAAGGATTTGCTTCGTTAAAATTTATCGGAGAGTGCCAAGGCACTCTCCCATAAATTGCATAACAAGACAAAGACCTGTGGACAAATTTTCCTGGTTAAAATAGTTTAGCACTCTACCAGTTAACTCACCTGGCCAATGTTCTCCTCCAAAAATAAATGTGACCGAGTTCCGTGATCAATGATACACTCAGGGGCAGATCCGGAAAATATGATTAGCATGGTAGGGGGTGGTCGTGAAAGTTCAACTCAAATCGTCGTGGGTAGGCAAAAAGCAGTTGTTGGGTTCTCCGTGTACCAAAAGAAATATATTATCGTATACCATGGTATTGACCCAGATACCCTGGTATACCAGGGTGTTACCCTAGTATAATAGGTTGCTTTGGTACAATACATGGTGTACAGTGAGTGATATTGGCCCTATTTGCCCCTACTCCGGTCCACCACGCGCACACCCATCCACACACACAACGCTAATACAAACGCGCACTGCACATCGCTTTATTTTAACAAACTCTAATTCAGTGATTATTTTATACCGCAGAATAGAATACACAAGATGACGACCCTATAAGCGCTAATGTCAGGGTACCCGTCACCCCTATCAAATAGTCGCCATGCCATATACTATAGAGGGAGACTTAACAGCGAATGAAATATTTTTAAAGTCGGAGCCTTACCTAGTTATCCAAAATGCAATGCTACAGATTTATAAATTGAGAACAAATTTATATTGTAGTAAGACCCCCCCACACACACACACACACACCCTAACCCATTGAGCTGACTTAGCTCTCTGATGTGCTTTAAATCTTCAGACAGATCTTCATGTGAAAGTTCATCTTCATTTGCGCGGATCGTACTGCGCTTCTTCATTTTCGACATCCTAAAAAGTGTGGATTCACCCCAACAGTCAACAGAAGGCTTCATTTGAAAGTACAATTCGATTTATGTTATTGGGCGAAACACCCCTCCACCTACCCCCCTCCACGAAGTAAACCCTCAAACAAATCTCCTGTGGGTGCTCAATGCAAGATGTCTACGGTATCTGAATGCAATGCTATGATCCTAAAAGATCACTTGCGGACTTGCCTGGCTTCATGGGGAACCTGTTCCCTACTTGATTTCCCTTCCAAACATTTTCTGACGCTAACACTGGATATTGCCTGCATATATGCACTTACTGAAAAAATAACGAAATTTTATTAGTGGCGGGGGGGGGGGGATCCACCCCACCCCACTTGAATCCACCACCGCCACCGCAAAGAACACTGGTTAGATCCAAATTACGACCACTCTATCAGGGGTCAACCATGATTATCTTCCACCTATTCACCTATCCTTATCGACTTCAAAACTTTTGAATCAGGGTAACATACTCAATAAACAGGGTGTGTGTGTGGGGGGGGGGGGGGGTGAAGAGAACGAAAAGTGTTCTAACTCCGTTTAGCTTGACTAAATTACCTGTTCTCAAAACAGAACCTTTTTTTCAGGCAAAACTACAATACTCTACAAAGTGAAATTAAACGAGGTGGTTACGACGATACCAACTATAGGATTTAATGTGGAAACAGTGTCACCATGCAGTGGGATAACCTTTACTGTCTGGGATATCGGAGGACAAGCCAGAATTCGACCACTTTGGAGGAATTATTTTCAAAATTCCCAAGGTAAGTTCATTGACGATGTTTCAGGCATGCATAAGAATTACATGCTGCAAGTTGCCAGCTACTCCCTGGGGTGTCGCTAAGGATGGTTGAGTCAGGGTGCCACCACCAATACATTTTTTCCAGTCGGGACATTTTCCTCCCTGTTGGTGTGTTAGATATCGATTTACTCTTGGTTGTAATAGTGTACTTTCTTACAAGAGTGGATTTGGTACTTTGACTTATGACGTAAACACAGACAGTGAAGTGTAAGTCTGCAGTGTTCGGGCTTTTGGTGGACAAACATGACAATGGCTAATCGTGTCAGTTTTACGGGTGGAGGAAGCCGGAGTACCCGGAGAGAGCCACCGAGCAACATTCTAACTCTGCTCAAACTCCGCTCAAGCAGGGTTACAGTTGTTGAAGAGATGTGCACCATCGACGTGCTGTACGCCTTAGTACACGGTGTCATCGTGCCCCCATGTAGGCAACCGGGATAGAATGCCTTGCCCAAGGACACAAAGCGGGTCGTCCCGAACGGGGATCGTACTCGGGACCTCTAGCACAGAACTCCAACAGTCTACCACTGCGCCACCACGCTCCCTACCGATACAGTGCCTCACAATCAACTAACATGTTGCGTCACGACTATACTACATTGCATATTTATTTATCCACAAATAAATCTCGAAGAAGTCTTGATTTTTTTTTTATTTTTGATCCCGGTTGACTAATATTCCAACTACACCATCGAGGCATGCCCGCGCTTGATGATGTAGTTGGAATATTTGGTCGGGGGGGGGGGGGGGGGTGTGCCATCACAGTTGGCACCCAATTATGTATTTGGGGTATTTGGTCAGCCGGGGCACGTGCCATCACAGTCGGGACAAATCATATGATTTAATCGGGCATCTTATCGACGCCCCCGATACTCCGAGCACTTCTCTTGACATATTGCCCCGAGTGGCTGCGCAGCAAGCACAGATGATTGATTCATAATGAAACACACCACTAATCCATTACACCATAGTGACTTCGTACTCAACTGACATTATCATTAACTCTCGTTTAGGGTTAACCCATTCAATCCCCTTGTCCTACTCTCACTTCAAAACTCTTGAAGCAGGATAACGAAATCATCATACAAGTGTGTTCTTGGAAATAGTTAGGTCAACCCTTTTCACTTTCACTTAATAGCCACTTCTCAAGTGAATTCTCATTCTGATGTGGTATCATCTCCGAGAGTACCACACAGAAAAAACTTAAAGCCCCTAATTTAACAAAAGTGGACCATCTGGCATAACCACAATTTCAATTATGCAAATACACCCATATGTTTCAAATGTACTATTAGGAAAGTTAGTGTTATAAGTACTAGTATATGACAAAAATCATGTATTATTATTATTTTAAAGAATTTCTTTCGTTTAATAAAGTTGGTACCGGTGTAACAGGAATGGAAGTCCGTAGGAAAATTAGTCCCTCTGGACTATTATTCCGGACTACTATTCCTAGAAATGTTAGACCTAGGACTATAATTCCGCGGAATAATAGTCCAGAGGGACTAATTTTCCTACGGACTTCCATTCCTTTTACACCGGCCGGAAACACTATCGGAAAAAGTTAACTCTCGCCCCTACATGCGGAAAAGTTTGAGATCCCAGCATCGGGCCCGAGGTAAACCTTTTTTCTCTTTGACTAAATTGTCATTTCTCAGGTGAATTCTCATTCTCGTATAGTACCGTCAAGGAGATTTTCATTTATGAACAAATGAAAAAATTTATATTGTATTTATTGAGAGGTTCAGTAATATTTTAATCATACAGCCACGTAGGGATGTAGGATTAAATTATTTTAAATTTGACTTAACTATGAAATCATTACTGAATTTACTTACGTTTAGTTAACACGGGGTGCTGACGATGGTCCCAATGCATTGCTAAGAAAGGAAAGACAATTCACTTGTTAGTAAACAACAGCTGATGATCCCTCAATCGTACGGGCTTCACGAGTTTAACCCTTTACCTAACCTGAAAAGCAGACGTCACTTGCAAAAATAATTCTTGAATAACTAATTTTTTTCATTTTTTGTCTCAAAAACATAGGTTGTGACCACTCGTTGGAACGAGCTCGACGAGCTCGTTCCAACGAGGGGTCATAACCTATGTTTTTGAGACAAAAAATGAAAAAAATAATGAAAATTAATTGGCGATTTTTGAGAATAGCGCTGGCCGGTTTTGGCCGTTACGTTAGGTAAAGGGTTAAAAGAAAACAAGAAAAATACAATTTCAATAGCTATTCTTGTGTATTGTCTTTGCGCTGGTTTTTCCGTTTGGTTAATTAATGTGCTAAATGGCTCGATAATTAACATTTCTTTCATGAAGGGTTGCATTATCCATGTTGCGGGCTGAACATACCAAGCCGTTAGTTGTGTACAAATTCATGTGGATTTTTTCTATGTTTCATTTAAGGGATTCACGATGGTTCTAAATAATGGAACATAAGGGATTAACAATGGTTCTAAATAATGGAACATTTTCCGAATTTTTTTATGTTTGAAATCTTGTAACCACCTCAACACCATTCATTCGCTTGATAGAGCTTAATATCTTGTTCGCTCTCGAAAAGGGGTCACGATACCTCTCAGCGAAAAAAATGTTCTAATTTATGTGATGTGTGTAAAAATACTAAAGAAGCTGGATTTTTTCTTCTGCGTATGATGCGTTAACATACAAAACTTTTTTTTATTTATTTTCTCATTATGAGACTGTTTAAAAGGTGGACGAAAAACCTTCTTTGGAAATTTGTCAGCTTTTCTTTAGTCGCCTTATCCTGATGCCGCCTGCAGGTTGGGTACTAGCCAAACAAATATCAGACATAACCCACCTATGTGTTAGCGATCCCAACACAAACAGTTGACAGAAAATTACTCATCGTTATAAACAAGGCGTTTTCTGTAATTGAAAGATTTTTTACGAATAAGCATAACATATCATGTCTCATTGAAGTAGAAAAATGCAATCATTGTTTATCTTTCCTTTTCTAAACTATAACACAATTACTTGCTGTTGCTGGTTCAGTTTTCCGACGACACACACACCGCGTTAAAGAACGTGCTCAGACTCAGTAATTGAAAAAAGATATATGCTAAGTGGTTGTATCAAACACAAAATATTCATGTCTTGCTGTGAGGGGTATAAAGACGTCATTTAACGGTCATAGTTCTTCAGTGCTTAACCCTCAAAACACTGATGTCGAAATACCAAAATTTCAAGTGGCATATTTTTCACAAAATGTACCTAGGAAGATAACCAGTTCAATTTCGCAACTAGGGATTTCACCAATTCAGTCTCCTTTGACAGAGCTCTGTGAAAGGGGAGTGAATTGGTCAAATCCCTAGTTGCATTTGTGGGAAAATGTGGTGTTTCTAAACTAAGTATTTTGACATCAGTGTGCAGAGAGTCAATCGCTTAACCCTTTACCCAACGTAACGGCCAATTCTCAAAAATCGCCAATTAATTTTCAAAATATTTTCATTTTTTGTCTCAAAAACATAGGTTATGACCCCTCGTTGGAACGAGCTCGTCGAGCTCGTTCCAACGAGGGGTCATAACCTATGTTTTTGAGACAAAAAATGAAAAAAATTAGTTATTCAAGAATTTTTTTTGCAAGTGTCGTCTGCTTTTCAGGTTAGGTAAAGGGTTAATTCCTGTCAGTTCGATTACTTCCAGCAATTGGTTACGGAATTTGTGATCTCGAATTTGTTTCTTTGATATAAATATGCCGAGGTGTGTTGTGGCGTATGACTCGAAACACCACCCTGATTAATAAAATTTCTGACTTCAGCGAACTGGAGACATAATTTGGGAATTCGATGAATATGTAAAATCGACATAAAATATTTTGCTTATATCAAGTTTTCCTCCCCAATAAAGCTCACGTCCATCCATTGGAGCAAGCGTTCTTCTACTCCAAATGAGTAGGCAATAAGCTATGGTTTGTGTGAAAAATTCGGTTTTGTAATTTTTTAATTTTAAGTGCTTTGGCACTGTTTTCTGAGGCGTGTCTTTGGTAAGTACAGATCAACCTGTAACTCTTTGCATTGGAGAGTTTTCACTTGTTTTTTATTATTATTTGAAAATTTATTTGCTATCGGTAGAGAAATGATTTTTAGATATTTCTCGATCATTTGTATTTGTGTTGATCTAACATTAAAGACGATTCCCCAGCGGCCCTAAATTCTTGCTCGTTTTGAGAAATCTGCCGAGTATTCGTTTCTAACGTATTTTACATGTGGCAGTTCCACTGGGGGTGTTCTAAAAGCTTTATATACATATAATGTCAATTCTATTGAGTGTTACATTACAACTTCTGATGCGTTGTAAACTCTCGCTCTTAACTCAGCGACGAGCAACTGTCAGACTCTCACGTTTTCTAAGCAGACACAAGCAGAGTTGAAATTTGGTTGTTTATTTTGACATCGGTAGGCAGATGGCTAAACTGAGTTCAGTGTGTTAAAAGAAACATTCAATCGCCAAATAAAAATCTGACGCAACGATTCAAATATTAATCTCAGTTTAATCAGAATATGTAGTTGTTTTACAGCGTGGTACAAATGCCAGAAGTAACAATGTAGAAACTGCAAGCAAACGAAATCGTTAATCATCATTTTATGGCATCGCGTGCGTCGTTCCGACCGCGTTTTGCGTGCAATATACTTTATATGGAACTTTACTGCATTTAACCCTTTACCAAACATGAAAAGCAGACGACACTTGCAAAAAAAAATCTTGAATAACTAATTTGTTTCATTTTTTGTCACAAAAACATTGGTTATGACCCCTCGTTGGAACGAGCTCGACGAGCTCGTTCCAACGAGGGGTCATATCCTATGTTTTTTGAGACAAAAAATTAAAAAATAATGAAAATTAATTGGCGATTTTTGAGAATAGCGCTGGCCGGTTTTGGCCGTTACGTTGTGATAAAGCGGCGTTAATCAAAATGCATAAGGTCCCTCAAAGTGGATCTTCTGTCTGTCATGCCATTTTTTGTAATAGTGCATGAGGACGGACGGTTTTTTAATTTATTTTTTATTTTTGTAATTATTTCTGTGCCATCCAAAGTTCATGTTATTGCTTTGTTTTATGTTCAGGCCTCATAATCTATAGAATAGCATGGGTGGTGGTGTATTTCGTCCCTTGAATGCAAGAATCCTTTTGCACTCAAGGGACAAATGTATCAATTTTATTAACTTGGGTAAAATATCAGACATAAACCATTTAATTTTTTTTAAGTTTTCATAAGTTATAAAAAGAGAGCATTCGGCAGTCAAAAGGATCATGCGGAAAGGCATGTGAAACAGATTTTTAACTTTTTAGGCCTAAACAAGCGTATGAAAATGTACGGCACCCGCGAATTGAGTAAACGCAAACAGACCGAGAGTGGAGTTTATATACCCCGACTATAACGCTCAGATCCCAGTGACACAGTACGAGGAGTGCATTCAATATTGAATTGAACCTTTGATACTTGTGTAAGTCTTATCACGTACGAAATCAAACAGCGCGTTGATACTTTGTGGTCATTTGCTTTGTTACCATTTTTCGATTTTTTAAAGTTTTAACCTCAGTTCCTCTTTTCTCCCGAATAATGCTCAGTGACAACCGTTGAGCCAAATGCTGTCGCAGGTTAACACACTAATATAATCCTGCTGTCAAGACTTCTTAACTGGTTGAGTAATAGACGCCACTAATATGGCTTTCAAAAAAAGAGGACACCAGAGCAAAAACCCATATTAGCTGAGCTACAAGCTTACTGTAAAATCCCTACAGTACTCAATGTCTATTGCAATTTTGATAAATTTTACACTGTGTTTTGCTGCTTACTGTTTTTTTTGCTTTTGTCAGATTTACGGTGTTAATGTTACATATAACATTCTCTATTTGATAAATATTGTTTAAACTAAAAGCCAACACTTTCCTTGCTTTTATTTCTAATTCAGTCAAAAACAAATAATATTTTATTTATATAAATTTGTTTTATTACAAATTATTGGAGAGTGCCAGTGGGCACTCTCCAATAATTTGTAATAAAACAAGTTTGGAATAACAAATTAAGACCACCAAAAATAATCTAGCCCTCAACCAGTTATTTATGTATTGGTGTTTAAGGTCACATATTTCTGCACAATGGCTAACCATGACCGTGACAGTTTTACGGGTGGAGGAAGCCGGAGTACCCGAAGAGAACCGCCGAGCAACGGCGAGCAACTGTCAGCTCCCCAACATACCAACACCACGCAAGCAGGGTTAGCATTGGTTGAAGACAGGTGCACCGTCGACGTGCAGTACGCCTTAGTACACAGCGTCACCGTGCTCCCACGTGGGCAATGGGGGTGAAGTGTCTTGCCCGAGGACACAACGCGGTTGCCGCAGGTGGGATTCGAACCGAGGACCTCTCGGCTTGCAGCCTGCGCCTCTACCAATTGAGCCACCGCCCCCCCCCCCCTCAACCAGTTAATCACTAATGTGAAAAATATCTTGTTATTTGTACTTTCCGACGTTTGACGTCGCATTTTAAAAAACGTTGAAGAAACTGAATTCCTAGTGACGTTTGAACACAAGGATAATTAATGTCTGAAAGGGTTAAGTTGATGAACTTCTGGTTTCAAGTCTCAGGTCCGTTGATTGGAACTATGATTGTTTTACTTATAATTTAAAAAAAATAAATTTCTAAGTTATTATCTGGGTGTTTATTCCACCGCGCGGGCGTTTTAGTTATAACCTATCATATACGTGCTGAAATGTCGACAGATAACCTACAAATTTTGAAAACATCACCATCCATTGATT
This sequence comes from Pictodentalium vernedei, assembly GCA_031216915.1. Lineage (NCBI taxonomy): Eukaryota > Metazoa > Mollusca > Scaphopoda > Dentaliida > Dentaliidae > Pictodentalium > Pictodentalium vernedei. The sequence goes on along the minus strand of CM062292.1, from coordinate 260,186,454 downwards.
GATCATAGCTATATATATTTTTTTATATATTAGAGTTTAACGACACTTTCGACAGTCAGGGTCCCCTCGTGTCGGGTATTATTACGGGTGGGGGAAGCCGGAGTACCCGGAGAGAACCACCGAGCAACTGCGATCAACTGTCAGACTACCTAACGTACTAACTCAACACAAGCAGTGTTAGCATTGGTTGAAGACTGGTGCACCATCAACGTGCAGAACGCCTTAGTACACAGCGCCACCGTGCCTCCGCGTGGGGAATTAGGATTAAGTGTCTTGCCCAAGGACACAACGCAGTTACACCTGACGGGGATCGAAACCGTGGACCTCTCGGTTTGAAGTTCAATGCCTCAAGCACTGAGCCACCACGCTCCCTATTGACCATAGCTATTCGGGTACGAGCTCCGAAAATCAGACCCGGGATAAAATGGTAGATCGGTTGGCCCACTTTAGTTATACCCCAACTGTCTTCAATGAGCAACAACTGGGCTAAAACTGAAGATACACCATCCCAGACTGTACGCACGAAAATGTCATGAAACTTATCAAGCACCAAAGTGCCATGACAGAGACTTTTCATCGAAATATTTTACAGAAAATTTTCAAAGTCGATGAAAACTGCTCTCGATTGACCTGGCCACTGCTTTCCGTTCACCTGAGTCGCGACATTTCGCCTCGGAGTGCAGCCCATTTAAACTGTTTCAAGCAAGATCTCTAGTTGATCGAATTGGTCAATTGTTCACCACACAACAGTACTGTACAATCTGAAAATATTAAGACATCTTGCACGAAAAAGGAATAGAGCTACTTTCAACAGTTTATAAAACAATGTTGTATATATAGTTCATGGCGAGAAAGAAATGTTTGGGCATGAGAAACCACAAGTCTCTTTTTCGGAGTTTTCCCTGTTATGAATCCAACCTAACACAACCCTATTTTCTTTAGGTTTGCTGTTTGTCGTGGATAGCAGCGATCAGATGAGGATGGAAGAAGCCAGAGAAGAACTATTTGGAGTTGCAGAGAGTGATGAGATGAGAGGAAAGCCTGTAGTAGTCATAGCAAACAAACAAGATTTACCTGGTATGTCAATATTGTCCCTTTACCAAGTATGACGTAAAATAGAAAAATCTAACCTGAAAACCTCCAATCTTTTTATATTTCGTTCCAAAACAGAGATCACGAACCCCAATTAGAGGGAGAGCTCATCGCATTCGTTCTATTAAAGTATTGTGATGTGTGTTTTTGAGGAGAAAAAAAAACATACCATCTGGGAGAGCATTATAGCACAGTCCATGGCCATTGAAGGTGTGGGGGCGAGATCGTAACCCATGTGCGCTGAAATTCTGGAGGTTCCGACACTGTCCAGGACTAACAACACAAGTTGCCCATTGAACTGGAATAATCATTATGAACGAAATTTGTGGGCCACATTGAGGCGCTCAATCTGTTATCTATTTCATTTCATTTTTTTCGCCCAGAAATTCGAAGATAAACCGGAAAACCAAACCGCAATGCCCAGCAAAAAAGGCCCGAACGGTTTTACTGTGTTTGTGCATAAACCTATTTATTTATTTATTGATGTTGAAGGTCACATATTTATGCACAATGGCTAATCATGACAGTGACAGTTTTACGGTGGAGGAAGCCGAAGTACCCGGAGAGAACCACCGAGCAACGACGAGCAGCTGCCAGCTCCCCAACATCGTAACTCCGCACTGCAGCACAGACAGGGTTAGATTGGTTGAAGACATGCGGACCATCGATGTGCAGTACGCCTTAGTACACAGCGTCATCGTGCCCCCACATGGGCAATGGGGGTGAAGTGTCTTGCCCAAGGACACAACGCGGTTGCCGCAGGTTGGATTCGAACCGAGGACCTCTCGGCTTGCAGCCTGCACCTCTACCTACTGAGCCACCGCGCCCCCTTGCATAAACCTATCAACCTTTCTTACTGGGAGGGGGGGGGGGGACTGGGCAAGTTGCCCCAATGGATTCTCATCACTTAGTCTATTCGACAAAGGAGCGAATGCGCAATGTTCTCATTGTCACGTTTTCTCATTTACTGACTCGTCCACCGGACGAGTCAGTTAGTGAGAAAATATGACATTTGGAACCCGATATAGATTAGATGACATTTATTCACTTGTTACCCTAATTTGTGGGACTTTTTTCTGGCTGAATAGGCTTAGCAACTGATCCCCAAAGAATGATCAAAGAAGTTAGGCTGAACTCAATGTAGATATTTAGAGGCTGAGATTTCTGTGGTGAGTGGTGTACAAACAACTGCAGATTTTTTCCAGTTATGGAGCCTGTAGTGTTATTTACTATATGGTCTAAACACATAGAAAAACCGAAACGTAACGGAGATTTGTTTCCTGAAACCGCACCGAAACCGAAACTGAACAAAAGCAAAACCTCCCAGCTTTGTATGTATTATCGTCAGCTTTGTTTATTAATTTTCCGAGCGTTTTTATTCCATATTGGAAATGAAGCAATAGAAATATTGAAATTGTGGTCAAAATCATTTTTACATTTTGTAACGCGGAAAAGGGGTGTTTTTGGTCATATTTATGCAGATGTATTCAAAAGTGACAAAGACACAGGAGACAGTGGACTCTTTGTCCTGCGTTAAATTCCTGTTGCACAGACATCCTTAAAGTTGGAACTGGAAACGTTTTTCAACGAAATGTCAAATATATCTTATCTTTCTAAGATATAAATACCCCGGTAAATACAGCGATGTTATAGACAGCAAACAAAACCCCCAAAAACAACACACAAAAGAAACAGCACTAATTTGTAAACTGTTCTTTTTAAACATAGCTTATTAAACCTCTCTGGACGGAGCTAAAAGAGTTCGTTCATATGAGAAGCAATAAGCTTTGATTTAAAAAAAACAACAACATAACAGTCTATTTCGTCTCAAATTTGACGCATTGCATGATGAGTTAAGTGCGAAGGTAAATAAACGAGATAATACCTAAAATAATCTTCCGTTGACCTTCCACTTTACTTGACATATCCCACAGTCCATAATCTTATCTGACGCTCAGAACGCTGCTAATTTTATGTTTCGACCCACTTGATTCAATATTTGCTATTGATTTTCCGATTCTGTTCTGTTGTCGATATGGATTTTATCACTAATGCATTCATCGTAAATGAGCCTTAAATGACGCGGACACATTCCGTATAAGGGAAAAAAACTTTGGGAACCCCTGAAAGTGACGCAGTCCTTTTTTATTTAGTAAACAAGTTCTGCTTTACCGGTAAAATAGGACCCAGAACCAACGCCTGAGGCGGAAGTCCTCCAAAGTAGGCAACATAGGTATAAACGATTGGCTAAACTTGACTTCATTCCTATTTTGCGGTAAAGATGTAGCCAAATATGCTTACAGTGACCTTTATAGATTGAGTGCTAGAAGCCACTATCAGACCTTTGAAAAAATGAGGGTACCAGAGCAAAAGTCGACATTTTCCTCACTCATGTTTCATATTGATTTAAACGCAAATAATATTTTCTTTATATAGACTTGTTTTATCACAAATTATTGAAGTCCTCTAAAGTAGGCAACACAGGTATAAGCGATTGGCTAAATTTGACTTCATTTAGAGTAGGCAACATAGGTATTGCGGTAATGGTGTAGCAAAGGATGCTGACAGTAACCTTAATAGGCTGAGTGCTAGAAGCCACTATCATGGCTTTGAAAAGAATGACGGTACCAGAGCAAAAGTCAACATTTTCCTCGCTCATGTTTCATATTGAGTTAAACGCAAATAATATGTTCTTTGTATAGACGTGTTTTATCACAAATTATTGAAGAGTGCCTGTAGGAACTCTTCAATAATTTGTAATAAAACAAATTTTGTTTAACAAATTCAGACCACCAAAACTAATGGAGCCCTCAACCAGTTAAACACCAATACATAACAAATAATAATAAGGGGAAAAATAAAGATACTGCACGAAAACAGGGAAGGGTTGATGGAGATGTATATCGGAAATTGTTTTTACCTGATGGGGACATTTAACATGGGGTAGATAAGATTCCGTGTGAATGATATTCACATGATGAGCAGGATATTTGGTTGTCATCACCTGTTACCCGAACGGAGAGGGGTCGTTATATGACCGATAGGTGTTGTAATATTTGATAAATGTTGATGACTTTCCAATTTTCCTTGTTTCAGGGGCGATGAAACCTTCTGAACTCGCTGATAAGCTACAGTTGGGAAACCTCAAAGGGAGAAAGTGGTATATTCATGGAGCATGCGCACCAAACGGAGAAGGCATATACGAATCTATGAACGAATTGGCAAGACTTGTTAAAGAATACAAAGCCGGGGGAAGGTAATACAGAGCTAAAACGACCACCACACCACATGTGTCTTCATCAAGTATCGTGTCATCACATTACAACCATGGATGCCGTGTGAGTATGTGATTGAAGTGGAACAAACCTGGTTGTGTTTGTCGCTGAAAGTCAGTCATAATGTGATATGTGAACATTTGAATATTTGTTGCTAAAGTACATTTACAAATTAGATGACAATCTACGGCATATTGGTGCTACACAAGGGGGCTACCAAGGTGCTGCTCGTAGAGAGGATGAACTATGCCATCCCGTTCAAACTATGCTAATTTTGTAACGCCCGATGTAACATAAAAATCTACTCAGGCCAGGCTTATAGAGATTAGAAGTTAGAATGACTTGCGAAGAATAACGTTGTTTTTAGTCTTTTTTGTTTGCAACCTTTCTTCAGAAAACCATTTTTTAAACTCAGAACAAAGGCAAACTAATACTCGCATGCTTACTTGTGCTTGTGGTAGTACCTAGTCATCCATCTGACATACCGCAGCCTATTCCCTGACTTTCTTTCACTTGTCCAATGTTATGTAATGCACAGTAATAGAGCCCGAGCGTGCCTCGCTATATTGTGTTACATCACTCCATTTCATGGCCAAAGTTAAAGAGCATCAGACTTTATCGTTGTTTTCAAATGGCCCACAGCCCAGGATTAAATGAATTTGCAATTCTGCCCAAATCCAGTGATGTAGACGAAAGACAAACATAATGTTAACGAAAGGCGAACGGATTGATTGTCCGCACACTTTGTATAGATATAACTGTGATCTAATTCCAACTCTTTCTCCAAACTTCAAAACCGTTTGAAACCATTCGAACAAAAATATCTATACCGGAACAACAACCGTTTTCCTTTTTAGCTGAATTAAGTATATGCGTGGGTTTGGATCGTTTTCCTCTAGAAAATAATAATGTGATAAAGAGAGGGGAGGCTTTTCAGCACCTATCGCTTTACCGCCTAATTTATGGTTATAGAGAGGGGGGCTCATCAATATATGGGCACGAGAAACATAACTCGACTACCCAAACATTGGTCACGGCCCACATTTGCACCTGAGAATGCGGACATTATTTTCCACTCCATTTCATCGTTTTGTTCAATTCTTCTTGCTGGGACAAAAAGGCGGAATTGTTTAACCCTTTACCTAACACGGAAAGGAGACGACAATTGCAAAAAGAATTCTTGAATAACTAATTTTTTTCATTTTTTGTCTCAAAAACATAGGTTATGATCCCTCGTTGGAACGAGCTCGACGAGCTCGTTCCAACGAGGGGTCATAACCTATGTTTTTGAGACAAAAAAATGAAAAAATAATGAAAATTAATTGGCGATTTTTGAGAATAGCGCTGGCCGGTTTTTGCCGTTACATTGGGTAAAGGGTTAAATATAATGGAAAATTTGAAGAAAATCAAAAAAATAATGAAAATTAATTGGCGATTTTTGAGAATAGCGCTGGCCGGTTTTGGCCGTTACATTGGGTAAAGGGTTAAATATAATGGAAAATTTGAAGAAAATGAAAAAATAATGAAAATTAATTGGCGATTTTTGAGAATAGCGCTGACCGGTTTTGATCGTTACTTTGGGTAAAGGGTTAAATATAATGGAAAGTTTGAAACTGGCTTACTGCTGACAGACCAAATCTGGGTGTCATCAAACTGTTAATGTTCTTATATTTTTAGCATCTGCTTTAGTATTTTCAGTGAGTACAAACAAGTAATTGTTTGTTCATGTGGATTCTTTGTTACAATTTATTGGAAAATGGCCACAGGCATTCTTCAATAAATTGCTCCAAAATGTTTTAACTGACCAAATTATCATCACCAAAAAATAATGTCGCACAATATTTTGTCTTGGTCGGTTAGATTTCACTGTTCTGGCATTCACAAGAATAACAAATTCGACACCACCGCGTTTCATAAGCCACACGTTGGCCTGAAATTGATGAATCATTAGATTTTGGACAGCATCGTGATATTTTCGATGAATTTCCTGATGGAATGCTGTTACGTTTATGTAACCATATTATATTTGCTGAAATCATAAATGGGTTTGACAGATATCTGTTTACCATGTTGACGAAGAACACCCGCGCAAAAGTTGGCCCAGCTGAATCGTGTCGGTCCACTGCTACTCTAGTGAAAATACCATAGTGTGATGTGATATACAAGGTGTGACACGGGACAGACGTAAGCCACCTCAGAGTATGCCCACACTGGCACGCCAATGCACTGAACGGTAGCGGCGTAAACAAAAATCATCGTTGGATCTTTGATTCTTCACGTCATAGCTATATCGATGACACATGCCTCATCTACTATACTTGTCTATCATTGGTATCCATGTGTTTGAACATTACCTTGACAAATGCCTCACAGCTGTCGCCGGGCCGCAGTTGAGATGAAGTTATCGGAGTGAGTCACACGACTAATTTAGTTTAAATAACACTGAATCGTTACGTTTTTGTATAAATAAATAGTCGTTTAAAACCCATTCAAATCACGAAATTACTAAATACATATGAGGTGATACTCCAGACAATATTATAGGAGCATATACGAAAATACCTGCAGGTTAGAGTTGCTATTAACCCTTTAAATACATGAAAAGAAGACGACACTTGCAAAACGAATTCTTGATTAACTAATTTCTTTCATTTTTTGTCTCAAAAAATATAGGTTATGACCCATCATTGTAACGAGCTCGACGAGCTCGTTCCCATGAGGGGTCCTAACCTATGTTGTGAGACAAAAAATGAAAAAGTAATGAAAAATAATTGGCGATTTTTGAGAAAAGCTCTGGCCTTTTTTGGCCGTTACTTTGGGTAAAGGGTTAACTTTCCCATGGCTCGAACGATTTCGAAAGTCGAAGGACTAAATCTACGGTTCTATCTTTTGTATGTGTGTGTTGTGGGGCAGGGGTGAGCGTGGGTGTGGTGCAGTGTAATTTCATTATTTTTTTCAGTCGTTCACTTGAATTAACGAGTAAGTGAAATGTTTGAAACAACGGTGTGTTACCGCAGCTACATTGGTTGCAATGGCAGTACACAGTTGTGTATTAAACATATCACTCACACGTTAAGACAAGTGGGCGGTTTCTCTCTGTGAATCATTGTATCCTGTGGCAAAGCAAAGTCGTGAGTAACTGCGGGTAAATGAAACACCACAGCTGATAAATATCAAATATATAAAAGCGAATGCCTGAATCTATCTATCTCTCTGTCTGTCCCGCTATCTCTCTCTTAGTCCCGGGTGAAATCCTTCGTTTCTCGACCGATCAATCTCAAATTTTGTAAACGGGGGTAATTCGTCCCTGCGAGTAACATGGGGTGGGTGCCGTGCCCGCGCGGGGTGACCTTGACCTTGAAATTGATTACCTTGACCTTTTATTTCGAAAATGGCTGGGCCGATCGGGCAAAAATTTCACATGTGCGGGTATATTGACCCATCGATCATTTTGACTTTATCGGGGTGCCCGTACGGGGTGAGCTTGACCTTCTATCGATCATATCTGAGGGTATATTGATATAACCATCTTCTCCCGTGCAACGCCGGGTATTCACCCGCTAGTAATATATAGGCATTGATTTAGTATAGAGATAATAATCAGTACGGTCGTCGTAGACTCGTCGTAAATCACTCGTGGGCGATGATGTCCACGCATCTATTTACCATGTAATAACAATCATCACCAGCCAAATTTTAATTAATAAAGCACCGGGTTGTATCCGGTGCTTCAAAAATTCAATTTATGATGATTATCCCTATAATTAGTGTTTGAAATCTAATATTATTGCATCTGTGGACATATTGCCCACACGTAGAAAGTGACCAATCCACGACGACCGTACTGAATAGGCCGTTCTGTATAGGCATTGATTTAGTATTTGCTACTAAAGAAACTATAATGGAGTATATCAGCTTTGATCTATCCCCTACAAATGCTACGCCAATAGCTTCTTCCAAAATGTACTTTCCAGGTCAGCAGCTTCAGCAACTTTCGCTTTGCTTCCATCTGTTGCAAGGGTGGAGGTGTAATGTTATGAACGTTTAATACCAATTATATTGTATTAAAGAAAATGATAACTTATAAAAAGTATGGGGGTTACTGCCCCCAAGAAAATCTTTAGCTAACATATCCTCGAGTTGAATCCACAGCCAGACAACCTCAAAATTGTATTGCTGTTTTATCTTTTATATGAATGGGGAGTGTGTGATTCGGTGATTCAGTCCAGTTAGAAATTCTAGCTTTGATTATCGCCCTTGATATGCAGTTCCACTACAAATTTTTCGTCGCGTGGGCAAGGCCTGTCATAGCACGGATCGCCCGCTAGTTGTGTACTATGAGTCTGAACTCAGTGAATTTGTTCTAAATACCAAGTTGAGCATTTTAATCTGTTGTATAAATGGGGACTGGTACCGTTCATTCCATCCAGAAATTTGAGTCTTGATTATCTCGCGTAGGTGGACTACCATGTCCTTGGGCAGATCGACCCGATAGTAGTACCTCCAGAGAAATCCGCGCCAAATTTAGTTCCAAATGGAACAAAAACCAACTGAAGGACCTAAACATATTAGTCTTCATCTGATCAAGCACCAGACAATTTCATATAGAGTTGCCCTCTTGTTTATATAATAAATGCCGTTCTCACGGATCTTAACGCATCTGCGATGGTACAACTGAAAACTGAAAACATGTTTCTGATGTTGCTTCGTTTCTTATTTTAAAACTTCAACTTGGCTCTGTTTTATATTTTACAACTTATACAATGTCCAGTGGCCTTGACAGTTCAGTTAATATGAAATTTTGATGAACCAAAACATGTGTATGCTTGGTTCCATGTAACCAAATTTGGTTCCCATACAAGGACAAACTGAAGTACCAGTTTTGGATGTTGGAAAAACAAAATTTCTCTGTGTGTACTATAAATCGCAACTCAGTGAATTTGTTATAAATACCAAGTTAACCCTTTCAACACGCTATTCATAGCTTTGTGAAAATAAAAAGGAACCAACGATGACAAGGGGAGACAATGCACAACAAATCGGTAAAGGGGTTCAGCAATAATTTAATCCTACAGCCATATAGGTCTGTAGGATTAACTTATTACTGAACTTCACGGTGAATACAAAATACATTTGCCATTCGGCCAAATTGTTGCCAATTATCACCTAGAGAACACTACCATTCAGGCGCGTAACATTATTATATTCATCACGTGGGCACAGGACCACGGATTCTGTATATTATTTGACCTTCTCCACATAGAAAACACGGACCCTCACCCCCACCCCCATCCACGTCAGATCCAATGTTTTATAACCATACTTCGGAGTGTAGCGGGCCGTGCGACTGCGTTCGGGGCGTTTTTTTAATAAGCCATAATACCCAGGTTCCACCCTTTAGCCTCAATCAAATCACGACATATACGATACATTTTCAGATGTGATACGTTGTCTCTTGGGTCAGGTTTCCACATGGCACGACAACTTCAAAACTGTAACAAAGTCGTGAGTTTTAGAGATGGGATTCCCAACAGGATTGATTCGAGAACAATAAAAGCATGACGTGTCACTGATGTTTTCAACTCACGAAGCTAAGAGATCTTCCTCGAAACACTTTGAACTTTTATGTTTCTTAAATTGAAATAATAAATTGTGACTTAAAACGGAGTTTGAAATTGGTGGAAAAGAGGAAGTAAACGCTCGAACACTTCACAATAGATGCAACCCCCAAAACTCACACTCAGCGTCAATACGGGATTGTTAAACTGAAATATTACCCTGTACAAGTTTTAAATAAAAAAGTAACGAAATATAGTCTTTCTCATAAATATATAAGAGGTCTCTATTATCCTGACATCTCATTAAAATTACTATTCATTTAAAAGTGATTTCGCTCGCTCGGCAAAACACTTAATATGTTGTCGACATTTTCAGTCGGAAAACGTTCCAGGAAATTAATTGTTAATTTTCTTTTTAAATTTAAGTTTGCTTTCATCGGGTGTACTAACAGCGACGTAAATCTGGGGTAGTTGGGATTTTTTTTGTATCGTTGGGTCGGGAAGTAGTAGGGCCAAGTACTATTATCCGATAATTGGCATGTTCAGAGACGACCACCGAGGTATACGGCGTCACAGTTGATTACTAGATCGGTAATCTAATAGCCGGACCAGTCTTAGATATTAGTCACCATAATCGGCAACGATGTCGCAAAATACGTGGCAGCCAGCAACGACTTTTCCTTCAGTATCGCAGAATACCGTGGCTAATTAAGGTGACTGCCTGGTCTGGTCCGAGAAACACAAGAATATGGACATGAGAACCGTCGGGCAAATTCATATGATGGTCGATGCTCCGCCCTCCCTCTTAATATATAAAATCAGTTAACAGGCCATGTGCACTGGATATACATGAAAAACAGAAGCAGCCTCTCCGCTGTCCTATGCGATTAAGCAGAAGGGACGTCTGTGACATTCCCGAAATGGGCGTATCCTGGCAATTACATAGCCGAATCTTCTTCTTCGTGTGTTACAAAAACGTACTCATTCCGCAAAGACACTCGGAAGATGAATGTTCGGATTCTTTGGTTTACAGTCAAGTTGTGGCTGCCAATATGGGCAGCCATGCTGACTAGACTGCAAAACAATGCCAGACTATAAACTCGTTTTGAAATTGGCGACACCCGATATTCAAAGTTTTCTTTTGGAAGTCTGTTGGCTTCCTGTTTATGTCTACTGGTACTTATCCCTCCGAACGTCAATGTGAAAATAATGAAGTTTCGAACAGCAAATTTCACATTAAGCAACAAGGAATTTAATTAACCCTTTACCCAACGTAACGCACAAAACCGGCCAGCGCTATTCACAAAAGTCGCCAACTAATTTTCATTATTTTTTTAAAAATTTGTTTGTCTCAAAAACATGGGTTATGACCCCTCTTTGGACCGAGCTCGTCGAGCTCGTTTCAATGAGGGGTCATAACCTATGTTTTTGAGACAAAAAATAAAAAAAAATAGTTATTCAAGAATTTTGTTTGCAAGTGTCGTCTGCTTTTCATGTTAGGTAAAGGGTTAACCAATTCAATCTTGTTTGACAGAGCGGGGGGCGCGGTGGCGTTGCGGTAACCGGTTCACGTCAGATCACCCAAGTTAAGCAACGTCGAGCCCGGTTAGTCCTCGGATAGGTGACCGTCTGAGCGATCGATTCGGACTCCCGCGTTGTGTCCTTGGGCAAGACACTTAACCCCGATTGTCTACATGGGGGCACGATGACGCCGTGTACTAGGGCGTACTGCACGACGATGGCGCGCATGTCTTCAACCAATTTAACCCTGCCTGTGCTGCAGTGCGGAGTTACGATGTTGGGGAGCGGGCAGCTGCTCGTCGTTGCTCGGTGGTTTTCTCCGGGTAGGCCTACTCCGGCTTCCTCCACCCGTAAAACTGTCACGATCTTGATTAGCCATTGTGCATAAGTACGTGACCTTAAACACCAATAAATAAATAAATAAATAAATTGACAGAGCTCTACGAGCGCTAACAAACAAGGCCGAATTGGTTAAATTTCCAGTTGCATTATGGGAAAACATTGACTGAATTGGCTGAATTCCTGATTGTATTACGGAAAGCATCTTGATATTTAGACATCAGTGGTTTAGGTGACTTTCAGCATCTATGGTTATACCATGGCCGCAGCAAAAGTATAAAATAAAATTTAGCCAGTCGTTTACATAAATTCCGTCCACTTTAGAGATTCATACCACTGGCGTCGATAACCAGTTCCAGTTACATCAGTGAAAGAGAACCTGTTTACCATAGTAGTCGAGCACTGTTCCACTTCTCGAGATACATTGTGGGCTGCTCCCAAAGTGATAGTTAAGATTTCAAAACATATCGGTGGACTCATACCTAGATTCTGGCTGAGAATCTAGTTCGACTCTATGCATTGTATGTCAAATGTATTCGTTTTTTTTTGCAGGGGATCTTCAAACATTGTTGAATAAAAGAGTTGGGAGATGTTTTTTTGCAACATTATATATGTAAATTGTAAATATGTATATCTGTGCACCGTCGTTAATTTATTATGTAATGCATGTAATATATTTGATATATGTAAATATTAATATTTTTTTATATAATTTTCAATTGACTTCAAATAAAATCAGCACTTTTACAGTACTTAAAGCTCTGACGTTATTGTCTTTAATCTACAAATATTTGCATATTCTCCTTGTTGCAAAATAATCACAGATTGGCCAGGTGATTTTGAAATACAGACCGTTGATGAACGTTAAATATAATGACATTAAATTGAAATACGATATCATCACAGGAAAAAATCGATACATTTTATCCATGGCTGCCAATGTTCGTCATTGGAAGAGATTTACAGGAATGTTAGCTCTCCTTAATTTCCTAAAGCTGTCAGTAATAAATTTAACACAAAGCGTATGGGAATTTAAAAAAGTTGAAGTTTCGATATAGCAGTAAATTTGTATCATAGGTGTGCGCATAATTTCACAAACTTCTGACATCTTCCTGTAGAGTAGCATAAAAATACTATATCTTACCTCCTACAAGTATCTGGGTATTTCATTGGTTCAAAGACGTCACATGCAGACTACATATAAAACCATATACTGCCTGTCAGTATCAATATACGCTGACAGCTATAGGTAATCTCCCCTTTGATCATTGATTATTCAAAATGGCGGCAGCCGATAAACGCTTCACGTTGAAAGATTGAGTGTTGGCCCATATTTGGTCTGATGTGCAGGTTAGGCAACTTAAAAGGCTTCATATTCTGTGGAAGTGTGTCATGTTACCTTAGAAATAAAACTGTTTGGTATGTATGAATTTGCCTTGTTACAATTTATGGGAGAGTGCCTGTTGTAACAAGGCAAAGACACGTGAACACATTGTGAAAATTCTCTCATTTAATTTTGATCGCTGTTGTTATTTGTTCTGTGCATCGAAGCAGCAGTCGGTAAGATATATTCGTTACACAGTTTGTTGGTGGCCTAATATGGTATATATGGTGTCAGTTAATTCCATATTAAACTCGATCTTCGCTCTCGTCCAATATGAAATTAACTGACACCATACATACCATATTAGGCCACCAACAAACTGTGTAACTAATAGTATCTGACGTCTTGCAATTTTTTCCCAACAGTTTGAGCGTTTCACTATTATTCTCTGTTGGAATCCATATAAAAATGAAAAAAAAACGGCGTTTTCAATATCTTTTGATGTTCAGTAACCCTTTTCCTGTTCACTGTACATTGTACAATACTGTGAACATCGTGACATATAATACAGACAATGTCTTTTTCATTAATGTAAGTGTCTAGGAGGTGAAGTTTACCATTTGTTCCGCAGAAGAATAAAAACTTGCAATTAGGCCTACTGAAAAGACACATTCGCCTGTTGCTTCTAATTAGCTTGCCATAAAACGCCGAGTTTCCTTTGTTACTTTCAATAAACGAAAACAATTGACAACTCCGGATGCCGTCTATTGTTTTCGTTTATTAAAAGTAACAAAAGGAAATTGGCTTTATTTTCTAATGATGTCGTAGGTGTTTTCTCAAACACTCCTTGTTTCCAAATTGGAACAATAATTTCAAGGGAGATAATTTCATCGAAAGTCATTTTCCATGACGATATAAGTCAGGGATGATTTTAGATTTGGAGGGGTGTGACGTCAAGACAACACTTGGGATGAGACATTACATGGTCACACACCGCGAAGCAGTTTGAAAAACATGAGGTCACTCTCGAAGTTGCAATGATAACAATTCTAACTTAATATACTGAAGTGTCTCGCAGCGATCAGGTATTCCCTAGCAAGTAATCTCTAAATTGATGGAATGACAAAAGGTCCAACCAAGAAGCAAGTATTTGCATCTTCTCCTTCCAGAAATACAACAGATGAGAATTGAGCTACACTGCACTGTAAACTGCTTTCTCAATAAGTTCTTTAGCAAGATTTAGATCTTGAAATTGCCGAAAAACTGAGAAAAATGTTCTTTAGTTAAAAGAAAAAATAAATGATTTTCGAAAAGAAAAATGTTATTGCGGTTTAATGACACTTCCGACAGCCAGGGACACCCCGTGTCGGACAGTACTGTTTTACGGATTGAGTGAGACGCAGAAACAATACCACATTTCATATATTATTAAAGGGAAATCACTCGTTCTGATTAAATTAAAAAATTCACAAATGACAATATACGAAATTTATGTTTCGCTGCCTAATTCATAAAGTATATGGATAAGGTGCCAGGCAGTACTGGCATAAGTAGTTTCTGGTGGCAAGTCGAGGTCACAAAAGTTCCCACAGACATGAGCGATACAGCATCGGCGTGTATCACAAATGGCATGCTACGATACATTGCATCGCTAATGTCGGTCGCAAATTCCATGTCCTTGATCCCGGTACGAAGTGAGAGCACATCCTTACCTAATTCGGAAATATGGAGGCAGTATTTTAGATTCTAACTGCATGACAGCTGTTAGTAATCTTCATCCATTTCAATTCATGCATCATCCATTTCAATTCATGCATTTCTACCAACACTCGAGGCCTGAAAAAAAATCGGAGGAGTCTGTAAATTTTCCTACAATTGTTTCTCATCCCACCGCACCCATATCTACGCCCTTGACAAGCATTCCTAACCATCAAAACCTTTTCGGATATGCATTGCACCCATACAATAAGTTCCAAATTCCGTAAAAATACACGAGCTAGGGCTGCACGGTATATCGATAAACCGATATACCGGTTTTCAAACCTATATCGATTGAATATCGGTGTAATTTCAAAAATATGGGTTTATCGTCATTATTTATTTATCCACAATTTAATTTTCAAGATGTCTTGAGTTTTTTAGCTATAGCCCCGAATGAATAATATTATCCCTTTATCCAAGAAATCGTCTGCTTGTGCCCTCGTAATGTACAAATTCAGCAGTTGAAAAAATAAATTTAAAAAATTTCAACAAAGCTCTATCATGTGACCCCTCATTGGGACGAGCTCGTTGAGTTCGTTCCAATGAGGGGGTCACATGATATAGTTTTGTTGAAATCTTTGGGGGAAATCTGATACACAAAATTTTAAAAATTTCAACAAAGCTATATCATGTGACCCCTCATTGGGACGAGCTCGTTGAGTTCGTTCCAATGGGGGGTCACATGATATAGTTTTGTTGAAATCTTTGGGGTTAATCTGATACACTAATTTTGAAAATAATAAATTTTGATATCGTCTGCGTTGGGTAAAGGTTTTTCGAATCGCATCATCAAGGCTTGCTAATTCGTTCCGACTGTGATGCCTCGAGTCTCGATTATGGTACTTGTGTTCATATATCTGAACAGTTTTCGATATACCGGTATACCGCGGTATTTTTTGGAATACCGATACCTGTATTCAGTTTTGAATATCGTGCAGCCCTAACACGAGCACAAATGAACTTCCATCTTTTGGAATACCGATTTCAAACTTGAGATATATCTCTGAAACTTAACTGTTTTCTTTTCTTCTTTTTGCTTTTTCGTATAACTTTGAGTAATGATTTAGGTATAAACTCCACACCATAGGTGCCATCATACAAATCCACCCTCATATCAGGGTCAGTGGAAGCACAATGAAAGTGACAGGGTGTATATTTCAGTTCACTAGACCAACCCGTACTCGGCCCACTTGGAGAACAGTTGAAAAATGAATCCATATATATATACAGGAATGACATTTTACTGACTTTCAGGTGTTTATTAGTGCGATTGAGGGTCATGTGTGAAGAAGAATCGGGCGCTATAGTCTACCTTTGAAATAGCTGCCAACGCCATTTTCTGTCACACCACGTGAATAATAAAAAATGTTCGAAGACACCCGCGAGTCTCTTTTGGGTGTGTTCTACCAAAGAAGAACGATTTACCCCGATTGTGATGGGACAGGTCCCGACTGAATTCGTCGAAGGCATGCCTTTATGAAGTAATTGGGATATTAGTCACTCGGGATTAGTGTAAGAAAAATTTTAACTGGTAGAGTGCTAAGTTATTTTTGGTTGTCAGAATTTGTTCACATGTCTTTGCCTCGTTATAATTTATGGGAGAGTGCCCACTGGCACTCTCCCATAAATTGTAACAAGGCAAATCCACACAGACTAAATAATTCCACTTTCAAGATAATATGAAGCAGATCCACAGAATACAAAGCCTTTGAGAAGCGGTACTTGCACTTCAAAACAGAGCCCAAATATGGTCGTCCAGCACTCCACCAGTTAAGACTTCTTTATTTGTGGATAAATAAAATATACATGTAGTAGTCGTTACGTGATTTCTGATTTCATTAGCATGTACAGCTGTGGCGTAGCCAAAGGAGGGGGGGGGGGGGGGCTGAGGTGCATGACCCCCTAATAATTATAGTGTCTCCCCCACCCTCAAAATGGGAAAATTAAAGCACTTGATGGGTCTCAGATTCACTCTGAGGGTATTGAAATACCCCCTCTGAACACCCACCAATGGGGGGATACCGTAGGCTTGAGATGGGGTGGGGTGGGTGTGGCACTCCCATTGGTGGGGTTCGGGGGAATCAATGGGGAGGGCCATAACTACCTCCACCTTAGACTGGGTTAGATGGGAGGGGCTAACTTCAAAACCTGAGACATCTTCTTAATTACTTACCCAAATCCAATACATACACGCTGTTACAGCAGCCATAAAATGTTTACACTTCGGGTCACTTGTTATCAAATCTGTGTAGCGTGTCAATTGTCGGGGCCACGTGGCAGTCTATAGAGTGTTACCTATGTGATGACGTGCTGTTATTGCAAGCTTGAATGAACAGCACAGCAGGCATATTTCTCTCTCTCTCTCTCTCTCTCTCTCTCTCTCTCTCTCTCTCATTATAATAGAAAAGCAGACAATCACTTTTCTTATGATTCAAACATGGGGAAAGCTTCACAAACAGCCTCTCTAATGGATCACTTATTGTGAATCGGGGATGACAAAGAACTAAACGACTCTGATGTCAGGACAAAATAAATCATGCCTGGGAATGGCAGGAAGACAGCCTTTCTGGCTATGCCATTTCCAGTGCAGTATACACTTTTTTATTGTTGTTTTGTATTTATGTAAATTGTAAATGAGTATGCTGCAACATAAAGTTTCATCTCATTTCATTTCATTTCAAGCATAAAACAACTTCTGATATAAACTTCTGTATCATAAGAATAACTTAATAACTGAAGAATATGTATGATTGTTTTTGCTATACAATTTGTATCGAATAATGTACCAATGTCTGTAAATAAAAATCTATACCCCCCCCCCCCCCCCCCCCCCTAGACTCACGGCCTTCGGATATGCCTGTGGCATATATCAACCTGGGATCCCTACAAAATTATGCCCCCACCCCCCTCCCTCCTCAATAGGAAATCCTAGCTAAGCCCCTGACGTACAGTACAGATTGGCTACTCCAAATTGGTCATTCTGGTGTCACATCCTATCCTCTAACCACTCCACTCCCCTCACCTATGATTTGGTGGTTTTGTCATAGTTCAGTCCATTTCTTCTACCTGAGCCGTCTTCCGACCCCGGAGGATTTCTTCAGATTGTGAGTTGGCTGAGGTAGAAGAAACAGACCGAACGGACCGAACATTTGAATTCTTTGGACAAATGCAATTTTAATTTCCTGACATTTTTGGCTAATGTACCATATCAATGTCCATGTATTACGAAATTTATATGCATGCTCCCATTTTGACACACATTTTGTTTGTTTGTTACTTATTGGGGTTTAACGACACTTGCAACAACAATGGTCATATCTTATCGGACAGTTTTACAGGTGGAGGAAGTCTGAGTAGCAGGAGAGAACTACCGAGCAACGGAAAGTAACTGTCAGACTCTGAATATTACTAGTCCGCGCGAGCAGGGTTAGCATCGAATAAAGCCAAGTGTACCGTCGTTGTGCCCTTCGCCTCAGGGTACACCGCTGTCGTGCTCACCTAGAGACCTAACGTAGATGACGCAGATCAGACATGTAATGAGGTAACAATACTAATATGTTTATAATGGAAGGTGGAGAACGTGCACTCCTTTCTACTTCCGGTTCCATATCCTCTACCTTTTGTACATATATAATGACATCCTGCATCCCTTGTTGACGCCAACAAGCTTTCTCATCACAACAAATGTGTCTGCCGTGATGATTTTATCAACACGATAATCACCCAATCCTGAAACCACTTCAGTTTCTCTTCACTGGAAATTACTCACAAGATGCGGGGTACACACAAATATTCGGGAACTGTGAGATGATGTCGCGTTTCATCTGTCCTTTTGAAACTGAATCCGTACCATGCACTTGAGGATTCAGTGATGCACGACAAGACACAATTTCATTAGCAACCGGTATCGGTAATTATGTGTTAATTAATTTGCAATTAAATAAACAAAGTACTTAAAAATGCGCCGTGTAGTCCATGTGTTCCCTCTCCTGTCTTAATGTGCACATGTATAGTTGTCTTCATCACTGATTCAGCTTATAGTCCAGGCACATTAGACATAAAAATGAGAAATTAAGGAAAAAAATCGGAGAAAGCTGATTTTTTTATATGTTTCCGGGACACACATTGCGGATAAAGAGTGAAAAGTCCCCGCGAATCCGAGTTGAGCTTTTTTAGTTATAGCGTTTTTTTGATGAAAAAAAAATTAAAAAAAAAAATTCGACCCAGCTCCGTATTTCTCATTCTTATTCGCCTTAGTAGGGTGAGAATCATAAATATCGTGCTGAATTATATTGAGAGTACATATCCCCAACAGAAAATGCCAACTTTGTACCAATCCTCACACTCAATGGTGAAATATTCACGAAAATGTACAAAATTACGAAAAATCTTTTATTGTTTTCATACACACAACGGTACACAACGTCCATTAAATCAAATCTACGACTACTTTGGGAGTTAAATTATATATCAAAAATTGCAGAAAAGCAGTGGCTTTATAATGATATATAACAATAGTCATTTATTCCATAATGAACTGGTGAAACGTGTGAAATATTAACCATACCCCCTAAACTCAAATTCAAACGGCATCGACTTTTCTCATTCAAATACCGTATTATAGCATCATTGTTTCAATTTCCATGTTCGATTAAATCACATAATGTGGTGTTCGCCTACACTCAAGATGCATTGGCATGTAATGTGTGCACGCCCTTGATGTGTACTCATAAACAGGAAAGCTTTGGGTACAATACTACGAGCAAATAGGTCTTCTCCAGTTGTTCTTGAGAGCAGAGCGCACAGGCGACTGGGAACTCCACACATATTGTGTTCGCAATATGATTCCAGTATTTCACGCAGGTGGTCATTTTGCATGCGCAAAAAGTTCTCATCTCTATTTGCAGCAGACGAATGAGCTAACAGAAATAATGCAACAGGATGATTTGTTCACTGAGAAAGGTTACTTTACCATAAGGCGCTCAGATAAATTCTGGGACGGGATATATTCTGATCAGACCATAGAGCAGTGTTTAATGAGAATGTTCAAGCTCCCTGGTGGTCTCACACATGGCAGGGGAATAAACGATAGCACTGTTGCGAAATGGGTACATGGACTACCTCTTTGCCTTCCGATATGTAATGCTCTCGAAAATTTTGTTCATATTCACACTGGTCATGGCGAACAACATCGGGATCTCCGTCAAAGTTCACAATTGACTGATGCCAATGATATCACCAAATTATTGAACTGGCTCAGAGTGCATTCCCCCTTTCAGAATAGCGATCCACTACAATTAGTCTCTATAGCGACCGGGCTTGCGGCCGACGAAACTGTGAACTGTGACCAAGTTCGCAAAATTGGTGAATTGCGTATCGAATGTTGTAAGCAAAACGTTCAACAGCATCAAACTACGACGTGTTGACACTGTGAAGTCTTTTGCATCGATGGCAAATAGCATCAAAGTGGAAGTAAGGTAGTGATTGACCCCACAATTCTGTTCAACCGCATCACATTATTCAGTCACAAGCAGAGATGGAAGAGTATCTCAAATATGAACTCGCCCCGAAACCACCAGCATTGTTTGATTCTGCTGGAATGAGGAAGACACAGAAAAGCACGCTCGGTAAGATCCTCAAAACATACGGTTCCGAGCAAACTAAAATCCCAGAACATTCTCTGTTTGTTGTAGATGGTGGATTTTTATTGAGGGCAGTTGTATGGCCTAAACAGTCGTCATATAAGGACATATGTACATCATATTCCAATTATCTAGTGAGACATTTTGGGGCGAACGTCGTGGTTGTTTTTGATGGTTATGCTTGTACAATGTCGACAAAGGGCATGGAACAAGCCCGTAGATCTAAAGACAGGTATTCCATTGATATCAATATCTCACCCGAGTTACCAGCCACCACACCCCAATCCGATTTCCTTGCAAATGCCAAGAACAAAACCCAACTGATCGATCTTCTAATGCAGGAGCTATCTGCTATCAATATTCAGTCCAAGCAGGCCGAGGCTGATGCTGATGTACTGATAGCCGAAACTGCACTTGACAAAGCTCAAGATGACAAGAATGTTGTCGTTGTGGGAACAGACACAGACTTGTTAGTCATTCTTACCTC
Organism: Pictodentalium vernedei; assembly: GCA_031216915.1. Lineage (NCBI taxonomy): Eukaryota > Metazoa > Mollusca > Scaphopoda > Dentaliida > Dentaliidae > Pictodentalium > Pictodentalium vernedei. The sequence continues at coordinate 260,165,455 of CM062292.1, read as the reverse complement.
TCGAGTTCAACCGGGATGTAATATTCACATGATGTATTCCATTACCCCAAACTTACTAGTTTCAGTTAGTGAAATAGCAACCAAAATGGGTGACCATAGAAGCAACCTCCTTGTAGCACATTCTATAAGTGGTTGTGACACTACTTCTGCACTCTTTCGAGTTGGTAAGAAGAAAGTATTCAATACAATTGTCTCCGATGTTACTAGCGACTCACAACAGTATGTCAACACAATTTTGGCGGATGACAGTACACCAAGTGCAGTAGCCGCTGCCGGGGAACAACTTCTCCTGATCTTATACGGGAGTAAAACTGTTTCCTCTCTCGACCAATATAGATATGTCACTTACAAGCGTTATGTAGCAAAATCTAAACTGAATAAACCCATCGACCTAGCCTCACTCCCACCAAGCAGCGATGCTGCACAACAACATGTCTACAGATGTTATCTCCAGGTCCAACAATGGCTGGGCACTTCGCTTCCTCCGACGGATTGGGGGTGGTCGCTAGACAATGGACTTCTTGTACCGACTGCAGCCACAAAGCCATGTGCCCCCGATAACCTACTGAATCTGATCAATTGTGGTTGCAAGAGTGCTTGTACATAAAGGTGTGGGTGTAAGAAGGCAGGACTCTCTTGCTCAGGTTTGTGTAATTGCAGTTCGGATTCTTGTAACAACCACAGAAACACTGTCCTGTCGGAAATTTCTGAGTTCGATGAATAATATGTATATAGGTCATGTCATTTCTGTATATAGCGTTGATAATAGTCAATGTAACTTAATCCATGTTGATTGATTTGTACATTCTGTAAATATTATTTATTGATTTTTGTACATTCTGTAAATATTATTTATTGATCTAATGCTGCCAGACACAGACGTGTCTGTTCGGTCCCAAGCCCGAAAATAGTTGAGTTCTCATGCTGACGAATTTTATGCCAAAAGAGGAACTCGGCCAGAAGCAGAGGGGGTCTTCCATAATGTCTATTTTGTAAGCAATGACAAAAGTCTTCAAAAGGTGGTGGATTTTTTATCGTCTGTCCAACTAACATCCCGTTCTGTACTACGACCCTTTGGGCAAATCCGTTAGGAAAATCGTCATTTTTTGCGTAAATCCGATACTTTTTTGTGAATTTTCAATAATTTATCGCAGAAATTGTCACAGAATGCACATTTTCCTCTAGGTAAATGTATATTAGACATTATGTAGCTCGAAATACGCGTAAACAAAAAATACAGTTGGATCAATTCGAGGTTACAAAGTTCGTGCGATTTTTTTCAAACGCGTTTTCGAAAAAAGGCTGTAGAAAAAAAAGCTCAACAGGGATTTTAGGGGACTTTTGTCTAATCGTTCAGTGACATGTACTCGACATTCCCTGAAAAAATCAGCTTTCTCCGATTTTTTTCCCTAGTGAAACCTAATGTTCTTGGGCTATTAATCTATCCCAGACTTATAAAACATTCTCATCACTCTATGATAAGATGACCAATTACTCGTAAAAACACACATTAGTGAGTTTACAACTGTTTAAAATGACGGACATGTCATAGTGCTAAGAAAATAGATAAACCTCATGAAGACAGTAACCGGATATTCTGTTTCTTTTCAAAGAGTAAGTTTACAGGCGCCCGAACGAATTTATCCAGGGAGGTGCAAACACAACGTTAGCACCTTTTTCAGCCCATGGACCACCAGGGCTCCACGAGCACCGGAAAGTTGTAACTTCTTCCAATATTTCATTTAAAATGGTTGCAACCCCACCTATCCGTGTTTCAGTAATAAGATGTAGAGCAAAATTGGTATTCTTTTAGAATACAGAATGGAGCAGATGCCTTCACTTGGAACCATTCTACGGACGCATATGAGCAAATTAGCAAGATATGGGATGTAAGAAATTATTGACTGGGAATGCATATATTCTGTGAGTACACGTGTTCCCCAACCAATGTCCAACTTTTAGCTTAAAATAGAATAAATTCTCCCCCTATTTTGTATGTTTGGAGACCTCTCTTGGACACCAAACTTGCAGCGTTCTGCGGAACATGATCGTTAAGGTCAGTGATGACCTTTAATGCATTCTTATGAATTGCTCACCATTAAATGTTTGTTCTTTGAAAATTTTGATAAAATGGGTCAACCTCACTTACTCCGATACATCGTGCTCCCTGTGGCTTAGCCACAGTGAGTACGATGTATCGTTGTTTAACCCTTTACCTAACGTAACGGCCAAAACCGGCCAGTGCTATTCTCAAAAATCGCCAATTTATTTTCATTATTTTTTTCATTTTTTGTCTCAAAAACATAGGTTATGGCCCCTCGTTGGAACGAGCTCGTCGAGCTCGTTCCAACGAGGGGTCATAACCTATGTTTTTGAGACAAAAAATGAAAAAAATTAGTTATTCAAGAATTATTTTTGCAAGTGTCGTCTGCTTTTCAGGTTAGGTAAAGGGTTAAAATATAAATGTTCTCGTTCGCAAGTAGTTTATATTTATTTATTTATTATTTATTTATTTATTTATTGGTGTTTAAGGTCACATATTTCTGCACAATGGCTAATCATCACCACGACAGTTTTACGGGTGGAGGAAGCCGGAGTACCTGGAGAGAACCACCGAGCAACTGTCAGCTCCCCAACATACTAACTCCACACAAGCAGGGTTAGCATTGGTTGAAGACAGGTGCACCATCGACGTGCCGTACGCCTTAGTACACAGGTCGCCGTGCCCCCACATGGGCAATGGGGGTGAAGTGTCTTGCCCAAGGACACAACGCGGTTGCCGCAAGTGGGATTCGAACCGAGGACCTTTCGGCTTGCAGCCAGCACCTCTACCAAATGAGCCACCGCGCCCCTTATACTTGTATATAGCCTCGGCCATGAAAAAGTATCAAAGTGCCTTAGCGTTTCACAGATAGTGCTGGTGTTATAGGCCCTATATGTTACACCTAGCTTATTCCTATTTAAATTCTGCAGTGATCACATATTAACCGTTTACCTAACGAATCGCCCGCATCCGCCCGCGTAAAATGCAAATTCAGCAGTTGAAAAAATATTATTTTTCAAAAAAATTCAACAAAACCATATCATGTGACCCCTCGTTGGAACGAGCTCGTCACATGATATGGTTTTGTTGAAATCATGTGAAAAATTTGAAAAAATGATATTTAAAATAATAAATTTTGATATCGTCTGCGTTGGGTAAAGGTTTAACGGAATTACATATAAGTATAATGTATATCTGGAAAAATAAAATAAGCCTATCACCTTTATCGATCTAGTTTGTATGTAATTTACAATAGTGCAACATTGCAAAAGTACCTATATTTCAAATCCTAAATTTCACATAATATTTCCCCAGATGCTTACATTTTAGATCCTAAATTTCACATAATACTTTCCGAGATGATACCACAGGTCTCCATTCAATACTAATTTTTAAAATATTTCGGGGATCGTCGTTCGCCATCTTGCGCATATTCCCAACAAAATTTCTGGCTACACCAGGTGGGGGGGGGGGGGGGGGGGTGGGGGGGGCGTGGTTGGAAAAAAAATTGCAAAACACTGATGCCGGGGTGGGTGGGTGGTCAAGGAGGACAAAAAAAATTTTTTCGATGCTTGCAAATTTTTTCCTCAGACACTTTTGGGCAAAATTGTATACCATAATCAAAGAAGTATCATTCAAGAACAAATAAAAAGACACTCAAGTTATCAGGGGGTACCTACCATGGGTTATATACGATTATAAAACTGTTATTGCGGCTGAGCTATGATTCGGCTTATAGTGATACAATGTATGACATATTGAATAATGCAAGTTAAAATGCATCACTAATTGCAATTATCAAACACTGCACTCTAAGGATAAGTTATCTCGAGAGTGTTCCGCTTGATTAAATTTCGAATATGTTCACCCCTGGTGAGATCGGCTGGCTTAGATGAGGAGCAAAGACAATTATGTGAAGTCAGGAACAGTTACAGATTTCAGCTGCAGGAACAATTCTGTACAACGATGTATCCAGACCTATTACGAAAACACCAACGACTCTTATTGCCATTGTAGGAAGTATGTAACACAAAAACTACTAAACATTGAACCTGATTGAACTGCTAATTTATTTCAAACACATTTGAGAACACAGGTGTCAACAAAATCATGTACCAGACCTTCTAGGGCTGGACTTAAAATAAGTAATAAATCCCCTCCCCCAACCCTGCCATGCCCCACCCAAACCTTCGTAAAAAAATAAACAATTTGTATGATATTTTACAAAGCTCTCTAAACTCTGTCGAATACCATTTATATTGTTGGTTTCTACAACATGTCTGAACACATGGAGAGATAACAAAAGGTAAAAAGTTAATGATATGACATTCAATTACAATAGAACATGCCTTAAGAGACCGATGTTTTTGGAGACCATGTTTTATATGGACATACCTGGACATACCAGCTTTACTCTATATTTGATTTGTTATGGGAGACCATCTGCCTTAAGAGACCACTTTGGTCTGATAAAACGGATGTTCTTTCAAGACCTGTCCTACTGTATAAGATCAATTAATCAATACTGTATGATAAAATTGGTTATGGTGCAGTATGGTGGGAAGAATGATGCAGAATCGTGTATTTAGTGGGGGTGGTTGGTTCAGATAACCCCGGAAAAAACTGTAAAACTGGAAAAAAAACTACATGGGGTGGGTCCTCCGGCCAGTCAAAAACAAAAAATCGGCATCGGTGTCTGCAAATTGTTTCCTACCCCCCCCCCCCCCCCCCCCCCCCCCAAGCCCGTACCAAGTATTGTACCTGTGCAGAGTTGGATGAGAAACGACTCAGCAGTTTTGGGCTTTATTTTTTATTTATTTTTTTTTGTTTAGCGGGAACAGACAGTTTGTACGACACGCACGCCCTCACGTGCGCTACAGAAAACATTACCCATACTTCGACTATCGTCAGCACAGGAAACTATGCGACTATGGGTTGTCGACTCCAGCTACCCGCACTGTACTACATGGGTAACTGTTTTTCATACATTCCTTTATAATCCACTTCATCGATTTTGCTGTGCCGGTATGAACGCGAAAACCTGAACTATATATATACTACCACTGTTTTCGCTCCGATAAATGTTGTCAGGGATTTCCCTGACGTCATTTAAGCCAGCGTGGAAGTTGTTTGCTGTAAACATCCACGCCTTACACCAATGTCCGGATCCTTGTTTTATTTCAAGGGTGTGTGTAATATTTGCCACGTTAACATTACCAGCAATATCTATATTCAGATATATAACAGACAAGAACGAAATACGAAAAACATAAAACAAAGCAAAATCACAAGTTGGAAGACTTGGTAAGGAAAGCGGAAGATTCAGTTGAAACAAATCGATCTCATACGCTTCCGTGTTTTCCAGATAAATATGGGTTTACTTATCTCACGTTTAGGAGAGTTATTCGCTGATTTCGCAGGAGGACGTCAGGCTAGAATTTTGATGCTGGGTTTAGATGCTGCAGGTAAGTTTCTTACGGTATAGGCATGATTATTTTCATCCTGACACGGTGCACGACACTGCATGCCGGAGTGTCGCGAAGATGACCATTGGGGTTTGAGCTGCAACCTTTATTTTGTTCCGAATGAGATGGCTCAAATCCCGACTAACCCTTTACCCAACGCAGACGATATCAAAATTTATTATTTTAAATTTCATTTTTTCAAATTTTTCAAAAAATTTCAACAAAACCATATCATGTGACCACTCGTTGGAACGAGCTCGATGAGCCCGTTCCAACGAGGGGTCACATGATATGGGTTTGTTGAATTTTTTTGAAAAATAATATTTTTTCAACTGCTGAATTTGCATATTACGCGGGCGGATGCGGGCGATTCGTTGGGTAAAGGACTAATAAATATTGCTTTGCTGTATTTAGAACATAAGTCAGTCGGGGTTTATAGTTCACACTTCAGAGTCTCACAAAATGTATTTGTGGATAAATGCATGTACTTGTCGTGATAGGTGGGCTTCCAAACTTCATATCTAAATACCAGGTTCCAGTGGCGTAGCCGGAGGGGGGGGGGGGCTACGCGGGCATAATCCCCCCCCCCCCCCTCCCAAATGGCAGAGTCCAACCCCTCTAAAAATGGGAAAATTAAAGCACCTGAAGAGGGTCCCACAATCACTCACAGAGCATTGGATTTTCAAAGTTTTCTCGGTGGGCTCCCCGAACCCCCACCAAGATACCGTAGGTCTGATGTGGAGTGGGTATGACCCTCTTATTGGTGAGGTTCGGAGCCCCTTCAAACCTTCACCAATGGGAGGTTCATACCCATTCCCACCTCAAGCCTACGGCCTTCGGATATTCCTTTGGCATATATCGACATGGCACACCTAAAAAAATGCACCCCCCCCCCCCCCCCCAATAGCAAATCCTAGCTATGCTCCTGCCAGGTTCGGTATTACCGACTACGTGTGCGACATAGCCTAAGTCCAAGTATCAAATCTAGTCCCGTCGGAAAGTGCATATAATTAAGGAAAAGGGTTAAACGATGTATAAGTCTTCAATTCAAAAGGAAATGTAGAGACTGGAAAAATATTAGGGGTGTCAGACCCTCCGTGCCCCCGTCCTCTTCAGTAACACCCCTTAATGCAAGTCATTTGTAGAGCAGCTGGCGTTCAGAATACAATCGGTCACCACGTACTATCTTTTAGGGCACTTCAGTTCTTCCTTTGTTCGGGGGTGAAGGTTTGCCTCCGACACGATAGCACCCTGGTACATTCTGTTCCAGAATGAAAGGCGTCGTTGGGAAGTTTTTTCTCGGTAAATTTTAAATCACGCGTTCTGCGAGCGCTTTTTCTGTGTGGAGGGTATTTCAGGACTTTATCTTCACTGATTGATTTTTACTTTTAAATGGTTCTGGGTATCGTCAGATTGGGCTGGAAGCTATCGAAGAAATGGGTTGACCCCCAAAGGGCATACAAATAGTTAAACGACTGGTCGCTGAAGAAACATGGCCGATTGGGAATAACCTGTAGCCGATTGGCACCGCCATGCATCCTCCCATATTGAAACGATCGCGATGCATCACAAATTCGTGAAAGTTTTAACTCTCAAGTCCACACGCAGTGTCACAAACTGCCCCTTTCACCTTGCTCCGAAAAAGTTGCCCCAAGTGTATATACTTCCTTTAGAACTCTACTTAAGGGTGCTTTTACCTTGACAGTTCATCTGCAGCTATGTACATGTATATACGGTAGTAATTAAAGTAAAATTAATCTAAAGGCTTAAGGGTTAATTTTGGTTTGCCTTAGCCCTTTACATACACGAAAAGCAGACGACACTTGCAAACAAAATTCTTGAATAACTACTTTTTTCATTATTTTTGTCTCAAAAACATAGGTTATGACTCCTCATTGGAACGAGCTCGACGAGCTCGTTCCAAAGAGGGGTCATAAGCCATGTTTTGAGACAAAAAATGAAAAAATAATAAAAATTAATTGGCGATTTTTGTGAATAGCGCTGATCGTATTTTGCCGTTACGTGGGTATTTATTTATTTATTTATTGGTGTTTAAGCTCACATATTTCTGCACAATGGCTAATCATGACCATGCCAGTTTGACGGGTGGAGGAAGCCGGAGTACCCGGAGAGAACCACCGAGCAACGGCGAGCAACTGTCAGCTCCCCAACATACCAACTCCACATAAGCAGGGTTAGCATTGGTTGAAGACAGGTGCACCATCGACGTGCAGTACGCCTTAGTACACAACGCCACCGTGCCCCCCGCGTGAGTTGGGGTGAAGTGTCTTGCCCAAGGACACAACGCGGTTGCCGCAGGTGGGATTCGAACCGAGGACCTCTCAGCTTGCAGCCTGCACCTCTAACTACTGAGCCACCGCGCGCACGTTACGTTGGGTAAAGGGTTAAATTATAAATACTTTGACAATAGTATGTTGGCACGTTTTATTGAAATTGGTTAGAGCTAAGATCACTTCATGTTTTACAATGATCGCCACAAATAGTGGATTAATTCCGAACTCGCAATATATTCACGTCAATATTTAACACAAGATGAGCCTATTCGAGAGCTCGTCTGGAGAACTTAAAAGCCGCTAACCAAAAGATTGTGTTGTCACGAGAACAAAAATTGCAAAGGTGTAAATATTCTCATGGTAAACCAACAATGTATTTTGTCAAACGCTCTATATTTAATGATTCAGGTCGCAAACCTGGTAGAGTCTGTTTTATATTTTTTTTTAAATACATGCAATGTTCAGATCTTTGAAATCATAAAAAAATTCTGGTTCCAGTCGAGAGGCTGAACCAAAATCTGGTTGCCTAACCCTAAACGCCCTTGTTCAGTGGTTTCGATTTCAACCCTTTACTTAACGAAATGAAAATAACCGGGCGGTAGCAGTCACAAGCATTGCCAGGAATCTTTTTTCAGTTTTTGCATCCAAGACATAGCTTTTGACCTTCCATAGGAACGTGCTCAGCCCGTTCCAATGAAGGATCAAAAGCTATTTTTTTCAGGCAAAAATGATTTTTTTTTAATTATTGAAGAATTTGTTTTTCCAAGTCTCATTCTGTATTCGGTAAGGAAAAAAGGTTCAAGAAAGTTTAGTATCCGTGTTACTTTCAGGCAGCACCGCTGCAATATGAACCTGAGAGTGGCATAATTTTTTTTTTTTTTTTTTTTTTTTTGGAAACATCGGGGCGGTGCATGGTGACAATTCCATTTGAAGTTTTTTTCGAGATACGGCGCAGTGGTCTGATGACCATGACAATTATATATTATCTCTTGAAAGTATAAATGTGTCAACAGCGATGCTTCAGCTATGTAGTTGGCACCTTTATGCTTTCAGGGGACGATATAGTTGTTTAACACTTTCGCTGCAGAAAGCGACTTTTGTCACCTTTTTCATTATGATTATCTGTCCGTTCTGGTATGCGCTGATCAAACCTACCATCTGCTTAATTGTTGGAAAGGGCTCAGAGAGATCTTTCCAACATTTAACCAGATGATAGAGTTTCAAGTATGTATTAGATTTTATTAAACTTTCTTGCAGACAGGCGAACATAGAGGTCCTCCATATATGGCTAAAGTGGGCGTGGCAGTAAAAGGGTTAATGTTGTGAAATTGTATTCATCAATCACGGATAATGTCCGGTTTTGGTGCACTCGTGGCTAGAGAAAAACGTTCCTACTTCATCTTTTTTTAAAGCATATTTTTATAAGCCGATTGGCCCGTCGGTCAGAGGTAATAGCAACTTTAATTGCCCGATTGAAATTGTATAATTATGTTCTAGGACGTCCGTCTTTTTTACGAACCGTGATATTCTAACTTTCTTTCAGGCAAAACAACTATTCTGTACAAAGTGAAGCTTAATGAACTTGTTACCACTATACCAACTATCGGGTTTAACGTGGAGACTGTGACGCCTTGTAAAGGGATAACATTCACTGTGTGGGATGTCGGAGGTCAGGATAAAATCAGACAACTCTGGAGACACTACTACCAAAATGCAGACGGTAAGTAAATCAGAATAATTTGAGACTAAGTTTTGTGGCCGACACTTGGAATATTCTGTTTTTCACGCAGTTATCAGGGGGATAGAGGGAGCGAGAAGGGGTCAAATCAAAGAAGTCTTTGGGTGACTTGCGTGATAAAGGGAAACCTGGTTTTGAAGAGTACCTTGATGTCACCTCTGGGGGGTCACTGTTGTTCAAGGTGGGGTCCCGGTACCTGGAGAGGAGGCGAAAAATAATTGAGAAAACAGTGAAAAGGACTGCCAGATGTGTAATTTAGGCGTGGTGGAGACTCTGGAACACTTTCTACTAGAATGCCCAAAATACCAGTCTAAAACAATAAGATTCACAGTGAGTGTAATGAGGGAGTGGGATGGGAAATAAAGGACATGTGGTTAATATGCTGATCGGAGAGATGGGAAGAATTTAGCAAGGGATGTCCTCAAGAAGTTCGTCTCCGAGTGTTGGGAGGAGAGAAGAAGCTTGGGAATAGGGAGGCAGCTGGCAGCTCAGGGGTAGCCAAGGCCTTCTCACCCGAGAACCATGACAACTCAGCGGCCGGCCAAATTGTTATTATATTATCAGTAGTGCTCGGCAAGAGTTTAGTAAAATTCCCCGAAATTGTTTGGAAATCTGAGAAATTACGCGTATGAAGCAGTATGAAGGAGTATAATAAGACTGGAATATTTTTCTATTTAGTTTTATGATCATTTTAAAGTAATTATGTATTATCCAGTGAGAGAAAGTATTGTAATCAATAAACGCGGAATTGAATTTCTACTGGAAAAACTTCTTGTACCTAAAAAAAAAATGTGTGAGTCGCGAGACTGGGAGTTTTAGATAGTGCACATCCGGTTTGCAGCTGAGCGTCTCCTTACAAAAGCTCGAAGCCCCGTGTCTCACTCATTCATGTGCGTTTTATATGCAAAACTTGAGATACAGTATCGGCAAAAAGTATACCCCACAGATGTCTGGTGAAAATCCACCTCCCACCTTTACTCTTACACAAGATGACTTGAAAAACGATACGCATTTAATAATTTCTTTCCGACACAATATTCAAGGCTCAAGTCCCGACAGATAAAATATCCCAATTACATCATCATACCATGATACGATGAAGGCATGCCTCGATAATGTTGTTGAAATTGTTTTATCAATCAGTCGAATTTTTTAGTAAAATAACTCAAGACTCTTTCACATTAACTTGCGGATAGATAAAATAAATTAAACGTATAATGGTCATGACGCAACATCCATCCCTGACTATTTATCGTCATGAAATTCAATTTCGATAACGTTATCTCCCTTGAAATTATTTGACGAGCGAGGAAAGTCCAGTTATTTATTTACGTATTTACTGAGGTTTAGCGACACTTTTGACAGCCAGGGTCACCTCGTGTTGGACAGTTTTACGGGTGGAGGAAGCCGGAGTACCCGGGAAGAACGACCGGGCAACGGCGAGCAACTGTCAGACTTCCCAGCGTACTAACTCCACACAAGTAAGGTTAGCATTGGTTGAAGACAAGTGCACCATCGACTTACAGTACGCCTTAGTGCACAGCCCCACCGTGCCCTCCACGTGAGGAAGGTCCAATTACGAAGGAAATAATTGTTGAGAAAGCCTATGACATCAGTAGAAAATAAAGAAAAGTTTTTGTTTGTTACCTTTAATAAACGAAAATAACAGACAGCTCCGTGAGCTGTCTGTTGTTTTCGTTTATTAAAAGTTACAAAAGGAAACTTGGCTGTTTTATGGCAAGCTATTTAGAAGCAACCACTTCATCAATACTCATTCATTAAGAATATCTATCAGTATCACACTCACCAAAACTAAATAAGTTTCCACTTTCCATATTGGCTCTTTGTTTAGAAAATATGATTTACAGTAATTTGCTATTTTTCTTGCTTCCCAGGAAAACAATTACCAAATCTCACCTTCTAGACGTTTATATTAATGGAAAAGGCATTGTCTATATTATATGTAACGATGCTCACACTGTTCATATAATGGATTGAAAAAAAGTTACAGAACATCAAAGGATGGTGAAAACGCCGTTTTATTATTTTTAAACGGGCTTCAACGGAGAATAATAGTCAAACGTTCAAACTGAGTGGAGAAAAAAATAGTAAAAATAGCTTCTATATTTTTATTCCACTCTACTGAAAACTGTCTGAAGTTTTTGAAATGACGCACACATCGATATTACAAATTCGCTAAGACTTCGAATTATTTTAATTCGAAATTCCCATACCCTCAGTGTTAAATTTAGTGACAGCTGTAGGAAATTAAGAGAAGCTAACCCTCCTGTAAATCTCTTCCAACGACGAAAATTGTCAGCCATGTTATATAATTAACGCGTACCGTATACCGGTACTACAAATTGTCAATGACAGGCACCCGAATCGGACAGAAATTCATTTCTGGGACCGGCCGTGTGTATTACCTAAATCCAAATATCAAATGTAGTTTCGAAAGAAATTGCGCGCTGATGAACCTGTGAGTCCCCTCTCCCCGCAGAAATCTTCCTTTGCGTCGTCGGACAGAAGATTAGTCATGCAGACTACTGTTTCTCAATATAGGACAGATGCCGAGACTGGTCGTAATCCACACATGGGCAGTGATGTCCACGCATGCGTTTACCAGGTAATAAAATTTGTCATCAGCAAAATTTTAATTAATGATGCACCGGGGACAACTGGTGCCTCGTTAATTAAATTTTTGATGATTATTCCCATAAATAGTAAATGGATTCTAATAACATTGCGTCCTTGGAAATATTGCACACCCATGGAAAGTGACAAGTCCACGACGGCTGTACTGTAGTACTCTGCTCATGGGGAGAACTAATGTACATTGTACATTCTAAACTCAGTTGGGTTGAAAATCAACCCAAATGAACTGGGTTGAGTGAATATGAACCCAATTGGGTTCATATTCACTCAACCCAGTTCATTTGGGTTGATTTTCAACCCATCTGATTTTAGAGTGTACAGTTGTACAGTAACATAGCTTGTTTTAGAGTACGTCCGGCGAAACTGAAAAATTTGCAGATTATTATATGGAATTCTAGTGTGCTGAATGGCCCCTCAACTGAATGCTATGAACTTACAGACATAGGACACTGTATCGACAGACTCGATTCAGTGCACCATAATACTAATATTGTACTCCTTCTCTGCAACGTGTTTGAATATATTATTGAGTTTTGTCTATTTTACAGGTTTGTTATATATTGTGGACAGTGCAGATCAGTCAAGAATTGACGAATCGAGGCGTGAACTGTTCGGTATTTTGGACAGTGACGAAATGAAGGGTGTTCCAGTCGTAGTCATAGCAAATAAACAGGATCTACCAGGTAAGCAATGATAATTTATATCAGACTGGCACAACCAGAGGAATCGGAGCTTGATCAAAGCGAGGGCGTCTCACTTTCCAGTGTTTATCCAGTTCCGCTTCCAATGGGATTGAAAGTCTGCGAATCGTTAAAAATAGCATCTGGGAATAAAAACAACATAAATAAGACACATAAACTCGGAACGCCTGGGAGATAAGAGAGAATTCATTGAACATTAAAAGGTATCAAGTATGATGACCAAGAGGTTGATTTAGTCGAGTGCCGTTTGCCTGAATAGGCTGAGGGCACTTGACTAAAATATCTGTTCAGGTTATATGACAGTGCACGCTCACTATCCGGCAAACTGAGCCCGTCATGTGCAACATCATAGGCGAGCAGCCTCAACTTTATGCTTCAAGCTGTTAACTGGCATCTGCATGCCAAACTGATTGAGTGCTGAGCAGCCTTTATATTTCTGCATGCCTAGCTGGTTGAGTGCTAGAAGCCACTACCCGGGCTTTCAAAAAATGTGGATACAGAGCAAAAGACTGCATTTTTTTTGTTCATGTTTCAAATTCGGTCAAACGCAAATAATATTTTGTTTTCTATGCATTTATTTATTACAAATTATTGGAGTGTGCCTGAAGTCACTCTCCAATAATTTGTAATAAAACAAATGTTGTATAAAAAATTCAGACCACAAAAAATAATCTTGTCCTCCACCTGTTAATCGTAACCCAAAACTCAAAGCTTTTTGGGCACAGTTTGAAATGGTCTCACAAAATTCCCGAGACGTCTTTGAAAATCATTTTAAAAGATTCTTGAAAGTTTTAGAATTAATTTCATCCTTGAGACAACGAATCTTGGTGGTATGCTTAATTTATAGGATAGCACGGGTCATCGAAAAAAAAAACACGTGGGGAAACCTCGGCGAATATTATAGAAGACTGGATGTTGCATTATCACGCATAAGTCAGCTGAAGAGAAAATGCGATTGAAACGTATTCCTTGCGTCTTCGGGTAATACTCGACGCCGCTGAAAACATTTTTTAGTCAATTCCACTCGTTCGGCGGTGATGGAGGTGACAGCCTTACCTGGCAAATACTGAAACGCGGAAGGAGGGGACACTCTCTTTGAAAGCTCCTACAGAGCATAAATTTGATTTCAAACATTTTTACGACTGGATGTTATCATTTATAAGCCCCAAACCACCAGTATTTGCGTCTAGAGTTGGAAGTCACACCCTCGAACACCTCTCCAAAAAAACCCTCTGAAAAATGTGATCGTGTTTCTTTCTAAGAACACCTTTCTCGTTGGTTGATTTATCATATAGTGCATGAATCACAGCAAGCATGTGTCTTTTAATTCATAAAGTAGTGGTAATGTATAAGGGAGTTCCCAGCAAACCATCGGACGTGCCAAGATCTCACACCACCAGTCTAATTCTGTTCGGAATTCGACACTGTTATGGGTTGTTTGTAAACCAACTTTTTGTGGAGTTTACGCGCAGACGACCGCGATACAATGTGATGTCCATTTACTCGCGAAGATGTACATCTATTCTTTCGGCTCCAGTTATAGATATTCCAATCAATAAATAGCTAAGTCACACCGAAATCATCACGATATTAACACAGTTATGGAACTACACCGCGTAATCATAAAACTACAGCTTATCATTCATGATGGTAATATCATCAAAGTTTCTGTCAATTCTCGATTGAGAAACAACGTTTCGTGCGTTGATTAAAAGAAAATGAATGTTTATTGATTTTTTAGAGTCAATTAAAAGGGATATTTCAGTTGGTCGGAAAGCGAACCATAGGTTCGCTTTTTCGACCAACTGAAATAATTCAATCGGTTGAGTCTTAACATGGGCGATGGACTCTTTCAGGACTAGACTAGTTCCAGGCCGTAACAGAATCAGACTGGTGGCTTGAGAGCTTGCGGAACAACCTGAACTGTTTCGGGAAACCTGGAAAAAGTAATATTGTTGCCTCATATGCCTTTAGGATTTCTCTACCGCAGCGTTATGCTATTTCCTGGCCTATTTGAGAATGTATTTGAGGTTTTTTTTGTCAGATTTGAAAATCCACTGCAACCAGCCTGATTTGTTTTCTTACTTTTCTTTTCCAGGAGCTATGACAACCGCCGCCGTAGCTGATGGGTTGCAACTGACGAAGATGCGAGACAGAAAATGGTTTGTTCAGGGAGGCTGTGCTACAAATGGGGATGGTATATTCGAGGCGATGAAGGAATTGGCAAGGCTTGTCAAAGAAAATCGCAAATCAGGATACTGATTTATCGAACGAACACTACAAAAATCTTAAATCACCAAACACTCAAATGGGTTTAATCTTTCTAACTACCATTGCGTTAAACCGTCACTGAGCAAGCGCAGCCAAGGAGTAAGATATTGTGTTCTTCCTTCAGAAAATCTCAAGTCCCACGAAGTCCTAGTTGTTCCAATATTCAGTTTTATTTTGCATCGTTTGGAATTTTGCTTTGTCACAAATTAACCCTTTGCCTAACAATTACAGCATACGCCCGCGTAATTTCTAAACACAGCTGTTGAAAAAAGGTTCTCAAACAATTTCAACAAAACCATGTCATGTGTCCCCTCGTTGAGGAGTCACATGATACGATTTTTGCTAAAACCTTTTGAACAATTTGAAAAAAAAATTATTAAAATAACAAATTTTGATATCGTGCGGGGTAGGTAAAGGGTTGTTTCTTCCCACCACAGTGTTTTTGAATGGACTCCTCTTATTATTACTATAGACATGAAGTGGTGTTATCTACTATTTATGAGCAAAGAAGATTAGCATTAAGTCAGTCTTATAGTCATATAAGCTTCTAGAATTAAATTATTTCCGATCCTACCACCGTTTTGCACTCAAATGTGTCGTCTGTTCGAAGACTAGCAATTTTCTCTCTCACAATAAATGTAGACCGTATTTAATGTTTTTCGAAGTGTGTATAAGGGTAACCAACTCCAGTCTAAGGTATGTAATGGAGCATTCCATGTTAATATAATCCCATGCAGATAGCCTAATTTAACCCTTTTGACTATGGTGGTATATTTCAAGCCAGTTCAAAGGCATAAACTGGTCGAGTCTATATTCGCCACTTGGAAGATCATTCAATATTTTCAACGAGCAGCCTTGGGGCTGCTCGTTGGTAATCTTGATTCGTCTACTACACAATTTCACTGAGTAACTATCTGCTATATGAATTATGTGATGTCACGATCGCGGGCTGAAAAAACGTCCTATCGGGTTCAAATGGTAAAGCACACGGCTGCTCGGTAATATGCAAATATTTTACCTCTTACAGACTTACGAGAATATAATTGGTTACGAAACATCACATGCAAGCTGTGCATAAACTACACGCGGCCAGGCGAAATAATCAGCTGACATAGTCATCTTCCTTTTGTCAATCCAGCTTTCAAAATGTCGGCATATGATGACTGCTTCAATTAACCAAGAATTATATCACATATTCATCACTGCTGTTTATTCAGTAGACATAAAAAATAGCCGGTAGGATATATTCTTTGTACAATCTGTTAGTGACCTAATATGGTATATAGTGTGCCAGTTAATTCCAGGGCGAAGCTCGAGCCCAGTATGGAATTAACTGATCTCGAAAATACCAGATTAGGTCACTGGCAAACTGTGTGGTTAAAATATCTCCTTACTGCTTTATATCGTATTGCACTGTAATCTGATAGTGTATCTGACCAGTCCAGTGATTTATACCACAATGAGCAAGAAATGTGAAATTTATGTCTTCTTATGGTGAAACATTTTGGTAATCTCTAGGTGGATGTGAATATTCTACGGAATGTTCTTTTGTTCATCAAAAAATACTCAATTACCATGCTACATTGACCCACAACCCATAAGTTATATAAGTTTTACTCATTCAGATACCAAACGCAGTAACTCCTGGCAGAAAGCAGGAAAACTGAGTTGTCATCTGTACATAAAATTGTTCATATTGCACAGTACTCCTCAGAACATTTGTATGAGAGTTAACAGACCCTGAAGATGTTTTGCCCTCCAATTTTTCCATAACACGTGTGCCTTATTCACGAAGATAGAGATTGGTACCGGTCAGTAATCACCATCTGGAACTGTGAATAAGTAATAAAAGTTTTTGCTGAAAAACGAAAGGGTTGGTGGCTTGATACAAGGGGGATAACTCTAGAGTACGTGTCGTCAGCATTCCCACTGATCAACTTTTCTGTGATATCTTTAAATTTATCTATTGTGTGTAGAACTGTTCTGATGCATGAATGTAAATAATGTACGTACATTATATTTGTTATATGTATAAATGTATATATTTGTATTTTTTTTACATTTGTTATTGTGAATAAAACTGTTTCGCCGGATGAAGCCATCGGTATTACTAATTCAATATTGATAATTTATTCTAGCGACGAGTTAAATAATTTTAATTCCCGCAAAAAAGCACTATTGAGTATTCAGCACCGCGAATGGCTTTTCCCATCTCTATGACAGAGCACTCTGTCCGGACATTTGGAAATACGATTTTGGTTCCCACCGATTTTGGATGAATGAAAAGTTTTCATTCATTCAAAGCGGTTGGGGGCATTTTTTTCTTTTCAGATGCAGGCTACTTTCAAAGCATTGTCAATACAGCACCAATAGGCCTACAAGCTGAAGTTTTAGTCTGATCATCTTTGCTGATAAAAGACAATGTGTGTATTCTTAGTTTGTGGATTTTTAGATCCTCCCCAATGTAGCACCAGTAGATATGGCGAATGGACACATTGAAAGACAATAACACAAAAACATAGTGTGCGTGTCTAATTTATTGGACAACGGAGGTTCCCAGACAATGAGCTGAATTTTTTATTCGGAAAATAGAGAAAACTTAAAAAACATCGCTGATTATTATGGAAAATTGGAAATTGCAATATCACCCACAAGCTCAGTTAACGGAAGAAAGAAATTGATAATTTCATTCTTCAGGAGTGATAAGTCATACTGCCTGTCCCAACAAAGTTGGAAACCAGGGACAATGGACACTCACATGCTTCTCATAGGCTTTTGGCTGTGCATACATAATTAGTATTTTTTATTCAACATGATTGTTTCTTACTGTTCCCAGGAGCTCCTCTGGCAATTCAGCTCTTGTAGCTAACAGGTCCTGACCCCCAAACCAACCACCCACCTCCAAAATACTCCTAAAATATCTCTCATAAACCAAAGGAACTACATCAAAGAAAAGACGAGACAAGTCATGCGCCTGTGTTAGTTTCTCATTTGATTGAGAAACTGTAGTCCAAAACTAGATGATTTTCGCCAAATGCACATAGAGGCCTTCGAAACTGGAGTCCGATGGTAAGGTGGCACGTGCCCTCATTTTCCGCAGGTATTAATAGCTGTCTTTTGTGTTGGCTTTCCGCCTCAGTGTTGACATTTTCGTTTTTCCTTTTCGAGTTTGAACAATTGAATTACAGTTGGCATTGGTTCACGGCCTTTTAGGGTCTTCCTGAAGAATTCGCCCAATCCCGCAGGGTAATACTATAAAGTCGCCTAAGTGCTGGGACATAGGACATTCTAGCACTCAGGCGACGATAAGTTATATGCGCACATTTATCTTATCGGAAAGTTTACTTAAGAGTTATTTCTATGCGAATATCATATTCAGTAATTCCTAACTTGGTCAAGGAGACAGTATTTGAATCTCTCTCTATAAATGCAGCAGCGAACAAAATACATTCCATGTACCCAACGCGATTAGCTGCTTCGAGTGAGTAAATGAGTTAGTAAATCATTATAACGACTCTCTAAGTCGTTATGAAGTCGCTATAATGACTTATTAACTCGTTATAACGATTCATAAAAAACATTAAGTGGTGTCAATTCGCCGGCCTCGTTCTTTGTTGAGACTTCCGGCGAGAGGAAAACAATGGACTGATATGTGGCTTCAAAAATGTTGTTGAGAGGGTAAAATGCTTTCGTGTGAGTGATGACCGACTGAATTGAAACCACTTAAAAATCATGTTTCTGTGAGAATCCACAACGATTTTAAAAGATTTTAATTGAATGTGGCTTGCATTGCGCTTAAAGCAACACCAATGAATACACTGCTTGAATGGGGAGCACGTGTGACATAAGAGGAAGTGCGAGGAGGGAGTAACGACCGGGGAGCCTAGTTTGGACTAACAACAGACATGCTTTCGCCGTCGTTTGGTATTCACAATTTCAAAGGAAAAGCTCAAAAAGTGTCTGTACCTCATTCATCCAATGGACAATGGGATTTAAGCAGAGCCAGTGTTCCATGAGCTGGAAAATTGCCACTGTTTTCAAATCAAGCAGAATACATCGGATAAAAATGTATCCGATGTGTCGAGCGTAGCGAATGGGGTGGCGGGGGGGGGGGGGGGGGCTTGTACTGCTTAGAGTCCGGTTTCCCATATGTTATATTAAACATTTGAAAACATGTCTGGGGAACTCAAGCCATTAGAGCTTCAGAAGTATTAGGTAGAACAAAATTGCTAGACCAAACCAAGCTAGACCAAATGTCGTACGAAAAAAGACGTCCGTGAGTAAGGTTGCAATATACAGAATGTGATCTGAAGAAATCATTCGCCGAGAACATACATACACTCTGTGGGTACGTTGCCCCCTTTCATCATTCCAGTTCAGGTCTAAAGCGGAACAACAGAATTTCACTTCACAACAAAAAGGGTTATATGCATTACACACTAGATGGAGAGTGAACGATGCGTTAAAGTTATAACTAACATGTTTTTTGTTGCGATCTGGTCAAATTGTCTTTCCGCTTTTCTTTCCACAGGCTACAGCTCTATAAAATTTCATGAAATGTCTGAAGAGACATGGACATCGCGAAGATGACCGTTGGGGAGGGGGTAAAGCCGATTTGTCCCGACTTCAATGGCTCATATTGATAAAAAAAACAACATCATCAAGGCATACCTTCGTGGAAGTCATACCTTGATGATAAGATGGAGTATTAGTCAGTCGCGATTATGGTTAGTGAATAAATAAAATATACGTGCAGTAGCGTGACGCAACTTATTATTTAATCAACACTTAACGTTCAGGTACTCCAAACTGGTCATGCTGAGCCGCCAACAGCTCAAATCGGGTACTTCAGAGCTCTGATTGTATGACCGCCTCTGTGTGATACAAATTCAAGTATCAAATCCAGTCTTCCAACCCTTTACCCAACGTAACGGCCAAAACCGGCCAGCGCTATTCACAAAAATCGCCAATTAATTGTCACAAAATTCGAGCTCAAGCTCGTTCCAATGAAGGTCATAACCTATGTTTTTGAGACAAAAAATGAAAAAAATCGTTATTCAAGAATTTTGTTTGCAAGTGTCGTCTGCTTTTCAGGCTAGGTGAAGGATTAACAAATTACTAAAATAAATACCGCGCAAGCGCGGAATTAAGACGGCAGTGGCCGTGAAGAAGTAAATATATATTCTGATGCGCGGCTTCCCGTGGTACTAAGGAGGATGGCGCAGATTCCACGAAAGAGTGAGAAATCTAAATATAGCTACGCCCAGTTTCCGTTCAAGCTTCCGCTCAAGTGTATGAGCTCGTTGCAATGAGGGTCATAACCTATGTTTTTGAGACAAAAAATGAAAAAAACTCGTTATTCAAGAATTTTGTTTGCAAGTGTCGTCTGCTTTTCAGGCTAAGTAAAGAATTAACAAACTACTAAAATAAATGCCGCGCAAGCGCTGAATTAAGACGGTAGTGGGCGTGAAGAAGTAAATATATATTCTGATGTGCGGCTTCCTGTGGTACTAAGGAGGATGGCGCAAATTCCACGAAAGAGTGAGAAATCTAAATATAGCTGCGCCCAGTTTCCATTCAAGCTACCTCTCAAGTGTATCCTGCTTTCAGTGTGTTTCAAAAGAAAACATACAATCAGAAGTTAAATGTGACACTATGTCCGAGAAATGAAATCACCTGATTATTGATTGTAAGTTACCTGAAAGTATCTGTTCCTTTTTTTAAACTCTTTTTGTCTTTACTCAATACACTGGAATCATTTTGAAGATGAAATTGTCGAGGACTCTGAGCAGCAGATGGACTGTGACAAAGTAACACTTTTGCACAGCAGTGAACATGTCCCAGATACTCACGTGACGTCACCTTCATCATGCATTGGAATTCCTTCACTTTACATCGGGACCTCCTCAGTTTTTCATTAACTTCACAAAAACTAAAGAACATTAATGTCTAATACTTGAACATTTCCATCTACGGTAAGTGTACTACTAGTTGGGAAACAATTTCTGGTGTATGTGCCCCAACGAAAAGCGAAGAACATTCCAGAAGAAAAACGGTCTATTCTTTTAGTATATTAGATACCTGATTACCAGAAAAAGAGTATTGATATCTTACACAACAGTCCTCACAAAAATGTCCCAACTGGAAAAACTATAGGGGAGTTGCACCCCCCACCCCATCCACCCCCCACCCGCCTCGTCTTAGCGACGTCCTTGGGGAAAAATGACAATATTAATTCTGAGGTTCTATTTTCGTTTGCTTTTCTTGATTTGCTTTTTATTTTGCAATATTTTGTTTGCGAATTCTCGACTCACTGATGTGTAACCCTGTCACAACCCGAACGAGATCTTATCCTGAAAAATACCACTTTTGTGATCAGAGTGCAGTATATCACAACTATAAACAGTGATATGTTTTTGTTCGCACATTAGTCTTAATGTAATACACATTTATGTTTGTTTTACAACAAAATTCAAATAATAGACATCAGACTGAGTCTAAATTTAGAATTGTGGGCAATTAAGTACAACTTTATTTGATAGTTCATATCGCGTAAAGTTTGGGGTTTAGTCCTTTGAACCCGACAGGTCGCTTTTCCAGTCCAGAATAGTAATACGATCTGAATTTATAAAGTAGATACTTGTTGTACACCAATCAAGATTTTCAACATGCAACCCTAAGGCTGCTCATTAAAAATATTGAATGGTCTTCCACCAAGTGGCGAATATAGACTCGACCAGTTTCTGTCTTTGAACTGGCTTGAAATATACCACCAGCGTCCAAAGGGTTAAATTAGGATACCTGCATAGGATTATATTGATATGGAATGCTCCATTACATACCTTAGACTGGAGTTGGTTAACCTTATACACACTTCGAAAAACTTTAAATACGGTCCACCGTGAATTTGTGAGAGAGAAAATTGCAAGTCTTCGAACAGACGACACAATTGAGTGCAGAACGGTGGTAGGATCTCAATGCTAATCCCCTTTGCACATAAATAATAGATACCATAAAGTAGATACTTGCTCAGTGAATTTATGTGGTAGACCAATCAAGATTTTCCCTAGGGCTGCACGTTGAAAATATTGATTGGTCCTTCCCCAAGTTCCGAACATAGACTATTATTACCACTCAATCTATAAGTTACTAGTCGATTAACATAAGTTTGAAGGCCCGTTAAAACTCCATAATTTCAGTGACGTCATTCGACGGAGCCGGGCCGCGGGCGATAATGGTATAAATAGTCATTAGCGGCCCGCGGCCCGGTTATTTTTAGATTCCATGGTCTAATGAATTACTCCCATTCGGATGACGTCCCTTTGTATTTCTGAACTGAAGTCGAACACACGATCGAAACAGAAATATCGAACCGACTTTAGTGATTATTTCTGTGCTGAAATGAAGCACTATCAGATGGAAACAAGTTTCATTACACTGTGAATCGGTCGCACTGTAAGTATACTGATAAAATCATCGTTCGTTCGTTCGTTACAGCGGCCTGGTAATAATAGTAACAACATGATTGTTATCAGGCATCGTGATTCATTAGCGGCCCTGCAGCAATAATGAACAGCCCTTGGGCTTATTAACGGCCCTCGACTTCGTCTCGGGCCTTTAATAAACTCTCGGGCTGTTCATCATTGCTGCAGGGCCGCTAATGAACTATTATGCCCTCCAAAATCATGTTATTATTATATTATCAGTTGATGGCTCTGGACTGGCATGGAATATACAATCAGTGTCGAGAGGGTTAAAAGTTGGGCGTGGGGATCGTGGGTCATAGCCTCCAAAACCTCTTTGCCTCAACGGACAAACTACTATGACCCATTAAACGCTTATCTCAATTGGAATAGTTGAGCACAGCGTTTTACTTTTTTCGAGTTTGAACAATGAAACTGAAAATTTGTCCGATTATGGTATGGCATTGCAGTGATATAGGAAGAACTTGAGAGGGTGGGGATACTCAACAGACACCGTATGATCCCTGCTGTTTTAAAGTGTCGTTAAAAACCCCACTAAATAAATAAACCTTTGCACATTTTGAGATTTTATATTTTGATATAAAGTTACTTTACACACTTTAGTAATGTAAAAATATACAAATATGGCTTCTTGCTGAAGATATACATCTTAACACTGTCGCAGGATTACAGGGGTTAAGTGATGGAGGAAAATTTATGTTCTTATCAGTGCTCAGCCGACAGCCAGTGACTGTCGTCTGAACCCCAGTTCGAACGTAAACTTTGCCACCTTATCAATGCCCTATCCGCTTGGACTCTTAGGATTCCTGGAGGTGCCCGTGGCTTACAACGCCAAAGGGTGATTAACGATAATTCACTGAAAGATTATTTATTTACATGTACGAAGAAATAAAATATGAAACAAATTACTCACAAAATTATCAATAAGAATACACTAATTACGCGAATAAAAGTTTATTCTTTAGGGCCCTCGACGTCTCCCACAGCTAGCTGTGTCCGCTGGATCAACCTCACTCCATCTTCATCTTCTCACGGTTTGTGATAAATACAAAGTGTCTGTTCACTTCTCGTTGCTTCCTCCTCGCAGGGTTAACTTCACCGTCAGTCGGGCTTAACACATATAATGTTTTGCTTGTGTGACTCTAGCAGCGTTCTCACAGTTCACTCAGAATTCAATCGGCGTCTACCACAGTTCACGATCACTTTGCGCCCTGCCTGGCTCTCACGGGGTTAAGTTATTTTTCGCCTTCAGATATATACTTTACAAAGCTTACATAATAATATTCTGCAAAGTGTTCTCAACATCACCAATTCTCGCACCGCCTAAAACTATTTTATCTCGCGAGCTATTCAAGCGCTTACTCAAGCTCTTAATACGGTCTCTAGACCCCAACGTCACAGCTTTTACTTCTTTGGCTACTATGCCACTACGGTTCGCAACCGTTAACAACTACTATTGGTTCCTTACAACCCTCACAGGGTTACGACAATACGCGGACTTTCAACTTCGGTGCCTATGACCCTCGACGGCCAAGGCTAAATTCGGACCTTCTCTGAGTGCCCTCAGGCCAACTGCCTCTCAGAATTCTGCTTCACTCTTTACACAGTCGGAACGCAAAGTTTAAACATATTAATTATGATTTAACGAGTGCTTTGTAATTCGATATGAATAGAGATATAAATGCGAATTTTCGTTTGAGGAGAACCCATTCGACATTTCGGAGACAGGGTAGACGCGTAATATGGGTGTATGTCCATACCATATATGATGCACCTTTTCCAATAATTAGATTTTAACTGGCTTTAATTACCTGGATAATGATACAGAAGAGAATATTGTCTCTCTTACTATTGATCTGTAACGCCATGTGGCGTTCAACACGTGCGCCATAATGGACATTAAATTTCATGCCTAATTAGCAGAGTTTGAAAAATCTATTTTCAGGGTCCGTCACATACCTATCTTTTCGCTTTACATTTAAGCCAGGCAGAAATATTATCGAAAATATTTACACTTTTAAACAACCAAAATCCCAACTGTTAGCTATCACCTTGACAAACACCACTGTGCCTTAATACCTGCACCGTTTACGCACACATCATGTGTTTTCACTGGAACAATATACTATACGTTCATCTCTAAATGTTATTATTTTGCTTTTTAACAGTCATTTAAAAGCAAAAGATACCTCTTATATTGAGTTATGCTTGTTTGTCAGTATTAAGTAATCCTCTTCTAGTTTCAATAAGATGGAGTTTTCATGCGTTGATTAAAGATCCGTTTGGCTTATTTTTCAGCAACTTGGGTTTTGTGCTCCATGATTTTTAAAAAAACACTTAGCAATTTTTTTTTTACAATTTGCCCCCAGTTAGCATTAATTTTTGACACACCGCCCCTTTGGAGGCCAACCTTTCCACATTTTATTGATCATGACCCCAAAGGTCAATGGTGAACTTCAATGTATTTTAATTTTTTAACCACCTTCAGGGTTAACAATTCATGCGCGAATCAGAATAAATTCTCGTTAATGATTATCTCAACTGACTAAAATAATGAGAATCTACTTTAATTCTCGCAAAATGTTCATTTGATTCTCGTCATAAATTCTGAAATTGCCCTTAACGGCATGGAAAATTCTCCGCATCTTTCGTTCCTTCATAATAAGGTAACACAGTGTTTTAGCAGTGATGTCTAGTGAAGTATTGACTACCTAATCAGGCAGCTAAGACTTCACTAGAAATTACCGTCATGGTACTGTAACTACCACCAGCAAGACCAACTGTATCCTCTATGTGGGAACAGTGATTCAGGTGGACAATATAAGACAAACGCTCACCAAAAGTGGAATTAGGCACTTAACTCTTTACCCAACGTAACGGCCAAAATCGGCCAGAGCTATTTACAAAAAAAACAATTAATTTTTATTATTTTTTCATTTCTTGTCTCAAAAACATAGGTTATAACCCCTCATTGGAACGAGCTCGTCGAGCTCGTTCCAATGAGGGGTCATAACCTATGTTTTTGAGACAAAAAATGAAGAAAATTACTTATACAAGAATTTTTGTGCAAGTGTCGTCTGCTTTTGGTGTTAGGTAAAGGGTTAAGGGCTTAAACTCTAGAAAATATATAAATATGAGGTTTGATTTTAAATGTGGAAAATGCACTGGTATAAGAGTATTCCCATATTGTAAATTATTTTTAAAAAACGAAAACTGATTCTCGCGGCAGGCAATATAGAGGGAATCGAATAGGGAGAGATTTTAAGACCTCTCTGAATTTTTCTTGTTGATCTTTGTCGTCAAAAACAATAGGTGTTCAGATCGTATCCAGAACCATGCTTGTTCAAAGTTGGGTGACAAACAACTCTGAAGTTTATCCTTTTAGAGTGACAACAGACACACACGCACACCCTCACACTCCCTGAAAGCACCTCGATAGTGGAAGTCCTAACAACACGGCGTGGGGAATTCTGCCTGCCTTGTCAAGTACAGTTCTGCATGGGTGATCGTTTTTCATGCATTCGTTTATTTTCCAGTTCATCGATTTTACTGTTCTTTTGTGACCTCGACAGCTAAAAATTTTTACCACCTTTTATCCTCCGACATAGGTTGTCAGGAATTTCCCTGACGTCATTTCAGCCAGCGTGGAAATTATTTGCTGTAAATATCGACGCCGTATACTAATGTCTGGCTCCTTGTTTTATTTCAAGGGTCTATGAAATCTTTGCCACGCTGGCAGTATCAGACATATCTATATTCAAGGCGAAATAAAACACACAAAAACAAAATATGAATAACATACTACAACGTAAAATCAGAAGCGATAAGACAGGCAAAGAAAGCGGAAGACTGAGCTGAAAATAAATCGATCTATTCAAGTGCTTTGTGTTCACAGTAAACATGGGTTTACTCATTTCACGTCTTGGGGAGATATTCGCAGATCTCTCAGGAGGGAGCAAGGCCGCAATTTTGATGCTGGGTTTAGATGCTGCAGGTAAGTTTTGTACGATGTATGGGTGATGTTTCTCAACCTGACTCGATGCAATACATTGCAAGCAGGGCATCGCCACGATGACCGGGGTTCACTGGAGGTGGGGGGAGGGGTGTAAATCTTATTTGTCCCAGTGTGATGGTAGAAATACCAAATGATAATATATAAATATTCCAACTGCATCATCAATGCATGCTTTATAGAAAGCAATCCAAGTTGGTCATGCTAGTCCCCAGCCTTTTCCAGGAGCTGGGGGTTTTCATCGACACAATAACATCCTCCTAAATTTAGTTCGAGATTGCAAAGTGATCTTTGAAAGTCTTTCTCAGTAAAATTTAAATTGTGCGTTTTGTGGTGTTCTCATAGTATATTAGGGCTTTATTTTAACTTTTGGGTTTTTATTAACCCTTTCAACACTGGCAGCCTGGGAGATAACATTTCAGTCAATGCTGTCAGCGGACAAATGAGCGAAACCATCCTGGTTTGTTAGGAGGTTCTGTAATAATTTAATCCAACAGCTCTATCGAGCTGTTGGATTAAATTATTACCGAGCCTTGCTTCAGAGTTTTTCTCTTAATATCGTCTGCGCGTCCACTACCATTTTTGTCGTCACGCAAAAATTTATGCACATCGGCTTTAAAGTGTCAAACAGTTCTGGGTATCGCCCGACTAGACTGGGAAGGTTTGCTGTCGGTGAAATGGCTGACTGCCAAAGTTAAAGGACTAGTTGCTGAAGATAACTGAGTCGGTATAACCTACAACCGGTAGGCACACCCATCCATTCCCCATCTTGAATCAGTCGCGAATTATCAGTACATTTAATACTAATAGTACGGGAATTTCATTTAAAAATTGAAATTTCGAGATGTTTTCAAATTTCACAAACTTAAGGCATTTTCCGATAGATTAACATAAAAATACAGAGACTGTCATTTTTACAATTTTTCCCCAATCAGAGGTCTTCTAGAGAACTTTCGAAAGCAGGGAACCCAAAACTTGCGTTGTTACTGGCACACGAAAATTCCAATAGCATAAACATTCTCTTAGTAATCCAACAACTTATTTTAACGAACTCTGTATATGTATTGATGTGCAACGCAAACCAGTTTAGTTTCTTTCATATTTTCCACCTCTTCGGTCAAGCAATTAATTACACAACTCGAAATTCTCAGATAGCAGACAACAAAACTATAAATCTTTAATTATTAGCTATAGTTTTTTCGTGTGAAGGTACGTTGGGTAAAATTTTAAGTACAAACTAGACTTTATGCTTCTGGAGAATCATGGCTTTTCCCGATGAGATTCCATGATTTTTCATGACCCCACAGTGTCTGATGAATTGTTTTTAACTGTCTCGCTGAAGTTCCTTCATTGATGTTATGAGAAAGGTGAAGATAGTTGTCTCAAATGACACAGTTTGATAAAAAATTGTTTAGGTAAAAACCATCATTAACGGTGGAGTCGGTTAATGTCAATATCGTCGTCCAAGAAGTCAATGACCGACAAGAGGAGTTATGTTTGTTTGACCCATACTCACTGAGTGCTGTGTCAATTTAAAAATGGTCCATTTTATCTCAAATGTATCCAAAATATTGATGTCTGGCAGCTTGTAGAGGGTTAACAAGTGCCAATAGGAATATTTATTCATGCAGCTTGTAATGTCACACCAAGAACTGTGAATGGCCATTTTTTCTTTAAAATCTACAAGATGTTTTCAGAGAAATCCAGGGAGAACAGGAATTTTAAGCTTTTGATGGGTATCATTGTTTTTCCAGCCCAAAACGAGTTAAGTGTTGTTTTTAGGCTTTTCCCTCTGGAAAAGACTATTGTTTTTCTACAGATTATTATTATTTTTTTTTTTTTAGGCTTTTCCCTCTGGAAAAGACTATTGTTTTTCTACGGATTATTATTATTTTTTTTTTTTTTTTTTTTTTGTTTCCACACATTTTTGTCCGTACGATTCAGAAGCCATTTTCGAACCGATTTTCACACAATTTGGCACACACATAGAGGGGTAAAAAATCTAAAAACGTACCGAAGCGGAATTTTCGATTTAACCCTTAGTTCGCCGGAATTGGCAAAAAAATGTCAAAATTGGGGCTTATCGGCACTTTCTCGAAACACGTCTTGTAGATTTTTTTTAAACATTCATCATTGCTAGACCTACCCATGACACGACCTTTGATCCACACGACATATCCGGCGATGCATACGGTAACCCTCCACAGGCTGCCAAACATCGAAATTTTGATGAAATGGGCCGGTTTCAGACCCCCACAGCACCCAAACGATACCAGAGAGGTAAACATAACTTCCTTTATTGGAAGTGGAATTCACCGAGGATCATTTTTGTAAGTAATAAGGGTGTTCAAAAAACCAAGCGTTAACCCGTTTTGGGCTGGTTAAACAGCAATACCCCCATAAAGCTCAAAAATTCATGTTTTTCGTGGATTTCTCTACACGAGTCTTGTAGATTTTCAAGAAAAATTTGTTACTCCCAGGCCTTGGTTTGATAATAGAAAATGCATGGACAAAATACTGCGGTGAGCATTTGTTAACCCTCCAAGGGCTGCTAACAGTCAAAATTGTGATAAAAAGGGCTGTTTTTGTACCCCAACAGCACCCAATGGGTACACCACAAAGAAAAGTGCCTTCCTTTATCGAGCGCACAATCTATACGCAAACATTTTTGTAAGTAGTAAGGTATTCAAAAGTCGAAGTCTTAACCCATTTTGGACAGGCTAAAGAGAGAGACCCCTTAAAATCTTAAAATTCCCATTTTCTGTGGATTTCTCTAAAAACATTCTGTAGGTTTTCAAGAAAAATTGACTACTCGCAGGTCTTTGCGTGATATTACAAGTTGCATGGACAAAATATTCCGGTGAGCGTTTATTAACCCTCTAGAGGCTGCCAAGCATCGTAATTTTGTTGAAATGGGCTGTTTTCAGACACGCACAGCACCCAATGTTTACCTGAGAAATAAACATAATCTCCTTTGTTGGAAGTGGAATTCATCATGGGCCATTTTTGTAAGTAATAAGAGTATTCAAGCGTTAACCCCTTTTGTGGTTGTCAATTGTGATACCTATCAAAAGCTTAAATATTTGTGTTTTCCCTGGATTTCTTTACAAACATCTGGTAGAGTTTTCAAGAGAAAATGGCCACTGATAGGTATTGGTGTCACTTTACCAACTGATAGGATAAATTATTCCGGGAAGCATTTATTAACCCTCCATGGGCTGCTAAATGTGAAAATTTTGAAAAAATAGTCTGTTTTTGGACACCAACAACATCAAATGGGAATGCAACAGAGATGCATAACTTCTTTTACCGGACGCAAAACTGACAGGGAAACATTTTTGTAAGTAGTAAATGTATTCACAAATCGAGGTCTTAACCCATTTTTGACTGGTTAAGGAGATATACCCCTTTAAAGCTTAAAATTCCAGTTTTCTGTGGATTTCTCAAAAAAAAAAAAATTCAAGAGCAATTGACCATTCGCAGGTCTTCGAGTGACATTACAAGTTGCATGAACAAAATGTTTCGGTAAGCATTTGTTAATCCTCCAGAGGCTGCCAAGCATAGACATTTGGAGAAAATGGGCTGTTCTTGGGCAACCATAACACCAAATGTGTACCTACGAGATAAACATAACCTCCTTCACTGGAAGTGGAATTCACCGTCAATCATTTCTGTATGTAATGAAGATATTCACAAAACCAAGCATTAACCCTTTAGAGCTGGTTACGTAGAGACACCCCTCAAAAGGTTAAAAATTCGTGTTATCTGAGGATTTCTTTAAAAACATCCCGTAGATTTTCAAGAAAAAATGTCCATTCTCACATCTTATTGTGACATTACAGATTGCATGTACAAAATATTCCTGGAAGCATTTGTTAACCCTATGCAGGTTCTCAAACATCAAAATGTTGATAAAATGGGCTGTGTTTGCATACCCACAGTACCTGAATTTGAGACGAGAGATCAAAATAAGTGGAAGTAGAATTCACTGAGAATTATTTTTGGAAGTAATAAGAGTATTCAAAAAACAACACTTAACCCGTTTTGGGCTGGATAAACAATGATACCCATCAATAGCTTAAAATTCATGTTCTCCTGGGATTTCTCTGAAAACATCTTGTAGATTTTAAAGAAAAAATGGCCATTCGCAGTTCTTGGTGTGACATTACAAGTTGCATGAATGAATATTCCTGTTAGCACTTGTTAACCCTCTACAAACTGCCAGACATCAATATTTTGGATGCATTTGAGATAAAATGGACCATTTTCAAATAGCCACAGCTCTACGTGGGTATGTGTCAAACAAACATAACTCCTTCTGTTGGTCATTAACTTGTTGGACGACGATATTGACATTAACCCACGCCAACGTTAATTATGGTTTTTACCTAAACAATTTTTTTATCAAACTGAGTCGTTTGAGACTACTATACTCACCTTTCTCATAACATCAACGAAGGAACTGCAGGGAGACAGTTAAAAACAATTCATCAGTCACTGTGGGGGTCATGAAAAATCATGGAATCTCATCGGGAAAAGCCATGATTCTCCAGAATCATAAAGTCTAGTTTTGGGGGGTTTTTTGGGTTTTTTTTTTTTTTGGTTTTTTTCCACACATTTTGTCCGTACGATTCAAAAGCCATTTTCGAACCGATTTTCACGAAACTTTGTGCACGCATAGAGGGGCGCAAAATCTAAAAATGTACTCAAGCGGAATTTTCGATTTAACCCTTATTTCGTCAGAATTGGCAAAAAAACTGGCAAAATTGGGGTTTATCGGTACTTTCTCGAAACACGTCTTGTAGATTTTTTTTATACATTCGTAATTGCTAGACCTGTCTGTGACACGCCCTTTGATACACACGACCTATCCGGCGATGCATATGGTAACCCTCCACAGGCTGCCAAACATCGAAATTTTGATGAAATAGGCTGGTTTCAGGCCCCCACCGCACCCAAACAATACATGAGAGATAAACATCTCATTCTACTTCCACGTATTTTGATCTCTCCTCCCAACTTCGGGTGCTGTGGGTATGCAAACACAGCCTATTTTATCAACATTTTGATGTTTGAGGACCTGCATAGGGTTAACAAATGCATACAGGAATATTTTGTACATGCACCTTGTAATGTCACACTAAGATATGAGAATGGCCATTTTTTCCTGAAAATCTACGGGATGTTTTTAAAGAAATCCTCAGATAACATGAATTTTTAACCTTTTGAGGGGTATCTCTCTTTAACCAGCTCTAAAGGGTTAATGCTTGGTTTTGTGAATATCTTCATTACTTACAAAAATGATCGACGGTGAATTCCACTTCCAATGAGGGAGGTTATGTTTATCTTGTAGGTACACATTTGGTGTTATGGTTGCCCAAGAACAGCCCATTTTCTCCAAATGTCAATGCTTGGCAGCCTCTGGGGGGTTAACAAATGCTTACCGAAACATTTTGTTCATGCAACTTGTAATTTCACTCGAAGACCTGCGAAAGATCAATTGCTCTTGAATTTATTTTTTTTGAGAAATCCACATTAAACTGGAATTTTAAGCTTTTAAGGGGTATATCTCCTTAACCAGCCAAAAATGGGTTAAGACCTCGATCTTTGAATACATTTACTACTTACAAAAGTGTTTCCCTGTCAGTTTTGCGTCCGGTAAAAGAAGTTACGTTCCTCTGTTGTATTCCCATTTGATGTTGTTGTTGTTCAAAAACAGACTATTTTTTTCAAAATTTTGACATTTAGCAGCCCAAGGAGGGTTAACAAATGCTTACCGGAATAATTTATCCAATCATCTGGTAATGTGACACCATGACCTATCAATGGCCATTTTCTCTTGAAAACCCTACCAGATGTTTGTAAAGAAATCCAGGGAAAACAGAAATTTTTAAGCCTTTGATGGGTATCACTATTAACAACCACAAAATGGGTTAACGCTTGGTTTTTTGAATACCCTTATTACTTACAAAAATGGTCTTCGGTGAATTCCACTTCCAACAAAGGAGATTATGTTTATTTCTCAGGTACACTTTGGGTGATGTGCGTGCCTGAAAACAGCCCATTTCAACAAAATTACGATGCTTGGCAGCCTCTAGAGGGTTAATAAACGCTCACCGGAATATTTTGTCCATGCAACTTGTAATATCACGCAAAGACCTGCGAGTAGTCAATTTTTCTTGAAAACCTACAGGATGTTTTTAGAGAAATCCACAGAAAATGGGAATTTTAAGATTTTAAGGGGTCTCTCTCTTTAGCCTGTTTAAAATGGGTTAACACTTCGACTTTTGAATACCCTTACAAAAATGTTTGCGTATAGATTGTGCGCTCGATAAAAGAAGGCACGTTTCTTTGTGGCGTACCCATTGGGTGCTGTTGGCGTCCAAAAACAGCCCATTTTATCACAATTTTGACTTTTAGCAGCCCGTGGAGGGTTAACAAATGCTCACCGCAGTATTTTGTCCATGCAACTTCTATTGTCACACCAAGGCCTGGGAGTGACAAATTGTTCTTGAAAATCTACAAGACTCGTTTAGAGAAATCCACGGAAAACACAAATTTTTGAGCTTTATGGGGGTATTGCTGTTTAACCAGCCCAAAACGGGTTAACGCTTGGTTTTTTGAACACCCTTATTACTGACAAAAATGATCCTTGGTGAATTCCACTCCCAATAAAGGAAGTTATGTTTATTTCTCATGTATTGTTTGGGTGCGGTGGGGGCCTGAAACCGGCCTATTTCATCAAAATTTCGATGTTTGGCAGCCTGTGGAGGGTTACCATATGCATCGCCTGATATGTCGTGTGTTTCAAAGAGCGTGTCACAGACAGGTCTAGGAATTACGAATGTATAAAAAAATCTACAAGACGTGTTTCGAGAAAGTGCCGATAAACCCCAATTTTGGCAGTTTTTTGCCAATTCTGACGAAATAGGGGTTAAATCGAAAATTCCGCTTCGGTACATTTTTAGATTTTGTGCCCCTCTATGCGTGTGCAAAATTTCGTGAAAATCGGTTCGAAAATGGCTTCTGAATCGTACGGACAAAATGTGTGGAACCCCCCCCCCCCCCCCCCCAAAAAAAAAAAAAAAATAATAATCCGTAGAAAAACAATTGTCTTTTCCAGAGGGAAAAGCCTAACAATATTATTCTATCTTTCTTTCAGGCAAAACAACTATTCTGTACAAGGTGAAGCTTAATGAAGTTGTGACCACTATACCAACTATCGGGTTTAACGTGGAGACAGTGACGCCATGTAAAGGGATAACATTCACTGTGTGGGATGTCGGAGGTCAGGATAAAATCAGACAACTCTGGAGATACTACTTCCAAAATGCAGACGGTAAGGAAATCAATATACATGGTGACCAAGTTGCGAATTCAGTACGTGTAATGATTATGTTGCCAATAAACATGCAGAGCTGAATTTCCACTGGAATAACTTCAACCTTTGAAAAGACGGGAGACGCGGGGCTGTTAGATTTCCTTAGTGGACTTTTGAGTTGCACCCTGAAGAACACAAGTCAAAACTTTCAGACCCGCGTCTCGACCATTGATATACTTTTCACGGAACCTAAGTAACTGTGCGGGTGGAAACTACACTTCACGGATGTTTTAGAGGTAATCCGCCCCATAGATCCCATTATACGAAATGTGTGAAGTCTTAAACTGATAACGCATTTAATAACTTCTATTTAACCCAAAACTTAAATGTATAAAACACTGGGTATATTAGTTATCTTTGTGTTTTCCAGGGTGTATGGGAATTTACACCGGTTTGGGAACTCATACACCCCGAGGCAAAGCCGAAGGGTGTATGAGTTCCCAGACGGGTGTAAATTCCCATACACCCTGGAAAACATAAGGATAACGGATTTATTTCCAAGAATTTTGTTGTACTTAATACTTTAACCTATATTGTGGGAAAAACTACAGAAAATTTGTACTTTGTAAGTTCCTTAATGACACCAGACAAATATGGATGTCATTGGAACTGGCTCAACGAGCCAGTTCCAATGACATCCATATCTGTAATATGTTTATTACACATAAACATTAAATTTCCTGAACTTTTATTCTTGTTCTAACATAACTGAGCAGAAGGTATGAATTAATAATTAAAAATGGGTACTTTTTTAGCCATATACCTTGCTATTGTGTATTCTTGTTTTTACACCGTGGTTAACCACGGTGTATAAAAAACTACTGTGGATTGCAAGTTACACCGTACCTCTCAGCCAATCAAAATGCAGTATTTTGTTGCATTTGGAAATAATAGATTTTATCCTATCCCGTTGACGTGGTTATTATTTAGAAATAGGACACGAAGCACCAGCACTCTTTCAGCACAGTGACATTGCCAACAGGGTATTAGTCGTTCGTTCGTTAGGTCAAGAGTGGCATGTTACTTTAGAGATTATGTATATACGAACAATAAAAAAGGAACAGTTACCGAGTGAACAATCTACGTCGTCCCGATTGCCCACGGGATGGGGGCGCGGTGGCGTTGTGTACTAAAGCGTACTGCACGTCGATGGTGCACTTGTCTTAAACCAATGCTAACCCTGCTTGTGTGGAGGTAGTACGTTGGGGAGTATGGCAGTTGATCGCCATTGCTCGGTGGTTCTCTTAGGGTAATATGGCTTCCTCCACCCGCAAAACTGTCCAACACTAGGTGACCCTGGCTGTCGAACGTGTTGTTAAACCCCAATAAATAAATAAATAAATAAATAAATAAATAAATAAATAAATAAATAAATAAATAAATAAATCTACGTCGTAATGTTCAACACTACTTCATGACTTGTTTTTATGTAATCTAAAACAACAAGTATCGGATAAATTAGATCAAATAAGAAACAGGGGTGTTAATTTGGGGGCGTAGTGTTGCCCTGATACCCCTCTGCTACCCCCAACGAAAACAATTATTTCTTTCCCTCGTCGACCATCAGTCATGGAGAGTACTATTCACCGATAGCACGCAACCCAAGCACCAAACTCATCTTAAGTTTTTGCAGAAGTTTGTTTTGGAATTCCAGTTAACGAAATGCTGCCACACAGAATGCTGTGAACTCCAAGTCATAGCACTGTGATTCGAAAGGCCAGAACCCCAGTACTGCATACAAATTGCCAATTGAGTGGACCAATGAACCACCTACAATGAAAAAGTATTGCAGATGGCACATCGTTGCACTGAAGGGATGACACGCGACTCCTTTGCTGAACGTAGACCTGAAAGAATAATTGAGTATTGTCTTTTTTGCAGGTTTGCTATATATAGTGGACAGTGCGGATCATTCCAGAATTGAGGAATCAAGGCGTGAACTGTTTGGTATCTTGGGAAGTGACGAAATGAGAGCTGTCCCAGTAGTCGTCATAGCAAATAAACAGGATCTACCAGGTGAGAAAAAGAAACGATATATATATACTTATATATTATACACTACATTACATGGAAATCGGCGAGAACGTCTCTTTTTCAAATTTCCCGCGTGCATAGCAGGGGTCGAGAGAGAGAGAGATACATACTCCTTCGGCACCAGCTGCCTAGCCAAACTATACTAAACCATGCACACCACTCGGCCACCGACAGACCCTGGAAGGGAATGCTGGAAGGGAATGCTAGTTAATCAAGGTTATACGAGGCCAGTATAGAACACGCGGAATAGTGTGTGATTGACTTTCTCGGTCAAAGTTACGCATCATTTGTATCGGGCTCGGCGTGTACTGGCCTTGATCAATGATACCTATATTATAGAGCAGTTAAAATACAAACTGCGCTCGCTGTGGGACTTGACTCGAGGACATGTTTTGTCTGACAGAGCTCCTTGAGCCATGCTAGACAAGACATGCACTCGATTGAGTCCCGCCCAAAATATTAAGATTTATCAAACCCTTTCCATTTTGGTATCTTATCATATCTCATCATTCTCATTCGAATATTTCGCTTTGAGACTTGACTCAAGTTCCTGTTTTCTCTGACAGAGCCCATTGAATCCTGATAGACAAGACATGCGGTTGACTGAGTCTCGCCAAAAATATTAAGATTTGTCATATCCCTTCCATTCTGATGTTTTATCACATCTCGTCATTCTCATCCAAATATTTCGCTTTAGAACTTGACTCAAGTTCATGTTTTGTCTGACAGAGCCCCTTGAGCCCTGATAGACAAGACATGCAGTTGACTGAGTCCCGCCAAACATATTAAGATTTGT
Organism: Pictodentalium vernedei; assembly: GCA_031216915.1. Classification (NCBI taxonomy): domain Eukaryota; kingdom Metazoa; phylum Mollusca; class Scaphopoda; order Dentaliida; family Dentaliidae; genus Pictodentalium; species Pictodentalium vernedei. The sequence goes on along the minus strand of CM062292.1, from coordinate 260,128,581 downwards.
CATATCTTTTCCACTCTGGTATTTTATCACTTCTCATCATTCTCATCTGAATATTTCATTATTGAATGGTTCACTGAATCACTGAATGGATCCAAACTCTGCAGTCTTGACCGTTTTTCTATTTTTTCTCTTTTATCTTTTATGGGGATTAGCAGTGAAGACAGCCAACAAGGCTATGCAGCTCCCCGCAATACACATATTAGTTTAGTGTTATTTTTGTATAATAATTATACTGCAAATAAAGATTTCAATTTCAATTTCGAATACTCCATTTTTCATTTATTCATGGTTTCACCTTGAAACCACCGAGATATTAGTGCAACTACGTGGTGTATTCATAAAACTTCGGCTGTGGCGAGTCTTCATTCCGTATGGTAATGTCATGAAGGATTAGGTCAAATCAAGTCTCGATTGTGCAATATTGTTTGCGTTGATTCAAAGAAAATTATATAAGTGTTTTCGACCAACTGGAATATTCCAGTCGAGTGAAAATAAACATACACGATGGACTATTAAAGGACTACACTGGTTATATGCCATAAGGGAATTTGGTTGCTGGGTTGAGAGCTTGACTGTAGCCCTGCTGGGTTGCCTCACCACCGACAAATAGTCTCACGGAGTGTTGGTAAAACAGCACAACGCAATGGCTCGAGAAATCTCGATTATTATCATTGATGTGTGGCTGTTGAATTATCACGTCCGAGTCGCCTAAAAAGAAGAATACTGTTGACAAATAATTCGAGTAGTGTCAGGTAATACCCGACGCCGTTGAATTTTTTTATTGCATTCGTTCAGGTTGATGAGTATGGCAACCTCTTATTGGAATATGGAGCAAATAGACTCTCCTATAGAAAGCCCCACAGACGTGCACAATTTCGACGTTTCGCGACTGGACTCGCCTATATATTAGCCCCAAGCGCTTCGACATGAACCTGGGCAGTTACACCTAAAGGTGGACCCAGCTCCCAAGCATCATTAGAAAACAGCCTTGCATTCTTCCAGCTTTGCGCATCTGCAAAATGTGATCATATTCCTTTCAGGGAGCCTTGTTTATCAGTGATTATTATACAAGATAATGCATGAATAAAAACATATATATTTACCCCTTGTTTCAGAAAGTGTAGTCTTTAGTGGCCAAATATAAGGGAGCTCCCAGCAAATCAACGAATCTACACGGACTTTTAAAACAAACTTGGAAAAGGCAATCTTACTGGCCAGTAGGACTTTAGATTGTTCCTTGAGTGCAACGGGGCACCATCTGCAATACAACAGCATTGCAGATGGCGCGTTTGCTGCACTCAGGGCACGCTATATTTCCACATCAAAGTTAAGATATTTGTTGACCGATTTAAACAAGCATTTCATTTTGGTGTCCCATTTGGGATATTTGAAAATCAGTGGCAACAAGCATGATCTGTTTTATTTTTCTTTTCTAATCCAGGGGCTATGACAACAGCCGACGTAGCTGATGGGTTGCAACTGACGAAGATGAGAGACAGAAAATGGTTTGTTCAGGGAGGCTGTGCTACAAATGGGGACGGTATATACGAGGCGATGAAGGAATTAGCCAGACTTGTTAAAGAACATCGCAAATCTGGATATTGATTTATCGAAACAACACTAAAGTACTCCATAATTCACGCAGCACTGCCAAAGGTGGAACAAGTATTCCAGTCCTGCCATGGCGTCAAAATAGCATTGATCAAGCCCAGAAAGGAGTAAGATATTGTGTTCTTCCATAAGGAAATCTAAACTCACAACACAAATATTTATCTTACATTAAGTATGCATTGAGTCCATAATTATCCAAATTCAGGGAGTATCGTGGCCCCCTGATACAAAATGGGTATCTCGCAACGCTATAATACAAGTGCGTGCTTGATTACACTTTGTTTATGTTACTATTTATAGAACATTACAAGCTTCCAAAACTCGTTTCCATATATGAACAGAGAAAAAAATACTTCTCAAAAATATATTTATTAAACGTGTACGCGCTTAATACAGAAGTTTACCCAGCAAACGTTGAGGCAGTCTCATACAGTTTCTAAAGAAACGCTAGGCATTTATATGAGTCTGAAAATGAAATCTGAAATTAAAATTCTAGTTAACCCTTTACTCAGCGCACACAAATATCAGAATTTAGAATTTATTTATTTTTTGTAAACAATTTCCCCAAACATTCAACAAACACAGATCATGCGATCATTCACTGGAACGAGGATTTGTTGAAAGTTTTCGAAAAATAATGTTTTTTCAATTGCCCAGTTCATAAATTACAAGGAATGAAGACGCCGACTCGTTGCTCAGGTCATATCTCGCATGATGGTGATGCTAGATTTATCTTACAGTTGAGAATTGTAAGATAAATCTAGCATCACCATCCTGTTTACGTGCAAAATATTTCACCAGAATCTAGCTTTTGTTTCTAAGGCTATATCTCGACGAGTCAGAGACCCGCCGAGATATGACCTTAGAAACAAGACCTCCCCTCTGATAATATAAGTTATCTCCGCCAACATGTATGGTATATGGAGATTTAATACCTGGTTTTTAAGCACCGAGTCACATAGTGGAAACAAATTTGTGGACGCGTTTCTCACGCTCCGCAATCAGTTGGACCAAACTCGTGAATAATTGTTTTGTTTTTACATACGCGGAAGACAACAGATAGAGTTACATCCCTTGGGTTGTTACTGGAAACGTAAACATATCGGAAGCTAAATATTTGTCGAGAAATTTGCTCTTATTTTATTTTTCTTATGTTGTTTGATTTAATTATGCGACTATTTAATTTATAAGACTAAAATATGATCGATTTGTCAGAAACCTGATGATATTTGTGACTATTTTCAGGTTTTTGGTTTGATTTTTATATCGAGGCGAGCGAATGCGGGAAGCTTTCATTTGGACCATATACCTCCGATGTTTCGCGTGCCATTTTACCTGGATGTTGCACGCTCTCATATACCTTGAATGTTGGGTGCGCCCTTTGCCATGGCTGTTTGTCCTAGGCATTCTGACAAATCAAAAGACAGAATTTATCGGGATATAGGGACAAAACATTTTATACATAAACACAATGGTGATATTGGGACCCTATATGTAGTCCCGAAGTCGGCCTGAAGAGCTTTAAAATAAAGTGGCCTTAAAAAGGTTACCTTATCTTTTTTAAGGAAACGTATTTCCGGTAACCTTTTTCACATTTTCTTCTGCGAGAGAAAGGAAGGCGACGCCAACACGCTTCGTTATCCACACTCGTGTAAGAGTGGAAGCTGGTATCAGAAACTTTGGAAAGTGGGACGTATTTCTTGATTTTCTTTCCGTAGGCCATGGCTTGTTGTGATACAATACCCTGTTGCAGAGGGGTTACAGAGTCCATTTCAACAGTGTTTTACACCTATAGTGTGTCATCGCCAAAGTCAAAGAACATCATATTTTATCGTTATTATATAACCGTGATTCGGGACAAGTCAATGAAAAAAATTAGATCGTGTCATCAGTGTCGAGGCAAACGAATATGAGCGAAACAAAACTTCACCCAAATCTATTAAGCCCGACGAAGACTTGGTTGTTCACGTTTCTAATTTTTCTATATAATATGATCTTATCCGTCTTCCGGTTATTAGGTCCATTCATTAAAAGAGGTAATGCACGGCCTATCAGATGCCTAATAATAATCGTAGATTCAAACTCGGAATGATAAACATTGGTTGTCTGTGACAGTACTTTGTGTCATTAAATACTTCGCATTTTTTCACTTTATCGGGGACTATTTCCACACGCGGAGATTGCGGACAAACAAGGTATCTAAAGTTGTAACGTAATCGCTGGTCGGTCACGATTAGCCATTGTACGGTAATATGTGACCAATAAATAAATAAATAAATAGCAGGCCTTATAGAAGCCGCTGCTTGTTTCTCATCCCATTTAACCCTTTACCCAACGCAGACGATATCAAAATTTATTATTTTAATATTTGTTTTTTCAAATTTTTCAAAACATTTCAACGAAACCATATCATGTGACCCGCCATTGGAACGAGCTCGACGAGCTCGTTCAAATGAGGGGTCACATGATATGGTTTCGTTGATTTTTTTTTAAAAATATATTTTTTAATAACTTCTTAATTTGTAAATTACGCAGGAGGATGCAGCCGATTCGTTAGGTAAAGGGTTAAGTGGGTTCGAAGGGTACAAAACAAGTTCAGTATATTAGGTCTGGTTTTCTGAACGCGTTTGTAGATTTCTGTATAAACTGGGGCCTCGTAGGAGATCCTCTATTAAAAAACAAATCGAGAATTCTTCCCAATGCATGTGCCCCTGAATAGCTCCTGCATAGAATCCACTTTTAATTACACTCCACTCGAAATGGTCAATTCCATACTGTGTGTCTAGGAGATTCGGTAACAATTTTATTCAACAGCCCTAATGTTTTTGGAATTAAATTACTTTTGATACTGATCAGCGATTTCTTTCGTCTTTTCTGTGACTATCAAACGTTCTCCCTCGCAGAAATATATAGACCGCATTTAAAGGATTTCCAATATGTTTGGGTTTCAGCACAAATTGGAACTGTACAATCCCATACTTGCATCGTGTTATCACGTGTTTATTTTTGTATATCTGTTTGAATGTAACGAATGACGTCACTGATTGTCATAGTGTTGCAGTTAGTCATTTCCAATCGGTTCTATTTATTATGTTCAAGCATATCATCTCTTTTTCTGTGATATATTTTAACTGTTTGTTTTTATAAGTGGTTTCATGTGAGGACGAAAATAATGTACATGGTCGCACATTATATATGTATATATATTTATATTTGTATTTTTATTCTCTTGTTATTGTGAATAAAATTGTTTCCATCAGACAGACAGAGCCATCGGTTGTGTTAATTCAGTGTTGATAATTTATTCTGGAGGTCAATTCAAACAACTTTAATTTCTGCTAGAAAGCGCAATTGTGTTAAACCCATCAGTACCAAGAGTGTCTTTTCCTCATCTCTCTGAGAAACCAGTAAAATAAATGTGAATATTTAAAAGTAATGGCCTTGATAAAAGTAGATTGAACATTTATTTTAGATACGGGTTTTTCATTCATCAAAAATAGGGGGGGGGGGGGGGTGCAAAATCGCGTTTCCAGAGACCCAGTACCTTCGAAGCTTTGCCGATAAAGTACCAATACAGACTGAAGTTTTGCTTCTGAAAATCTTTTCTAATAAAGAAATGGACGTATTCCTGTTGGTCCCTTCTTAATCTAGTCCAAGTTGATAACCTCCACCGCCAGCAGATAGGTTTATCGAAAGCCAAAAACACAAACGAACTTACTGGACAACGGAGCCTCCGGACAATGACTGAAACAAATATTTGGGAAGATTGTAAAAAGCATCACTGATTATCACAGAAAATTCACGGCTGTCAATATTTTCGTTCCTGTAAAAGATTTACGGGATAGTTAGCTCCCCTTAATTTCCCGAAGCTTCAGTAAAAAGTAACACAAAGGGTATGGGAATTTCATATTCAAATTGAAATTTCGAAACGTTAGCGAAATTGTGTCATTGATGTGCGCATCATTTCACAAACTTCAAACTTACTCCTTAAAACTAGAAGTACTGTCATAAAATGCGCACAAATAGCTCGTCGACCTGCGCGTTAATCTCCGCGTTATGACCATAGTAAGGCTATCAAATTCTGTACATATGGCTTGTGCACAAGTAATGTTTCAGCCAATGGACCCACGGGTAACCCGGAGGTGCATTGGCAGAAATATTGCCTGTGTTTGCTATGAGTAACCAGGAGAACCTGCCGTGCTTTGGATGTCATTCGATATGGCAATTGTGCGCAATTCCTACGCGCAATTAAGCTTAGATAAGCGCATAGTTCGTGAGAGGACTTGGAGTTTTAACTGTAGTATAAAAATACAGAACCCGTTTTTTACAATTGTTTTCACAATCAGATTGAACGTTTAACTATTATTCTTTGTTTAAACACATTAAAAGAAAAAAAGAAAACGGCCTTTTCGCCACCTTTTGATGTCCTGTAATTTTTTTCTGTTCCTTGTATCAACTGTGTGTGCACATCGTGACATTTAATACATACACTGTCATTTCCACAGGTACTCGGCACAAGCTGGGAAATCGAAAGAAAAATGATATTTGATACCATTTTTTAATCTATGCTGACGTGTCCCTATAATGGTATATACATATTAACAAGGTAAACAACTCGCTTTTCGAAAACGATAGCACTCATCTTCGTCCCCCCCCCCCCCCCCCCTCAAATTTGATTCACAAAACGTATCCAACAATACCCAGTATCAATGGAAAGGGGAATGAATAAGCTTTACAGTGGTGTATTACATGACCGTTGGGAGTTCTTGGGTTGTTCATGATAACTGGGAGAAGTCGCAGAAACGAAAAACATTTAGTCGGACAAGAAAGTGCACAGTGAAATGGGGTTTACGAGCGACGATTATCCGATTTATTATAAATAATTCGAGGTCCCATTGTATATGGAGGGCAGATTCAAATATTAACCGTATACCTTTATCAATTACTAATCTCGGATCCACATTTATTATTTTCTGGAGTTCACATTCAACGTTTATACACTTTTTAGCCGTAGCTTTGACATCTTTTCCCAAGCTGACCTGAGTAGACGGCGTCCTTAGATACGCGACTTCCGCAAAAGCTTTCCCCATTCTCCCATTGGCTTATTTTCATCGATGATTTCTCGGCATAAATAGTAGCCAATAGGATGTCATTATGCTTCTATAGATGCCGCTAGCTTGTTCAAAGCCAAGGGAAGGTTAAAAAAATGTATAAACGGCAAATGTGATCGCCAGAAATGAATAAATGTGGATCCGAGATTAGTAATTGATAAAGGCATACGGTTAATATTTGAATCTGCCCTCCATAGACAATGGGACCTCGAATTATTTATAATAAATTGGATAATTGTCGGTAGTATACATCATTTCACTGTGCACTTTCTTGTCCGACTAAATGTTTTTAGGCCTTTTCTGCGATTTCTCCCAGTTGTCACGAACAACCCAAGAACACCCAACGGTCGTGTAATACACTATTGTAAAGCTTATTCATTCCCCTTTCCATTGATACCGGGTACTGTTGGATACGTTGTGTGAATTAAATTTGAGGGGGAAAACACGAAGATGAGTGCTATCGTTTTCGAAAAGCGAGTTGTGTACCTTGTTAATATTTATATACCATTACAGGGGCACATCAGCATAGATTCAAAAATGGTATCAAATATCATTTTTCTTTTGATTTCCCAGCTTGTGCCGAGTACCTGTGGTCATTTCCATTAATATAAAAGCCTAGGGGTGAGATTTGCTAATTATTTTCATGGGAAGAAAAATACTTGCAAATTACTGTAAAAACACATTCTCTGAACAAATAGCCAACGTGGACTGTTACTTAGTGTTGGTAAGTGTGTGATACTGATAGATATTCTTAATGACAGATTGTCTCTGAAGTAGTTGCTGCTGGTTAGCTTGACATAAAGCGCCAAGTTTCCTTTTGTAACCATTAATAACGAAGGCAACAGACATGGGCTCTCTGTTGTCTCCGTTTATTAAAAGAAACAAAAGGAAACTTGGCGTTATTGTCTAATGATGTCAAAGGTGTTTTCTCAACAATTACTAGCTTCTTAATTGGACATTCCCCGTGCGTCTGATAATTTCAAGGGAGATAACTTTATCGAAAAATTCTTAGTTGCATTATGGGAAAAATGTCCTCCTTGAAATTTCAGAATTTTGACATCAGCGGCGTGAAACGAGTTAATTGGGGCTGCTGGATGTCAACGTACTGAAATATGAAGGAAATAACTGAAATTAGTCTTTGCTCTGTCATTTGATCATTGTTACGGGGTTCTTGGGGATCAGTTGCGACATATTCAAAAGACTGGTTCACAACGTGTCGAGTAATTATTCGAGGAAGCCGGAGTACACTGTTAGAACTAACGAGCAACGCTAATAACTGTAGCCCTCTCCAATTTACTATCCGAACATAAACAAGGTTAGAAGTTGGTTGAAGGTAAGCGTAGTATCGACATGTTGTACGTCTACGGGCGTCGTACTGTTTGCCTACGGTACACTTGGCTCCATCAATGCTATCCCTGCTTGTGCAGGGACAGTTATTTATTTATTTATTTATTGGGGTTTCACGACACTTTCGACAGTCAAGAACACCTCGTGTCGGACAGTTTTACGGGTGAAGGAAACTGGAGTACCCGGAGAGAACCACCGAGCAATGGCGAGCAACTGTCAGGCTTCCCAACATACTTAGTCCACACAAGCAGGTTTGAAGACAAGAACACCATCGACGTGCAGTACGCCTTAGTACGCCACCGTGCCCCCACGTGGGCAGTGAGGGGGTGAGGTGTCTTGCCCAAGAACACAATTCGGTTGCCGCAGGAGGTGAAGGGATAGTAAATTCGACAATTAGTCACCATTGCGTAGAGTTCTCTCTGGATTTTCCGGCTTCCTCCATCCATAAAATTCTACAGCCTTATAGGTCGTGGTGCTGAATGTACCATTAAATCCTTGCATGCCGCTGGCGGATATTCCTGCCCAGGGTAGGATTTCTCTTTCCACTGAAATAAGTATAATTTGGGAACAATACTCAAATTTCTCCCCTGTATACTGATGAACGTTTTGCCCATTCATTCTTTGAGTTGAATATGGATACAATTTCTTCAAATCTAGTCATGGCTGCTTCAAAGCAGCCATGATTAGAGTTGAAGAAAAACATTTTGAAAATACTCGGCGGGTTAAGAGTTAAATTCCAATAAACAAACAAACATAAAAATGTACACATTTATATTTTATGTAAAATACGTCGATGAGATTGGGAAGGGTGATCCTAAGCAATATGTGAGTAGTATGTTACAAGGATTATTTTCAGTCACAGTGATTGTAACCCTATAACCTGTGTACCACCATGACGATGTGTCATACAAAACTTGGGGAATAGTGGTGTCGGGCATATTGATCAGTGGTCATGATGGCTGTACAGAATGAACGTTTCTATCCTCCATGCTGTTCGAATGTGAACTTGTTGGCCCAAGGACCCATCCAGTAAGGGGAGGCCATCATGAAATTTGCCTCCGGGTCTGGGTCTACGTGCGTCCCGTAATTATACCTCCAACACCCATTGTGTTTAGCGACCTTTCGCTAACGTTAACGGCAAAACTCTGAATTTTAGGTTGACGCACACACCAGAGCTCGGAATCTCAATTCCAACGTAACGCGTTGCCCCAAAAATAGCCGTCACATTCGGAAACTCATCCTTACACCGAAAACTGCAACACGATTTTTGTGTTTGTATATAAAGTGACTTGGGGTAGCAAGGATATTTTTACTGCTTATGATTCCAGGCACCTTTCACGCTCAAAAGATGTCCCCGCTAATGTGTCACAGAAACAAAAGTTTCAGACGAACTTCCAAAAATACTCCCGATTTTCTATTAACCCTTTACCTAATGCAGCGCCCAGACAAAGCCGGCGTCATTCTTAAACATTGTTATTAAAATGTTATTCTTTTTCAACCTTAGCCACAAAAACATAGAACGTGCTCGTTCCGATGGTGACCATAAGCTATGATTTTAGGCTAAAGCTAAACATTCAGTGTTATTCAAGTATTTCTTTGCAAGTACCATCTGCAATTCGTATTAAGCAAAGGCTCAACTGTACTGGGATTCTCGACTCCGATTTAACAATCCATTTTGCCTGCTCTTTATGAACAGCCACTCTTTTCCCGTCCAGGTAATACACTTTTATTTGGGATTTAACGAGTTGAATGTTGAAAGCACAACAATTGTCGTAGCGTTATAGTAGTAGTTGTAAAGAATAAGTTAGATATATCTTAGTTAGTTAACCCTTTACCTATCATAACTGATTTATCCGCCACGCTCCATTCACAAATATCGCCGTTCAATTTTTATTATTTCTGCATCGAAAACAAAACTCATGAGCTCTCAATATATAAGCGTTCGTCGTGTGAGTTCCAATTAAGGTCCATATGCCATGTCGTCGAAGCCAAAGTGAAAATATTTTGCTATACATGTCTTCAAATGTCAAGAATATATTATAAAGTGTCCAACTCCGGATCCGTAACAGATCGTGTACTCCGGGTATGATCCACGAGATTTTTTCATAGGCCAGCTGGATAGGATGCAACCTTGCTGAACAAAAGTGATGGTAAGGATGGAAAACGTGCCTGTTTGGTGTCTTCCCCAGACTTCAGAGAGATACTATTTATTTCTAGCTTGATGCATGAACATTGTTTTTAAAGTTTACTTAGCCGCTGAATGTCTTTGGCCTGTTTTGTGCTGCTGAATCGACTGTGAAGCATATTGTTCATGAATGAAGTTTAAACAAAAATGGTTGCGAGTAAATCGTCTTAAAAGAACTCTTCTCCTTATGACAGCTTTATTATGGCATATATTAATGACTCGTGCCCAGTTTGGATCCAAAAAGAGTGTGTGTTGAGTAAAACTGTTAATTTGAGAATTAGGAAGGTATCGTGAAGGTAAGATTGAGATAAAGTGTAAGTAACTAATTTACATTGCTTACTTACTTACACTATACCCACTGACCCACTTAGAATTTAGACCACAAAAGAAACTATTTCACCAGCAATGTGATGAAACAAAGCCGTTTTTCGAGGTCTTAATAAAAACAGGACTATGTTATTTCTTTCAAATATAGTTGTATCATGAAAGGTCAATTCAACGCTGAATAGACTTAAATACTCATTTGGCATCGTCCCGTTTCATACTTTCCTCGTGCGTTTCGTGCAGTTTTCAGCCGGGTTACATCTGGTCGAGTGTACAGAAATTTCGTGTATCATACCTGGACTATACGATTTGTCACGGATCTAGCTTTATTAATTTGGTGTCATCTGCTGTTCACGTTCGCTAGAGGGTTAAAGAGTTCAGTCATACAGAATATTGAATTAGAATAAATTTCCATGGTCGTGGAAATAATTGAATCAAGGGAATTAATGAGACAGACCGGGAGAGAACCACCGAGCAACGGCGAGTAACTGCTAGACTCCCCAACGTACTAACCCCACACGAACAGGGCTAGCACTGCACTCTAAAATCAGTTGGGTTAAAAATCAACACAAATAGGGTTCATATTCACTCAACCCAGTTGATTTTGGTTGATGTTTAACCCTTTATCTAACGTAACGGCCAAAATCGGCCAGCGCTACTCTCAAAAATCTCCAATTAATTTTCATTTTTTTTTTTCATTTTTTGTCTCAAAAACATAGGTTAGGACCCCTCGTTGGAACAACCTCGTCGAGCTCGTTCCAACGAGGGGTCATAACCTATGTTTTTGAGACAAAAAATGAAAAAAAATTAGTTATTCAAGAATTATTTTTGCAAGTGTCGTCTACTTTTCATGTTAGGTAAAGGGTTAACTCAACTGGCTTTAGTGTGTGGTTGAAGACAAGTGCACCATCGACGTGTAGTATGCCTTAGTACACAGCGTCAGCGTGCCCCCACGTGGACAATCGGGATTAAGTGCCTTGCCCAAGGCCCAAGGATACAACGCAGTTACCCCTGGTGGGGATCGAACCGTAAACCTTTCGGTTTGAAGTCTAATTCTGTAACCACTGAGCCACCATGCATTGCAATATATCAGATTCTACGCAAGTGAAGAACAAAGGCAAAAATTAATAACAATAAGTTGTATGCCCAGTGCTAAACACAAACGATTGATGGTTGATGACGTACTGGGAGAGAATCAACATTAACCCTTTGAACCCTGGTGGTACCTTCCATGTCAGTTCAATGACAGAAATTGGAAGAGTCCACATTTATTATTTGGGGGTAGACCAATTAATGTTTTCAACGAGGAGCCGTGGGGTTGCACGTTGAACATATTAATCGGTCTACCCCACACATTCACTCAGCAGCCATGTGACTTAATGAAGTTATGACGTATCGTGCTTCTGGGTCGGAAAAAAGGCCGCTCGGGTTCAAAGGGTTAAGAAACGGCGAGCAACTGCCAGGCTCTCCAACTTACTACTATTCATTTATTTATCTGTTGGGGTTTATCGACTTTTTCGGCAGTCAGGGCACCTCATATCGGACAGTTTTACAGTTGGAGGAAGCCGGAGTACCCGGACAGAACCCTCGAGCAACGACTAGCAGCTGTCGATATTAAAACTTCAAGCTAAAAGTTTTCCCATAATGCAACACGGAGATTAAACAATTCAATACTCACATTTGTGTTTTCCTTTTCCTCTCATCTTACCAAACCGTAATTGACCAGGTGGGTCCAGCATAGGACCCACTGGGCCGACCATGGTTTGGTCCGTGGTGAAAAAGTTTGGAATTATAGCCACGAAAGACGCGCAGCCATTGAGGCTCAGAGATCAATCCCCTCCATACCGATGTCGATATATCAAACTTTCAAACCGCACAACTTTCCCATAATGCAAATTGGAATTTATCCAATTGAACTTTGCTTGACAGAGCTCATTGAGCTCTGTAAAACACTAAGAGAAATCCGCGGCAAATTTGTTCCTAGTAGAATCAAATCTCATCGAAAAACCTAAACAAATGAGTCTTCGTGTAGTCTAGAACAAGGCAATTTTATATACAGTTGCCTGTCTTGTTTAAAAAAAAATGCTGTTGTCGCTCGACTTGACGCATGCGTAATGGAACAACTGAAAACGTGTTTCTGACCTTGCTTCGGGGCCATTTTAAAACTTCAATTTGGAGCGGCTTTATATTTTACAATGTATTCAATGTCCAGAGGCCTAAACAGTCCAGTTAATGACAAAGAGACCCAAATCATGTGTATGTTTGGTTCCATGTAACAAGATTTGGTTCCCCTACCAGGACAAATTGAAGTACAAGTTTTGGTTACTTGGGGAACCAACATTTTTCTGTAAGAATAGGATTAAATTGGTTAAAATCCTAGTTGCATCATGGAAAAAATCGCTGGTTCGAAATTTCAGAATTTTGACATCAGTGTGAAGAGGGTCAACTACAGATTTGAACTCTCGTAAAACTTCAGCTTTGCGACAGATTCCATACATTAAGCCTTTTCCCAACGCATTGGCGAACATACACAGAACGACACACGCGTCTGAATGGATTAATTGATGGCACGAGAGGCCGCCACATCAATTAACCCATTCACAGGCGCGTGTCGTTCTGTGTTTATTACACGCCTTCACAATTATAAGAAGGACACTCGGCAATTCATTTGACAACTATCAACAAAAAGAACACATTTATCGCCAGCCCCAAATTTCCGTGGGGAACGCGTGTTACTATTTCGTCCCCTGAGTTCCAGTGTGTTCTATGAGCCAGGGGACGATTTACAGTTATCGCTGGGATAATTGCGTTGCACGATTTGTAGAAAATTCCAGTAAAATTTCCCTTCTAAATAAAAATCCCCCGTCAACGATTTCCGTTCCGCACATATGTGCGGAATAGATTATCATTTCTGCTTGGTTTGGTGTTGCTGTCGAGGGGTTACATAGAACAGACGTGTAATAAAAATAATATCCTTATACTGAATAAGACTTATTTTTTGTATTTTTTTCTCCCGAAAGCATATCATAAGATTCAGAGACTGATCCAATGAGGGCAGTAAGTCATAAACTCATAAGCTTTGTTAGGAAAAAGAAAAAAAAAACATATAACTTTGTCATGTGACTTTCGTGTAAAGATAGGGCGTATTTTGACATTTTATAAGTACAGAGATTTTTAGAAACCTGAATATTCAAGGTGCCTCATTTTTGATCTGCCCCATCCGGCGCCCAAAATTCCTTCCAATCTCCTGATTGAAGACAGGTGAATGAGGGCAGAGTTTTTTTTCAATTCTTCGACCCAACTCAAAAGTTGCAGAGAATTATAATTATTCCCAGACCACAAGTTGAAGTCCACAATTATGACAATCTCGGTGAGCTCATTCCATGTAGAGGTATACTTAACATGTAACTTGCCTAATTTAAGAATGAAAAAAATAACAAATTTCAAATAGGCCCAGATATCTTGTGTCTTGCACTCCCTGGGGATAGCCGATTCGTCAGGCAATAGTGTAGATTTGGAGATAAAAACAGTGATGTTGTGAAGAGGGGATGATTATGTAAGAGGCACTATTCACATTCGAAGGGAAGTAGTTGTGGGCATCATCGCCGCGTGCTATGTGGCGATGCTTTGCTCGACGTATTTATATCATAATTACCACAGTCTCGCCTCCTCGGGAAACAAATATTTAAGAGTACACCCTCATCCTTACCATTCACATTTTTAATGAGTGTATGAAAACGTGATAGTGAATGGAAAGTCACTTGTACACAGGGTACCAAGGGCAGGGATCTGGGTATTATCCCTCTACCAAACACACGGGATATCAAAATTTATTATTTTAATTGCTTGATTTTTTCAAATTTTTAAAAAAAATCAACAAAACCATATGACGTAACCCCTCACTGAAACGAGCTCGTTCCAGTGAGGGGTCACGTAATATGGTTTTGTTTAATTTTTTGAGATTTTTTTTTTCAACAGCTTAGTTTGTAAAGAACGATGATGCTACTTGCGAAACAGAGGTGTGGCGAAGATGATCGATCGGGGGAGGTTGGGGGAGGGGGGTAGTCCTGCTTTGACCCGATTGTGATTGCTCGTCCGTCCCGACTGATAAAATATTCCAACTGCATCACCAAGGCATGCCTTCGACGAAGCCATGTCTTCTTGATGTAGTTGGATTGTTAGTAAGTCAGGACTGACAAAAATTGTCAAAATTTACAAAAAATTATTGGACATGACTTTCAGCACGAATGGAATATCATGTAGTGTTAAAGTCCGATAGACCTCTAAACAACCGATAAAATCGCCACTTAAAACGGTCGGTACTCCAGCCTACCCCTCTACCCACACGTCCGTATCTACGCCACACTCACCAAATAGAAGGCTAATTTTAACACAAGGACTGGTTGAACCACTTAACTTCCCACCTTGATCAGATTATCTGTTCACTCATCTGTTCACTCGTCCGTTTTATAGCAGCCGCACAAATTCTATAAACAAATGTCAATTTTATCCCACTGTGAGCCTCCAGACTGAAGGACTAATTTTACCAACAGTATTTATTGAATATTTTCAAAAGAGAATCCACGAATGACGTCACTTCATCCAACGTGGAACTTACTCGCTGTTCTTTTACACACTGTCAACTCCAAATTACAAGTTACAAGAGGGTAAGTAATTGCAAACCCACTGTTGCTAACATCCATGCAATATTTGACACGTGGAGGAAAGAGCTTCGGGGTAAAGAACATGCATTATACGTGAGAGATTTTAATCATAAATTCAACAAGCGATATACGTATCAGTGTAGATAAGAACTGACATACATGTACTGACAGATTGTGACATCAGCTGGTAACTTACATCTCGACAACTCTTTTTCAAGGAAAATGGGGATTTTTTATGCAAAACTAACCCAGTTATATGAGGGGTTCACCGCAGGACGCCAGGCGCGTATTGTCATGCTTGGACTGGACGCCACAGGTTCGTAATTTAATTTAATATATTTTAGAAATTTCCTGAAAATTTTCCTGTGAAATTACTCCGATTCGACGGACATGGTGGAAGGGGGGAATTTTGGGCTCCGATGTGAATTCTGTTACGGTGCCCGCCATTTGATTGTCGCCACTCCGTTGTCAAAGTCACAGTTCAATATGTCCGGGTCAGCGCGTGAAGAGTAGGGGCGGGGGGGGGGGGGGGTGGGGGGTGGGGGGCTTATCAACTTCGGGAAATATTGGGGTTGATTTTCCGAATTCGGACTATAACAGTCGCCATTTTATGTATCCACAAATAGGTTTCCAAGAAGTTGTAAGTGTTTTAACCATTTACCTAACATGAAAAACAGACGACACATGCAAACAAAATTTTTGAATAACTATTTTTTTTTCATTTTTTGTCTCGAAAACATACGTTATGACCCCTCTTTGGAACGAGCTCGTTTCAAAGAGGGGTCATAACCTATGTTTTTGAGACAAAAAAAAATGAAAAAAATAACGAAATTAAATGGCGATTTTTGTGAATAGCGCTGGCCGGTTTTTAAACGTTACGTTGGATAAAGGGTTAACTGTATTCCCGATTCCTGTAAGCCATTCCCACCACATCACCAATTCATGCCTTCGATAAAGACATGCCTTGGTGATGCAGTTGGAATATTTTATCAATATCGGGACTGACGAGCCATCAGACTCTTCTCGGCGCCAGACTCCAGTGTTTCGCCCTAACATATCATTCATGAATACGAGGGCTATGTTTAAAATGGTTGTTAAAAGCAGGGGTATTTGATTTCATTAGAATCACAGTCAATAAGTCTACGTTTATTTTACACACTTGACCTAGTGTTATCATCATTTTATTTTTTATTTAACCCTTTACCTAACATGAAAAGCAGACGACATTTGCAAAAAATAATTTTGAATAACTAATTTTTTTCATTTTTTGTCTCAAAAACATAGGTTATGACCCCTCATTGGAACGAACTCGACGAGCTAGTTCCATTGAGGGGTCAAAACCTATGTTTTTGAGACAAAAAATGAAACAAATAATGAAAATTAGTTGGCGATTTATGAGAATAGCGCTGGCCGGTTTTGCCGTTACGTTGGGTAAAGGGTTAAAAAAGGAACAAATTCCGTTTTATAAACTGTGGTGAATTGCAGGGGTTGACATAACAGTCATTGAAAACTCCGTATGTGGACAGTGGATTATTCCAAAACACACAGGCCCGTAACTACCTAAAAATATTGGGGGTGTGGGGTGGGGATGTATCATCTCTCTGACCTACTGTCAACGCATATTGCCCTTCATATATATCACATTTTCAGGTGCTTTCAACAGTACCTATCATATGATATCAGGTGCCCTGTAGGGCAGGGCACCCCACACTGGAAGATAAAAGAATATTATCTAAATAGAATTATTGAATTTATCAGGACACCCTGGTCTCCTTTTTGCATGGGCAGTATAGGGCATATGAACTGAGTTGGAAGTTGTACAAGACCATGATATATCAGGTGCCCAGCGTGCCCTCGCTGTTCACCTCTATTCTGTTAGGCAGGGAAACATTCTGGCAAATAATTCCTTGGCAGGGCAGTAGATGCGTGGACTACTGACCGTGGTAACTGGGTAACCTGCCCTACTCGCTGCCCTGCGAACAGAAGATCGGAATATTTGGGTGGGGGTGTAAACCCCCCCAACATCCCTTCCCCATGATTTACGCCCCTTGAAACACCCTTTGAGTGGTGTTTTCACTCAAATTATGAAAATCAAACTCACAGAAAAGCAGTAGAAACGCAAAGTTTCAGCCAATGGACCCCCGGGTGTTATCCGGAGGTCCATTAGCCGAAACCTTGCGTTTGGTTCTGTTTTTTTTAACAACACATGAGTAATTACCTGGATTGAAATTTCATTAGTGAATCGATGGTATTCCACTCTCCACGTTCTTTACACTAATAGCGTTGTATACAGAGTGTAACAGCCCTTAGTATTGAACGTCAGAATAGGGTTTATGTTGGGACCTTGGAAACTCCGAAGAAATTCGCTTCGATTCTAAATCGTTCCGATGATTCGATTCGATTCGATACGAGTTGCGCTGATTCGGAAATTTTCGAATCGTTAAGATGTTCTCAAGATCCTACCAAATGAAACTCATCTTCTGTCACCAGGTGTCCTGCACAGGAGACCTGATGATGAAGACGAGTTATTTATTATTTATTGGTGTTTAAGGTCACGTATTTCTGCACAATGGCTAATCATGACCACGACAGTTTTACGGGTGGGGGAAGCCGGAGTACCCGGATAGAACCACCTAGCAACGGCGAGCAACTGTCAGCTCCCCAACATACTAACTATACACAAGCAGGGTTAGCTTTGGTTGAAGACAGGTGCACCATCGACATCCAGTACGCCTTAGTACACAACGCCGCCGTGTCCCCGCATGGGCAATTGGGATTAAGTGCCTTGCCCAAGGACACAACGCGGTTGCCGTACGTGGGCTTCGAACAGAGGACCTCTCGACTTGCAGCCTGCACCTCTACTTACTGAGACACCACGCCTCCACTGACAACACTTACGATTGTAAGAAGGTTCAACTTCAGTATCAACAACTTGGGAAATGGTGAGATTCGATTCGAGATTCGATTTGAGCCCATCTGCTTGATTAGATTCGATCCGAAATTTGAGATTCGAAGTTCCAAGATTTATTTGCTCTTTCATTTCAGGTAAAACCACAGTACTCTATAAAATTAAGTTGAACGAAACTATTTCAACAATACCGACGGTTGGATTTAACGTTGAGACAGTGTCACCAAGTAAAGGCATTACTTTCACAGTATGGGATGTTGGCGGTCAGGATAAGATTAGAGCCCTCTGGAGGCACTATTACGCAAATGCCGACGGTAAGTACTTGTAGTTAAAGAATGCATGCAATACGTCCCCACAGCTGCATGAGTTTATATAGATGATACCACAGGGGGCTATGGAAGCTACACCTCTAGTTTATCGAATCAAATTATGGCTGTTGTGAAGCGGCCATGGGTTGAGTTTACACTTTTTTAGTTTGTTATCAATTCTAATTGTGGCTGTTGAGAAGCAGCCATGGTTTGAGTTGACTTACCAAATCAAATTGTGGTTGTTTTGAAACAGCCATGGGTTGAGTTGACACTTCTTTAGTTTGTTATCAAATCAAATTATGAGTTGACTTACCAAATCGAACTATGGCTGTTGTGGAGCAACCACAGGTTGAGTTGACACTTTTTAGTTTATTATCAAATCACATTTTGGCTGTTGTGGAGCAGCCATGGTCATGGTTGAGTTGACACTTCGTAAGTTTGTTATCGAATCAAATTATGGCTTCTGTGAAGCGGCCATGGTTTGAGTTGACTTACCAAATAAAACTATGGCTGTTGTGAAGCAGCCATGAATTGAGTTGACACTTCTTTAGTCTGTTATTAAATCAAATTATGGTTGTTATGAAGCGGTCATGGTTTGAGTTGACTTACCTTAAAACACAATATGCCACCTGCCATGTTTGGTTCGAAGCATTCAGTACATGTCCGTTAACAGAAAAATGAGTATCAGTTTATCAGGCCCGAAGGTTTCGGAAATTTTTGTTGTCTGCGAAAAAATTATTGGTCGACCAAATATCAGGATTTTCTCTGAAAGTCGATAATTTGAAAAAAAGTTGACCATTTGATGAAATGGTAATTTTCATCATGCAAAAATACCCTAACGTTTTTCCAACAATAGTCCAGCTCGTTGACAATCGATACAAAATTAAAACGTAACTAAATCCTTTACGAAGTATTTAGTTACGTTTTAATTTTGTATCGATTGTCAACGAGCTGGACTATTGTTGGAAAATTTCAAATCTCACCCCATGTCGAAACATTTGAGATCGTGGTTACGGGCCTGTTTGTTATCAACTCTGTTTGTTTGTCTGTCTTGACCACCCGAGAGTGATGGTCTGCATGGTTGGGGTGAGCAAAGAGAAAAACTAAAGTTACAATTGAGAAAAGAAAGATAAGCTAAATTGTTCTGCTATGAGGAAGAGGGTTTGAATCTCAAATACTCCACGAGATTTATCAAACCTCCACTGAACGAATCATTCAGAATACTTACAGCATTACTACACAAGACACTTGCAATATCCTATCCCGTGACAGAAGAAACCCGACGACACCAACTCCGTTTGCTTTAAATAAAACCTTATTTGTTTATTTTTTTTTTTTTTTTTGACTATGTGAAAGGAAGTGACGTATCTTGGGCAGGATTATTACGCAAGCGCACAGACAAGGGAGGTGCGATGAACGCACCTCCCCTCAAAATTAGAATTCCACCCGGGGGACTATCTCCCGTTTGTTAATTGGAAATTTTGATAAAATGGGGCGAACTCATATCTTCGATATATCGTACTCACTGTTGCTTCCCCGCAAGTCGTTTTGATACATAACTGTTCTCGCTTGCTCAGGTGGGCTTGTAGTCTACGTGAAATTCCTAGGCACTACTTTCATACTTTTTTATAGCATTGGCTATTAAAACGTAAAATGTGGCTACAAAAAGTATCAAAGTGCCTTAGCGTCCCACAGAAACTAATCGCATGGTCCTGATGTTACATGCAATATATGTTACACGGCGCTTATCGTAGTTTAATTTCTGCCAGACTCACATATCAACTGAATCACATATACATGTATATATATATATAATATATATATCTGAAAATAAAATATGCCTTTCAAGTTATCAACCTTATTGAACAATTTTATATGTAATTTTTCACACACAATAGTGTAAAAGTTAGCAAACAAAGGTACATTTAGCCTTTCACCTGACGCAAATAGCAGACGGCACTTGCTAAACAAATATTGAATAAATAAACATTTTAATTTTTCGCCACAAAAACATGGCTTATGGCCCTTCATTGGAACGAGCTCAACGAGCTCGTTCCAATGAAGGGTTATAAGATGTGTTTTTTGCGAAAAAAATTGAACAAATAAAAAGTGAATGGTGAATTGTAAATGGTGCTGTCTGATTATCGCCGTTATACATTGTGTTAAATATTAACCATTCCATTGTTGTTGTAGGTTTATTGTACATCGTGGACAGTGCGGATCCAACTAGAATAGATGAATCACGAGAAGAGTTGTTTGGTATTTTAGAGGATGATGCTATGCGGGGAGTACCCGTGGTAGTGATGGCCAATAAACAGGATATGCCAGGTAAGAAGTTACTAAGAACTTGATAATGACAAAGAACTGATAACAACTCAGTTTAGTTCATTGTTTTACAAGTTTGACACAGTCTGGTATCAGCTTTGAGCCTTACTGTAACAAAACCATATCATACAACCCTTCATGGGAACCACCTTGACGGGCTCGTTCCATTGAGGGGTCACATGATATGTTTTTGTTGAAATCCTTTTGAAAATTTGTTTTTGCACCTGCTGAATTTGTTAATTCCTCGAATGGAAGCGGTGGGTCGTCAGGAAAATAGTTGAGTTGCAGAATTCCGTTTGTACACCCATCTTGGCGGTAAATTATTCTATGGATGCTCTTGGTGGTCAAATTTGGGGGACTTTCACTACTTTTCAGTCGGAAAGCTCTGTATTTTGGCCAAATTCTAAACATGTTTGAAAAATTCCACTTGCCAGTCTAGCCTGAAATTTCCAAGTATTTAGGGCTTCGAAGTTCCAACTATTGTAAAATTAATGTATAACAAGGGTGGGGTGAGATACTTCCCCCACACGCCGCTATTGCAATGTCCCTGGTAAAAGGATGTCATACAGGAACTCCGTGCTGAAAGAGTACTGACTGACGTGACAAATCTTACGCTCTCGTATACCGTTCTTTTCTTCCCAAATTAATTTACGGCACTGTTTGCTCAGTTGATAATATTAAATACTGGTGCTTTAGCCTTAGTCGGAATCCATTAAAGAGCTGCTCTGGTAAACTTCCTAGGGAAAATACTGTTCTATATTGCATTCTTACAGTACGGTCGCCATGGACTGGTCACTTTCGACGGGTGGGCAATGTCTCCACGGACGTAATAATATCAGATTCCAAACACTAATTATACGAATATTCATCAAACATTTAATTAATTAACGAAGCACCGGGTACAACCCGGTGATCTATTAATTAAAATTTTGCTATTGATGATTTTTATTACCTGGTAAACGCATGCGTGGACATCACTGCCCGGGCGTGGATTATGGCCAATCCAGGGCGGATGTACGGTACCTGAAAAAGGAGTCTGAGTGTTTCAGAATTAGGAAAACATGATTGCGTACATAATATGGCTTATAGGTGTGCGCCATTTCTAAATGGTCAATTCCTTAAGTCCAGATTCAGATGAGGCAACAGAGTATCAACCTTCACGTTGAATGATATTGAAAAACGAAGCGAATCATTCAGGGTATTGATTTTTGTACCAAAATTCAGATAAATGCCCTTGCAGTGTACATAGGAGGGAGATTCAAATGAATTTTTGTAACTTTGACGACTTACAGAAAACGTGTTTCTATTTCTTTGTTGCCTATTTTCGAATGCAACAATCGATCGATTGAGATTCGGGAATAACAACTATTACGAACGTATGTTGACGCAAAACAACACTCTATCCATCTCTGTTCCCATGCTTTTCTGTCTTTGTCTTTTGAAAATGGCTACAACACAACACCAAGAACCCACGAAGAAGGCATGTCAAGAGCAGGTCAGGTGACCATAACATGGTGTTATGTTTTTATATCGTTTATTGACATATACTTTTGACCACGAAATTCTCTGAAAATATCACAAAAAAACGGAAATTTGTTCTATGCATTTTGTACGACATTAGTTAATAATTCACTTGACGATCCTTTCGATGATGTTATGTTTCAGTTGTTTTTGAATGAATTATGTTTGTCTACGTGCAGTTCAAATAACCCTCTGAACTCTAGTGGCATCTTCCATGCCAGTTCAATGTCAGCAATTAGAAGAGTCAACATTATTTGGGGTAGACCAATCAATATTTTCAACGAGCAGCCTCGGGGCTGCACGTTGAAAATATTGATTGGTCTACCCCACACATTTACTGAACAGCCATCCTATTTAATGACGTTATGACGTATCATATTCCTGACCGGGAAAGCGGCCCTCGGCTTCAAAGGGTTAACTCTCCAAATACGGTATCGCCCGTGACCTCAAACTATGTCAGTAAGGACCAATGTCGTTTCCCTTGAACAAAGTCTTGAGCGAAAACAATTTGAATACTTTGTTCAAACATGAAAGCTGCTGCCAACTTGAATTGTGCGATGTTTTATAATGTGATGTGTAATATGCCAGTGTTATTCAGAGATTATACGGATTCATAATCAAGAAGTTTTGCCTAAAATATGTTATCCTTAAATGTTTCTCGTTCTTTATTCCAGGTGCTCTAAAACCATCTGCAGTGGCTGACGGATTACACCTCCAGAAATTAAGGGACCGAAAGTGGTATGTTCAAGGCACGTGTGCTCCAAATGCAGAAGGGATATATGAAGGACTTGATGAAATGGCTAGTCTCGTTAAAGAATTCCAGAAGTCACGACATCATTAATGATAAACTGAACATTATTTACTTCAACAACACTAGTCAATTAGTTATCACCTCAGGAAAAATGAAACTTACCTTAGAGGTTCGTTTGGAGATAACTGACCATGTACAGCAGCTCTAATGTTACATGTACCTTTGTTTATCAGCTAAATATTGTGTTCATGTAATCAGAAGACTGCACTGCATCAGCTTGTGATACAGTTGCGAGATAACTGTTGTGGGTGATCTTATAATAACGGCGTATGTGACGGGGGAATATAAGAGGGCGCCATCGCTCATCATGTGGGGTAGTAAATGGGCGTGGAGATTAAATTGCAATTCATCCGACAGTGTCAGCCGAGGGTAGGCTGATATAGGGTTGGAAATGTTTCGCCAAGAAGCCGAAGAAAGGCCTGTGAAAGAGAGCCTTCTTATATTATAACACTGATTTTGCAGGATATTTCCCGCACTTTTTATAAGATGGCATACAAGAAACCACAACATCAGTAGTATCGTTCAATGATACCGCAAAAATAAACGAAACAGTTATTCAAACAACTCAATTTTATTTAGCCAATGCAGCGGCCGTTCTGTCTTCACAAAGTTGATGAAAATGTCATAGGGGAATGGAATGATATTCCATCGAGAGTTAGTTCTCCTGAAAAATATCATCCAGACGAATGTCTGCTCCCCAAATAGGTTGTGTTCTCTGTAAATTTCCCATCAGTCGTTGAAATTACTGATGTGCGTGGAGCTTGGGGGAGTGGGGGGGGGGGGGGGGGGGGGGGGGCGGGGGGGCACACAAATGTCGGAAATTTAAGGGTCTGACGGACAGGGCCGTATTATCCATAGGGCTCTCTAGACTGAAGCCTAGGGGCCCGCAGGGACAGGGGGCGGCCAATTTTTTTTTGCTGGGGCACTGTTGCCAGCGCCTTTGGGCTCCAATGGTTAAAGGCACTTTGCACTCTGCGTCGTAGCGATACATGTACATATGTATTTATCCATATATATACTCTCATAAACATACTGTATATAGATTTATATTCAGTACATTGTTTTATTGCTTATTTAAATAATATGTCAAGTTATGAGTAGAATTCTTCAGGAGACCTGGAAAATGGATATAGGGCTATGTACTGCGGCATAGTGCCTACCGTACCAGGGTCATTTTGTCAGCTGTAGTGAGGTGAAATACTGAAGTACCTAGAGGCCCGGCCATGGGTTAATATGGCACTGCTGACTGAGTATTTCATTTACACGATGGTTTATTTACGACACTTTATTCCGAATCTATAATTACAGTCGAGGAGAATACGATTTTCAGATATTTTTTTTAAAAAGATTTTGCAAGTTAACCCTTTGAACACGAGAGGCCCGTTTCCTGTCCAGGAACATGATACGCCATACTTCCATTGAGTAGGATGGCTGATAAGTTAAAGCGTGGGGTAGACCGATCAATAGTTTCAATGTGCACGTTGAAATTATTAATTGATCTACCCTCCCCCTCCCCCCCCCCCCCCCGCACCCAATAATAAATATGAACTTTTCCAATTGCTTTCATCGAACTGACGTTGAAAATACCACCAGGGTTCAACCGTTCAAAGCATTAAGAGGGGAGATAACCCCCTTAGGTATAGTGTGGGGATCAAAAACTATGACATTTCCGACCGTAATCAGCATGTAACCAGCACCGCGCGTTATTGGTGGTACTATAAGATGATTGGCAAGGCTAATTGTTTGAGGAAATTGTATGTCCACGCCATTCTCACCATCGCTTCCACAAAAAGAGATATCTACAACACTGGTTCATATAGCGACATTTTTTCACCTGTGTATATAATTTGTGGTCAAAATGTGAATGAAAGTTGTGTTCTGTGAAGATAAATGAAACGCATGAATGTTTTAATATGATAATTATAGTCAGTTTAGTATGATCAAACTGTTAAGTGTACAACACGCCTGTATTTATTCCACAGTCTAAAATCAATTTGGTTAAAAATTAACCCAATTGGGTTCATATTCACTCAACCCAGTTGATTTGGGTGGATTTTAATCCAACTGATTTTCGAGTGTAGAGTGTGAATGGTTTTATTAGTTATACCTGTTCATTATTATTACATAAACTATGGACCATATTTCGTAATTTTGTTAAAAAAAATTTTAAGAATAAAAAAGGTTTTATCTGAGTTTATAAATATATCTTTCTTTTGAATGTGTTTGAAAATTCTCTTCAGCAATTAACCCTGTTTATTTCTATGTATGGTTTTATTTAGTCCCCCCCCCCCCCCCCCCCTGATATATATTTCCGGGAACAATCCCCAATAGTATTCACTGTGAAAAACTACTGTTGAAAATACGGTAAGAGGAAAACAGCTGACTGTTCTTTTACAGTTATTTTCACTGCAACTGCTGCTACTGCAGAGTTCAGTGATGGGCAATAATAAAAGAAGGGTGTCCCTGCTCAGTGAAGCAATTCGCTTCTTCACAACAAACGTAGTTTGCCCTTCTTCAACGCTTTTGTGAAACGGCATCCCTACGTTAAACTGACAGATGATATATAGTTTGAAAAGTTTATTCTTTAGAAAGACTATTTATTTATTTATTTATTTATTTATTTATTTATTTATTTATTTATTAGCAGCGGTAACTGTCGGACTCTCTTATTAACGTCACTTAATCAAGTTTAGCTTCGGTTGCAGGCTTGCATGTGTACCATCGACGTGATGTACGCTTTAGCTCACTGTGTCGCCGCGCTCTGACTTAGGCAATTGGGATTAAGTGGCTGGTCCAATGACACCACGCAGATGACACAGGTCAGGATCGATCCGACGACCTTCGATTCTGAAGTCCGAACCTATACCCAATGAGCCACCGCGACCCCAATTAATGTTTTGCCTAACGAATTGGCCACATTAGCTCGCGTAATATGCCAATGTGGCAGTTGAAAAAATATTTTTCAAAACATTTCAACAAAACCACATCATGTGACCATTCATTGGAACGAGCTCGTCAAGCTCGTTCCAATGACGGATCACATGGGATGTTTACGTTGAAAATTTTGGAAAAATTAATATTTCAAATAATAAATGTTGTTATCGTTTGCGTTGGGTAAGGGGTTAATTAGTCTGCTCTTCCTAGCTAGTGTATAGCGTTCTGGTGTAATGAAGTTAAACTGAATATCAGCTCCCCAGTTCAGCGCTCATGGTGAACAAAACTGGCGGTCTTTGCAAAAATGAGATACTTTTAACTACTGTGTTACGGTATAAGTGCCGGCAGTTGATTTCCAGTCTTTTTAACGTTTTTTAACGGTATTCCTTTTTAAAGAATGTTTCAATATCTTTTGCTGCTGGAAGATTTTTTTCGGAACTCTGTTCCTTGAAAACGTAAGATGTTTGTGCTGACCTAACAACATGGAACAGCATATTTTCTTACAATGTTAAGAATGGACAGCAACTTCGGTTTTATTGAATTATCAAATTGCATCATGGTCGTATCTGGAAGACATGGTTCAATCGGATAACACATTCATGAAAAAGCGATTAAACAGTTGCCACGGTAATACACCAGGCAAAGCATTTATACATGACGTTGGAAAGAGACTGATTCGCAGGCATTGGCCTCGGGTGCATCCGCCTGCGTAATTTACAAAATGAGCCATAGGAAAAAAAATATTTTTCAGGAAATTTTAACAAAACCATGTCGTGTGACCTCTCGCTGTAACGAGCTCGTCGGGCTCGTTCCAATGGGGGGGGGGGGGGGGTCACATGGTATTGGTTTTGTTGAATTTCTTTTAAATTTGAAAAAAAATAGATTTTTAAAATAATAAATTCTGATTACGTCTGCGTTGTGTGAAGGGTTTAAAAGGCTGCATACGCTGTCGTTTGAGGGATTATGGAACGTGCGTGATGTGATCTTGGTCGCGCCACTGTCTATCTTAGTCAAGATTTTCCGGAGTGTCCTTGTGGAATGACCGAATGGTTAAACAGAAGGGCCTCTGTAACATTGTCAAGTAACGGTGTTTCGTCAGCAAAAAGCAATGCACAGCCGCGCCTAGAGACTTATATTTCCTTGTAGTGGCCCATGAAATAAGCGGAAGACAATAGGTATTTCTATATACACTACTTTCGTCACGCACAGTTCACAAGAAAACAACACAGGAAATAATTTAATCGGTGAGCGGGTTAACTAATATTCTCGGAAAAGAAGCCAAACAAATTCTACGACCAAAAGCAGGTGTAATGATGATTCGTTCACAAACAAATAAATTAATTCCCTTGATATACACATGTCATGAACAGTTCAAATTTCCTCTCAAATGATGGAAACAGAATACATGTACACCTGTACTTCCCTGACAGCATGACATGTTACTAAGACCAACCACATCGAAACCAGATAACGAACCCATTAGGTACGTGCAGTGTGAAATATCAGGGGTCTTTGATACTTAGATGTAGCGATATAGAAGGCAAAATATGTGTTCGTTTATCGGAAAAATACACAGATCAAAACGACAATTGCTATACTGTCGAACCATATCTTGCCGGACAAAAATAGTCGTGATTTCAAATGCACATATAGTCCGAACCCATAACCGTCATAAGTGTGATTTTGCCAGAGAAAAGAGGCGGCAAATCCAGGGGGCACGGGGGCACGTGCCCCGCCACTTTTTTACACAGATATGTTTCGCAGTTACACAATGAGTTAAAATGGGCGCATGCAAACGTGTCAAGGCGTTCCTATACAGGCGTTCCTATAACATTATTTGAAAATTCAAACAATATTTTGCCAACGAATACCACTTCCGGTCGCTTCGGTCCGTTTGTACTACCTCATCCATCTTCCAACCCGAAGGCTGGCCTTCGGGTTGGAAGATGATTGAAGTGGAAGAAACGGACAGGACAGTGGTCACACAGCGACATATTCATCTAAACGAAAGGCTATAGCGAGTCATGGCACATTTACCGACATACGATTTTAACCTTTCTCACATTGGGTCGAACCATGGTAGCACTGTAAATGTATGCCCCTCCACTTTTATCGAGCTGCCGCCTCCCATGCCAGAGAATACGAGAATGGAATAGATTTAAACGTAATTTTTAAAATTGACTTCAAGTCCATAGCAATATTTATTTATTTATTTATTTATTGGTGTTTAATGTCACATAATTATGCACAATGGCTAATCGTTACCGTAAGTCCATAACAATAGTCACCTTAATTTCAAACTATGTTTAATTCACAACCAGTACTTTATTGGCATTTGTTGAATATGGATTACGTGGGGCTCCACAATAAAGTATGAGAAAGCAATTCTTGTTCTGAGAAAATGATGGCCCACCACACAAAACCAGAATTACGGCGGAAGCATGCACTGCAGACCAAATGCGGTGTTCCAGGTCTTTTGAGTAGAAGTGCCTTTTTATCCATCTTTGGGAGTACTTTTCGTCTGCGGAATGTTTCTGACCGAGTGACGTTTCGCCCACTTCCATGTTTGTCATCTCTTGTTACATTATAAGCAATTTTATCGCACAGAGTACGTCATGTGCCCCAGCGAACACAGATCGAGGTCGTATGCTACCCCTCATTGGAACGGACTCGGCCAAAAGGGGCCGCACTGTAAAAAATTACTGAACGAAATTACGGTACAAGTACGGACACCAATTACTGTGTCTTCTATCGTAAAATGTTTACGGTAATGGCCGTTAGTGCTTTAAATTTCACAATATGTAAACTAATAGAGGAGTGCTCATATACAGTGGTACAGCATCTTTTTTAAACGAACGCATTCAACTTTTCAATTCCTGCTTTTGCAATAGTGCGTCGTCCCTGACGAAAGGTACATTCAACAGCCGATTTGCGGGCAAAAACACCACCTAGTGGTTTTACCTGGAACATTTAATGGGGCATAAAATGTAGTAGATTATTTTATTGGGACAATATCCATCGGTTTTGGAATCCTCATTAAAAATGTTAAAGTGCATGTTTTGGAAAACCTTGAAATATTTGCATTGGCTGTCCCTTCAAGATTGTGAAATTTGAAAAAAAGATGGGAAAACAGGTAAAATACGGCTTTTCAAAAGAGTGCGAAACTGAACGATAGAAGGAGCACCCCCAAATGTGAACACGGAAAATACACGGCAACATGTGTATTATATCCACTTCATTTTTAATGAGATGGTACACTAAGCGGTTACAGGACTGTTTCCTACAAAATGAGCTCGATGAGTTGAGGAGATAGGAAAATGTCAACACTATCACCAATGCAAATCAGTTAATCTGGTGCATAACTATACAGGTACCTTATCTCAGAAGACTCAGTTTTAAGGTGGACTAACTAATATATTTAACCTGAAGCCATGTGACTGCATGTTAACCCTTTACCTAATAATATAAATGCCGACGACACATGGAAATAAAATTATTGAATAACTCATTTTTTTCCTCAAAAACATAGCTTATGACCCCTCATTGGAACGAGCTCAAAGAGCTCGTTCCAATGAGGGGTCATAAGCTATGTTTTTGAGGAAACAAATGAAAAAAATAAGGAAAAAATAAGGAAAATTAAATGGCATTTTTGTGAATAGCGGTTTTGTTCATTATGTTGGGTTAATGGTTAGAGGTATGAATTGGTCTCCTCCGCAAGACAAACCAACAGCCTCCTGTGTAAAAAAGGTCGACATTGCCAAAGGTAGTAAAATATGGTATTTTCAGCGTAATATTTTATGGTAGAAGTACCGGAAATTATATTGCCAGTACGTTTACCGTATTTTTAACGGCAATTTTTTAATGTTAGCTACTCAGTAGTTTTTATGCGCTTTGTACTCTGCAGTGTATAAAATAAATAATTTCATTCAATTAACACTGTGCTCTTAGTTTGAATGCCTGAATCTTTTCGATTCATTTCAGTGAAGAATAACTGAACACCACAGTCACGAAAGTCTGCGCGTTTATTCCTTCAACTTTCTCACCCACAAGTATGACAACAGTCGAATACAATCCAAGAAACAGCAACAGGACGAATCCATTCTGGATATCTATGCGGATTCAGAAGTAATTTAATCATACAGCCCTATAGGGTTGTGTATTATATTAATACTGACCCTCCAAAATACTTGTTATGCATTACGCCGTTTGTTATTTGATCACCTAAATTCCATTCATACGTGGCGTTAGAATTTCCCTGACGGGGGCGGGGGTGCTTCCTGAGGGCTAAGGTATTCCCCGACAAGCATACAGCAAAGGAGGCAGTTTCCGGCCGGCGGCTGCTAAGCTTCCACGACTCTGCACCCTGCTCCACACTGGTGCCACCCTTGAGTACATTTACGTAAAATTTGTGCGAAACATTTAAAAGGGTTGATAATACGAATAGTCTTTAAAGAGTTGTTGTCGGAGCCCAAAGATATACCCTTTTAAAAGTAGAAGAAGCGCGGTAGCTCAGTGGTTGACTGTTGGACTTCTATACTGGAGGTCCCGAGTTCGATCTCCGTCCGGGACTACCCGCGTTGTATCCTTGGGCAAGGCACTTTATGCCGGTTGTTTACATGAGGGCAAGATGACGCCGTGTATTAAGGCGTACTGCACGTCGGTGGTGCACATGTCTTTATCCGTTGTAACCCTGCTTGAGCGGAGCTTGAACAGAGTTAGAATGTTGAGGAGCTGACAGTTGCTCGTCGATGCTCGGTGGTTCTCTCCGGGTACTCCGGCTTCCTCCACCCGTAAAACTGTCACGGTCACGATTGCATTGTGCATAAATATGTGACCTTAAACACCAATAAATAAATAGATAAATTTAAAAGTAGAATTAAATGTATTGATAATGTTGTTGTCAAGCAGGAAGTTTTGTTGAGTCAGTACATCCAGCGTGGAAGTTACACGCTGTAAACAAACACACAGTTCTCTACAAAGGATATAGTCGGCTGATTTCTCTTTCTTTTCCACCACTCGAAAGGGCCTAGTTGTTTGACATGGAAAACAGGAGATATATTGAAGCAATATAGATTCAAAACTGAAGATCGTTATAGCCAGCAGGTGTGAAATCTTTCAAATGTAATGTGGTGAGCTTCGCTCTTAAAACATGGGATCACTCCATGCGAAATTATTAAAGATCTTTGATGGACTTTCAGGGCGCGACACTCGGATTTTGATGTTAGGCTTGGATGCAGCTGGTAAGTGTTTCCCTTATTTAACTTGGCAATTGATAACAGCATATTACATTATTTTTACGGGGAGTAACCCATCGCGTCCGTATCACCAAGGAGAGCGGCGTGTTGTAGCCTACTCGTCCAAATATACAACTCAAAGTTTGCTGAGCACCAAATATTTGACACATCATTGTGAAATTTGCATGTGACATATTTACGATATTTTTGCTGGACATGATTGAGGAATGTATTAAGATGGTTCCCAGTGTTTACATTAGCTCTCTTGACGGGCAGACTTTTCGTGACAGTCATAGAAAGCATGTATCCCTTGATTTTCATGATGTTTTCGTGTACTGTCTACATGAACATGACATGTGTAGGGTATTCAGTCTTCATTTCAACACAAACCCTTGTGATTTAATGGCTGAATATGGCAAATACAAAAGTAAGAAGACATTTGTCTGAAGAAGAAATGTGGCGGGCTGTAGGGATGGTGGAGCAAGGGGTTACTCATCGTCAGGTTGGTGAAGCCCTTGGCGAGCGCCATACGGTGATTACCAGAGCCTGGGCAAGATTTCAGCAGTATTGCACACCAGTAAGACAACATGATGGTGGCAGAGACAGGGCAACATCTGCAGCTGAAGACCGGTTTTTGATCATTCAGGCACGTATGAACCGCTTTGCCACAGCAACCCAGCTTCGCAGTGACCTTCAGAATACATCCTGTGGAAATGTTTCGACGCAGACTATCCGGGCGAGGTTGCACGAAGGTGGTCTCCGACCGAGAAGACTACGTATTCGCATTCCGCTGTCCCAGAACCAACACCAGGCACGATATGAATGGGCCATGGACCACGTTGGATGGATCAGAGAAGATTGGCGACCTGTCCTTTTTACAGATGAGTCAAGGTACTGCCTAGACCGCACAAAGAGGCGTTCTACGGTATGGAGAAGACCAGGACAGCGATTCCATACAGCCAACATTGCTGAGCATAACAGCTGTGGTGGAGGGTCAATCATGGTCTGGGGTGGCATCAGCTGGGATGGACGTACATAGCTCTGTGTCCTTGAACGTGGTACATTGACGGCACAACGGTATGTTTATGAGATCCTTGATGTCTACGTCAGATTGTATGCAGGTGCAATGGGTGATAGATTCATTCTGATGAACGATAATGTCCGTCCTCATGTTGCCCATGCTGTCGGGGAGTACCGACAAAGGGAGGGAATTGAGAATATGGACTGGCCAGCAAAGAATGAGAAGGCGTTGTCAAGCTGTAATTAACAGTAATGGGTCTCATACCCGATATTGAAGCCATACCAGTTCTCTCCGTCAACTTTTTGGCATATTGAAAAATTTCCTCTTTTACCCAAAATATCCATTTTCTATGGTTATCGTATTCAAAAGCTAAAAAATATTGTCAAATACAAATAAAATCTTAATTTTGATAATTAAATAATGAAAGATATAATTAAATAAAAAGTATATTCACTTTTCATAACAATATTTCAACTAAACGTAAAACAGGTAGTTAGATGTATTTGCTGCTTACAAACTTTGAGTAGTATAGTTATTTCTTTTATTTCTCTTGATCCAGGTCTGTTTTACCCTTCAACACTTCATCCTTTAACAGAATGACCCCGTAGAACATTATTTACAGCACAATGGACGAATCTGTTTTGTATTTGTAGGGAGGTTCAGTAACAATTAAATCCAACAGCCCTATAGAGCTGTTGGAGTAAATTGTTACTGAAATTTCTCACAATGTTCTGTTTATCTTGTAGTCTATAATTGGGCGACCAGTTATCTTTACGCTGTGATATAATTCTTGCAAAGTGCCCGTTTCGAAAATAAAAGTTCCCTGTAATTAACATATGTTCATTGTTGTTGTTGACTTCAAATGTAGCTTTTAGAAATTTCTACTGTCAAATTGCGCGCTCACCGACGCGCAGTTTGCGACTCCTCACGTTCGAAACAAGAATCGTGTATCTGAACCAATGGGACGTTAGTCGGTGTGTTGGCACCATGAGTCAAACCTATTTTTCAACTTTGGTTATGATGTCTGAATAACATGCAACGCTAACTTAATTGGGTATTGAGCACATTCTTCTTCGTATTTCCCGTGACGTAATTTTTCTATCTTGGATCAGTCACATGAGAAATGCCACTTCACTGTGTTCATCTCAGTAATCCAACTTCATAAAAATTATTTGTTACAACTTATTGGTGAGTACCTGTGGGAATCTCCGATAAATTATGACTGACAAATATTCTTCCCGTGTGCAATTTCCAATACATTGTGACTGACAAATGTATTTTAAACAAGCAAGACTGGTAATGAATTTAAAACATTCCGAAAGAGAATCAATCCGCCACCGTGATGTTAGCACGTTAAAATACACACCGTCCAGCTTTGAGACAATTAAACCGCTATCCAAGAAATAAATTAGACGTTCCCAATAATTTAATGAGTTAATTAATATAATGAGTTAATTAATCTCGTTCTTTTAATACGTCCCTTATTGTTGTTAATATTTTATTTAATTTTGGATGTTTCACGAGATTAACCATCAAGCTAGGAACAAAACTAATCTACTGTCTCAGAAGATGATTTGTTAACCCTTTACCTAACGTAACGGCCAAAACCGGCCAGCGCTATTCTCAAAAATCGCCAATTAATTTTCATTATTTTTTTTCATTTTTTGTCTCAAAAACATAGGTTATGACCCCTCGTTGGAACGAGCTCGTGGAGCTCGTTCCAACGAGGGGTCATAACCTATGTTTTGAGACAAAAAATGAAAAAAAATTAGTTATTCAAGAATTATTTTTGCAAGTGTCGTCTGCTTTTCAGGTTAGGTAAAGGGTTAATGACACCTTGTAAAGTGATTTGGGAGAATAAAACTCTGGTCGTGGTCATTGGAGATGTACCAAGGTTCTTACCTTGCTTCTGGTCAACTTAAACTGAGTTTGTTGCTTTCTTGGCGCTTCCAAAAAACTTCTCATTTCCAACTTACAGCAAAGCCGAGATTTTCTTCATGTGTTTTGTTATACATGTCCTTGAAAAACGACTTTTTCACTCCGCGTTATCTATATTTAGTATTTTCCCATGGATTCAAACGTCGTAGGGTTTTATTTTCAGGAAAGACCACCTTACTTTACAAAACAAAATTCAATGAGACCATTTCTTCAAGACCTACAATTGGATTTAACGTGGAGACTGTAACGTTAGGAAAAGGAATCACATTTACTGTTTGGGATGTTGGAGGTCAAGATAGAATCAGAAGTCTTTGGAGACATTATTATCAGAATGTAGACGGTAAGTATAGTGATGTAATTACAAAATGGGTATTTTTCTCTTTCAAATCGCGATCGGATGAAGACACAAATATCATTGGGAAGAGATCTCATGAATAAATTATTGAGAAATCAAGACTGAATTACGAAAAACAAACGAAAATAGCTCACATTCAATTTTGTAGCATTTCATTTCCAATGGACAGAATTCTACAATTCTGTGTGTGTGAGGGGGATGGAGGAAAGGTGGTTTCAATCGAATCGTGATAAACAATTTCACTCCGTTTTTGCAGTCACAGTCACAGTAATGTAGGAAAGCTAATACAGTCTTCGATTGTGTTTGGACCCCTAGTTTGCCGATTTTGTCGTGGCGAATTATCCTGCAGTTTATAGCGCGAGAATGGCTAAACCTTGATCAGAGAGACAGAGAGAGAGAGAAACACTTTCACTTCCGCTCGTACCTAGAGGGGGATTACCAACTGCACACTCTGGGGAGTGATAAAAACAAGAACGTAAATACCGTTGAACGTTTGTTAAATGTCCGAAGTTGTTTTAAGCTTTCGGGTGGCTTACAGTGCGGCCGCAGTGGACTGGTCACTTTCCACGGGGTGGGCAGTATTTACACGGACGCAATAATATTAGATTGCAAACACTAATTATAGGAATAATCATCAATTTTTTTAATTAATAAAGCACCGAATACAACACGGTGCTCCTTTAACTCTTTTGGTGCGGAATAATCTGAGAAACAGAATTCTTTGCGCCTAATGTTCATAAGGAATTTTACAAAAAGAATAGGTTGTTAGACTAAAGCGTTATTATTTTAAAAAATGTTCTAATGATTTCAATAACAGTTTTTTAAATGATTTCCTGTATATATTTAAATGGCACCTTTATACTTTTAAGGGACGATATCGTTGTTGATGGATATGACATAAATGGTGCATGGAACATAGGAATACGTTTGTTTGTTAAACCCTTTACCCAACGAATAGGCTGCCCCCCCCCCCCCCTCCCGCGTAATATGCAACTTCAGCAGTTGAAAAAATATTATTTTTCAAAAAATTTCAACAAAACCATATCATGTGACCCCTCGTTGGAACCAGCTCATCGAGCTCGTTCCAACGAGGGATCACATGATATGGTTTTGTTACAATTTTTTGAAAAATTTGAAAAAATGATATCTAAATAATAAATTTTGATATCGTCTGCGTTGGGTAAAGGGTTAAAAACAATTGGAAATGGACACACACACAGTTGGCTAAAATGACCACTACAGTACCTTTCCGCGGTTTGCCATCTGTCGACATTAGTCGCCCAAAAGAGTTAATTAAAATTTCGCTGATGATGATTTTTATTACCTGGTTAACGCGTGCGTGGAAATCACTGCTCACTCCGTGGATTAAGTCCTGTCCACAGCAACTGCACTGTACATCAGTGTTATGTGTCCACCCCGCAAGCGGTTTGGTACTAGGTAATTTACGACAAAGACAAGAGAACCCGTTTTACACACTTGAGCACCTCGGCACCACTATTTCCATTCAACTATTACCATTCAATTGACACAAGCCTTGGAAAGAAAAGTGATTTATTGAGCTTCAGTGCAGTTGTTTCAAGTAAAGTTTCATCTGACTCCTTCCAGTTTCTCGTCATCGTTATCCTATCGGTCGGTGTTAACGCTCCAGTTAAACAACATTCAGGGTAGTGGACTCAACTTTAGGCATTGGGCGACAGTGGAATGTCCTGTCGCTACCCACTCCCCCCACTTTCCTTTCGGTTATTTTTTCGATTTTTTTATCAACGACCATAGTTGGTGGTATTACATTACGTAGAAACATATCCTAAACAATGTCGCACGAGTTTCCTCAGCCTGGATGTCCTCCAAATAATGTATTAATCAGGCATTTTGTGTTTGGATTCCAATGTTTTCCAAACGGCTTACTGAGAGGAAGAAACACCCCGTAAAATTGTTCTCCCGCCACTCAAGATAATGTTTATTTCTATATTTCAACTTTATAGACCTCAGTATATCAAACTAAACAAAATTTTGGGATGGAAATGGAATTTGGAATGTTATTGATAATAGATTCTTAAATAAAACCCCTGAAGTCGATACTTCATGCGAAGTTTACCGAATGCTCTGAACAAGGCATAGGGATTTTACCGACAGTTTCATTATTTTTGAAATCTCAAAACGTAAACAAAATATATCACTTAACCCTTTGGACTCTAGTGGTATCTTCCATGCCAGTTCGATGGCAGCAATTGGAAGAGTCCATATTCTTTATTTGAGGAAGACCAATCAATATTTTCAACGTGCAGCCTCGGGGCTGCATGTTGAAAATATTGATTGGTCTACCCCGAGGCTGCACGTTGAAAATATTGATTGGTCTACCCCACACATTTACTGAACAGCCATCCTATTTAATGACGTTATGACGTATCGTGTTGCTGGCCGGAAAAAAACGGCCGCTAGGGTTCAATGGGTTAATTCAGCCGTTGTCCATAAATTTCAACAAAACAAATTAAAACTCCATGAATATTAAAGTCATGGAAAGCGAACGCTACCTCTCACCGATTGCATTTTTGTACTGTTTCAGTGCATTTTTGACGAAGAGAATGAAAACAAATTCGATTTCATGTCTTGATGTTAGCCATTTTCAGGCATAATAGAGAGCATGGTACTTTTTATGAAAGCGTTTAAACACACTCAAGGCGAATTTGGAAAACAAAACTAAGCCTCGTTTCGTGTAGCCAAGAGAACAGGTGCAACAGAAATCATGAGAAATGTAATTATTTTAGTGTGAAAGTGTACGTGTGTGTACAAGTCACTGAAGTTGCCGGCCCATTCCTCAGAATAAAACATGTATTCAAGTTATTTGTGAGGTCATTTTTTTTTAGTTTGGGTGTACGGGTTTTTCCAATGTATTTCAAGTGTTGTATTGATCAGGGATGTCGGAAGCACGGGGGCAGAGGGAGGGGGAGCTACCCTCACTACCTTAGGCACATGGAGGCGAGGAGATGGGGGGGGGGGGGAGACAATGCCCTTCCCAGGTTCGTCACTCAGTTTTTTTCAATAATTTATTATTATAGCTAAAATAAACCCCAAATCCGTTCTGGGAGCTTTCAGAAATCAATCTGGGAGTTGTTGGGATTTGGGAGAGATTTTTCATACTCCCCCATCGCGGCCCTTCGGCCTTCGAAACATGCATGCTTCGGCATGTAATGGCGGGGCTGTTAGTGTGAGTAAATGCCCTTTTTCTTGGGTTTGACCCCCTGCCCTGAAGTGCTTCCGGCGCCCCTGGTACTGATCAAATGAAAAGTCAATATTCTATTATATCAGATGGTGAACTTTTCTTTTGTACTGCCACTGAACATGACCCCTAAAAGACCAGTCGCTCAATAGATGTACCGGTGCCAGAATTCTCGCGCCTTTTACAAAAAAAGGATTTTTTTTTCAATTAACGTTAATACGATATCATAGCAGTATAACAAAGGCTGTCTATGATTAATCCCTTTAATTCGATATGCAGAATTCTTTGTGTGAAGAAAAAAGCAGGCAGTGATCGAACAAGCTTTATTAGTGTAATTCAGTTGACTATACATAGCCACTTTGCAACTGTACAATTTCCGGGTATGCTAAATGGTTTGGTGTTTAAATTTATATTCAATTGGAAGGGTCAATTAGTTCGGAAATATTCAATTCATTGGGTTCTACCCTGTACTGAGTTTACATGGTTACAGAATAGATTCGTCGATTTTTCGGAAAATAGTACAATGACATCTATGATAAACTAGTTGAAATCGGTAGAATTTTTCTATTGATTACGTTCGAGGGTCGAAACGTTTCAGAGTGGTCAGCAGCGGTGGAGATAAATTAAAGTGTATGGGGAGGGAGGGGGTCAAAACCACTGACGCGGCCATGCTTATATCACATTCCAAACGTCTGACGATGACTGTTTCAGCAGAAAAGGTCTGCTATGTTGATCTTGTTCGCACGCCGATTTCGTCCGATTGTTTTCGCGAACGAAACAAGTGTGTCCATGGCATACTTCGGGCCGTTTACGCCCGCAAAACCCAAGCCGTTTGTGTCTGTAGGCCGACCACGTCGGCAAAACGCAAACCGATTATGTCCACATGACTGCCCCTGGACACAATCGGCATGTGTTTGCTCACGTAATCGGCTTGTACACACCATCGGCCTTGCAGACCTATTTGGTCGCAGTCTGACTTGGACGAAAAAGACCGAACTGGTCGAAGGTGCATGTGTTTTGCTTTCCAAATGCAATTAAATGTGTTTACATTTGCAGAAAATATATTTCAGACATTGACTTATGTGCATACCCAACATTTTTAAACTTAATGTATAGTCATGTAACATACCTACTGGAAGGAGTGGGGGCATGTCTCCTCCCCTTGTGTCCGCAGGTCATCCTGTATCGCCTCCTGTGAGGCGTCGACCATAGCAACATTTTGGCCACTTGCCATTACAAACTTATATTTAAAGTTGTTGCTTTTTTATTGGGGTGGGACGAAGCGATCAGACATTTGAAGATCTCGAGATGTCTCCAAAACCAAGATTAAGAAAACCAAGTCTGCGCACATATAGTAATAATGACATTCAGCAAGCATACAGTATTTACAGCTTATCAATTTGTTTTGCAGGTTTGCTGTATATTGTGGACAGCGCTGACCATGCTAGGATAGACGAGGCGAGGGAAGAACTGTTTGAAATACTAGAGAGTGACGAGATGAGAGGTGTACCTGTGGTACTTATGGCCAACAAACAAGATTTGCCTGGTAAGAAAAGAAAATCCCCCGACTCCTGGGGAACGTGACAACCGTTACTTATTCCCAGTTCCTTACTTGACATTCTCTATCAACCGATTTTTAAGTAACATTTGTCAAGTCAGTCAACTCTTGAAATTAGTAAATATCTATCTGCCTGACTATTGGCCGTTCGTCCGCTTTTAGCACATTTACGTTGTGGCGTGTTTTACAAGTACTGCTAATACATCGCAGAGTCTTTTTCTTCCACATCTTGTTTGGTTAACCCTAAGTACAAACAATCTAAATCAACATAACAAAGTTAAATATTTTGTTTCTACATTTTTCCTCTTTTTGTCCCTGCATATAGGGTACTGCGAGTCTCAAATTTCGGATCGAATCGAATTCCGAATCGAATCAGGCAGAAGATTTTGAATTGAATCGAATTTCGAATCTCATCTCAAATATCACTTTTTCCGTTCAGTCTCAAATCCATTACTGGATGCGAAGTTCGTCGACTGATCTGTTTCGGCAAATCAAACACAAAACGGAATATTTCAGAACGGAAGCAAACTGGTTTCTGACGCGGAAACTCCTTGAACTCTTCTTCCATCACGATGTCTCTTGTACAGGAGACCTGATAATAGAAAAATAATTCAGGAGGAAACACTTTGTAGGGTTTTGAGAACACCTAAACAATTTGAAAATTTCAGAATCAGAGCAACCGAAAACTAATTTTAAAGCATCGCAGAGCCCTGCCACTACCCTGTGTTGCTGCTTACTGTATATTATACTTGAAGAATACACAGTTAGTTCTTACATAAAGAAATAACCCCATGATTCAACATAACTCAAACCAATTTTACAATGTATTAGTCGTTAACTTGGGGCTAACCACTAATGCATTGTAAAATGTCATTTTGTTTTACCAGTACATTGCAATGTATTAGCAATACAGCCACAGCTGAACACATGTGGCTGTGAAATTTTTGACATAAAGAAAAGTTCTTCTCATTTATTTAAATATGTATAAAAATCGGAGGTTGGAAAATGATTTCACCCACAATTATAAAAGAATGAATGTTCCGCTGCAACGTTTTCCAAGTATTTCCAAAAATGACAGGCGATACACTCTCTTCAAATGCGATTATCCATTAACTTAGTTATCTAACCCATCACATGTACAACAGTTTTCAAACCCAATTATAACATACACACTATCTGACAATGTAGAAATAAACAATCTGAATGTGGGTGAAATACTTTACTGTCAAATGCAAGGCTTCAACCTGGAAAACTGCATGAACCAATCATGAAACCAGTCATTTTAAGTCTCTCAACAGCCTCAACATCATAATTTTGCCACTAAACCCAATTACCTACCCATGGAGCATATCATCTCCTATTTCTAAAATGTTCAAAAAATTGTATGTTTCCGTCCCATTTTAGTTACATTCCCGGTAATAACTCCGTGTAAAAGTGACATTTTAAGAAATAGTAAATTTTTCGAAGACAGTGTTTTCCGTAGTTCCTCTGGCAATATACCCCTTTGCATCAGGCTCAAACCCTGCGACCCAAACTTCAAATTCTGCTGTCTAACAAATACCCTTATATATAGTCCAACATACATCTAATACTATTACATATCCAGTTTACATGGCCTTAATTTTCAACACATGCTCTTTTTTAGAATTGCACTCCTGTACTACAATGCGTAACTGTAGAGCGCAACCATATGTACAACAAAATACAATTATCATTCGCCTTTGATAAGTTATTTCATCTTACGGGTAAAAAATAGTATAGAGCTGGCAGAATCCGTTCGGCCAGTAAAGCTTTTGGTAGAGCTTTTTATTTTTCATCCTTAACTTTGAAAAAATCAAGCACCAGTACATTTGGCCAAAATAACCGAACCAATTGTTTGGTGTACATACCATAGCTAATGTCAGTCGTCGTGTGTTGTTGTTCCTTTACCCCACCTTTCTTTGGTTGGACGTACAAATTATGGTGCATAGTTTTCGGCAATTCGTCAATCTTTCGACGTCACAGTTTTCAATCAAAGCCGCCGTAAATTGCATTCATGTTTTCAACCGTTCTTTAATCATTGTGTCATTCTAGTCAACGACTCCTGTTTTTACTTAACCCTTTACCTAACATGAAAAGACACTTGCAAACAAAATTCTTCAATAACTAATTTTTGAAAAAATAATGAAAATTAATTGGCGATTTTTGAGAATAGCGCTGGCTGGTTTTGGTCGTTACGTTGGGTAAAGGGTTAAAACTCGGAATGATTAACAATATTACTTCGCATTTTCAGTGGCTATAATTCGGAAATAATTGAATACTTTGTCCCAAAGAAGGTATTGAACGTATGACCAGACATTCTACTTTACATATTTGGTGTAGACTGGATACCCAGACGCTCTCAAATGATGAATGAGATATGTGCAATGGTATGTGTTGGGTGTTCTGGCAGATGAGCACAGGAGGATCTGTGGTGGTTTTCCTGACCATAGGACTACACTTGCCTCTTGATGGACGTAATCCTGGAACGAACAGAATCAGGCTACTATAGGGATTAGGGTCGGAGGGGTGGGGGCTGTGTTGACCGGAAATATGTTTTCAGCAAATAAAAGAATGTCTCGCGTTCTCGAACGTATGAAAAAATACGTTAAAGGATTCGGGAGTTATGCAATACGTCGAATGTGGCGATTATAAATTTATTTGGCTATGACATTTAGGCATTGATGTAAACCTACCATAAAATATATAATGAATTGTATCTCTCCATCAAATTACCGATTCATTAAACTTCGATTTGTATTTGGTGTTGCAATATACAACTTGAAAATATAAATCCAGTTTGTATTGCGTTTGTTGGGAGGTTCAGTCATAATTTAATCCTGCAACACCATTGGGCTGTGGCGTAACTATGGGGTTATGTAGAGGTTGCGATACAACCACCCTCCCCATAATTTTCCTGTGGGGACATTTTGGTCAGGATTGAAAAATAAGATATCAACTCACTCTGGATAGTAATCATGTACTTTCTTAACCCTTTAAACAACGCAGACGATATCAAAATTTGTTATTTAATTACTATTTTTTATTTTTTTTAAACAAATTTCAACAAAACCATATCATGTGACCCATTATTGGAACGAGCTCAATGAGCTCGTTCCAATGAGGGGGTCACATGTGATATGGTTTTGTTGAAATATTTTGAATTTTTTTTTTCAACTGCTGAATTTCTAAATTACGCGGGCGGATGCGGGGGGTTTGGTTAAGGGTTTAAAAGATAAGATTTGATATTTGGACTTGTGTCACACACACACGTCGGTGATACAAACTGAAGATCTGCATTACTCAATTTGTCTCCGACGTTCCCAATTGGGAGTGCTGGTATGGCACGTGTTAATTGAATAAGAAGTTGCGTCACGACTTCTGTATGTACAGTTTATTTATTTCACTAACATATTTCTAAGAAGTCTGGAGTTTTTTTAGCTACAACTCCAGCTGACTAATATTCCACCTTCATCATTAAGGCATGTTTTCGACGAAGGCATGTCTTAATGATGTAGTTGAAATATTAGGCAGTCGGGACTTAAGCCATCACAGTCAGGATAAATCAGGTTTACGACCCCCTCCCCTCCGCCCCAATCGATCATATATCGACGCCCCTTGTTGGGCTATAGGATTAAATAGTTATCTATCCTTCCTACCCAACCAATGCTAACCCTGCCTGTGTGGAATTAGTATGTTGGGGAGACTTACAGTTACTCTCCGTTGCTCGGTGGTTCTCTCCGGGCACTCCGGCTTCCGCCACTCTTAAATCTGTTCGACACGAGGTGACCCTGGCTGTCAAAAGTATCGTTAAACCCCAGTAAATAATAAAGAAATCCTTCCTTCCTATTTTTCCATAATGTTGTTTTCTTCCCGTCCGATTTTTTACGTGATACTATATACGTTCTGCCTATAGTTATAGGGTTAAATGCCATTTGATAAGACCACGATATATTTATTACTATTTTCGTACACAGGAGCCCTGAAACCGTCTGCTGTAGCCGAACGATTACAACTTACGAAGCTGGCGAATCGACAGTGGCATTTTCAAGGAACATGCGCTCCAACCGCAGAAGGACTATATGAAGGACTGCATAAATTGGCGACTCTTGTTAAACAGTCTCGGAAATCTCGACACCACCGATGATAATATTGCTTAGAACACAGACTTCACTGACTTTGACTGACCGATGGCTGGAATCACAGTATTCAGTCGAGTGCTAGTCGTAACTGTACGGCGTGAATAAAACTGCACCAAGTTGCTTGTTAACATTTACCCAACAGCGCTCGAGTATAGAATACATGTATATCTGACACAAGTTTCCTCAAATTGCTGAAGTTTTTATAAGTCGGACTAAGAAAGTGTATTTCCCTCATCCAATCGTTTTGTGATGGTTTCCCTCCCACAAGCTCTCATGGCGCAGAACATCACCCGTTAACAAATCAGGCACGTAGCCAGGTATCCATTTCAGGGGGCGGTACATGGATTTTTTCAATTTCTTGTTTTTTTTTGGGGGGGGGGGGAGGGGTGGGGTGGGTGGGTGGTGTTAGGTAGGTGGGGCGGGGGGATCCAAGCATTTTTATACCGTAGGCATATCACGAAGAGTGAAGTCTTGAATTGTGGAAAGGTATCAACGTGGTGTCCCTCTCGCGTTAGTATATTCAAAGAGGAATGAATATATTTTTCAAAAATACCTCCGAGGGAGGCCCAATACTGAGCCTCACACGGGAGAAATTTTGAAAAATATACCCAAAAGGCTCAAAAGAACGTCAGTTGTGTTATGCGTCTGTAATTTCATTAGT
Organism: Pictodentalium vernedei; assembly: GCA_031216915.1. Lineage (NCBI taxonomy): Eukaryota > Metazoa > Mollusca > Scaphopoda > Dentaliida > Dentaliidae > Pictodentalium > Pictodentalium vernedei. Next base: position 260,084,388 of record CM062292.1, on the reverse strand, counting down.
TGATGTCCCATGCAGATCGTTGATTGTTTTTTTTTTTTGTTGTTGTTTTTTGTTTTTTTTTGGGGGGGGGGGGGGGGGGGGGGCAATGCTCCTTTAGTTTGCACGTGTTACTGCTGAGTTCAAAACGTTTTGTAGACGCGACCGAAAAGATTCGAAGTAACAGCCAAACGATTTTCGATTGACTTCAACATTCGTAAAAAATGAATGACTACGGGAAGTTTGCCCCAATTGCTCCAACGAGAGCGCTCCAGTGATTGTTTTTTTTGTCGCACTATGTTTCATATAAGCTTGGACACGGTGTGAATGTATGTATACAGAATTACTGTGCCCTGAGAATCTCAAAATACCGAAATACCAATTTTAACCAAATTTTCCCCCAGTAAATTTTATCAACTCACTGTCCAGTAATTTCTTGAATTGAATTGTATTGAAATTTCCCATCATATCTAGTCATGGCTGCTGTGCAGCAGCAGCCATGACTAGCAGGGACGTAGCTAGGAGGTTTTCAATAGGGGTGTAGATCTAAGAAAATTCCAATTCCCCTTAACCCCAGGGGAAAACTTTTGAAAATGTTGACTCCGAGTGACTGTACTGGTAGGTTTTAAGGCATTCTGAGAATATTTCCTTGTAGTTTAAATGACCACAGCTAAATATCTATATACATAATTTGAGGTTTTAAGACATCACAAAATGACATTTTTTTGTTGTTTTGTTGTCTGCAAATTGGCCCTATCTGCCTACATTAGGCATTGTGTCAATATCATGCATGTACTTATATGGAGAATGCTCAAAAAATCAGTATTCAACTAATAATTTATTAATTAATCATCTCAAATATGAGGTCGTGCTGAGCAGTGAGCACACTAATCTTGAAATGAACTCAATGACTAACAACCATGAATGATGCTTACAAAGTATGAGTAATGAGTTAACCAACTAACTCAGTATATATGTCACAATATGTGTGAGATATTAATTCAACAAAACCAAACACAAATCAAAATTTTCAGTCTGGCAAAATCTGTCTTTCATGAGAGTACAGAGCCAAATGGAACTGTGCACAATTTTGATAGTAGCTTTTAAAAATCCAGGACACAGCCTCGCATGGGTCGCATTAATTTTTAGTCCAAATACACACTGCAGTCTGTGAGTGCATTGCATATAGAAGAGAACAAAATTCGTGACACGACCACAGTAGTGGAATCAACCTTGAGCCGCCGAGTAGTCGGAAAATCTTGCGTTGTTCGATCAGAATTCTGTCTGTGGGAGTCGGTGGTTGGAATTTTCATGGAAATGTAATATCACATTCGTAAAAAAAACTCGTTTACAACATTGCTTGGAATTCCCAACTGTTGGAATTTTAGCCTGAAAATTTTCCAACTAACCTGATTTTTAGACAAATATTGGGGGAGGGGTTGAGACCCCCCCCCCCCCCCCCCTTCTAGCTACGTCCCTGATGACTAGAGTTGATGGAAAATACTTTTAAAATACGCAGCGAGTAAAGAATTAATTCTCTTGCATTTCCACATACCCAAATTATTTGTATATGGGGTCGATAGATAAAATGTATCCATTCACTTTACTAACACTCTAGACGCTCTTGAAAAGAAATTTTCAAATTACTGTTCCATCAATTCTTGTAAGCTACAGCATTAGTATGCAGTAAAAACACAGTAAATGCTTTCGGGTCATTTTTGATTATGCATTCGATAGAAAAAGCTTGACCTTATTCACATACTTCTCCAAGCTCAGTCGCGTCCAGCAATCATGTGTATCGGCTCGTAGCGTTGAGCACTTAACCTTTTTCCAACCACATTGGTCCCACATAGAAATGACCGATACACTGTTTATATTGTAGGTGATCGGTATCATTCCATAATCGATTTACTGTGCCGTGAGAATCTCAAAATACTGAAAACACTCTCTCTTTTAGATAAAAATAGTTCCGACAACAATACATTACCCTAAACTGAGAAATCGCGTGGACTACACATTCTCCTCCCACTGCATGTGTAACATAGTCCTACGTGTGTCCCGGGTGAGATAGCAGGGAGAGACAGAACTTTCTCCCCCCCCCCCCCCCCCCCACTGCACGTGTAACATACGTGTGTCCCGGGTGAGATAGCAGGGAGAGACTATTATGATCCCCGATGAGTCTGGGGGTGGGATGGGGAAATCTCACCCGAGGGGGCAAGATATTTGAACCAAACCCGAGGCTTGCTGGTTCAAATATCTTGCCCCTCGGGTGAGATTTCCCCATCCCACCTCCAGACTCATCGGGGATCATAATATTCCCACAGTCTCTCATCAACCGGTCAGGTGATACAACAAAAAAACCAGGCCTGGTAATCTAGAAAATCAAGGAGTGCAAAACAATTGCCCTCCTCAGATTGCTTGGGAGTGCAATTGCACCTGAAATTGTCAAAAAACTTGTATGCTATTTTGGTTATATTCACTTCAAGGTATTAATATTGTGACTGAAAATTGTACAACATTCAGCAACATGGTGGAAAAATTGGCACACACATCTTATTATTTAAAATGTTGCATTCAGTTCTTATGTGACTGTCTTCTACATTCAAAATGTATTAAAATGCGACACAGAATGGGTCATGAATTATTACGAATCTTGAAAAAAGTTGATACAAATACCCCCGAGGGTATTTTCTCTCAGGTTTTTTTTATTACATCAAATGATTGTTCTTTTATCGGGTTTAATGACACCGATGCCGAGGTAAATCACCTCAAATATACCGATACCGACATCGAGTCGGAAATTTCAATTCCGATTGGCTCTTGCCTTCACCTGCCTTGAGATATGCACAGATGCTATTCAAGTGTTGTTTTTATTTCACTTTTTGCTCCCGGTATATAATTTATGATGTGTTAGTGATTCGATCTCGTTGACCTCGTTCCAATATGATGTCAAAACTGCAAGTGATTCGGCATCTTTAAGTCAGTTTGCTTTATTATTTTGTTTGTGCACAGTTGCTTTAGGGAAATGCCTGAAGTCACCTATACTATGATCATAATAGGGCTTTTGAAAGCCTAACCATCGTGCATCATCTTCACCCAGAAAGCTGATCTTACCTTAATTTTAAACAATTATAAATATCCCAGTGGGAGACTTTGACGTATAGAACCAATTACATTGCACTGTGATTGGTAGATTTTTAGAACAATCCACCTCTAGTTTCTTCGAGAGAACTGTACTAAAATTATAATAAAACTAAATTATAAAATAAGGGGCCGCGGAGACGGAGGGTGTGGGAGGCTCCAGCCCCTCCCCCACTTTCTACCGTAAAAAGGAAATCACCAAACATGCAATTTCTACGGGATTGTAATTCCGATATTTTTTGTCACAGTCACACAAACATAATAGAGTGTTCGAAATATAAGCTATTACGTGAAGAACTTTGGGAAGTTAGTGTAAATACTAATCGTTTATTTGGTGACATGGACGATACTTGCAAATTTCTTTATATTATGCAGAATACAAATCCTGCCATTTGCAATGTCAACTGCGGTGCTGTGCGCAAATTCTTCACTGCGCGCAAGAGGGATTGAAAATTTGGTGAATGCTCATTGTTGTGTAGTGTATTGTTAATTACTTATTGTTGTACATTGTAAATTATTGTTATGAATCTACCTTATCGTGTATTATTGTGCATTCTGCCCATTACGGGTGTATTTTGCAATAAATCTAATCTAATCTAATCTAATCTAATCTAATCTAATCTAATCTACACGCAATGCAGGTATTATGTTTAATGATTTATATGATACACGAGTTCGATTCCATAGGCTTATCTATAAGGGGACAGGTTGTGATATTCGCTATATTGTGTGTGGCCAATATTAGAGCCTGTCCCCTTTCATGTCAGTTTATGACTTTCGCGCCAGAAAATAATTTGGTACATTCAGCGTGTCTGACTTTGAGAAGTGACTACACAAGTAATTGTCTGAATAATCTGGAAGAATAATATATACTACTCAAAGTTTGCAAAGCACCAAGTAATCCAACTACCTGTTTTACGTTTTAGTTTAAATATTGTTATGAAAAGTGTATATATTTTATATTTAATTATGTCTTTAATGATTTAAGCACAGAAATTAAGATTTTGTTTGCGTTTGACATTATTTTTTTAGCTTTTGAATACGATAACCATGGAAAATGGATATTATTGGTAAAAGAGGAAATTTTTCAAATTTGCCAAAAGTTGATGAAGCGAACTAATATGGGTTCAATATCGAGTATGACACCCATTACTGTTAATTACAGCTTGACAACCCCTTCTCATGCTCCCAATCAGATTCCAGGTGGTCCTTTGTGAGATGTTATTCCATTCTTGGACCAGCATGGCACCAAGCTCCACACTTCTTGGTTGACTGGACGGACTGAAGTTCGATTGGATTGGGGTCAGGGGATGGGATCTTGCTGGCCAGTCCATACGCCCAATCCTTTCCATCTGTCGGCAACATAAGGACGGGCATTATCGTCTATCAGAATGGATCTATTACCCACTGCACCTGTATACAATCTGACGTGGGCATCCAGGATCTCATCAATATACCGCTGTGCACTCAATGTACCACGGTCAAGGACACAGAGCGCAGTACGTCCATCCCAGCTGATGCCACCACAGACCATTATTGCCCCTCCACCATAGCGATCATGTTCAGCAATGTTTTCTGCATGGAATCGCTCTCCTGGTCTTCTCCATACCCTAGAACGTCTATCTGTGTTGCCTAGGCAGTACCGTGACTCATCTGTAAAAAGGACAGGTCGTCAATCTTCTCTGGTCCACCCAACGCGATCCATGGCCCATTCATATCGTGCCTGGCAGTGATTCTGGGACAGCTGAATGTGAATACATGGTCTTCTAGATCGGAGACCACCTTCGTGCAACCCTGCCCGTATAGTTTGCGTCGAAACATTTACCCCGGATGCATGCTGAAGGTCACTGCGAAGCTGGGTTGCTGTGCCAAAGCGGTTCCTACGGGCCTGAATGATCAAAAACCGGTTTTCAGCTGCAGATGTTGCCCTGTCTCTGCCGCCACATTGTTGTCTGACTAGTGTGCCATACTGCTGAAATCTTGCCCAGGCTCTGGTGATCACCGTATGGTGCACACCAAGGACTTCACCAACCTGACGATGGGTAGCCCCTTGTTCCACCATCCTTACAGCCCACCTCATTTCTTCTTCAGACAAATGTCTTCTTACATTTGCATTCGCCATATTCAATCATTAAATCACAAGGGTTTGTGTTGAAATGAAGACTGAGTACCCTACACATCTCATGTACATGTAGACAGTACACGAAACATCGTGAAAATCAAGAGGTACATGCTTTCCATGACTGTCACGCAAAGTTTGTCCGTCAAGAGAGCTAATGTAAACACTGGGGACCATCTCAATACATTCCTCAATCATATCCACCAAACATATCGCAAATGTGTCTCAAGAAAATTTCACAATGAAGTGTCAAATATGTGGTGCTTAGCAAACTTTGAGTAAGTAGTATATGATTATTAGCAGTTTTTTGTTTGTTTGTCTCTCGGAAAATGCGTTTAAATGAAGAAATTATGGATGTTTCTATGTCTTCCACTTGAAGTTTTGTCAGAGATAATTTCTGGCCATATAATTTTGTTTGTGTGGCAGAACAAGATAACAAATTTCAGTGCTCAGAATGCAGAAAATAGCGTTCTGGACGTTCTTTTTGTTTGTTTGTTTGTTTTTTTCCCAAGGGAAGCATGCCCTCGAACCACCGAATCTTCCCGGACCCTCGCGGCATTCAGCACCCTCCCCCCCCCCCCCCACCCCTCTCCACTTTCAAAAGCGTCCCGCGTCCCCTATTAAAATATCAACTCAGTACACGCAGAGTGCGTACTTATTATGAGATTACGATTGTCGGTCATGGAAGAGAAATGCTAACAGTATCAAAATGATCACCAAATGAATTCACAGAGGGAAACACTTGAAGTGGCCAATCCACTTCAGCTGTGTACACACATTTTGAGTAAATCTCGGATGGCAATCTAATTAATACAGGATATCTGCTTCATATAATCGAAATCTTCCACTTTGTGAATCAATTTATAAAATCAGACATTTATGTCGCAATTTATAATTATTTAAATTCATGTTATGTGATCATGCACTCATCTTTTTACGGTATTGTGATTGAAAATGCTGACAGAGATATTTTGTTGATGGCCCTGTAACCTTGCCCTTTGAGCTTTCAGAACAGGATTAACTGTGGTCCAGTCATCATTGCGGAACTATCAATATACGGAGTGCGGTTGTTCAGTTGTTAGGCCATTGGACTTTAAACAAGAAGGTCGACCGTTCGATCCCCTGATCAGCAGTAACTGCGTTGTATCTTTGTGCAAGGCCAGGCCTGAAAATAAGCAGTCTGACATTTGCAGAATGAGGTCCCCAGAGGGTGAATTTGATGATGCTACCCCATACAGTGGACCAATTTATCCTCTGGATACCTCTTTCTGTTTAGTTTTGAAACCCTGATTCAGATTGAGGTTCACAGAGGGTAAACTTAGCGACACTATACCCTGCTGTGCAGGGTAGCATCACTAAATTCACCATCTGAGGACCTCATTTTGCACATGACAGTCTGCTTATTTTCTGGCTTGTGCAAGGCACTTAATCCCGATTGACCAGTTGTGTGGTGTACTAAGGCGTACTGCACATCTGCAGTGCATTTTCCTTCAACTGCTGCTACTGCTGCTTGTGCAGATTTAGTAAGCTGGAGAGTCTGGCAGTTGCAAGCCGCAGCTTGGTGGTTCTTTAAGTGTACTCCGACTTCTTTCACCCTAAAAACTGTCCAACAGGATGTCACTCTGGCTGTTGAAAATGACGTTAAACCCCATAAACAAAAAACAAAACAAAACAATGGTGTTCATATCCTGCCATTTCTCCCTGAGCTATGTGCATATACTTTGCAATAACTTCCCTCTACCTCATTACTTTCTTCAAACTTGGTGAACCAGCTTTAACACCTTCCATGCTGCTGGTGGATATTCCTGACCAGGACAGGAAATCTCTTGCAATAAAAATAAAGAACTTTTGAGCACTTGTAATAAAAATGTCATCTGAAGATTGTGTTGACAATTTGGCAAGTGATTTTTTTGGGTCAAATTTGTTCATAAATTTGTCGTCAAATCTAGTCATGGCTGCTGAAAAGCAACCATGACAAGATTTAAAGAAAAATATTGTTAAAATACGCAGTGGGTTAAGTGGTAATAAGCAAGTGAACACGTTCCAAAACGCTTTTTATTTGTCTTTCTTCACCCACGACCTCCATTCTTGAACATTGGTAAACGAATTTTATGGTCAGCCAAATATCACCAAGGGCCTTCTAACAATAGGTTTGACATTGAGAGGTTCCGTAGACTTCAACAAAGGAAGAAGGATAGGCACATTAATAAAACGAGACTGCTTGTTAACCCTCTGAACTCGAGCGGCCGCTTTTCCGACCCAGAAGCATGACACGTCATAATTTCCTAATGTCCTCAAGAAGGATGGCTGCTGAGTGAATGTGTGGGGTAGACCAATTAATATTTTCAACGTCGATTCCCACGGCTGCACGTTGAAAATATTAATTGATCTACCCCGAATAATAAATGTGGACTCTTCCAATTGCTGTCATTGAACTGACATGGAAGATACCACCAGTGTTCAAAGGGTTAACCATTTACACTCAAAAATCAGTTGGGTTAAAAATTAACCCAAATCAACTGGGTTCAATGTTTGTGCACTCAAATGGTTTCATATTCACTCAACCCAATGGATTTGGGTTGATTTTTAATCCAGTTGATTTTCGAGTGCACCAAATTTATTATTTATATTTATTTATTTTTTTCAAATTTTCAAAACATTTCAACAAAACCATTTCATGTGACCCCCTCTTTGAAACGAGCAAGACAGTCTCTTTCCAATGTGGGGGACACATGAAATGGTTTTGATTAAATTTTAAAAAAGAATTCTTCAAATCCTGCACGGGCGGATGTGCACGATTTGTTAGGTCAATCACGTATGATACTTAGTCGTATCAGGGTATCATTATTTTAACTTCCAGACCTTTTCCACCTGAAGGCGAACACGCGAACGGAAAAACAAGCGTGTCTGTCAATTGAATTGCGCGAGTCTACTGCAAAACAGAAATTTATTTTAATATCGTTGCCACACCCACAGTACCTACACTCTAAAATCAGTTGGGTTAAAATCAACCCAAATCAATTGGGTTGAGTGAATATGAACCCAAATGGGTTCATATTCACTCAACCCACTTGATTTGGGTTGACTTTTCATCAAACTGACTTTAGAGTGTATGCACACACGATAATATTGTGCAAATCAGATTTCCAAGAGGAAGTACTACATGTTCATTCATACTTTTTCTCCTTGGATCTGCTTGGATGTCTTTATTATTGTTCGGGTTTTTTTTTGTAAATTTCTCAGAATTTGTGAGAAAAAAAGAGTTGGTCTCGTGAAATATTATTTGCTTATCAGTTCTGGTACGAATATACGGTAGCAGACTTCCATGAAAAATAGATGCCTGTAGTCAACTCTGTGAGTTGAATGCATATATTTTTCGTCCTCTATATACCACAACCTTCATTTTGATGTATAATTTGCGTATATGTAATTTATTTTTATGGAATATCAGACTTGGAAATTTCAAAGTAAACTAATTCTCCTTACACTCTAAAATCAGTTGGGTTAAAAATCAACCCAAATCGACTGGGTTGAGTGAATATGAACCCAAATGGGTTCATATTCACTCAACCTAGTCGATTTGGGTTGATTTTTAACCCAACTGATTTTAGAGTGTACTTCTATTGCACCTAAGAAAGTAGCGATAAAAGGCATTAAAGTTCATTACTCTGCGTATTTTGCTAGTTATTTAGGCCTGTAGTCAGGGGTTTTGTTGGGGAGGGGCGCAAAGCGGAGACTGATGAACACCGGCTCCGTCGGGGCGAGCATGGTTGAATATTTTGAAAAATGGGAATCGAATGGAGTTCTGTGATAGTATGTGGAAAAATATGTGAAATTTAGGATCTAAAATTACATTCAAAATAGATCGATAAGGTTGAGTGGCATATTTTTATTTTCCAGATATGTATTAAACATATATATGTAATTCTGGCAGAAATTAAATAGTGATAAGCTTGATGTAACATAGAGGGCATGTGGGACCAGGACCATGCAAGTAGTTTGTGTGAGACTCTGATACTTTTTATATACAGGCTATAAAACGTTTCATTGAAACCACACTCAAATGAAACATTTATGTTTAAAAACAACTTACTCCGATACATCGAACTCTCTGTGGCCAAGTGGCCACAGAGAGTACGATGTATAGGGATAAGTGAGATTGCCCAATTTTACCAAGATTTTCAAATCACAATGGGAGATAGTCCATCAATTAAAACTCCAACAGGGAGAAGTGCATTCGCACTCGTCGCGTCTCGACTGGCTCCGCGTCTGGAATAAATCTTAAAGCTCTACGCTCTGATGCCCAAATGCCGAAATTGCAAGCATATTTCGACATCACTGTGCAGAGGTTTCAATATGGTTTGTTGTTCTGACTCTGTTCCTTACGCGACTTGAAGCCCACACTTCCAGTAACTTCCCAAGTAGTCATACATGGACAGGCAGGGAATTTTAATTCTTAGTGAAAAGGGGACGATAACTCGTTAGCAGAAAGTGTGGGCACAATCTCTTATGTGTCTGAAAGAGCATGTCATACTGGACACGCATGTAAGTCTTCACGAAGATCCAAACATCTGTATTGGTGGAGTTATATTCTAGAAAGAACTCTTGAAGCGATTTGGGGTATACTGGTTCACCCAACAGTTATTCCATCAGTCTGTCGCGATTGACCTGTCTATTTGTGAAGATCTACAAATAATAGTTGAAAGATCTATGTTTTATTTCGCAATTATTTTTTGTGTACGAGGCTCCAGGTCAATTGTTGTTTATACCATTGAGTACATTTGGCCAGTTCGCTAGGTAGAGAGTGGAGTAGAACACGAGAGGGCCCAAGGGAGTGAAATTCGGTGGAAAAATGCCCGTCCAGTCCTGGTTAAACCTGTATGTGAATCCGCCCTATGCCCCCATCGGAATGAAGCAGGGGGGGGGGGGGGGGGTATCCACTCCCTTAACACGTGCCATGCTAAAGTTTTTTTTATTTCCATTCGTCCATGAGATTGTGAAAACATGTTGTTCGAGAATCGATGTTTGCAGCAATAAGTAATGATTCACTTCTGACAAAATTGTGAGAAAGATTCACATAAGACTTTCATTTGGAGTTATGTCCCTTCAAATAGTGAGAAGCCTCGTAGTCTCCCGTGCAGCCAGGTATTCACCTGGAGTGAGTGAATACCCAGTGGGCAGCGCAGAAAACTAGAAGCCTCGTCATATAAATTTTGTATTCAGTTCTGTGGAGTATAGTCCATCTGAGACAATGTGCAAATCAACACACGAGTACTGTATACATAAAGTAATGACGTGTTTATTTATATTATCATCGGCCAATGACCTTCATCAGCATACAGACACAAAAAGCCCACCCACAAACGATACAACGAACAGAATTTGAGATAAAAACTGACAAAGAAGCTTCTGTCTTAACAGATATGGAATTAACGCAAGGACGAAAAAACGTTGCAAAGATTCAAAGTAATTGATGACACATGCCTCCGGATAAACTTTGAAAAGGACCAAATATACCCAGTTGGCGTTTACTGGTTTTTCATGATCAGACAAAACATATAGAATGGATCAGAAATTATAGCTTGGACAAACAAAACGTTGATGATGAATAGATTCACAGTCCAGAAAACAAACCATGGAGCGATGATCTTGACAAGGGGGGGGGGTGGGGTGGGGGTGGGGGGGGGGGGTGGGGGGGGGGGGTTATTCCCAATTTTTATTATGATACACGGCTCATCGTCTATAATAATACACATGTTGATGTGGTTTTGTGCAAAAATATTCAGTGGTCACGAAAATATATTCCGGACAAACAAAATGTCGGACTCTGATAGCGCAGAGAAAACGAACCGCTGATCTGTGACCTTGATCTTCGGTGGACATATTGTATTACGATACACGACACACCATCTACTCGTAAAACACGTGTTAATATGCACCTGGAACTTAATAAGCACAACCTGTTTTGTTCGCAATTGTGTTAATAAAGACTGTCACTACTTTCATGCTATCTTTCAGATGGCCAAAAGTGATTGTTTGCGGGAAGAATGGACTATTGACAAATGAAAGACAACACAATGATGAAAATATGCAGTATTTTAATTGCGCTAATTACACATATCTGTCACTAATGTTTTTGATGGAAAAATGTTCTCTCGACAAGTATGGTGTTGGAACGGTCCATGATGAAACAATGCCTGTAATTACTGAAAAAAATGTAACATGTGATCTTCTGAACACAATAGCAGTGTCTGGCGTCAGTATCGAGTGTATCCACATATTGGTATGACAGCCAGAACCCGCCTCCTAATGCTACAAGTGAGCCATCTAATACGGTCCAGAGGCATCTACTGCCACTCCTCAAGCAATGCAGCTTCCAAATCGGCAAAATTCTGTACAGGCGGATCCCTTGCTTGCAACGGCTTCCAAGAAAGTCCCAGATGTGTTCTAAGGGATTCAAATCGGGCTCATTGCATGGCAAGGTAGTGTTGTAATAGCGTTGTTCTGAAGGAATGCTCTCACAGCATGGGGACGATGTGGCCTTGCATTATCGTCCACGAGTACAGGGCGTGTAGCCAACGGGTGGTTGTCAAACTGAGGCACGACAACCCGATTGAGAATGTCCCGGATGTGCTGATGACCATTGAGATTCCCACGTACAGTCACCATATTTAGTTTACAATCATGAGAGGGGCATCCCCCAGATAGATCATTACTGATCCTCCACCGTAAAAAACAGTAAGTCTGCTGTTCCGGGAACGTAAGCAGTATTTCTTTGCCTCCACACTCTCATGCGACCATCTGTGACGTGAAGCAGGAATCTACTCTAGTCTGACCAATGGACTCTCATCCACGTCCTGAGATTCCAATGTTGTGCTATACAGCACTCCAAACGTCGTCGATGCTGATGGGGCAGAGCTGGACGTTAATGGCCCTTCCGGTCCCCATACCCAGTGCTTTGAGACGGTTTCGGACAGTTTTGTTGCACAAACGCCTGTTGGGGAGCCAAAGGCGTTTCAAAACACTATTTGAAGCAAAGGGTTCACGCCTAACGAGGCGCGTCAGACGTTGATCTTCCCGAAGAGAGGTATTTTCGGGTTGTCCAGGCCTTGGTCGGTCCTTAATATCGTTGGTTTGTTGATGTTTTCGAACAAGTCTGCTGATGACAGAATGACTATAGTCAAGTTGCCTTCCAATAGCTTTGAATGACATGCCTGTTGCATGCATGCCAACGGTTTGCCATCTTAGTGCCTCTGACAGTCTCCTCCTAGCCATGTCAACATTTATTGATACAAAAGTGACAAATCTTCTTGTTTTATACTCAGATATTGCATGTGGATGATAGTGTGTTTTGTTACATTCGTAGGAAGCATGCTTCACGTGGACGAGGGGATGTGTTTGGGGTACGCTATCAACCAGAAACATCATGTTTCACTAGATGAAATGTACTGCAAGACATAGCAAACATTAAAACATAATAACAGCAACTTCACTGTCATGAAACAATTCAGGGGATGCTTAATTAAGTTCCAAGTGTAAATGTTTTTGTAGGAAAATGTTCTGTCAGGGACACCTGAGGCCCCGTAAGGCCTGGGCTGACGTGGGGTTATTTAGTCCCGCTGATGAAATTGCGGGAAAATTAGACCAACGTGGAGGGTCGGAATCCAAGTGTCGCGGACTCGGCGCAGAGAGCTGAGTTAGACCGACGCCGTGATTCCTTCTCTGCCAAATTGGCCTGAAATAGGTTCGATTTCCGTTAGGTGTGATTCCTGATCACTTCAGGCTGTATAATGGAAAGAATGATTTAAAGTAACAACGATTCTTTTATTTACACATAAAAATAAATCCGTTTCAATATTTCAACAATCAACAATTCGATTCTTTTCACAGAAAATGGGTCGCTAGGGTTAAACAATTCTCAATAATCATATAGTCATTCTATAGCCCTGTACTGGCACTATAGTCTACACACTGGAAATGTTACTACCGTAAGCTTGCCATAAGAGCTTCACAAATCTGAAATGTTATTACTGTGAGCTTGCCATAAGAGCTTCACAAATCTGAAATGTTATTACTGTGAGCTCGCCATAAGAGCTTCACCCGCTTAGGCTCAAATGTCAACGTCTGCGCGTAACTGTACCTCTGGCTGTCGGAGGGTTCCGACCAGCAATGTTCGTCATCTATAAAGACACCGTACTTCTGATTTGGGTCAGATATTGTCTACTCATACCTTATGTGCCTTTTGAAAGTCCTCCGTGAAAGTCCTATTGAAATATTCACCGTTCCTGGTTGAATTCACGATTCACAAATGCCCTTTTTGTGCTAGGGCGAAATTGTCACTCACACTGATCTCCTGTCGGTATTACGATGCTTCGATAGCAAAACAAACTACTCAGAACGCAATCAGTCTGACGCTTCAAAGGGTTAATACGCACAATACAATTAACCTACACTTCTGACTATTGCAGGCCGATACCTGCTACTCGACAATCTAAACTTTAACGTTCCACCTGGGGTGTTCCCTCTCACGAATTCGGCCCCGTAACCGCCTATCAACGTTAAGTTAAATCAATCATGGAATGCCCTCTCTGGCGATTCCAGCCGTTTCAGGGTCCTGTGATCGAAGGTACCCTTATGCCAGGAAACAGAGTCCGCCTGTCCTGGACTTCACCAACGTGTGTGTGACCCCAAGTGTGTGTCTAATGCTCTGCTCTTCCAGGTATATATACTTTTTACCCTAAACTGTCAGGTGGACGGACGCTCATCCATCCATCTGTCAAAACGGTGGGAGATGACGTATATCGAGGCAGAATCAATGCAAGTCATCTCGCGCGTGACTTAACGATGATTCGTTCCTGACACGCATTGCTATAACTAATGATCAGGTGACGATACGACAGACATTTCTATCGTTTTAAAATCTCGTTTCTCAATTGACCGTGACGAAAACCGATTACGTCTCGTAAGACTCCGACTACTGTATAAATTAAATGAGATCAGACCTTATCTAACATACCGCTTCTCCCCTGGGTCCCTGCGCTAAAGCTGGATATACACCACGTGTGTTTTTCCAGCTTTACAGAGAAGTGAAATTCATGTAGGTTTTTCGCCTTGATGCGGAATATATTTTGAACTTACAGTATCTCTAAATATGAGGCCCCTTGCCCCTATATTTAGGCTGGCTTTGCCCTGACATGTTCAATGCCTTAAAAATTATAACACGGAAAAACAAAATGTTGACGACAGATGGACGACGGTCGGACGATACCACACTCGTATCAGTTTGCTAAAAATCAGCAGAAATCAACTGAGCTGTGTGACTTTGAACCTGTTGTATGAAGGAGGCCCCCATCTTTGTTTCCATGGTGGCACGTGGTTCCCATGTGATCCAATGGCCTACAATAAGACCAGGAAGCCTCTAAAAGGTGCGTTTGATTGAATAGAAGTATATTTAATTACCCAAATTCCCGTTTAATTTGTAGAATTACCCAACTGGATCCGACAAGTGCCCAAAACTTACGAAACGGACTCTGATTCCTCCAGATTTATTTTCTGTCCAGTGGTAGGCGCGTTCGATTGAATGAGAGTACTTTTAGTAGTTCAGATTTACCCCAAATCCTCGTTTAATTCATATTATTACCCAAATGGGCCCGACCAATGTCGAAACTACCGAAACGGACTTTATTTTGATCTGACTTTTTTATGTACACTCTTTTGGTCAGTTCTACGAACTAAACGAAAATTTAAGTAATTAGATACACTCCTATTCAATCGAACTCACCTTTAGAGGCTTCTTAGTCTTATTGTAGGCCATTGGGTCACATAGCAACCACGTGCCACCATAGAAACAAAGATGTCGGCCTCCTTCATACAAAATGGACGGCGGAAACACGTATCACCCTAACAACACGAGCTGCGCATGCGCTCTCACATCATCCATCGCCATGACAATGATGTCACAACATGGCCACAGGCGTGGGCTACCATGACAGCCAAGTGATACCCATATTGCAAAGTGGTATGACGTCTCATCCGGGGCCCACCAACCAGAGTCCACCCGATGGGGACAAGTACAGCATGTCCTACTGCTTGGGTTCATATTCCCTAAACCCAGTTGATTTGGATTAATGTTTAACCCAACCGATTTTGGAGTGCATAAATGCTTCACTACCTTTGTGAGACTGATTTAAAACGCGCATTGTTCTGGTTTCTTTTTATATTCTTGACTCAGGCTTTATAGCAAACAGTTCGATTTGAAACACCTGCACCACCCATGCCCCTTTTTTCTCGTCCAGTAGATATCAGAAGGCCCATTTAGGAAATCTGCAGTACATAGACATCTAGTCTGTGGTCTATAAGCTGGATATTAACCTATTTGGTCCTCAAGTTCTACTATACTTGCAAATAAGATGTTTATTCGTTGGTTGCCAAATAGAAAATGAACAGAGTATACTATACCAAAATTTGATTTTCGGTCTTTTCTCGACGGTGTTTTTTTCGCACCATATACACAGGTGGCAAGCTATATAAGCCGATAGCCATATTCCAATCATTTTTCTCAATTTTACGCTCTTTTTCATATTTTTGAGAGGTTTAAATAATACCCGTCTCTTATTTTGCCTTGAGCAAGACCTTCAAGTAGCCATCAAATCATCTACAAATGTCCACACATGCATCTACAGAAAAATATATTCTTCAAAGCACATAGGCTCATGGGTGAGGTCAATTTAGGGACTTCCAAGGACCAATTCAAGTCATTTTCAAGGTTCTCTTAGAAAATTGTTTTTGACTATTCCACGCCATTTTCAAATAACTTTGAGTAAATTTATGATTAAGATATACAGATATCAGTTTATCACAAAATCATCATCAAATAGATCGTATCGTTCACAACACGTTCTATACGGGAATGACATCAGAAGTCGACGTCGACGTCCTAACGTTGTGAGTGAGTTGGTTTCGGAAATTAATCTTCTCTTATTTTTCATTGTCTGTCTACTTAATACAAATAACAGACGACATATGTAGAAAAGATTTTCCTGAACAACAAAATATTTTCATTTTCTGCCTCGAAAACATAACTTATGGCCGTTCCAATGAGCCATAAGCTATGCTTTCGAGGGAAAAACTGAAAAAAATAATACAATTTTGTTGGAGATTTTTGTGAACAGCGCTGGCCAATTTTAATCATTATGTTAAGTAAAAAAGTTAAATTACACATCATATGATAAAAAGAATCTCAAATTCGTCACGATTTGGCATGATATTTCAGAACCCCGTTCACTAAAATCGATTTGAACCTCAAAAACCTCGGCTCAGATCGATTTTAGTAAACTTGGTACAAAAATTTCATATGAAAGCGCGACTCATTAGAGATCATCTATTATTACCACTTTTGCGGGCGTTCCTTAGACCATTATCGCTAATTTCCTGGGCATTAATACGCGATAAATGCTCAGGTGATCACGTGACGTGCAGGGTCGCTAATGGGTTTTCCTTCCCATTAGCGCCCGTGGCCCGACACGTCACGTGACCGAATTACCTCCCATTCCCAATCTTCTGTTTCTGCTTTGTAAGTTCGGATGCTGTGGGAGGTAAACAAATCTCACACCAGTTACTTGAGGTGATTACACCAAATATAACCTATTTGCTGAAACATAAGGGGCCAAATAGTGATATAATGTGAGTATATTTATGTATCGTTCTGTTTTCGAAGCTGTCAAACCCCGATCCTGGATTTTTAACATCGGTTATTTCGTACTTGTTTTTTGCACGGAAACGTGGAACAATTTATCCCAATCAGTGCGAAATTGCTCATCACTTGCTGAATTCAAAAAACTCATATCGCCCCCCGTATGCAGACCACCTGCATATTTCTCGCATGGTTCTAGAAAACACAATATCATTCACAGTAGAATTAGAAACGGTTGTAGTGATCTGAGAAGTGATAAATTCCTCAATTACATCTCTGAATGTCCATATTGTCCACATTGTATAACTGTTGTTGAGGACGCAGAACATTATTTCCTTGTCTGTCCATCTTATTCAAACTCTCGTAACGCTCTTATTGGTAATTTATTAAATCTTAATATTACTCTGAATTCGGTGGATAATCTACTTTACGGTGATCCGGTGTTAGAAACCAAAACTAACACTTTGATTTTTAAATTTGTGCAACAATTTATTTGTAGCACTGGGAGGTTCGACAACGAGTTTCCCATCTAGTAATATTTGTAAAACAATGCTGACTCAAGGTATCCACTTCAATATAGAATACGCATGGAGGGGTTGCGGAATGGACGCGTCATCGGGGTGACGTTGAGCCAGCGCATCGGTACACAGATTGTGCAGTCACGATGATAGTCACGGTTGCGCTGTTTGTGGCCTGAGTCGCTGACTCGGCGTTTTCTCTACCTTTTGTGTGAATCAGCATGGATCTAATGAGACACGTCCCTAAGCTGTAGTACAGAAGGCGAAGAAATTATTATTATTATTATTATTATTATTATTATTATTATTATTATTATTATTATTTTAACACATCCTAATCAGATCAGCGCCCAAGGGGCATTTGGCTTTGTATATTAATTGATTCAAATCGAGAGAGATACAGAATGCAAAAGGGACATCAACAGCTTTTCTTTCTTTCTTTCTTTCTTTCTTCCTTTTTCTGTATTTGTTTAGTGCTACATATTCATATTTATTTATACACATACGCACATATATATAAACCCATTCAAATAGTTTATTTTACATTTATGAATTTCAAAAAACTGTTTGTTTCGCCATTGTAACATTTTCTGTATTCATGTTATGGGAGCGGAGGTTTCTACTAAGTGGAAAGCACTTGTCCTCCTATCCCTTTTTGCTCAATAGTTATGGCAAATAAAATATGTTTAAAGTACTTGTTTTCAAAAAACTTCCAAAAATAAACTCCGACAACTCATGAATATTCAATTACTTTTGGCTTGTTTTGATCACATGGTATTGTTTGCAAACAGATGACACGCGTTCATTGTCTGTCAAAATGTCACCGCACCATCAATTACAACTATGTTGGGAAGTAGAGACTGACTCAAAACTAGTTATTAACTCAACTTAATAAGTCTTTATAATTGTTCACTTTCTGTTCACAATCAATTTAAAATTGGAGTTATTTTGAGGTTACTTGAATGTCCTCCCCTATTAGTGGTAATAATAGAAATAACATGATTTTTGTCGGGCGTTATGGTTTATTAACGGCCCTACAGAAATGATTAACAGACCTTGGGCTATTAGCGGCCCTCGACTTCGTCTCGGGCCGCTAATAGACCCTTGGGCTGTTAATCATTTCTGTAGGGCCGCTAATAAACCATAATGCCCTCAAAATTCATGTTATTGGTATATTAAAAAATTACTGATTTCCATTATAAATCAAAAAGGAAAACACATTGCCCAATCACGTAAAATAGCACATAGAACACTGAAGCAGATTGCAGTTGGCAAAATCCTCATTTCTTAACCCTTTGAACCCTAATGGTATCTTCCACGCCAGCTCAGTAGTACTAATTTGGTAGAGTCTTTAAGACCAATCACTATTTTCAACGTGCAGCCTTGGGGGCTGCACGTTGAAAATCTTGATTGGTCTACCACAGAAATCCACTGAACAACTATCTACTTAATGAATGCATCGTACCACGCGATCCAGGGTCGCAAAAAGGCCTTTCGAGTTCAAAGGGTTAAGAATGCTTAACAGTTTTAATTTCTATTGCACAGCATTGAAGCGTTAATTCTTAAAAACTCAAGAACTTTCAAGGCTGCGGAACAAACTACAAGTCCTTTGAAGATCTGGAACACACATTTTTCAGTTCAATGATAGACGAGGTTTTTAGGGGCCACTATGAACCCTGTAGGCCTATCCTTGTTGTTTGTTGTTTACCCACACTTCAAATTTCTTATCTCATCTCGCATTCTCTTTCAGTCTCAACTGTATGCATGATAAACAAACTGTGTTGATGTCGGAGTTTCTTTTTAGAGTTGAGTCTGGTTTTTGATTTGTGTGAATGTCCGTATA
Source organism: Pictodentalium vernedei (assembly GCA_031216915.1). NCBI lineage: Eukaryota > Metazoa > Mollusca > Scaphopoda > Dentaliida > Dentaliidae > Pictodentalium > Pictodentalium vernedei. The sequence goes on along the minus strand of CM062292.1, from coordinate 260,065,099 downwards.
ATACCTCTACGGTTTATTGATTTTCCTTACATTGTCGCCATTGACACAAATTTGGCGACAGTTTTACAACCTCACGTGTGTGTCGTTTTCTACGATCGTTGACATTTGATGCCAATTGTGTCGCAAGTCTGGATGTTTTAGTTTACCAGAAAATAATTTCACTGCGGTAAAGCATATTATTATTAACATTGTTAGTGCCTTCGGGATAGGTTTTGTCGACACTATCATTCTGCATCTTGCTTCTGACTCAGTGCTATTCAGGACAGCTTTATGGATGGAGAACGCAGTAAATCTATTATCAACCCTCGAATTAAAAGATTAATATCATGCTTTTCAGAATAAAATCTGAGACGAAAGTGGCACTAGAAAACGGAACGTTTTGGTTAGAAGTGCGTTCCCGACTTTCTGGTCAAACGACTCGCTCGGCCTATCAAACCGTCTAGACCAATGCGGAGCGCTCGTGCCTTCTGAACTCGGACTGGTTTTTGTGTTAAACCACACTCGCTAAATCTTCTATACCACGATGGAACAAATGTCGAAAAAGGTCAACGTTTTACCAGCGCGGCTTGATTTGGGGGGCGTTTCACAATGACTTTATTTATTTATTCATTATTATTTCCGGTGACAGATAAGGCATGATGGGCGTAGAATCAGAATTGTGACTTTCGGTTCACTGTGAAGCGCCATTGTCGCAGTAATATGCCGGTAAAATTAAGATAAAAGTCAACTGATTTTAGATAAAATAGAAGCTCACACTTTCGTATCTATCCATTACTATTTATATCATTACTTCAGTTACTCGTCGTGGTTCGGTCCGACTTCCACCATCCTTAAAACCGTCTGATACGGGAGGAACATGGCTGTTGAAAGTATAGTTAAATTCTAACAAACAAACAAGCATTACTCTAAACTATCCGATGTAGTGTAACTCCTTGTAAAGGGAATTTTTGAAAACTTATGTGCAAATATGTTATGTTTATGTGATTAAAAGGCAAATATCGAAAAAATGTCACCTTTCTTACAGTTAAAACTAGAAGTCTGTGCGCTTATCTAGGCTTAATTGCGCGTAGGAATTGCGCGCAATTGCCAGATCGAATGTCATCCAAAGCACGGCAGGTTCTTCTGGTTACTCATATCAAACACAGGCAATGTTTCTGCCAATGGACCTCCGGATTACCCGGAGGTCCATTGGCTGAAACATTGCTTGTGCACAGGCCATATGTACAGAATTTGATAGCCTTACTATGGTCATAACGCGTAGATTAACGCGCAGATCGACGTACTATTTGTGCGCATTTCATGACAGGACTTCTAGTTTTAACTGTATTTGTGAGTTCAGTAGAAACCTATCAGACACATCAAGCCATGTTATTTCGTCCATGGACCATTAGGTAGTCTGCTAGTCCTTTGACCCCCCCCCCCCCCCGGTAGTTATCACCTCCTCTCACTTCCCTTCAGGGAGAAGGCGGTAACGACGGGGAGGTCCTAGTTAGGACCAGGTAGGCTACTGGTGGCCTTTGAACGACAATCACCATGTGTGTAAGACTACTCTGTATACCACTGTGTTGTATGTTCTGCACACAGCATATGTAATCTGATGGGTGATTTTATATTCAGGACACTTCACGTTTCCCTGTTTGAAAACACAATGCCGATGTGTATTTTGAATAACCATTTCTTTTTCCAAAACAGACTTTAATATTCTAATGCTCTCAAACTCAACGAGAGTAATAATTCATCCCACAAGGCAATAAAATAAAAACTTGTGAAACTTTTGGGGGTTTTGTGTGGAGTGTTTAGTGCCGAGTTGTGTGTCCAGTCCTTGGGGGGATTTGTACCCTAGACACTGTTCTCAATAGCAGTAAATAACTGAGTTCAGATTTCTCTCAATCACTCTATATTTGTTTGTTATTTTTTAGCAAGACGCAGCTCTCGCGTTCTTGAACAAGATCACTGAGTTCGCTGAGCTTGTTGTGAGTGTAGTTTTCTTATAATTTTTTTTTTATCTTTTAATCAAATATAATTTAAACTCTAGACTAATTTGATCGTTTCTTTATAAGAAGTGTGTCTAAGTGTGGAATATTGTACACATACCTGCACTCTAAAAAAGTTGGTTTAAAAATCAACCCAAATCAACAGTACTTCTGATTTGGTTTGGTTTTTATTCCCACTGATTTTAGAGTGTGGTTTCTCTTAGAATTCGTGACACTGTCGTATAAACGATTATCTGTATATCGTTGCTTGAGTGCATCAACGTGCCATGTGCAATGCTAATGCATTGCAGAGGGGCGCGGTGGCTCAGTTGGTAGAGGTGCAGGCTGCAAGTCGAGAGGTTCTCGGTTCGAATCCCACCTGCGGCAACCGCGTTGTGTCCTTGGACAAGACACTTCACCCCGATTGCCTACAGGGGGCACGATGACGCTGTGTACTGAGGCGTACTGCATGTCGATGGTGCGCATGTCTTCAACCAATCTAACCCTGCCTGTGCTGCGGTGCAGAGTTCAGAGTTACGATGTTGGGGAGCTGACAGCTGCTCGTCGTTGCTCGGTGGTTCTCTCCGGGTACTCCGGCCTCCTCCACCCGTAAAACTGTCACGGTCACGATTAGCCATTGTGCATAAGTATGTGACCTTAAACACCAATAACTAAATAAACGCATTGCAGATGACACCTTGATGCACTCAAGTGGCAATACGGTTATATAAACCGTTGGTATCATACCGAGTGAACTAGAAGTACTTTGTTTGTTGTTTTGACACAAATACGGAGATGGTGACTGCAAGTAAGGCATTGATGCTTCTTTGTTTGTGCTTGTTTTCCAGTTATTACCATTGTTAGTCAAACAACACTCAATGCACGACAAAATGCAGTTCGATTTTTAATGGAATGGGCAGTCTGGTTTCTAAGCTGATGGATCTCTCAAAGAAACAAGAAACCCGTATACTGATGATGGGTTTAGACAATGCAGGAAAGTACCATAATATGTGGATGATCAAGTCCGTAGCTACCTTCAGATATTGGGTCATGGGGCGGGGAAGAGGGAAACCCATGTTTCCCCAAACATGACATGAATTTACCCGAAGGTTCTTATGCACAAATACCCATACAAGACGACTATAATCACTGTCATTAGTCGCGCCAGTCGGCAATGTCGTTGAAAAATCATGGAAGACTGCCACAACGTTCAACAGAGAATGTCCCGCCCATTGGTGATTGCCATAATTAATTTCTAGGGCTGGTACGACTACATGTTAGCAAACTATATTTCAACCAGCGATGATAGTTTTATGCCAATGCAGTTGTCTGAACATACCAATTATCGGGTAATAGTAGTTTGCCCTAATTTAGTCCGAAGGTAGAAGTTTTTCTTTTTTCTTGAGGAGGGAATGAGACACCCCCTCCCCGATTTACGTCCTCGTGTTTGATATCGACGCGTTGTGGGGTTATACTGCAATTATTGTACCGATGAGGACTGAAAAATGTGTAACGACCAGCCTTTAGATATAAGATTTCCTTTCCTTTTGATCATTAATGGTAAATCTATCTCGAATTTCATTATACGCTGTATCAGCCAATAATAAGCAAACTTGTTGCTTCCCTGTTCTTTTTTGACACCTGCTATAGTTATGGTTGCCATTATATTACACCTCCTTGAACAAGAAAAAGAAACACAACATTAATCCTCTATACACTGATATCGAGGAAACAAAATTCAAACTGCAACGTTTTCCCACAATGCAACTGGGAATTTAACCAAATCATTCTTGTTTGAGAGAGCTCTGGCAAGCAAGATTGCATTGGTTAGATTCCTAGTTGCATTTTGAGAAAATGTTTGTTTGAAATTTCTGTATTTTCACATCAGCTTTGAGACAGAGACTCCGAGTTTTATGTTATTTCTACTACACGTTCCACACCATTTTTCTTCGTTAAAACCTGTCGTTACATACCGTTTGGACTTTTTCTATAACCTGTTCCAATTTTGTTTCAGCCACATTTATTTTTGCCATCACCTGCATATTTCTGTAAGAAATGGTATATGTCTTTTCCTTAATTTTTAATCATTCTTTTGTATAACTGAGTTTCTAGCTGCAGTTTCTAAACATTTATTGTCCTCGTTCACTCGTGGAAACAGCCAAAGGTTATTTAAATGTGGTACATCGGGAAATGGTCAACAAAAATAAACTTGTTTTCTTTCAAAGTGCATTTTCATTTTATTTGTTCGCGCTGTTCAAGAATTTTGACGAAAAAACAAGTTGTCTTTCCTGAACAACACAACCAGAATATGGAAACGAGATTCACTGAAACAGGTACTCCCGCCAAAGAGACAAAATCAAGATGCACACGATGGAGGTGTGGTCGTCGTGCTTTGGGGATTTACGCGCTTTCTAACAGTATGCATTACATCTCAAACACTCAATAGTAATAAAGAGAGAGAGGGGAAGTGACAATCGTTACTATTCCAAGTTCCTTATTCGACAATCGTTATCAACCGATAAAATCGCTTTGATAACGAATGTCGAATAAGAAACTGGGAATAAGTAACGGTTCTCACATCCGTAACGAGAGATATATTGTTTGTGGACAGTGACATGTCAAAGTTGCCAACTCAATCCACATACGTGACACATCGCGTGCTCTACCATACGTTCTCTGATACCGTCAGCTCACGACTTGTGCGTTACCACCTGTTCTCTGATTCTGTCAGCACCGCCGCAGTACAAAACAGTGAAAACACTGCATGTTTGTGTACATTTTAAGTCTTTCAGCCACAACTGTATGATTCAATTACAGTTTATTGTAGTTTACTTCTGACGACAGTGATGTGTGCTCAAGGGTGGGTGTGTGTGGGGGGGGGGGGGTCCTCCAGTTGCAGAGGAGTCCGAGGACACCAACTATGATGTGCTTTTTGGCTGAGTTGATAACTTTTGTACCAATATTGAATGTAATATTCCACTTATTCAAAAGGTATGTTGAATAAAGAGTTTCCCTAACACGACTAGGGAGCGCGGTGGCTCAGTAGGTAGAGATGCAGGCTTCAAGCCGAGAAGTCCTCGATTCGAATCCCACCTGCGGCAACCGCGCTGTGTCCTTGGGCAAGGCACTTAATCCCAATTGTCCAAGTGGAGTCGCGGTGGCCTTGCGCATTAAGACATACTGCACGTATATGGTAAACTTGTCTTCAACCAATGCTAACCCTGCTTGTGTGGAATTTGTACGTTGGGGAGTCTGACATTTGCTCTGTGGTTCTCTCCGGGTACTCCGGCTTCCTCCACCCGTAAAACTGCCCTACACGAGGTGACCCTGGCTGTCGAAAGTGCCGTTAAACCCCAGTAAATAATAAATACCAAACACGACTTCAAGGCGACACCTGCGAAAATATTTATTGAATATCAAAATATTTTCATATTTTTGTCTCAAAAGCATGGCTATTTAATGTCTGCCCTAAATTTAAATGAGGCCAGACCTCGCGCCCACAGACAACAGCCCCACCATGCCATGTCCGGATTAAAAGATGCAGGGACAGACTGATAAATGTCGATTGAAGATGAGAAACTAGAATACATACTGCCTAACTTCAAGCAGATTTGACCGATCACATCAGACTGAACAAAAAACCTTTTAGATTTTTAACTGTTTACCAAAAAGGAATAGAATATGACACTAGCAAGACAATTCGTGAAGAAGTGAAAAATCCCACTTTTTGCCTGCAAAACATAACGTATGAACCTCACTGGAACGGGTTCGTTCTAATGAGGGGTCACAAGTATGTTTTTAGGCAAAAAATTGAAAATCTATTAAAATTAAAATGGTGATTTTTGTAAATAGGCTGATCGGGTATGGTCGTTTCGTTAGGAAAAGTGTTAACCATGACATTACTTTTTTTTCTTGCAGGTAAAACTACAATTCTTCATCGATTAGCAGGAAATGACGTTGACGAAGCGACGTTGTACCCAACACGGAGTTTCAATGTGGAGACGGTGACGCCATGTGAAGGAGTGACGTTCACAATCTGGGACATTGGTGGACACGTTCACGCCAGAGTGCTCAAAAGACATTACTATCATGATGCTGACGGTAAGCTGTTTCAGTTCCTTTACCCAAGGAATCGGCCGCATCTGCCCGCGTAATATGTAAATTCAGCAGTTGAAAAAATATTATTTTTCAAAATATTTCAACAAAACCGTATCATGTGACCCCTCTTTGGAACGAGCACGTCGAACTCGTTCCAACGAGGGGTCACATGATATGGTTTTGTTGAAATTTTTTGAAACATTTCAAAAAATGATATTTAACCCTTTACCTAACTTGAAAAGCAGACGACACTTGCAAACAAATTTCTTGAATAACTAATTTTTTTCATTTTTTGTCTCAAAAACATAGGTTATGACCCCTCGTTGGAACGAGCTCGACGAGCTCGTTCCAACGAGGGGCCATAACCTATGTTTTTGAGACAAAAAATGAAAAAAATAATAAAACATAATTGGCGATATTTGAGAATAGCGCGGGCCGGTTTTGGCCGTTACGTTGGGTAAAGGGTTAAAATAATAAATTTTGATATCGTCTGCGTTGGGTAAAGGGTTAATAAAAGCCGTCTAATTCACACTGTTATTATTAATTTATATCATTTCATGAGCAAAATATGTTTAGCAGAAAACTGGCATTGGGGTGCTCAGGAAAAGGTTAAACCAACAAGTTTTTCAACAAAGCTAAACACCAGCGAAAAGCGTGTCACAAGTCCATTTGTGAGGATATGGTATTTGCCTTAATAAGCAGAATCAGGCTAAGTGAAGTGGGGAGAGGAATATTTTTCTTCTGTCGACGGCTTTTTCCCCCGCTTTATTTCACCTCGTGCTTGGTGAAAAGTATTTGTTATAAGCTAAACGATAGATTATCGAAAAAAATGCGGAAAGATAGAAATCGTATCCCCCACTGTGAAGATACAGACATTTTCACTTTCAAGGTACCAATCAAAATGGCGGCTTTCAAAGTATCACTTGAAGGTGAATACGAGTCAGATTTTCACTGGAAATGATCAGTTTGTTCTATAAACGTATATTGAAAAGAAAATCTAGTGTTTTTGAGTGGATACCGATCATTTCCAGCAATAATTCAACACGTATTCACCTTGAATTGATGCATGAAACCCGCTAGCTGTAACAGATCGCAAGACGCTACCTGTTCCGAGTATCGATCAAATCACTTCCGCGTAGCAATGGGTATCAGCTGTTTTCTTTCACGCATCAATTCAAGGTTGATACGAGTGGAATTATCGATAGGAATGATCAGGTTCTTATAAAAAGCGTATAATAAAAAGAAAATCTAGTGAAAAATAAACGGTTATCTCGGTCACTCATGAGATAATTTTCTGTATCAACTCAAAAACACTAGATGTCCTCTATGTATCCCCCAAAGACAAAGGACCAGAGTCCCCCTTGGGAAAATAAAATTAACTGTTCCTGCCACTCGGTGCATCATGAGTACTTTTTAACCCTTTATATAACGAACCGTCCACGTCCGTAATTTACAAAACGAGCCGTTGGAAAACATATATTTTTCGACAAAAATTCAACAAAACCGTATCATGTGACCCCTAATTGGAACAAGCTCATCGAGCTCGTTCCAGTGACGTGTCATATGATTGGGTTTTGTTGAATTCTTTTGGAAAATCTGAAAAAATTATTTTTCAAATAATAAAGTTTGATATCGTCTGCGTTGGGTGTAAAGGGTTAAAGGCTTACATATCCGAAAGCGAAGGAATGACTTTCGCAAAAGAGCCCCAAAAATATCAAGATGAAAGTATATGTCCCAGTTTTAAGGATTTCAGGAAATAAATGTATATATAAGATTGACATTATCAAAAGCTGATATTTCATCATAGCGATTCTGTTGCCCTCGGAATTGTTTGCTGTTTGTGTGAACCCTTAAATTATCATGTACACGAGTACTTACTGCACAGAACCGAGAACGGCTAGGCAGGTCTCACCTCTACTTCATACCGAATTAATACGACCGCAGCGGCGGAAAGCACTCTCAAATAGTGAAGTAGCAACCACATGAAGAAAAATTCCGGCGCTACTTCACTATGTTTAACCCTTTACCTAACATGAAAAGCAGACGACACTTGCAAAAAAAATTCTTGAATAACTTATTTTTTTTCATTTTTTGTCTCAAAAACATAGGTTATGACCCCTCATTGGAACGAGCTCGACGAGCTCGTTCCAATGAGGGGTCATAACCTATGTTTTTGAGACAAAAAATGAAAAAAATAATGAAAATTAATTGGCGATTTTTGAGAATAGCGCTGGCCGGTTTTGGCCGTTACGTTGGGTAAAGGGTTAAGTAAGCCTGGTCTATCTCTTGACTCATGCCAACACCTCAACTAACCACAAAACTCTGGAAACCTATAAAGAAAGGGGAAGCAGACACAGGTAGTTCGCAGTTTCCCAAAAGTATTGCAGAAGACATTAAAAGCCTTGCTTCCTTATGTGCCCGCTGTGGATGTAAAGTTTCATCCCCAACACACATAATCACTCATTCTCATAAATTGTTTGGTTCAGATATATCCGCGCGTCCATAAGGTGTATTGTGCATCCGACTGATAAGCGTACCACACAGTGTAGTAGTACCCATGTAGTAACCATCTATTTTTATTTCGGTTAAACTGGAGTATGATGTGAATGATAGAGTTTGTGTTGTGTCGTGTAAAACATGCGACATTAACATCCATATGGTTCAAATGGCCCACATTCTTCTGTAAAGGAAGGTAATACCTCACCTTGTTCAAAGGTGAGGACAATCGTGATTTTTCTGCCACGTTTGAAGCCACTTCTGCGCGCAACTGTCTACGAAAAGTGGGTAAACAAACAACCCATTACAGCGTCGAATTCCGAATAGAATTAGACTGGTGGCTTGAGTTTTTGTATGTACCCATGGTAGTCTGATGCAGTGACGTAGATATCCCTTTCTCAAGATGGAGCAAGGCTATAAACCTTCTTACAGAACGTGGCCATGCATATCATCACTGCGTGCCCAAATGACGAAAATTAAGACCTTGGCATCTGTACTGGGAGAAGGTGAATCCTCACTTAACATATGTTTTGAATGAAGGATGTAAAATCATCGATATCGATTCTAACTGCTCACTGGTAAGCATCCCAGTCTATTTCAAATAGAATTATACCTACCAAGACTACGTGCCTCACAACTTCTCAGACAGTACTGGGTGGTGTGGGGATGGCGTTGCACCACTCCACATCTTTGCCTCCCAGTTCTTTGATTATCTTAGGTAGGCATATGAACTAAATTTCCATAGTCTTATAACACTATGGCCATGATCAGCCTGGGCGAGCTTGAAAACACTTTATAAAAAAGATCACGTGGTTTGTACTTGTTTCATATCTAACAACTTGACCTCGGGATGATCCCGATTGGCTTATTTATTACATATCAGTCGGTATTTTAACCCTTTACCTAACAGCAGACGACACTTGCAAAAAAGAATTCTTCAATAACTATTTTTTTTCATTTTTGGTCTTAAAAACATAGGTTATGACCCCTCTTTGGAACGAGCTCGTTCTAAAGAGGGGTCATAACCTATATTTTTGAGACAAAAAAAGGAAAAAAATAACGAAAATTAATTGTCGATACTTGTGAATAACGCTGGCCTTTTTTGGCCGTTACGTTAGGTAAAGGGTTAAAAGAGATTTCTATACTTTCTGACCATGCACCATCGGGAAGTCAAAAAGTTATGTTTCGGAGGTAAAACAAACAATGAACATCTCTGATTATTCAAGAAAACAGAGAGCGGTTATCTTCATTATCGTTTACGCGTGACCCCTGGAATCACAAATTTCGGATCGAATCAAATCACGCATCGAATTGAGATGAGGATTTTGAATCGAGTTCGAATCTCGAATCGAATCTCACCACTTTTAAAGTTGTAGATATTGCACAGTTGTGGATTATAGCGAATACTTTTAATCTCCTTCCCTGAGGGAACCCCGGGAAGTGAAGCAGTGCGGTAAACAGGCTCTGTTTACTGGTAAAATAGGACCCAGTCACCAATGCTTGGGAGGTGCAAACCATCTCTAAAATGGGCAACATGGCTTATTAGCGCTCACCCCTGATCTTGAGTTGATACTCATGTTGTGGTCATGATTAGTCATTGTGCAAAAATATGTGACCTTCAACACAAATATATAAATAACTGTTAATCTTCATTTAAGTATTGTATTCAGGGGGGGGGGGGGGTCGCCTGTTTTTGGGCAAGACAATCAAAAAAGCGGATTATGTTAGAAATGGAAGCAAAGTAGCTCCGTAGTAGTAAAACCTCCTTAACCCTTTAACTAACATGAAAAGCAGACGACACTTGTAAAAACAAATTCTTGAATAACTATTTTTTTTTCATTTTTTGTCTCATAAACATAGGTTATGACCCCTCTTTGGAACGAGCTCGACAAAGAGGGGTCATAACCTATGTTTTAGAGACAAAAAAAAATGAAAAGAATAATGAAAATTAATTGGCAATTTTTGTGAATACCGCTGGCGGTTTTGGCCGTTACGTTAGGTAAAGGGTTAAACTCTTCTTCGGTTATCAGGTCTCCTACATAGGAAAGAACAGGAGTTCAAGAGGGGACAGTTGGTTATATTTTGAGAACATCTCAACAATTCGAAATCTCCGAAGCGGCAACACTCAAATCGAATCGAATCGTATCTTCGGAACGATTTCGAATCGAACTGATTTTCGAAGCTTTGCAAGGCCCTACTTCTACAGGTAATATTAGATACACAGATAACGTGAAGTATGTTATTGGTATTATGTAATGAGATATGATGAAGATTGTAGAGGAAAGTTATAGTTTTCTCAAACTTTTACTGTACTACATACATAGTCAATATACCCAATATTCGATTTAGGCCAGTTTCATAAAAAAATATTTTTCTGAGGTATACAGTCTTGTGATGTATTCTGTTTGTAAAGTTTTGAGAGAAAATCTGGTTGTCTCTTGACAGGTTTGGTATATGTTGTGGACAGTTCGGATACAACAAGATTTGACGAATCAAAACAAGAACTTCATACGATTTTGAATGTTAACAAAACGAGACATGTTCCCATTGTGATTATAGCCAACAAACAAGACAGAACAGGTAGGGCTTCATTTACTATTTTGGTGGTTTCTTTTTTTTTCTTTTTTCCTTTTGTTGTTGTTCTCATCCAAATATTGGACGACAAAAATGCCAAGAAAATATTAAAACACAAAATTATTTACTCATTGTGTTTTACTTATGACGTACGAAATCAAACAGCGAGTTGAAACTTTGTGGTCATTTGTTTGGTTATTTTTCGATTTTTAAGTTTTGACCTCAATTCCTATTTTCTCCAGAATAGTGCTCAGTGACAACAACCGTTGAACCAAATATTATCGCAGCTTAAAATACTAATACTAAACTAATACAATCCTGCTTTCAAGACTTATCTAGTTGAGCGCTAGAAGCCACTATCAGGGCTTTCAAAAATGAGGATACCAGAGCAAAAGCCAACACTTTCCTTGCTTATATTTCATATTCAGTCAAACACAAATTAGATAGAGTTATTTGTGTACAAAGCACACAATGCTGTATCCCCGCTGAAACACATTGGAATAGTTACCTGAACACATCAGCATAGTTTAACGTTTCAATTAAATACCATAGGAGCCTTTCAGTGAAAACTGATTTTCTAACGATAAAAGTGGTTCTACTGGAATCACTTGGGGCCAAATAAAAATTCCAAAACCTTCATGCACATTTAGAGATGCTACCTGAACAACTTAGCAAAGTTTAAACGTTTCAAATTAAATACCCTAGGGGCCTTTCGATGAAAACAGATTTTCGAACGTTAAAAGTGGTTCCACTGGAACCACCTGGGGCCAAATCAATATTCCGAAACGTTTATGCACATCTAGAGATATTACATGAGAACCTAAGCATAGTTTTAACGTTTCGAATTAAATACACTAGGAGCCTTTTGATGAAAACTGATTTTTTAATGATAAAAGTGGTTCCACTAGAACCGCCTGGGACCAAATCAAAATTCCAAAACCTTCATGCACATCTAGAGATGTTACCTGAACACATTAGCATAGTTTTAACGTTTCGAATTAAATACCCTAGGAGCCTTTCAATGAAAACTAATTTTCCAACGATAAAATTGGTTTCACTGGAACCATCTGGGGCCAAATCAAAATTCCGAAACCTTCATGTACATCTAGAGATGTTACCTGAACACCTTAGCATAGCTTAAACGTTTCGAATTAAATACCCTAGGAGCCTTTCGATGAAAACTGGTTTCCAACGATAAAAGTGATTCCACCGGAACGACTTGGGGCCAAATCAAAATTCCGAAACCTTCTTCTCCATCTAGAGTTTCGAATTAAATACCCTAGGAGCCTTTCGATGAAAACGAATTTCCCAACGAAAAAGGTGGTTCCACCGGAGCCACTTGGGGCCAAATCAAAATTCCGAAACCTTCATGCACATCTAGAGATGTTACCTGAACACATTAGTATAGTTTAAATGTTTCGAATTAAATACCCTAGGAGACTTTCGATGAAAACTAATTTTCTAACGATAAAAGCGGTTTCACTGGAACCACCTGGGGCCAAATCGAAATTCCAAAACCTTCATGTACATCTAGAGGTGTAACCTGAACACCTTAGCATAGTTTAAACGTTTCGAATTGAATACCCAAGGGGCCTTTCAGGGTGTGACGGACGGACGGACGGACATCACGACAATATCTCCGCATTTTTGAAAATGCGGGGATAGTAATATTTTGTTTATATAAATTTGTTTTATCACAAATTATTGGAGAGTGCCTCTGGGCAATCTCCAATAATTTGTAACAAAACATGTTTTAAATAACAAATTCAGACCATCAAAAATAATCTAGCCCTTAACAAGTTAATCACTAATGTGAAAAATATATTGTTATTTGTTCTTTCCAACGTTTGACGTCGCATTTTGAAAAACGTTGTAGAAACTGAATTCCCAGTAAAATTTGAACGTCAGGATAATTGAAGTCTCAAAGGGTTAATGAAAAAGCGGAATATTCCAGAACGGAATGAAAGTAGTTTCTAAAGTGGAATCTCCTTGAACTTAACTCTTCACCTATCATCGGGTCTTCTCTACAGGAGATCCCATGCTAGAAGAAGAAGAGTTCAAGAGGACCCACTTGGAAGATTCAAGGTACTGGAGAATATCTCGACGATTCGAAAATTTCTGGATCAGCGCGATTTGAATCGAATCGCCAATTCTGCAAACTTCTTTACCCACTGGAAGTCCATCCAAAACGACAGCAATAATAAAGCCAAACTGCAGAAATAGTGTGTTCGAGCTTTTTTAGGGCCCTACGATCATTCGAAAAACGAATCGAATCTCGAATCGGCTCTATGTTTCAATTCATTTCACTTTCGAATCCCAGACATCGAATAATTTCGAATCTGTTTACAATTGCCTTGATTCCCACTCAGAATGATGCACAGAGCATATTATTCCCGTGGTCGTGTAGGCCATTTTGGCGGTGCTGGAAATCAATCTGAACCTCGAGAAACAACGTGACGTACAACGGTAATTGCGGGCCAAACGGAAAAGTTAACGGATAAACTGGATCACTTAACTCTACATACTGCACCTCATGGAAATCAGCGAGAACGTTTATTTTTCAAATTCCCCGCGTGCCATAGAAAGAAGAAAAGGTACTGATTTTATTTACAATGGCATGGTGGGGGATCGAACCGGCGCCGAGAGAGTTTCCTTCGGTGCCAACCACATAACGAAACTATACACTGAACCACGCACACCACTCGGCCCCCGACAGACCCCAAAGGGGAATGCTAGTTCACCAAGGATATACGAGACCACTACAGAACACACGAAATACTCATTTTTTCAATTTCTTATCATATAATTGCATCACTTAATTCTACATATACCACACCTCATGGAAATCAGCGAGAACGTCTGTTTTTCAAATTCCCGTGTGCCATAGAATCAAGAAAGGGCGCTGGTGGGGGGTTCGAACCACACGCCGAGAAAATTTCCTTCGGCATCAACCATCAACCGACTGCACCATGAGGTGCAGAATGTAGAATTAATTGATGCAATTATATGAAAAGAAACTGAAAAATTGAGTATTCCGTGTGTTCTACACTGGTCTCGTATATCCTTGTTAACAAGTATTTCCGTTGGGTCTGTCGATGGCCGAGTGGTGTGCGTGGTTCAGTATAGTTTCGCTAGGCGGGTGGTGCCGAAGGAAACTCTTTCGGCGCGAGTTCCAAACCCCGCCATGCCATTGAGGATAAATTGAAGTTTCGAATCGATGGCGTATTGAGGGAACCGAACTGTGCTTATTATTTCACTGTAGGCCTATACTACAACTTTTGCATCTCTCCGTAAAATAATGACCGTAATTCTAGTCATTATTGTTAATACTCAAAAGTTGGAGTGTAGACCTACAGCTTTACAGAAAGATGCAAAAGTTGGAGTGTTGGCCTGCCGCAAAATAATGAATGCGGTTCATTTCCTTCAACACGTCGTCAATCATTAATAAACAGAGTTGTCATTTTCGTCTTATTCGATTCGATATTCAGTTCAATTTCGTATTACCTTGGTTGAACCTATTGGACATTTTTCATCGGAAGGAAATGACACTTTTTTCACAACAAACATGTCAAACTCTTAACCCCTTTGTCCAACGTAACGATCAAAACCGGCCATCGCTGTTCACAAAAATCACCACCCAATTGTCATTATTTTTTGTCTCAAAAACATAGCTTATGATCCCACATTGGAACGAGCTCGTTCCAATGAGGGATCATAAGCTATGTTTTTTACGCAAAAAATGAAAAAAAATAGTTATTCAAGAATTTTATTTGCAAGTGTCGTCTGCCTTTCGTGTTAGGTAAAGGGTTAAATCTTTACCCAACGCATAGTATATCAACATTTATTATTTTAATTATTATTTTTTTCAGATTTGTCAAAAATTTCCAACAAAACCATATTATGTGATACACCATTCGAACGAGTTCGATGGTCACATGATGTGGCTTTTAAAATATTAAAATTATTATTTTTTTTTTTACTTGTAAACTGCGTGGGCGGATGCGGCCGATTTGTCAGGTAAAGTATGACCACTCATTTCCAATCCTTATCTTCCAGGAGCCGTTACGCAATCTGTGGTTGTCGACGAATTTCAGCTTTCAACGCTGACGGACAGAGCCTGGTGTATTCACAGCATCTGTGCGAAAACTGGTGAAGGCTTGACAGAAGCAGTGGCTGAATTTGTTACTTACGTTGAGAAATTCAAGAAAACACAGCAATAGATATGTTGACCATAGCTGCTATGATAGAGTCTCTCTGTCTGCTTGGGGGACTGGACATAATTTTTAAGGGGAGCAATTCATTTTTGTGATAAATGACTGATAAATTCCCTTAACTTTAGGCATGGCGAGGTCACGGTAAGACTTCATAAGTTTCAGGAAATTGATTAACGGGAGGAAATTGATAATATTTTCAATAAAATGCCACCAATCAAAGGAACGTTTAGTGAGAAGACTGCTGTACCCCGGTTACTATTTATGGGAGGTTTTACACGGTCCAGAGTTAAGTCTGTACGTGTATCCCAAAACGTGCACCAGTGACAGATAGATGATTCGATGTCTGATCATTGCCATCTGCGATCAGGCCTATAGTTTCCATGTGATCGACCTCACTCGAACTCTGCAAACCACCTGGAAATAAGGAGAGTGGAAAACACCCTCATAAAAATTCTTAATAAACTGATGATTCTATGAGCTTAGTTGAAAGGTCGAGAGAATTACTGCTATAGAGACAGAATGAAATGAAAACAAATAATAATGAGAAGGAAATAAGGAGGTGGAGACATGCTTTTTCTTAACACTGCATTGCTTGTTTCAAACCCATCCCACCCACTCCTCCAAAAAAACTGTCTCACTCTCCGTGTACAGAATAATTATTACTGATTGACACCTAAGTTTCCTGTATCATTTATTTATTTATTTAAACATATAAATATAACCTGTTTGATACAGTAAATAACTTAACGCTTTACCTAACATGGAAAGCAGACGACACTTGCAAAAAATAATTCTTGAATAACTAATTTTTTTCATTTTTTGTCTCAAAACATAGGTTATGACCCCTCGTTGGAACGAGCTCGCCGAGCTCGTTCCAACGAGGGGTCATAACCTATGTTTTTGAGATAAAAAATGAAAAAATTAATGAAAATTAATTGGCGATTTTTGAGAATAGCGCTGGCCGGTTTTGGCCGTTACGTTGGGTAAAGGGTTAAGCGGCATTTCATTTTCCTAAAAGTCATATGCATACACCCATTACTGAAAACTACATCTGTTTAGACAACATCTTTGGGCCTCGATATGGAGTGATTCCTAACACAACCGATTTCCCCAAATTACACGGTTGAACATTGTACAAAACATGGACCTTGTGTAGTTGTTACCCCAACTGCTGTCGCGTGACTGTGTATAGGCTCGAATTACCCCGTTCAAAACTACACTTGAAGTGGGAAATCTAAAAGAACACCAAACGCAGACTACGAGACAATATCAGTATTTGATTGTAACTGGAAGGATTAAAATTGATCGCACTCTAAAATCAGTTGGGTGAACAATTAACCTAAATTAGGGCCCTGCGAATCACGCATTTTCGATTCGAATCAAATCTCGAATCGAATCACATCTATTATTCGAAATCGAATCAAACCTCCAATCGAATTAGATGCGTCTTGGAGATGACCGGTGAGGGTTGGGGGAGTGGTGTTATAAGCGTGATTTGTTCTGACTGTGATGGCTCAATTTCCCACTAATAAAATAACCCAACTGCACCATCAAGGCATGCCTTCTTCGAAGGCATGCCTTGATGATATAGTTGGAATATTACCCCGCCAGGATTATAGTTCACCGTCGACATTGCTTCTAAACTTTAAATTTGCATTTAGCAGTGGTAGGGACTAGTGATTCTGGAATTAACATGGTTTGTGGCATAAGTTCAAATGTTATGTATGCTAATGTAGCGGAAGTTACACTTAGTTATATACAATTTCCATCCGAACTATACCTTTTGTGAGACGACGAAGAAGATTGATATCAAGGTATATTCATGTGAAGAAAATTCGAGAGGAAACAAATCGAGCAGCCGATTTCGAATCGAACCGAATACCAACTTAAGATTCGAAATCGAATCGAATCTCGAAGCTTCGCAGGGCCCTAACCTGAGTCAAGTGGGTTGAGTGAGTATGAACTCAACTGGGTTCATATTCATTCAACGCAGTTGATTTGGGTTGAGTTTTACCCCAACTGATTTTAGAGTGTGGCGAATACATCAGTATAATACCTCTCAGGTTATTTTTTTTCTTCTGGTAGCCACTTGTCATTTCCCAAAACCTAGGTTCACATTTCGATGGTCGGCATTTATGACACATGTGACTAGGTAATAGTAAAGTTCTATCGAGAGGTCCTCCTAATTATTTTAACAAGAACAAGGCGGACCAGTACTGTGATTTGTTTCTCGAAGCCACTTGTCATTTCCAAAAATCTAGGTTCAGATTTCGATGGTCGGCATTTATGGCACATGTAACTGGGTATTGGTAAAGCTCTATCGAGAGGTATTCAAGTTTATTCTAACAAGAACAGGGCGGCCCAGCACTTCATTTGGGTATTGTTCTACATCATGCACCCGCCAATAAATTAAATTCATACGTGAAAACAGGCATGATTTGAGCATATTCACAGTTTATACATAATGCGTGAAAATAGGCAGGGACCAACCTGGGCATGCGCCAGTGCGTATTTGGTTCTGAAACATCAGGACCTGGCTCTTAAATCTCAGAAATAGGCTTCTCAGTTGGCGCGTAACTTCTCAGATCATTTTTTGATATTCTTTCGATGGATTATCGAGAGAGACACTCTTACATTATATTTTTATATGATTATCATTTATCATTGTTGTAGAGTGCTCAAGTTAATACTTCAAGTCTTAATTACCAAGCATTAATCTTCACTGTGGTTTCTGATCAAGTCTTGGCTGCCTAAATAGGCAGCCAAGACTTGATCAGAAACCACTGTGAAGATTAATGTTTGCTATAGTGTACTAAATGAAAATGATGTGAGCTATTACATACTTGCAGTGTGTGTTACAAACAGCAGTGTGACTCCGTAAATTGAAATCTGGCGCATGAATTGAAAAAAATAGGCTCCGAGGCTAGAGCGTATTTTAAATAGTCCTGATCGGTCCCTGATAGGCATGCTTACATGCCATGAGCATATTCTCAGTTTATACAAGCTGACAAAAGTGGGTCCAATAAAAGAGAGGCCATAAAGTGCTTTTCCAACAATATTTGGTGTTCAAGCCACCAGGAATGATGTAAAAACATTGCCAGAATACCTACCGGTAGAGTTGTCAAGGAACAATACACTTGGGGCAACTTTTTCAAAGAAATATAAACGTGGCAGTTTGTGGCTTTATGGGAAATCTAAGGTTTAAAACTGTTTTGGTTCCAATACCATTCTACCGAATCCGACAACTACTTGGTGTATATTTTTTCATACCCAGCTTTCCACTTCAGCTGACTGGTTCAAGTGGGCTCCTCTTACTGACTCCTCGAACGCATCGGCCAGTTGCTTCACATTTTAGCATACATGAAAGTATACTTTGCCAAACTTATCGACAAATATTTTTAATCGGTAACCATAAAACGGCAGTTTAAGAATCTCCATTATCCAAAACCCGGTATTAATTTTCTGGAAAGCATTGTGCAAAGAAGACTTTGTCAAACTTGTGCCTTTATAAACTTATTTTTTATATTTCGTTATAGTTGAAGGTGATAAACATATATAGCATGCGGTTCAGTGAAAAATGTACGGTTTTTGGCTGAGGAAGGAGGCAATATTTGTAGGGGGACTGATACGGAGAAATGTCCTCGGGAGTGTCTGGATCCCTTTTCGGCTTATTTTAACTCACATGAAAAGTTAGTTAGCAATGAACTTAGAGTAAACGTACCGTGCACAAAAAACTATCCAAAGCAATTCAAAATAGAAACTTCCAACAAAATCCTCGGTTGGGGTCAGCTTCTTCTCACCCCTCCCATACGAACGCTTTTTGTTATATTTTTTGTTACGCACAATCATTTGACTTCCAGGCCCAGAGGAGGAATAAGTACACGACACCTGAAGAGATAACGAATAAATAAGTGAAGTTTTTAAAACCCACCTTTTCAGGATATAATTCTTTCAGCCTCGCAGGTGTCGGGGAGAATTATTATGGGACTCTTTTAAACAGTCCTCTCGGTCTGTGGTAACTTTTCGACATTTACATTTTTTACTAGTCAATTTCAAGCTGCCTATTACTCGCCATAATTGTGAAGCAAATCAAATATTTTTTGCGAATTGTGAAGCGGCAGTTTCTTCACCTTTTATTATGAATTAAAAAGAAACCCGACCACCTATATTCTCATTTTTACCACACATTAGAATGTGTTAAAACAACATTGGCGCAAGCTAGAGCAGAGGTCCCACCCGAAAATTTATATTAAGCTACCTGATATAACACTTCTATAATTCCTTTCTGACATATGTCTGTATAATTTGTAATAAGAACATTGACAGCAATAGACTTATCAGATTTTACAGAATTTTGGACATCAAAGGAACAAAAGGCAAGACTTGTGTCTAATAGATATTTTTACCAGACAGGAGATACAAGATCACATTTTTCCGAATTGATGCGCTTCCCAGTCATCTGTCAAACCAAAAAGCGTACATAGATGGCCAAAAACCAATGGCAACAGTGTCTTTATACATTTTTAGCATGATTGCACTGGACAAAACAATACATTTTATAGATGATAAGGGAACAAAACTTAGATGGTTAACTGGCAACGGTCAACAATCACTATAAAGAAAATACATTGAACTTTCAGATGCCATACGATTCCATAATGTAACTTTTGAACATTTTATTACTTTCCAATTTAAATTGTGGTTTACTGGAATTTCCGAGTTTGATTATAAACGATAACTTCACAACTGAATTATGCAATCAACGACTGTGACTATCCGTGTGCGCAAACGAAGACGTTTTGCCGTGGATGTAATGGGGACTTCATTGTTTTTTGTTTTTTCAATCCTTTACCTAATATGAAAAGCAGAAGACACTTGCCAAAAAATTCTTGAATAGCTATTATTTTCATTTTTGTCTCAAAAACATATGTTATGATCCCTCATTGGAACGAGCTCGACGAGCTCGTTCCAATGAGGGAGTCATAACCTATGTTTTAGATACAAAAAATGAAAAGAATAATGAAAATTAATTGGCGATTTTTGAGAATACGCTGGCCGTAACGTTAGGTAAAGGGTTAAATAATATAATTATCGTTAATAATGAAAAGTAATAATGAAAAGTAATAAACAGAGTAATCGCTTGACTGGACTGGTTACGTGAAATAATTCATTCGAGGGGAGGGACTATATTGTAAAACACTCGTGCGCATTCGCGAACTCGTGTTTGTACAACGTCCCTCACCTCTCATGAATTAGTTCACGTTACCAGTCCAGACAAGCAATTACTCTCTATTTATTTAATCTTAGGAATTGTAAAACTTTCTCATCTCCGCAATGCTAATTTTCAATTCCCGAATCGACAGTTTCAGGGGAGATAACCAGGGGGGTGCTGATGAAATGCTGTCACAATTTGTAGGCAAAGTAACACTGAGCCCATTCCTAATATGTGTCACATAGCAGCATCCCATCAGTTTAACTCTTTACCTAACATAGATGAGAGACAAGGCCTCGAGAAACAATTCCTCAAATAACTTAAACTTTTTTTTATTTCCGCTTCATAAACAAAGCTCACTACTTCCTCATTGTAAATAACTCGGGCTGGTGACAAAATTTAAAAAAATATCAGAAATTTAGGTACATTTTTGGGGAATAAGTCTGGCGAGATATGACATTTACGGTAGAGAAAGTGTTAATAAAAAACAGGATCTTTGTTACTTAGTTTGTTTTGAGCACGAGATATGTTAATAATGGTTGATATCATTCAGTGTTTCACACTAACAAATTCCATTGAACAAATTCAAGATCACCTATGCGAGACGTATTTGAACTGGTACAGATTTTGTAAGTGTGTCCTTTGCAAAACTATCTGAGGTCATATGTTTATGAAGCTCGTCATCGAAAGCAGTTCAGTGTTTTGGCAACGTCATAACGAACAACGTGGAGAATTTGAGTTGTAAATTCTTAACCTTCTCAGCGGGAACACACCGGTACAAATAATACTTCGGTTGATGTAAATCAGTTGGAAACACCTGCTATTCCTGCAACACAAGAGCCGTTCTGGTTCTTATGTGTTTTTCCATTTACTTCCCCACCTCCCCGTGCCCACGCCGTAAAACTGTACAGAATAATTTGCGTGAGGGTAGAATTGTCGTGAAAAGGACAACACCACCGCGTCTAGAAGAAACATAAACAACGATAACAACAACACCAACTACTATAAAACAGGGAGCAAGGTGGCACAGTGATTAGTGCATTGGACTTGCAACCGAAGGCTCGACGGTTCGATCCTGACAATCGGGAAGTGCGTTGTGCCTTTAGGCAATACACTTAATCCCGATTGCCAATGTGGGGCACGATGTCGCTGTGTACTAAGGCTTACTGCACGTCGCTGGTGCACTTGCCTTCAACCGCTGCTAACTCTGCCTGTGCGGAGTTTGTAACTTGGAGAGTCTGACAGTTGCTCGCCGCTGCTCGGTTGTCTCTGGGTACTTCGGCTTCCTCCATCCGCAAAACTGACTTTCAGGAAGTGACCCTTGCTGTTCAAAGTGTCGACAAACCCCAATAACAAACAATCAAACTATTTAACCCTTTACCTAACATGAAAAGAAGGCGACACTTGAAAACAAAATTCTTGACGAATTGTTTTCATTTTTTTGTCTCAAAAACATAGGTTATGACCCCACTTTGGAACGAGCTCCACGAGCTCGTTCCAAAGAGGGGTCATAACCTATGTTTTTGAGACAAAAAATGATGAAAATTAATTGGCGATTTTGTGAAAAGCGCTGGCCTGTTTTTACCGTTACGTTGGGTAAAGGGTTAAAAAACATAGGCTATCCCCCAAATGCAGTGTGTTGCTAGCTGTACATTCGCGGTAGATTTCTGAAGTCAAGGTGGATCAAATTCATAAACCACGCATTTGTTAATAAACGTGCTTTTCGAAACTATTCGTTTCCGAAAAGTTTCATTTGTTCAGGATTCACTCAAAACTGACACATTAACACATTCAACCCAAACGCCATGAATGAGGTCGTCTTATACTCTAATTTTTTTCCGCGTATTGAGGCTTCCTGTCTTGCATTTGTGGGGGGAGTCAGTAATAATTTAATCCTACAGCCCTATAGGGCTGTAGGATTAAACTATCACTGATTCTCCCCAATCCTCTGTCCAGATGGACGTTTTATGTGCTATCTACTTGCGGACAAGAAACGTCTACTTTACACCCCAAAAAATATGTTTACCAAGTTGAAAGGGTTCACATGTTTTCTTGGGTGAAATTATTATTCTTTTCTGTGGACATATACGTGATTCTACCAGATAAAGTATCATTTCTTTTCTCTTTATTTTTATCAGCTCCTCTGACAAGAAATCTCGCGGAGAGATTTTCAACACCTGGTTTTGTGTGTCGAGCTGCAATGTGCTCTATTGAAGGTGTATCGCAGATGAAATTTGCCGACGCAGATGGTTATCATTGGTGAAATCTAACTTAAATTGTTTAGTCTCGAATCCTCTTATTAAGAAGGTACCCTCCACCTTTCAATCACAATTTGTCTTCACAACGGATGACAGAAGGCATGCCGTCACCACCTATAATTTTCGACCGGTAATCATTTTCAGCGTGAATGAGAAAGAAGTCTGACATTGGGTAAAAATGAGGTATCTCGCGTGGGTCGGTTTCCGTGGTGCCTGGCTATAGTGACTTCAAAGTATATCTTGAATTTCACATCATTTTATGAAATACGTCATATTGCATAAGACAAAACCGCTGTTGGTGCAAGACAATCAAAATTGTATATTACAATTGCAATATTACACGTTACAAAACGGAATGCATGGCATACGCCAGAAAGATAGGTCTTTGAAGGCGGTTTATATATTGTACACACGAGTGATTTTGTCCCGTGGGTAGACATCCATCCATATTGCTGCTTGCATGTCCACAATAGGTTAGAGGACACAGCGAGCAGGTCTACCCGGTGGTCCATGCATGTTTGGTCCTTAAATTGCGTATTATTTGTTGTTGACAACATGTGTTATATTGCTAACTCGATGCCCAATACTTGTCATGTGTCCCCAGTTACTGGTGGAGACGGATGCTTTTATTCCCATCCTACCTGTCCACCCATTGGGTGGATAGGTAGGATGGGAATAAAAGCATCCGTCTCCACCACAAGAGGTTAGAGGACACAGCGAGCAGGTCACACCTATACTCCATGTCAGCAAAACATGGCGGTTAGTAGCCTCACATTCCAATAAGTTCGTCACACGGGCAAAGAGCTAGAAGATTACTCGCAAAATTATGTTTTAATGAAAATGCTTATACAGAAACAATTCAGATGCGGATCGCCTTTTGATTGAATTCGATGATGACGGCCTGGAAGAAAGTAACCGAAAGACCAATGCAGATCGAGTATCGTGAAACACCCTGAACGCCGCACGCTTCATACAGAATGTTTGGCACTGCGTTCTGCACCTGTACAGGTAGCTTGGCAAAGTTTACATTACTAGTTTTACAGTCTGATCTGCCCGTCTTGGACGAAATGTTAAGGAGGAATATGTTCATGAACGAAATACAGGAAAGGAACCGTTAATGTTTGAACCGTGGTGTTGGTTTTTCACTCAAGTATTGCCTGCCACTATGTTTGTATACGTGATAATTTATAGACTGTAAAATGCAAGTATAGTATCTCTCTGGCTTTCATTATTCTTCAGGCAAGTATAATCTACCACTTAGTTGATGCCGTGATTGTTGCGATTCCGTCATTGGTAGGTAATCTGCCTCGGGTTTGTTTCTTATGATCCTCGAGGAGTAGGCAGACAAACAACGGCCCATGACGGGTTAGCACCATTCCAAACTTCACTGGTTTGGGAAAAGCCGTTAAGGATTTCCCATAGCGATTGACAAGTAAATAATACAGCAAAAAGTAGACAAGAGGTGGCGGTCAGAAGGCCCACATCTCGTAGCCTTCGGGATTGAAGATCATCTTCATTGCTGAAAGGGGCGATGAAAAATATATATTCTTAACGGTTAATTTATTTTTAAAAAGGCGGTTTGCTGTGACTGCGTGTATGCTTTGACGGAAGTTATGGTTGGGCCGGATGTTAGAGCGGGGGGAGAGGGGATATCAGTTGATCCCACTGACTTAACAGGTAATAGCATGCGTAGGGATATTGGAGGGCGGTCTGGAAATTCACTTCCACTGATTTCACTGAACATTTAAAGTTAGTTCGCTGATTATTTCCCTTCTCATACGATGCCCTTTCCAGCTAGAATAACAGTCAAATTCACTCAAGGAGGAGACATCATCTTTTGCACATCAATTTAAAAAAAAAGATTAAGAAGTGTTTGTAAAGAGGCAGATCAAAATGTTTTTGGAGAGTATCGTCACATGTCATGAATTATGCAGTAGTAAATAGATAGTATATTTATATAAAAAATAATCTTTATTTGCATTACCCTGGATTAATTACCTAAAGACTATTATTAATTTGTCAACAAAGTGTGGACATGCATAGTAAGATGGGATTTAAAATACATTCAGTCTACTTCTGTCACTCCAATTCTTTCATACTCAACAATCTCACCTCTCTAACACGGTTTCGCATTTTGCTCCCATCCCTCTCCAATTTTCGGTATATCCCCACTTCCTTCTATCGCACTTACAAGTGCACTCTACAATTAGTTGGATTAAAAATTAACCCAAATCAACTGGGTTGAGTGAATATGAACCCAATTGGGTTCATATTCACTCTACCCAGGTGATTTGGTTTGATTTGTAACCCAACTGATTTTAGAGTGTGTAACAAGACTACTCCATATATTTTACTGTCATTCTGGTGCAGTGATGGACGGCACAACTAGAACCCCGGATTTGGAGTTTTCCCATCCGGTGGTCTTAGGCACATCACATCGCTCGGTACTCCACAAAATGATGAAGTGATATACACTCGAAAAATCCAAGTGTTCCAGAGCACCAAATCTGGTACTTCACTTGTCACCATGGGAGTACCAAAATAAAGGTTCTACAGAATGCCAAACTGAAAGTGGTATTCCAGAATACCAAATGTAATGGTTCTCTAGAGTACCAAGATTGGCACTATGAGATAACAAAACATTTTGGGTACTCTGGGATACCAAATAAACTGGCTGGGTTATCGGGTACTCTAGAATACCAAATATAAAGGTTCCCTTAAGTACCAGTGCTAACACAGAGGAACTTCAGAATATTGAACCAATGTGTTTTGGGAAATGCAAAATAGAAATTTCTTATCTGCTGAAACGAGGCTTCTTCTAAGGCAAAGTGATCCTCACAGAATTGAATACTCTACAACTGAGCTGAACTCTCGTCATCTCATGAGTATACATGAATGCCACTGTCTTTTTCGGTCAGTTATTGTAATGAAGAGGTTTGAACATGTTTGAACTGTTTTATGTTTCTAGTTATGTTGATTTTGTCTGTTCAAAGCAATCTGCCTTTGTTCTTTTGTATTTGCTGAATGAATAAATCTTATCTTATCTGTAGGAGAAACAACACAACACTTTAATGATATTAATTTCCTTTATATATCCTTTGACCACGCTTCCACTGTGGCAGAAGACATGGCAATCGAATCAGGGACTGCAACTCTCTCACTTAATGATAAAACGGCACTTTGGTACTCGGTGCGCAAATTAAAAATGTTATAGGTATTCTAGGAGGTCGGGTGTTCCAGAATACTTATGGAGAACCTGGATTTTTCTGAGCGTAGGTTGCTACAAAAGGTTTAAAATTTTATAATCCAATCCATTGTCAACAATCTAGTGTTCACTGACTGTAAACTCAATGGCTGAACCCTATAACCCAACCAACCTCCAACTCCAACCAACTCCCCCACCCCAACTAACAAAACGTTGACACACAGTAATGCGTCGCATCTCTGGTTTATATAGAATATTGTATGGGCCCGTACGCCATCAGAAAATACCAAGGCATCCACCGCTGAATATGAACCACGCTTGTTTTCCTTTAGCACATGTATACTAGTATGCACTTTACCCAAACCAGAGTTCAAATGGGTGATAAAGCCGTTTATTATATGGCCATCACGAACATCTCTTCAACGCCTATTTCAGGATCGCAGGAAGACAAGCGCCTCAGCTCTTCCAAATGCATAACATGCATATCTCAAATGAGGCTAAAGTAACGTCAATCACATGCAAAGATTTTCGAGGCGACAATGTTACAAACGCGAAATAAAAATGCTAGCGCCTTAACGCAAAAAAAAAACATTCCATAATTACTATTTAGATTACATTTTAGGCTTCGAATTCAGTTTTGAAATATCCACTGTCATGTAATGAACAATCTGTTACAGTCAATCAGTCTGGTGTGTCAGTGGTCCGTCTAGTTGACGAGACCACCTCAGCCAGACCACACTCGACGACACCTACGGCGTCGTTTGTTATCTAGCCCATTTTGTCGCGTCAACTCGATGGAATTTTGAGAAAGATGCAGGTAAATAAATAACGGGGTCGAGTAATGCCACAACACTGGATTCACTGGACGCAGTCGGGGTGAGCTTGGGTGGATGAGAATCAAGGACGGGATTGACTGTATAAAACTGTGTTATCTTAGCGTTTTGGCAAATCTTCCTGACAGCCAATGGTGCAGACTCTAAAATCAAGACAGGGTGGATTGAGCGCGTGAGGAAGTTATTGAAAACTTAGTCAGTAGAGATTTCGCCAGAACGAGAGAGAGAGAGAGAGGTAGCAAATTTAAATCTTTGAGGAGCTGTCAGAGCAAATGGTCTTTGGTGGGCGTGAGTGATAAAGGGAAGCCGATATTTGAGGAGTACATCATTGGCATCTCCGGGAGTCACTGCTGTTCAAACTGGTGTCGAGATTGCAGAAGTTGGGAGTTGAAAAAGGCGGTGGCAAGGAGTGGATTTCGGAGTAATTTGGGAGTAGTGACGAAATCATCACCACGGCAATGGTGATTGTCTTGGTGATTGTGGATTGTGTCTGAACAAACCACCGAGAAGCATAGGTATGTGTACATAAGAACCGTCTGGTAACTTCATGCCGCGGCCCCCCTTTTCCCAATATCTGAAGAATATGTGAAGAATGCTACGAGCCTGAACTTGGCCAACCACTAGAAAAAACAGTATGTTAGTCTACTCAAACCAGCCGTTCATGTCAATCGTCTTCGTTGAATTTGAGTTAGAACGCTCTTCAATATTCAGTTTCCTGTCATCTTTATTTACTGCAGTCTGAACGGAAACACTTATGATTAAAAGTCGGAAATGGATGCTACAGACACTTCTCGCAGACATATCATTCACTTGAAAACGATATGATTGTTTAGAAATAACGTCTCCGCTAGAAATTTCATATTGCATTTAAAAAGTAGAGGGTCAAAAAGCCAAACTAAATCGGTCACTCGTCTTATCGGCCCTGTGGAGTGAAGACAGGGAGTCCATTCAAGTCTTAAATGAAGGGATTGGGCCAATGTTTTGGGGGGCTTTTGGGGGGCGATGTATGGGCAAAGGCAGCCAATACCCACCTCACCCCCCCCCCTCCCTCCCAAGACTTAGCTACTCCACTGATTGATAAATTTGAATTATGTACCGGAGACTGAATTGCCGCCGTGTTTGTGCAGACGCAAGAGAAGGGAGTGATTTCCTGATGATGACGGCAATTTGACGTAACTATTAATATTTTGACGACGATCATATATACCATTCAGAAAAATGAGGGGATATCCAAACTGATGTTGATATTTTCTGAAAATGGTATTGGATACGCGTGATTGGACACACCAGTATGTTACCAAGTTTAGTGTGAATCATGAATGTCACCGGCCCGCGAAAGGTTCGTGCAGGTTTTTTACACGAGCGCCGCGTAAATGTCTGTGGGGTACATTTTGAAATTTTGTACTGGACGGGCTTTTTCGGAGGTCGCATCGTTCTTTTCTTGGTATAAACGCGTGCATCAATAGTTTCTGGTCGAAACGTAACTTTTGAGGTATGCGAAGACGTGCCGTTGGCATGTTGGAAGCTGACAACAGACAGACTGCAGTGGCTCAAATTCTCAACGTTACTTAATCGGTGATTAGCAGGTTGTGATCACGCTACCGCCAGACAGGCAATGTTGATGACAGATGTCGGTCAGGTCGCCCAAGGGCGACAACTCCTAACCAGGATCGTTTCATCCGAACCACAGCATTACGTAACAGCCATCAAAGTGCCTCAGAAATTGGACAGCAGTTGCAACTAGAGACAGATGTGCGAGTCAGTGGTCAAGACTATCCGATATAGCCTACACAGCTGGACTTTGTACGCTCGACGACCTCGAATAATTCCACGTTTGACTGAACGTCACATCGCAGCAAGGCGTAATTGTTGTGGAGCACGACAGAGCTGGGACAATCGTCGGTGGAGCATCGTCATGTTTTCCAATGAATAGAGGTTCACTCTCGACTTCCACGACAGGCGAAACAGTGTGGCGGCGGCGGCGGAAAGAACGATACCCTGACGTAGCCGTTAGGCAGGACGATCGGTTTGGTGGTGGATCGGTTATGGTGTGGGGAGGCATACTTATGACAAGAAGAACAGCATTACATGTCATCCAAGGGCGTGTCACAGGGCAGTACTACCGTGACAACATGTTAGCAGCTCATGTGGTGCCATTTGCGTCAGGGCCGTCGATTCATTTTCCAAAATGACAATGCAAGAGCACACAGGGCCCGTATCGCTACAGAGTTCCCCCAGGAGCAGAACACCACTACACTGCCTTGGCCAACAGTAAGTCCAGACCTTTCACCAATCGAGCATGTCTGGGATATGCTTGGCAGGGACCTACGACAGCGCCTTCAGCCCCCTACCAATGTCCAGGAACTCGCCTCTGCACCGCAGGAAGAGTGGAATAACATCAGCCAAGCTGATATTGGACGTTTGGTGAGTAGTATGCCACGTCTGATCCGCGCTTGTCACGCAAACCGAGGAGGATTTACAAGGTATTGAAGTCTTGGACTGAATGTGGTAAATTCACTGACTGACCGCCCATGTATTCTACAGCTCAGTGCGTGGAATGTGTGCTTGTCAGACACTCAGCTATCGCTGAGATCATTTACCAGATGTCACAATGGAATGCCTCAACTGTCTTTTTGATGAAAATATAAATATATTTCTTCACATATCTCACTTTTATCAAATATCCCCTATATTTTTGGAATAGTCTATTAACTGAACACCCGGCGTTGCAAGGGAAATCTGATGTTTCGAACTGTTCTGCTTCGTATGATACAGTCGACAGTGGAATGTGGAAGAGAAGCCGCCTTAAAACCGATGAACGTTTCGCAGGTTTCAATAAGAAATCGAAAATGTATAAGTTGAAAAAAGCATATAAGAATTTAACCATATTATTATATCTGCATATAATGGTAATATACCTGTGTCAAATTTGAACGCGAACACATGGTCTCGCAACTTATCGAGTATGTCGTGGACAGGGTGGAGGGGGTGGGCATGTGTTTTCCCTACCCGTCGGGATCCGTTGATTCGTTAGGTAAAGGGTTAACTACTGAATTTTCCAACTGGATTAAATCTTTTGTCACATGAGTGTATCTCTAGAACCCAAAGGTTTCGAACACAAGGGTAGCGGGAGCAACTGGAAATTAAAAGGTAGCAGTTAGAATATGCTCACTCAAGATGAGGGAGGGAGTGCAAATGGTTTCCTCAGCAGTTGGTAGTTCGGCAACTGGGAAGGGGTACAGTTGTAAATTCAGAGAGGACACCCACAATCAAAGATCCGATAGCCACGCCGGTGACATACACACATACGTAAATACATATTCACAACATTGCTTTATAAATATTGATATTATTTACATCAAGTACTATCCCAACACGCGTACGCTGTACTCAAAACTAACTTAAAACGGTGAAGGTTTTCTGGAACCAGTATAGATGGGGTCTGTACACACCACTGTGTGACTCTGGTCGAGCTCTATATGTACGGACATAATGCAGCAAGAACATTAGATCACCGACAGATAAACCCGGTTGAGTGGGAAGAAGCAAGATGTCCCGCCCACTCTTTTTTCGTAGATATGTTATATATAATTTACAAACTGAGTTCAAAATTTGAAAGTATTTAAATGTTTCAATATACAGGTCTTCTTGTTATACAGTATCACCCTCTTTGGGGAGTAGGCACTTTTCCAGAGTGAAATAGGAGTATTCAATAAACAGGAACGTTGTCATTTTCGTGTATTCTTGTGAAAAACTTGGCATTTATTCTATTATAGCTTGTTTAACAGAGCTCACGGAGCTCTGTCAAATAAGATATATACCTGGAACTTAATTAAGCACCCCCTGTTTTTTCGCTGTGGTGTTAATAGAAACTGTCATTACTTTCATGCTATCTATCTAAAGAATGGTCTATTGACAAATGAAAGACAACACAATGATGCAAATATGCAGTATTTTAATGGCACAAATTACGCATATCTGTCACTAGTGTGTTTGATAGAAAACTGTTCTCTGGAACGGTCCATAATGAAACAATGCCGGTAATTATTAACAAACAATGTAACTTGTGATCTCCTGAAAAACAATGGCAGTGTCTGGCGTCAGTAGACGAGTGTATCCACCACGTACCCGGATGAGAGCCAGAACCCCCCTCCTAATGCTACCAGAGAGTCTTCTGATACGGTCCAGGGGCAACTACTCATGCAATGCAGCGTCCAAATCGGCAAAATTCTGTACAGGCGGATCCCTTGATTGCACTCGTCAAACAAGAAAGTCCCAGGTGTGTTCTAAAGGATTCAAATCGGGGCTCATTGCAGGCCAAGGTTGTGCTGTAATAGCGTTGTTCTGAATGAATGCTCCCACAGCATGGGAACGACGTGGCCTTGTATTGCCGTCCACGAATAAGGGGCGAGTAGCCAACGGGTGGTTGTTAAAATGAGGCACGACAACCGGATTGAGAATGTCCCGGATGTACTGATGACCATTGAGATTCCCACGTTCAGTCACCATATCAAGATTACAATCACGAGAGGCATCCCCAGATCATTACTGATCCTCCACCGTAAGGAACAGTAGGTCTGCTGTTCCTGGGCACGTAAGTCGTATTTCTATGCCTCCACACTCTCATGCGATCGTCTGTGACATGAAGCAGGGCCCTACTCTGGTCGGACCAATGGACTCTTCTCCACGTCCTGAGATTCCAATGTTGTCGTGCCATACACCACGTCAAAAGTCTTCTTTGATGTTGACGCTTGATGATCCTTCTGGACCTCATACACAGTGCTTCGAGACGGTTTCGGACTGTTCGGTTGCTCAAAAGCCTATTGGGGAGCCAAAGGCGTTTCAAAACCCCACCTGAAGCAAAGGGTCCACGCCTAACTAGGCGTGCCAGACTCTGATCTTCCCGAGGAGAGGTATTTTGTCCTTGGTCGGTCCTTAACATCGTTGGTTTGTTGATGTTTTCGGACAAGTCTGCTGCTGATGACAGAATGACTGTAGCGAAGTTGCCTTCCAATAGCTTTGAATGACATGCCTGTTGCAGCTCTCGGAGTTGTCTGTTGCTTTCGTTTATTAAAAGTAACAAAAGGAAACGTGTTTTTGTGGCAAGCTAATTAGAAGAAAATAGTTTACAGATAATCCATCATTTATAATAGTTATCAGTATCACGTCTACAGTACGTGGAGAGTCTGTTACCACTAAATCACCAGTAGAGTGGAGATTCTACCCAAGCAATAATTGCAAAATTGTAGCAATGCATAACAAGCACAAGCAAAGTTCCAGCCAATGGATTTTTGCTGAAACATTGCTTGTGTTTTTTGTCCGTATATACGGAAATTTAAAAGTGATGCTTTTGGGTGATAACTCCACTCCACGGGTGATTCAGTCACAATCCATAGTCCCCGTACTGTACCAACGCTAAGTGTCCACTTTGACTCTTAATTTAGCAAATAGGTTTTTACCATAATTTACATGTTTTTATTCTTAGCGGAAAAAAGTAAATCTCACCTCCTAGTCTTTTATATTAATTGAAAGAACAATGTCTGTGTTACATGTCACGATGTGCACACTGTTAATAGTATCAGCAGAAAAAAAGTTACAGAACATCAAAAGATGGTAAAAATGTCATTTCTTATTTTTAAATGGGTTTCTACAGAGAATAATAGTCAAACGTTCAAACTGATAGGGGAAAAATGTAAAAAGCCAGATTCTATATTTTTATACAACTCTACAAGAAAACATCTGAAGTTTCGATAACATTTCGAAATTTAAATTTCTAAATTCCCATACCTTTGATATTAAACTAACAGCCAGCTTTTGGAAATTAAGGGGAGAAAGTAAATCACTTCCAAGGACGAAAATTGTCATCCATGACTACCTTAAAGCCCCATTCTACACTTTTCCACAAAAAAATGCAACATGATGACACAATTACAAGGGTTTGATATTCGAGAACATACAAATCAGGCAATATATACAGGCATTGAATTCCTGTAAAATATTATGTGCGAATGTAAACAAAAGTAGTTGCAATAGGCCAATGAATTCAACCTTGAGCCGATTCTGTCTGTTCCCTCATTTCGACTAGCTTTCGGGTTGAAAGTTGGTCGAAATAGAAAAAAATAGGTCAAACGATGACCCGATCAAAACATACACACCAAGAAAACATAGCCCCCATGGCCTCATGCGAGGAAAAGGGGATTCTCCAAAAGGTATCCTCGATAGGTATCCTCGAATAATACAATACCAGGCCATAGGTATCCTCAAATACTGAAATGAGGCTAAGAGTCGTAGTAAATTATACCTCATTGAGGGATTTTTAATGGTCCTCATAACCTCAAAATTCAACGAGGCTATGAGGCATAATATATGAGGACTCATTGAGGGCTTTCACATAGCCCTCATGGCCTCATACGACAAAAAGGGGTGCCGAAATTGGGGTGCTCGGGGGTATGGCCATTGGACAAAGAGGTGATAAGAATCGAATACGACTCCGGTGTAATAAGGGGAGATAAATCTGCATACAGATTATGGGAAATCAAGCAATCTGATTGGTTGGTTATAATTTATATAAATGATCTAGATAAATGCAACACCAAGAGTACTTAGAATAGGGTCAGAACTAACAAGAATAGACCACAACAGCTAAATATAGTAATAATAAGCAAAGCTGTTCCAACTAATAAGCTCTTCTACGCTACTGGGGTATACTCTAGAACAAAGGAACATGGTCAGGTAGACGAAAACTATTGCTAATATAGATAGAAGCACATAATTCTGAAAGAATTCGAAATAATACAACATGTCGGGTTGTTTGTGGTAATTCGATTTACTGCCATTCAATTGAACATAACTTCCGAACATACCCCTGTCTTATAAGAAGCCTTCCAGGCTCATAGCAACCACGCGCTACCATAGAAACCAAGATGGAGGCCTCCAGTATACAAAATGGACGACTGAAACACGTATCACCTTAACAACACGCGCTGCGCATGCGCACTCACACCACGTATCACTATGGAGATGGCGTCACAACATGGCTGCTCACGCGGGTTACCATGACAACTCAACATGGCGGCACTGGGTCACGTGACATGACGTCACATGAGATCCTGCAATGAGATCCTGCCAAGCATGCCTCAAACATACGAGACATACTACTGTTTGTTTAAAAATATTATAAGTGGAGTGACACGGACGGACTTCGTCCGCTGTTTCAACGGGACACAATATTAAGCAAGGGACACACTCAAACCTCACCCCCCCCCCCCCCCCCCCCCCCACTACACACACTAAACAAAAGTAAAAGCACACTTTTAACTCCTTCTATCGCACTCATTCCGACATTGGTACCATTGAACTTCCGCCATCTATGACTAGAGACTTCTTCCACCAAGAATCTTTCGAAAGATTGTCAATCGGGTAAACTATTTTATGACATATATTTTATTGGACCCGCTTTCATTAGCTTGTGTAAACTGTGAATATGCTCAAAGCATGCAAGCATGCCTAGTTCACGTATTGGTATATTAGAGGTATACTCCGTGGAACAATATCCGACTACAGTATTTGGCCGCCTTGTCCTTGTTATAATAATTATGATTACCTCTCAATAGCGCTTGTCCGTTACCCAGATACATGTGTCGCAGAGTGGCTACGAGAGAAAGAATTACTTTGAGGGGTATATAAGTTGTGAATTCTCCATGTCATACGCTTACCAGAACTACTATTTATGTTTCAAAGAAATCCATCGAATAGCGTTTTACACTTGTCCGCGTTCCGACTGAAGAAAGGAAATGAGAGATGTATTAATACTACATTTGTTGAAGGCGAGATTTATTGTCAGTTATTGCTATATTGCCACCATAGCTATTTTCCGTTAGGTCTGCGTGCGGCTGTTATTGCCCAGTTTTTGTCATGGCTGACAATTTTCGCCATTGGAAGAGATTTACAGGAAAGCTACCTCCTCTTAATTTCCTAAAGCTGTGAGTAAATGTAACACTAAGGGTGTGGAGTTTCATATAAAATTGAAATAAAATGTTAAAGTTTTTGTGAATTTGTATTATCGATGTGCGCATCATTTCACAAACGTCGGGTATTTTCCTGTAGAGTAGGACTGGCTTTTACATTTTTTCACCATCAGTTTGAACGTTTGGCTTATTCTCCGTTGAAACCCATTTGAAAATAAGAGAACAGCGTCATCGTTTGATGTTCTGTAATTTTTTTCTGATCATTACATCCACAATGTGCACATCGTGACATATGATACAGACGATGCGCTTTCCATTAACCATTTACCCAACGCAAACGATATGAAAATGTATTATTTTAATTTTTGTTTTTTCAATTTTTTCAAAAAAATTCAACATAATCATAACATGTGACCACTCATTGGAACGAGCTCGACGAGCTCGTTCCAATGAGAGGTCACATGATATGGTTTTGTTGGAATTTTTTTATTTTTTTTTTTCAACTGCTTAATTTTTAAATTACGCGGGCGGTTGAGGCCGATTCGTTAGGTCAAGGAAGTGAGAATTCTCAAGTTTTTTCCTTGGAAAAATAAAAACTTGCACATTACTGTTAAAACAGATTTGCTAAACAAAAAGCCCAATCGGACACTAAGTGCTGGGAGGTGTGATACTTTTGATAAACGAAAACAACAGACAGCTCCGAGAGAAAAGAAAGTTGACTTTATTTTTCAGCGGATTGTTTTCTCAACAATTATTTGCTTCTCAATTGGACGTTTTTTGTTCGTCTAATACTTTCAAGGGAGATAACTTTATCGAAAGTCGATTGCCATGACGACATCAGTCAGGGATGAATTTTTACCTTTTTATCATGTTATGTTAATACGTTTATAAAACATTAATATTTGCGTCTATTTTATCTAAAAAATTATTTTGAGTGACCGTTTATAGGCCTACAAGGACACTTTTATCCCAGCCTTGTGAAAATTTTGTTCTTGGACCTTTTGGCTGGATCCGTCTGTGCGGGAAGCATTTCTTTGGGAGATTTTGTCCAGGTACCACATTCATGTTAGTATTGAAGGCGAATGAAACAAACAGTCGCCCTGTATATTCATTTTAATGCGAACCGCAGGCAAATGAAAACTGTCGATCGCAAAATCTGTGTGGGCGTAAACAAGAAAGAAACATAGACGGGCGGATCGGGAAATAAGTTACCGAGAAGAACTGGGAACAAGGAGTCTTTTGGATTGAAAGTCCAAAAATCCCAACGAAATGAACCATGATTGATCTGATTGGTCAGGTTGGTCCTGGGAAGGAGAAAATTTGGAGTTTTCTCCTGGAATGAAGAAAAATCCTTGCCGCCATAGATTACCTGAAGCTCGGAATAATGGGTATGCCAACGTGCCGATTATGCAGGAAATAACTGAATTAGGTTCTCAGCTGTCGTATCAAAGCATGTCACGAGGGACTGCATACTAATCAAGAAAATCTAGGAATATACTCTTTCTGATGATCCTTTACAATCCAAACAATTCGACCAACGTTTAATAATAAGGCCCATACTTGACCTCAGGGATTGTTAACCTATAACCTGTGTAACATCTACCGCTGTAAAAAAAATAACAAATGACTATAGAAAATTAATTAATTAATGAATTATACCTCCATTCACCCGGTGGATATGTAGGGCTTACATCCTACAAAAGTGGACATCCGCCGGGACATTTTCCGGTAACATATATGGCCATTCTGACTCTGGTAGGAGTAAAACGTGCTTTGAGAGGGTATCTGGTGTATTCTAAGATGTTGACACTGGGTTCTTCCCTGAATGACGAATATTTGAAATTAACCATTTTTCTCAACGTGGCGAAAAATACGGTAAGACTCATCACGAATCACCAAAACGTTCGTCGAGCTCGTTCCAATGGGGGTGTCATAAACTATGTGTTTGAAGAGGAAAAATGAAACATTTTGTTTCCCAATAATTTTTTGTGCACGTGTCGCCTTCCAACACACCGTGTAAAGGGTTGACTGTTTATTCTCTAGCACAACAGAGGAGCCTCGTCATTCTTTTCAGAATGGGTCATTGAGTTTAATACATATATACTTCCGGTATCTACAGGTGGCATCGTCCAGTTCATGTGACAGCAACTGTCAACACAAATACAGATAAGGGCGAATACATTAAGAAACTTTTCTCTGATCTGCGATGTTACGGTTTGTTTAATCCGGTCATAAGACGTTCGAATTACTATAAGGCTTCCTCCTCTTAGCGCTCATAACAGTGTAATATTAACACTTCTTGTTCTAAAATCACAAATTTATTTATTTGTATTTTCTTTCGAACAAATATTAATATTTAGTTTGAAATATCTCTCCTGGTACTCTGGCTTCCTCTACACGTGAAA
This sequence comes from Pictodentalium vernedei, assembly GCA_031216915.1. Classification (NCBI taxonomy): domain Eukaryota; kingdom Metazoa; phylum Mollusca; class Scaphopoda; order Dentaliida; family Dentaliidae; genus Pictodentalium; species Pictodentalium vernedei. The sequence goes on along the minus strand of CM062292.1, from coordinate 260,027,864 downwards.
CTGTCCGCCACGAGGTGACCCTGGCTGTCGAAAGTGTCATTAGACCCCAATAAATAAATCGCTAGATTATGCACGAAGACATATCGAGTTCATAGAGATAATGGTTGGAAGGCGCCATTTGTCAGATTCTAAGATAATGTATGTAGTAAATTTCAGGAAAGATCTTATTAGGAGACATCCCCATAGGAATAACTCTAAAACATATCATCACCCAAGAGTTCCTCATGTGGCGGCCTCTGAAATCATATCACGTTGTACTATTTCCAATGAGGGGTCAAAAGTTATGTTTTTGAGACAAAAAATGAAAATGTTTAGTTGATCCCGAAATTGTTTTGCAAGTGTCGTCTGCAATTGGTATTAAGAAACACCCCCTCCCTTCCCCATAAACAAAATCTGTTTTCGACGTTGAGGAGTGCTACGTAATCAACACACACAAGAAGTCGACCTCACTGATTTCGTAGCTGATTTCGTAGACTGGGTAACACATTAAATAAGGTATACATCACATTCCCAGGCCACCACACAAAATCTAGAAGGAATTCGACGCTGTTGCGGGCTGTTTATTTACCCACTTTTGTGGAGTTTGTGCGCAGACTATCGTTGATTTAACGTGATATCCCTTCTCTCGCAAAGACATTCAGATATTCTTCGTGCTTCAGTTATAGATATTCAAATCAGTAAGTATTTAATTCACCCCGAAAACATCTAGATAGTAACACATTTTGTGGATCTTCGTGTCGTAATCATAATCGGTTGGACTATTTCAGTTGATCGGAAAAGCGAACCTTCTAGGTTCGCTTTTCCGACCAACTGAAATATTCCACCCGATTGAATCTAAAAATATGAGATTTAAGGGCTAGACCAGTACCTTGCGACAACAGCGTCAGATGCGTGGCGAAATTTGTCAGGATGGTCTGACAGCTTTGATATACTCAAAACCCTCAAGAGCCTAAAACTCGTGTCAAGAGTAACCCAAACTGTCCACTAGAATACAGCCTATTAGTCTAATGGCATAGTAGTGGTTTCTAGTTGAGTCTTGTATACAAACAGGACTAGACAAGAAATGAGTGTTATAAAAAGAGGCACACCTCACTACTGTTCTTTGGCAGATACCAGAATTAGCTCGTGAGTGACTGCAAAGAGTAAAAGTTAGATTTCAATGCAGTCACGAATGGGGTAATTCTGCGTTACAATGTTTTATCTGCAGTTAAAACATTTTTTAATTGCAATTACAACAGACAAACACCGAAGACGAACGTGCAGTCATACCCAACTTGGCATGTCGTGTATGGATAAAAAAACAGTATTTAGTTCTCAGGCACCTCCCTCATTGAAACCCTCCTCATTGAAGTATCTTCCAAAGTTATTATGGCTTGCAGTATCTTCCACAGTTATTATGAAACCACGAGACTTTAACAATTTTATCTTTTTGGATTGATGAATATGCATATTCACATGTTTTCAACAAAGCATGATTAAAATATAGGGTCTATTTATTATATTTGTTTTGTAAACATTCCGTTCGATCTGTTCTACTAAAATATATCTCAAATATTATGTGGATGGTATTTATTTTTCAAAAAGGTACATAAATATAACTGGATACAAATTTTTATACCATGATTACCTATTCTACTATATATGAAAAGCCTATAACATAAATTTTAGCTTTATACACCAACCGCGGTGAACACGCCAGCAATGGGATTTCAATAGTTAAAATTTACACCTACAGTGGGACTACATCCAAGTTGACCTTTGGTGACGTTAACCTGAATGCGAACTTGTCTAAATTTATCGCCTGTCGCCTCACGAAGAGTGAAATGAAAGTGGAAATTATTTATTATGTTTTTAAATGAGTTTACCCCATAAGACACCACAAATTAACATGCATGCATTGCCTCATGTTAATAAAGCATCCTTAACTCGAAATAGTATATTATTAAAATGAAAAAGGCACCTTTCCTTTTTCCATTTCGTTTCGGCGATAAAATTGTCAGCGGAAGTACCGCCCACCGATGCTCATATGTAAACAAAAACAGATTCGCACGTATGTATGCCTGCTGCCAAGTAAAATCGAGAAAAAGTAAAAGCGATTCTTAATAATCTGACGATCATGGTATAAATAAAATATACCCACAGTAGCTTGGTTTACCAAATGTTCACAACTCGTGGTGTAGTGGTGTTAATCGCGCGCCAAAGGTTCGCGGTTAACACCACTTCACTGCTCGTGGTGAACCTTTGGTACACCAAGCTACTATGGGTATATTCTATATATGTATTTCATATTTCATCATTAACTGATTAATTGTTGGCAGTCCAAATTTGGACAGTTTTGTGAAGTGCAGATGCCACAACTTAAAGGCTTCATATTCTGTGGATGTGCTCCATAAAATCACAAGTGAAATTATTTAACTTGTATGGACTTGCATTGTTCAAATTTATGGGAGAGTGCCTATTTATCCCATAAATTTGAATAAGGCAAGAACATGTGAACAAATTTTTCTGACCATTGCTCGAGAAAGAAATATATTTTTTACTTGGCCTAATGCGCGTCACATCCGGACAGATATTGTCTTATATCTATCGAGACAATAGACATAGGAAACTATTGGTTAGAAGTTTCACACTATTCTATAAGGTGCCATATAATAAAAAAATATGTATATTTTAGTTTGGAAGACGCCTTAAATTTGGAATACCTTTCCGGAGCCACAAGGTTTGTCAATATCGGATAAGTTTTGAAGTTTTTAAACATGATTTTATCGCGTAATTTGTTGGTATTCTATCCGACCATTAAAATAAACAAAAGATTTCGTACGTAATAACACGAACAAAAGTATCAAAGGTTAAACTCATGCTTCAAAAGCGATGATCGCAAACTATCGGTCATATACTCAGTTTCAACCCCACCAACCACCCTAACAGGTCTTGCTACCATCATTGTTGCTGGTAATTGAGCTCGGACTGTTGAATGGTTGTGGGCCAATCTTGGAAGGCTGAGACTGTGAATGGTTGGCCCTGTTGGAAAGGGGGCGGGGGGGGGGGGGGTTAAGCGATGTAGTAAGAGTTACATTTAGTGATAGTGAAGTGACGAACACCACTGGAGAGAGAGAGAGAGAGAGAGAGGGGGGGGTTGGGGGGGGACAGACAAAGACTATAATTCTGTAAAAGATGGAAGTGGGAAGTGACCTGTAGACCAAATTAGCCAGATGTTTTTGAAAATATAATTGTCCATCTTCTCTTATCCCGTACAGAATATGTCAAGACAGATTGACTTATTTATTTACTTACTGTATTCTTGTGCAAAATTTAAATCTTGAAATCTGAGGTGTCTATTTTATTTTGTGTTATGCGTGTCGTACAAAATATGGCTTTTGTGTTTTGAATCGTTATTTCCGTAAATTTTCGTGGTTGATCTCATTTTTTGGACCGGGAGTCCCTCTAAACATCATTTTGTTTACAACGGTATAATTGGAGGCCTCACAGAAAGGGCTATTTATATCTGGAGTCATTTAGACGTTCTTTTATCGGGTTTTTGGATCAAGTTATATTTAGAATCTTCAACTCTCTCTCGGTTTATATTTAAATTTATGCATCTCGTCCAGTAAATTAGGTCGGGACCTCACTAACCGTTCGACCTAGTTTACTGAACCCGCTTTGCAATTTTTTACATAACCTTGGGACTCGGTGCGATGCCTCTTTTTTGAGGTTTACTAGAACATTATACATTGATCAGTAAATTGGTAAAGAAGATCAGTCATAATTCAGTCATACAAACTTATAAGAGTGTAGGACCAAACTATCACTCATACTCAAGTCCACATAAATATACAACGAGTTTGCACATTTTCTGTGTAAGCAACGAGGAATACATTGGACCGGCCTTTGAAACATAGCAGGCGAAGGGTGAATTCCTTATTTACCTGCACAGTCACGCAGAAGTGTGCCCCGTGTTTTTTTGAGGGGGGTGATCAAGTATCGAAATAAAGGACCTCCGCGAGAGTACAAAGGTACACGAGCGAAGGTAATTGAGGTACGGCGGCATCCTCCGCGGGAAATGTGCAGGAGCGCTAAAATGCCCTCTGTGTGCAAATCCTATAAATAATTTAGTTGGTCTTCCAACAAAATTACAAGTAATTGCTTCATATTCATTCAACCCAATTTATTTGGGTTTATTTTTAACCCAACTGATTTAGAGTGTAGTAGGGGGTGTGTTGTCTATTTATAACACAATCCACTGTGAGGTATATTGTGCGGTGTATTATGGTGTTCAAAGGTATTCTAGTTTCACCAGAATACTCTTAAACAATGTAAATGAACTTTATGTTATAAATCGCCAGCGACCTATAGTACAGTCTCCATGCACTGTGAGTAATCCACGCATGGGCAATGCTGTCCACGCATGCGTTTACCAGGTAATAAAATTCATCATCAGCACAATTTTAATTAATGAAGCACCGGGATGTACCAGGTGCTTCATAATTAACATTTTTGATGATTATTCCTATAATTAGAGTTTGCAATCTAATATCATTGTGTCCGTGGAAATACTAACCACCCCGCCAGTCCACGGGGGCCGCACTGTATCCAGCATGAGTTATCCTGAAATATGGATATTTATCAATCACAGTCTCCCGCTGTCGAATCCATGTATGTTCAGGAGTTTTGCCAAAACCTTAGACCTTTTCGTACGACCAGGCAAACTCCCAGCCCTTAAATACACACCGTGACAAGTTTAACTGCCATTTAACATTATTTTCTTTGTTTCCTTTTTTCTCTCCAAATCAGATTGCCCTGTACCGTTTTTTCCTTTTTTTGGGGGGGGGGGGGGGGAGGTGGCAAGGCTAACGACACTTCCGACGGCCAGGTTCACCTAGTGTCGGACAGTTTTACGGGTGGAGGAAGCCGTGGTACCCGAGCGGCGGCAAACAATTGTCAGACACCCCATCGTACTACCTCCATATAAGCAGGGTTAGCATTTATAGAAGACAAGTGCACCATCGATGTGCAGTACACCTAAGTACACAGTGTTGCAGTGCCCCCACGTGAGTAATCGGGTATGAAGTGCCTTGCCCTGTGCCTTTTTATCAATGGATTGTAATTAAAGTGTTAGATGAATAATTGAATATAATAAATTTCGTAGTGTGGCTGTGTATGGGTGCTCTACACAGTTTTCTCAAAACTGCTTTAGTTGAAGAATCGAAGAAAAGGATCTAATGTGGGGATTCCCCGTAGCATTTGAGCCAATGAGAAAAGAATGCGGAACATAAAGACCACCTACTCAAGTTGTCGAAAACAATCAAACTTTATTTTAGTCTTTGTTCTTTGTCACCCAGTAGGGGTTAACCGTCACAACTTAGCGTCGAACAGTTTCTTTATCCGGTAATTGTTTGTATGTACTTGTAGGTCGTACTGAATGGATGGATTCGTGTTTGTGTTGGAAGACATAATATGGGCAGTGTATTCACAAAACTCTCATCTCTGTTCAATGGATTCACATCGGCACATCCAGCTCGAATTCTGATGTTAGGATTAGATGCGGCCGGTAAGAGATCGAATATTTTCCACTCTCTGTTGTTCTTTAATATTCATCCAAAAACACCAGTTGTTGTCAATGTGGACACTATTACACATTCCGCGAATGGTCTATAATTATTTTTTCGTTGACAAACCCAACATTCTTCTTAAGTTTAAATGCAATATTATTAGCACAACTTTGCAACAATAGAAACATTCCTCTTGCTGTGTAAATTTTTTGGATAATGATGTAGCGACACATTGCCGCTGGTACAGTGTTCGCTTAAAAAGTATATCCAAAATTTTGAAAAAAAATGAATGCCCAATGTGTCCGAATTTCACAAAACAATTTGTATCCAATGCGTCTGATATGTGACAAAAAGGCCCAATTTAGCCGAAATTTGAAACAAATCAAAGCATGATATAACCCCGATATGTTCGAAATTCGGAAAATTTCGGACTCTTCCAACATATGGAACTTCAATTCTTATTTTCACTTTTCCAGGCAGACTTTCCAAACGAGCACTGTGTAGGTATCAGGGTGAACATAATAGCCGCATCAATAAATCTGTAATTATTTCCATTCGCAACTAGGTTTCCCGAAAGCTTCGAAACTCGAATTGATTGGTCGTGATGACCCGGAAATTGTCAACTCGTCGAGATATTCTCAGAATCTTATCAAACATATCCCCTTACGTCCTTTTTCTTAGCATCAGGTCTCCAGTGCAGGAGACTTGGAGCCAATACTATAAAACGTTTACAATTGTATTTTCTAGAATTGTATTTTTTTAACTGTTAATATAACTGACTGAAATCAATCATAGCATTTTAACAGATATGGCAATTTGCCAACTGGCAAATTGCCATATCTTTGAAAATGCTAATGGTTCGTTTTACTAGATTTAAAGTCAAAACTAGAAATAAAATTCTAGAAAACACAATTGTAAAAGTTCTATAGTATACGCCCTTGGTGTCTGCAGAAGAGTGCAAGGACGTTCTGTTTCTGAAACTAGATTGATTCTATTTCGGAATATTCCGCATTTTAGATTGACTTGGCCAGATAGAAAACGAGCCGCAGATGAGTGGGGTGAGATAAATAACTGTAAATACAGCACTGCAGAGAAGGTTGCATGACTACCTGTCCTATTCCACTGCTGAAGGAAGGTGCTAAATATACATGTTTGACTACTTGAAAAGCGCGAGACTCGATTCGAATTGATTTCAGATTCGATTCGACTAAAAAGGATATTTGTACAGAGCTATTTAAAACCTTGTGAAACTGTAAGTCTGTGATTTAACTGTTCAACAGTTTTCCTAGTTTGATTTACCCACAGTCCGTGAGAGTCATTTACTCCACAAATACTCGCGGAGTGCAGTTTTCACCCCACAATTTAATTAAATGTATATTCAAAAGAATCGTTCGAAAAATTGCCGAAGAATTCAGCCCATGCTCTTTTGGTTCGAACTCAGAGGTACATCAGTTGAAACGCCTTGCGGTTCTTGTAAGTTTCCACAACGGTTGTTGCTCGCCTGGACATTGTCTCATCCCTCACTTATATCGTCATGAAAATTGACTTTCCATGAAGTGATCGCCCTTGAAATTATTAGTCAAGCGTGGAATGTCCAATTAAGAAGCAGGTAATTGTTGAGAAAACCCCTGTGTCTTCAGCTGATGGCATCAGTAGAAGATAAAGCAAAGTTTCCCTCTGTTACTTTTAATAAACGAAAACAACAGACAGCTCTCAGACCTGTCTGTTGTTTTCGTTTACTCAAAGTTACAAAAAGAAACGTTTGCTTTTTGTGGTAAGCTAATTAAACTACTTCACAGATAATACGTCATTAAGAATATCTATCAACGCTAAGCAGGGGTTTGCTTTGGCTTTTTGTTTAGCGAATGTGTTTTCACAGTAATTTGCAAGTTTTCATTTTTCCCAGGAAAGAAATTTGCAAATCTCACATTCCAGACTTGTATGTTACTGGAAAGGAAAGTGTCTGTATTATGTGACAAAATGCGCGCAATGTTGACATAATGAATAGAAAAAAAGTTACTAAACATCAATGATGGTGAAAACTCCATTTCTTATTTTTAATTGGGTTTCAAAAGAGAATAATGGTGAAGCGTTCAAATTGGGAAAAATGTTATTTATTTATTGGGGTTGAACGACACTTTCGACAGCCAGGTTCAACTCGTGTCGGACAGTTTTGTGGGTTGAGTAAGCCGGAGTACCCGGAGAGAACCACCGAGCAACTGTCCGACGCCGCAACGTACTAACACCGTGCATTCAAAGGTTAGCATTGTTTGAAGACAAGTGCACCATCGACGTGCAGTACGCTTTAGTACACAGCGCCACCGAGCCCCACGTGGTCAGTCGGGATTAAGTGCCTTGCCTTAGGACACAACGCAGTTACCCCTGGCGGGGGTCGAACCCTTGACCTTTCGGTTTAAAGTCAAATGCCGTAACGACTGAACCACCGTGCTCTCAGGGAAAAAAATTGTAAAAAGCCAGCTTTTGTATTTGTATCCTACTTTACGAGAAATGTCCTGAAGTCTATGAAATAAACGCTCGCATCGATTATACAAATTTCGCTAACATTTCGAAATGTTCATATTTATATGAAATTCCCTTACCCTTTGTGTCAAGTTTACTGACAGCTTTACAAAATTAAGGGGAGCTAACTTTCGTGTAAATATCTTCCAATGGCGAAAATAAAATCCCACCATTACCCGCACATGATATTACTGTATGGAGAATCATACTTTAGAAAAAATATGTTTTAACGAACCTGAAGGCGCTTTAGAATAGTTTGTTTCCTGTCAGTTGAACGTGACATTGCACGCGGTACAATGGACGGATGCAATAAATTTTATTTTTTTGCAATCTTTTGTGTCTGGCAAGTTATATTTCAAGGAAGAAAGTAAATTATCAATGCAACACAAGCTATGATAAAACAGACATAGGTTGTTTCTTATACGTTTCAATCTGAAGAATGTGTTGCATTGAATATTTATTTCAGACAGACAGGGTGACCCTAATCAGAAAATATTGAGTGGGAATTGTCATATTGGACAGTAGATGTTTGTACACGTTAAACTCGTACATTGATTTGTGTGACAATCTGAATTAACCAAACATCATAAAGGGAATGGCAAGGGATTATTTATATTTATTGGTGATTAAGGTCACATACTTATACACAATGGCTAGGCGTGACTGTGACAGTTTTATGGGTGGAGGGAGTCGGAGTACCCGGAGAGAACCACGAGCATCGACGAGCAGCTGTCAGCTCCTCAACATTCTAACTCTGTTCAAGCTCTGCTCAAGCAGGGTTACAGCGGTTGAAGACATGTGCACCATCGACGTACACGGCATCATCGTGCCCCCGTGTAATGGCAAGGGATTAAAATGTATTTCTAGCCACAGTCGATAAAGAAGTTTATTGTTTAACCGTTTACCTAACACGAAAAGCAGACGACACTTGCAGATAAAATTCTTGAAGCACTAATATTTTTTATTTTTTGCGTCAGAAACATATGTTATGACCCCTCATTGGAACGAGTTCGTTGAGCTTGTTCCAACGAGGGGGTCATAAGCTACGTTTTTGTGACCAAAAAATGAAAAGGTAATAAAAATTGAATGGAGAATTTTGTGAATAGCGCTGGTCGTTTTTTCCGTTATGTTGGATAAAGGGTTAACCCTCCCAATACTGTGTTCCCAGTTCCCACACGGACTCGTTGTTAACAATACTATCTTTAGGGAATGGGCGAATTCTTTTTGCAAGTGTGTTGAGATATTCTATAATAATGTAACTCAGAACTGTAGTATTGAATAATTACATACATATCCTCTTTACCCGTATCTTATCCTTTATGTGAACTGTGATTGTTCGTGATGCAAGAATAAATACATATCATTTGGAATAGGTCGATGAAAAACACATGTAACGCGTATAACTTATTATAAGCGTTAACACACCGTAACAACAATTGACCGGCTGGCGCTATTCACAAAAATTTCCATTCATTTGAATGGAGATTTTTGTGAATAGCTCCGGCCGGTTAATGATGGTCATTACTTTTTTCATTTTTACTCAAAAACATAGCTTCTGCCCCCTCATTGGCTCGTTTAGCTCATGCTAATGAGAGGACATAAGCTATGTTTTGATTCCGAAAAATTACAATTTGTAGGTGAGCATGAATTGATTTTAGCAAGTGTCGTCTGTTGTTCGTGTCAGGTAAAGGGTTAAATCCAGTCTTTATACCACTGAAACTGATAAATGGCAACTTCCAGTATAGATGCGACCCGTTTGTCATTCACTAATCTACTAATCTGAGGGAAAAAAACTTTTATTCAGACCATCTGACCACGAATGTATGGGAACAGACATTTTGATCACGAACTGATGGACAGGCAAACTGAGACATCAGCATTACTAGTTCCTTGGGTGTTCACTTTTCGATCGCAGCTAAAAGAATTCTAATTCTTGATGATGGAACACAGTTTTGTTTCAAAATGTAAAAAATAAACGCTATTGCTCAGAACATTTTACATTGTGTTGTCTTTAATTCCATTCTCACTTTCATTCAAGCACCTAGATTTTACGCTGACATAAAATTTAAACGATCACCTATATTCTGCGTCTGGGTAAATATACTGAGTCACAAAAGAAATTAAACTTTGAGGAGCAATTGTTTTAGTATTATCGACTTTATTCCCTAGCAAATTATTGTAAATTCATATTTCGAGTCTAGCTGTATAAATTTGTATAATTTCTTTTTTGACTCAGTGTTCAAACCTTCAGACTATTTTTATATTATATTTATATCCTGAGTCAAAAAAGAAAGTATAATAAAAACAAATGTGAAAAAATAGCATAAAGGACGAAATATAATAGTTATAATGTTGCATGTTTGTCGCGCAAAGAGTTTAATGACATGTTGTTGTTGTCCACCCAACCGAATACAATGTTGCTACGGATTTCAAAATAGCACGTGCTACCTGAGAATATCAAATTGAATGGGTGACCGATGATTTTCTTTGTGTTATGTTGTGCTAGAGAGCCTGGGTTATTGAGAAAACACGCTAGTTTTTGTCTCCCGACATTTTAAAAAATGCCAAGGTTAACCGAAAATCAGAGGTTGCGTGCCATTGGTATGCATGAGGCTGGGATACCTCCAGATGAGCTCGCTGCTGAGTTCGGAGTCACTGTGCACACTATTTACCGTCTCATTGGAAGGTATAGAACCACTGGATCTACTGTCGACCGATCGCGTTCAGGTCGACCAAGAGTTACGACCCCTGCACTAGACCGACACATGAGGACGTCTCACTTGCGGGATCGCTTCCTTCCGGCGACGAGGACAGCAGCAATTACTCAGGGTAGAATTAACAATAGAATCAGTGCACAAACTGCCCGTAACAGACTCGCTGAACACGGCATCCGAAGTAGGCTTCCATACCACTGGCCAATCCTTGCCAAACGTCATCGTACCGTTAGAATGGAGTGGATACGTCAGCGTGTTCGCTGGACTCAGCAGTGGTGGAGTATATAGACAATAGTTCACTGCTTGGAGTAACGCACGATGTTTATTCTCGAGTGGGAAGCGGAAGGTTATTTTCGCGAGGAGCTAGCCGAGTGAAAATAATCCCCGCATCCCACGAGAGAATAAACATCGTACGTTACTCCAAGTAGTGAACTATTGTATTTATTATATTTCCCTGATAATATCTGCAACACAAATGCCCCTCTTGCGTCATCCAAGAGCAGTTTCCCAAGGTCGCTCAATTTGTTTTGACGGTTAGAAAAATCGGCGCATGAACAAAAAACATGAATGAATGAACTGATAATATGACGTCACTAGAAAGGAATGCAATGACGCTCGTTTTCAAATGGAAATTCAAGTGACGGGAGATAAGAACTTATGAAGGAAATCAACACATTTTAAAGAAATAATTCAATCAGTCACCATGAATGAGTAGTCATGTTCAACGTCTTATAACTTTGTGTGGATGGGTACATAGTTATTGTTCGCTGTCAGTTGGAATATCAAGAAGAATATTTGTCGAAGTGGATTGGGGGTTATCGCTGGATTTCGAGGCGGAACAACTGCAATGGTAAAAGTAGTCCGTCATGACTGGGAGTAGAATATCTCCGTGGGAGTTGAATAACACTTTCGAGGTTGTGGGAGTAGGATATTGTTTTTATGTACAAAGGAAAAAGCTGTAGAAATGTAATAAAGTTCTTTTTAGTGCTGAATCACGATTTTGTCAACGGCGCGCTGATGGTAGAGCAAGAGTGTATCGCCGACGAGGACAACGGTTTGCTGATGCTTGCCTGCGGGAATGCGACCGTTTCGGCGGGGGTATTGTAATGTTTTGGGCAGGAATTTCCTTGCACCATCGAACGTACTTGATGGTAATCTGAATGGGCAGCGATATAGGGACGAATTTCTTAACGCTGTTGTTGTCCCGTTGTTCAACGCTAACGTCGGATTGCAGTTCTTCCAGCAAGACAATAACCGAGTCACGTGGTGCGTATCTGTCGTGACTTTCTTGAGGAACAGAGCATCGAACTTCTTCCCTGGCCCCCACTTTCGCCAGATTTGTCGCCAATCGATCTTCTTTGGGATCAATTGAATCGTCGGGTACGACTTCATGATCTTCACAAATTAGGCGATTTACGTAATGTTCTAGGGCAGGAGTGGAACGCAATACCACAGGGTGACATCCAGAGACTTACCAGGTCCATGCGCCGTCGATGTCTTGCCATCCAAGAGGCAAACTGTGGACATACACGCTATTGACTGCATGTGTGAACTTTTCATTTCACCCCATGTCTGAATTTCGACGTCCTGACGTGACGCTGGCAACAATAAGAACATGGAATTATGCACATTCATACAGCTAGTGTCGACATATGAATTTACAATAATTTGTTTGGGATTAAAGTCGATAATACTAAAAACATCGCTCCTCAAAGTTTATTATACTTTCTGTTTTGACTCAGTATACTATTTTTATATTTTAGTTCTTTTTCTATCTTTGATTGGAAGGTTTAATCACATTTTACGATCAAATATCCCAGTGTACGCCAGCGTATTAGCACCACATAATAGTTTCTACTCAGTGGGCGTCACAAGAGGGCTATGTTGTTGTTACAAGAAAGCTATCTTGTTATAGCAAGATAGTTTAGTTGTTATAACAAGATAGCCAAGTTTTTCTAACAAGATACCTAAGATGTGGATACACTCTAAAATCAGTTGGGTTAACCATTTACCCAACGAAAAGGCCAAAACCGACCAGCAAAATTCTCAAAAATCGGGCGGGCGACAAAGGTTTCTATTAAGATACATTTTTAAGTGAGCAATGTACCTAACTTGAAAAGCAGACGACACTTCTTGAATAATTATTTTTTTTCATTTTTTGTCTCAAAAAAATAGGTTATGATCCCTCATTGGAACGAGCTCGACGAGCTGGTTCCAACGAGGGGTCATAACCTATGTTTCTGAGACAAAAAAAATAATGAAAATTAATTGGCAATTTTTGAGAATAGCGCTGGTCGGTTTTTGACGGTACGTTGAGTAAAGGGTTAATGTCTTCCACCACTAGTTACCTGTTATAGTGATTACATTATAGTGTACTTCGTGTTTCTGATCCTATTCTCATACATGGCCACCGACTTGGCCCGCGACTGCTCCTATTCTAAATATGAGCTCTGTGGCCCTCCTACATCACAACGTGCCTATACTTTCGCATCGATGCGGCATCTCCTCTAACCTATAGCATGGGACATCCCCATCATCTATTCGCAACGACCTACAGCCTTACAGGAATGAATTTTTCGAGAACCCCCCCCCCCCCCCCCGATTTTTATTTCCATAGCCAGAACATTAATTCTCAATTTAATCGCTTCTCTCGAATTTGGCCGCTAAGATCTATCTTAATTTAATATTCGCTTTTAAGTTCCTTTGAAAGACTCACATTTTGGTGTATTTTGGCATTCTGTGACAGGCTAACTACATAATAGGGGTGTGTGTCCAGAACATATGCAATGTACCGTATTTACAAAAAATGCCTATTAACTGCCCATAATTACATAGATGATGACTACAGGAGAGAACTGGCTTTTACTACCTTCAATGTTTTATCCAGACCGCCCATGTGGCGTTCAACAAATGTTCAATAATGGACATTAAATTTCACGCTTTCTTTCCAGCGCTCGAATTATTGCTGGTCTGTTTAAATGACAAATCGGTTTTCGGGGACCGTTATGTAACTCTCTTTACGTTTTATGTTTAACCCAGACAGAAAGACTATCGAAAATATTTAAACTTTTAAACGAGAAAATTGCAACTTTTTAGCTATCACCTTGACAATAGCCTAGTGGTTACATATCCTAGTGGTTACAATCATATAGTTACTGTATATCCTAAGGATTACATACCGTAGTAGCTATATATTATAGTTGTTGCACACCCTAGTGGTTACATATCATGGTTGCTAAATTTTACAGTGATTACATATCACAGTGCTTACCAGTGGCAGGTGAATGGACCATTCATCAGGACCACTTAGATGGTATGATCATTGGGTAGAGCTGCAGTGAAATTTGTCACTCTTGGAATGGTTGGTAAAGTAGGGTCACGCCGTTGAGATGTATGGGCTGTGAGGTTCGGACCGGTCACATTCTCTTAGGGTAGTAGGTCGGGCCTTTGGCTCTAAGAGTAGGGATGTTGAGTGATCGAGATAGGCAGGGTAGCATACTGGATGATAAAAGTGTAGGGCGTGTAGGTTGGACAGGTGGCTGCATCTCCCTTTATGGGATGTAAGTCAGTATCAAACGCGACATGAGGACGCAAGAAAACAAATTATGGGGCTTGTATCAGGCTTACATTTTTATACGGCCGCTCATATGAGCGGGCCGTATTATGGTACGGCAATGTCCGTCTGTCCGTCCGTCCGTCCGTTAGCTTTTATTTGTCCACGCGATAACTTGAAAACAATACATCCAACAGATACTATTTTTTATGGTTGATTAGTCATGACTAGAGGGTGGTTCCATTCGATAACCAGCATTCTGGTATATTCAATATGGCCACTACGGCAGCCATCTTGGATTTTCAGGGACTTTTGATTGTTCACGCGATAACTTGAAAACTATAGATCCAACAAATGCTGCTTTTTTATGGTTGATTAATCATGACTAGAGGATGGTTCCTTTCGATAACCAGCATTCTGGCATATCCAAGATGGACGCCATGGCAGCCATCTTGGATTTTTAGGGACTTTTGATTGTCCATTTGATAATCCAACAGATACCGTTTTTTATGGTGGATTAGTCATGACTAGAGGATGATTCCTTTCGATAAACAGCATCATTGTCCGTCCGTCCGTCCATCCATCCATTTGTCTGTCTGTCTGTCCGCCCATCCGTCCGTTAACTTTTGTTTGCCCACGTGATAACTTGAAAACAATACATCCAACAGATACTGTTTTTTATGGTTGATTAGTCATGACTAGTTTTACTGTGGCAAATGAATCAACTTTGAGACAAAATTTAAAAAAAACAACAGCACTAAAAGTTGTGAAGTGACACTCCTCGAGAATGGACGAAAATATCAATGAAATCGGACATTTGAACATATATAATCCTCTTCAATTAGGTTTTATGTCATGGCCCAATAAACCGGAAATGACTATATATATTTGTGACTGAGGTGAATCATTGAAACTTCAGAAGATGAGGCAATTGTACTCGAGGTAAATTGTCGCGTCTTCTAAAACTCTAATGATACATTTAACCCTTTACCTACCGAATCGCCCGCATCCGCCCGCATCTGCCCGCGTAATAGGCATATTGAGCAGTTGAAAAAATTAAAATTTTCAAAATATTTCAACAAAACCATATCATGTGACCCCTCATTGGAACGAGCTCTTTGAGCTCGTTCCAATGAGGGGTCACACGATATGGTTTTGTTGAAAGTTTTAGAAAAAATTTAAAAAATGATATTTAAAATAATAAATTTTGATATCGTCTGCGTTGGGTAAAGGGTTAAATCATCTATTATCATGGGGAAAGTACAATTCGTTCTTTGTGCGCATCAAGGCTTTAACATTGCAGAGGGTACCTTGATTCACCCAAGAGACTAATTGTGAATGTTTGAAGTGGTACTGGTCCCCGTTTGTAATTGAACTGAGGAAACTCATCGGAAGACTCGCTATGAAGATTTCTTGCCTTCATCAGGCATAGTGGACGGAAATTGTAGGAAAGGAATGATTACACAGACCATGCTTGAACACAATTGAAGCGGGGCATATGTAGCACCCACCCATCCACGAGTTTTACTCCGATGTTCTGGGGGCACGATGACGCTGTGTACTGAGGCGTACTGCACGTCGATGGTGCGCATGTCTTCAGCCAATCTAACCCTGCCTGTGCAGCGGTGCAGAGTTCAGAGTTACGATGTTGGAGAGCTGACAGCTGCTCGTCGTTGCTCGGTGGTTCTCTCCGGGTACTTCGGCTTCCTCCACCCGTAAAACTGTCACGGTCACGCTTAGCCATTGTGCATAAGTATGTGACCTTAAACAACAATAAATAAAATACTCCAATGTTCAAAGAACTAGAAGTGGGAATTGTTCTGGGGGTTGAACGCACGTGCATAGATATAGTATGAACTAAGAATTCATTTTTTCACCAACAGACCCCTCGTTCCTAACAAACATTCCAGTAGTTCTTGATTTCTTTTCTCGAGAGTTGTCGAAGGAACTGTTGAAATCACGCTAAGTGGAAGTTAAAGTTGTAGGATGTGGTACAATCAAGATACGCTAAACGGAAGTAAGAGTATTGTGGAGATGGTTATAGTTTTTTCACATGAAGTTTTCTTCAATAACTTTGAATTTTTGCAAAGGTTTTTATTTTTTTTGACATCACATCGTTGTAGGCAGAACGAACTTTGCAGAATGTTCATCATTTGTAGTTTGTGTGCGCGTGTTATAGTCTTTGCGTACCCTGATGAATGTCTTCGATAGACCAAGACCTTGTTGGAAGTTTTGTATGTGATGTTTGGTGTTTATATGAACAATATATAGTAGTCTGAAATTACTGTTACAATCAGACAGGGGAGCGCCTGTTCACAGTGTCGGCTCTTCTGTCAATATCAACGCTCTGCTCTGTAGAAAACAGGAACAGCCACTCACTCCATCTGATATTAGCCCGCATCCTATGATGGGCGCCTACGAGGGTATAAATAATTAAATAATTGAGAGAAAATATATCCGAGCAAAATAAAAAATATTTACATTATTTCAGTGATACATCATGTCAACTGTGGGGGCAATGATTTCACCCAAAGTTGTAAACAATTATTCCATATATTTTGTTTTAGGTAAAACCACAATATTGTACAAAATAAAACTGAACGAGTCTGTAACGACAATTCCAACAGTTGGGTTCAACGTAGAAACAGTGTCTCCGAAAAGAGGTGTAAATTTTACCGTATGGGACGTTGGAGGCCAGTCTAAAATTAGACCATTATGGCGCCATTATTTTCAAAATACAAGTGGTAAGTTGATATGTACCTTTTTATGTGTATCCAGTGGTGGCAGAAACGCCGGAGTCAGGGAAATGGATTGGTCCCCAAACTTATTCAAGTCATACATACTGTTCACATTTTGCTATGGCTCAATCCCTATTCATCGACATAATCTTTACATGAAAGGAAAATACGTACATTATTTATTTGTTCATTTATTGGGAACACTGACACTTTTAACAGTCTGGATCCCATCGAGCTGTACACATTGTTGGTTAGAGGAAGCTAAAGTACCCATGAGGGTCACCCAGCAATGCTGAGTAACTGCCACACTCTCTAATTTATCATCTTGGCACAAACAGGGTTAGCATTGGATGAAGGCAAGTGGACTATGGGCACACGGGGTGTTCCCTATAGATATGCTACTTGTCAATGTAACACTTACTTTCAATCAGTGCTAACAGCTTGTGTCAGGATGATGAACTAGAGAGCACAAAAGTTACTCATCATTGTTCAGTGGTCTTCTCCGGGTACTCCGACTCCCACCACCCCTAAATGATATATTCCAAGCTGCTGAAAATGTCGTAAAATCATAATGAACAAATGAACAAACTTAAAAACTTTTCACATTTGAGCTTTTATGCATTAAATATGTAGACGGGTAGGAGTAATCCTTGGCAAAATGTGAGTAATATAATTTATTGTGTTGACTCCCCTAGAGTTGAGGAGTATAAAATTACCCTGGTTTTTTGTGATCAGCATTTATAATTTGTTTATTCAAGGCTGACAATATCTTCACTGGAAGAGAATAACAGGAAAGTTGGCTCCCCTTAATTTTCTAAAGCTGTCAGAAAATTTAACACTGAGGGCATGGGAATTGCATATAAAAATTGAAATTTCAAAATGTTAGCGAAGTTGTGTCATCGGTGTGCGCACCATTTCACAAATTTCTGGTATTTCCAGAAGAGCTGTATAAAAATACAGAAGTTGGCTTTTTACATTTTTTCTCCAAACCATTTGAACGTTTGTCTATTATTCTCTTTTGAAACCCATTTAAAAATAAGAAAGCGGCGTTTTCGCTATCCTTTGATGTTCTGTGTCTTTTTATCTATTCATTATATCAGCAATGTTGCATTGTGACATACACTGTCATTTCCATCAATATAAAAGTCCTGGATGTGAGATTTACGAATTTTTCCAGGGAAAGCATGAAAGCTTGTAAATTAAACAACGCATTCTCTCAACAAAGAGCCAAGGTGGACAGTGATACTGATCGATATTCTTGACAGATTATCTGTAAACTAATTGCTTCTAATTGGTTTGCAATAAAAAGTCCAGGCTCCCTTTTGTTACTTTTAATAAATAAAAACAACAGACAGCTCTGTCTGTTGTTTTCGTTTATCAAAAGTAACAAAATGAAACTTTCAAGGGAGATAACTTTGTCGAAAGTTGATTTTCATGACGATACAAGTCATGGTTGAATAATGTTTCAGTTTTCTCGTCATATCTGATTTTACGGTTGTCTAATTAACCTATTGTATACGGTGTCCTGTTCGCTATTTTTTTTAATATTTCGCACGCTTAGTTTAACTCTTTACCTAACATGAAAATCAGGTGACACTTGCAAACAAAAATCTTGAATAACTATTTTTTTTTATTTGTTGTCTCAAAAACATAGGTTATGACCCCTCATTGGAACGAGCTCGACGAGCTCGTTCCAACGAGGGGTGATAACCTATGTTTTTAAGACACAAGATGAAAAAATAATGAAAATTAATTGGCGATTTTTGAGAATAGCACTGGCCAGTTTTGGCCGATACGTTGGGTAAAGGGTTAAATAGACAAAAGGAGATTCCCAATGCTTAAATTCGAAGACGGAACACTACCCGGAAGATAAGCACACAACGCCCCAACCAAAACTTCCGCGTCAACTATTTACATTACAAGTCGGTCAGATTGGCTCAACACTACTATTGAAAATTGTCTGGGAATTTCCCACACTTTTTTCTTCCTGAACATTGTCTCTGGCCATTCATTAGAATGTGATGTTCGAGTAAGGAGCTGCTGAGCTTCGAAATTCGATTCAATTCGAAATCGTCTCAATGATTTATTTAGATTCGATTCGATTCAATTCACGCCCATTTAAAATTTTCGAATCCTCGAAATGTTCTCAAAATTTTAACAACAGTGTCCTCATGAACTCTTCTTCTGTCTTTAAGTGTCTCGAACAGGAGATCTGATGATAGACAAAGAGTTCAAGGGGGTTCCGTTTACGAAATTACCACGCTTCCGTTTTGGAATATTCCGCTTTTGTGATTGATTTGACCAGACAGACGAGTCGCCATTGCATACATTACACGGGTGGAGAGGGACTAGAGGCTGGATATATTTATGGGTGTGTGGAGGGGAAATATCAACAATTTGAACGCGATGCGATTCGATTCGAAATTTGTGATTCAAGGAACCCTACATTCGTTCCATTTCAATGAGAGGATGTGACCGATGTTTATATTTTTGTTTGTATTTAACCATTATTTATTATTTATTTATTGGTGTTTAAGGTCACATACTTATGCACAATGGCCAATCGTGACCAAGACAGTTTTACGGGTGGAGGAGGCCGTAGTACCCGGAGAGAACCACCGAGCATCGACGAGCAACTGTCAGCTCCTCAACATTATAACTATGTTCAAGCTCCGCTCAACAGGGTTACAGCGGTTGAAGACATGTGCACCATCGACGTGCAGTACGCCTTAGTACACGGCGTCATCGTGCCCCCATGTAGGCAACTGGGATAAAGTGCCTTGCTCAAGGACACGACGCGGGTAGAACTCGGGACCTCTAGCATAGAAGTCCAACGGTCTACCACTGAGCCACCGCGATCCCTATATTTAACCATTTACTTATCATCTCAGCAACATCTGGGCACGCACTATGCAAGCACTATTCCTAATTATCGCCATTCAAACTTTCATCAATTTGTGCCTCCAAAACATAGTTTACGACTGCTCATATGGGTGGGCATACGCTATGTGTTTGAGGAAAAAATTAAAAAGTTTAGTTACTAGTGGCATCTTCAAGCCTTGTTAGGTAAAGGGTTGAGGTAGTTTTCAGCATTTATGGTTATATCGTGGCCTCATTACTTACATAAGAACAGTGTAGCCAATTCTTTTCATTCAAGATGATTATCTTATGGGACTCCCAGTCAGGGCATCGTTTATCGGGTTTCAATATACCCGTAGAACACAACCTATCTACCACAGTAATCAAACACTCTTCCACTTCCAGGATAGGATTTCCGCGAAGAGATTCTAGCGATTTTGTAGACCAAACCGTTCTATGAAATCGCAAGGGCGCTCCTTGCAATGTTAAAGCATTTCTTTCTTTTTGTTCTTTCTTGTGACATGGAGTTTATGATCTTCTGGTTAAAGAACGACTTCTAACTCAACATGGCCTTACATCACAATGAACACCCTTTGTCTGAAGACAGGTATCTCTAAACTTGGTTTATATAACGAATCTGTGATGAAATATATGTGTCTTCACACAACATCAGGTGGGGATATTACTCATGAGTTATCACCAATCTTCCTTCTCTTTCTCCCCCCCCCCCCCCCCACGTCCACCCGTCTTTCACTCTCTATCACTCTCTATTTCTGTTATTTTTGTGAAACTGCAACTACTTTTTGTTATTTAATATTTTGTTTGCCATGTAATACATGTATTTTAAATTTGTAGGAGAGAAGGGTAAACTAAGTGTTTAGCACTTGTCCTCCAATCCAATTTGCACAAACTGTTGCAAATAAAATTGTGAGGGACGAAAAGTGAGAATTCTAGCTATGCATGAACTGAAAGGGATACATTAAACTGTCTGTTATTTGAGTCAGGAGAACAGTCACATTAATGATACGCTTAGTTTCGCTCGTATTCATGAAGGCCCAGGGACGTAACTAAGGGGGAGGGGTACAGGGGTGTGACCCCCCCCCCCCCAATAATTTTCCAGTCGGGACATTTTGGAGGATTGGAGACCATATCAATTCTCTTGCTAGTAATCATGTACTTTCTAAAAAGACTAGATTTGATACTTGGACTTGTATCACACACACAGTCGGCCATACAAATGTAGGTCTGTAGTACCTGATTCAGGCTGTTGGGGGGGGGGGGGGGGGCTGCATGACCAATTTAGCGTTCCGGCACAGTATTTATTCATTTATTGGTGTTTAAGGTCACATATTTATGCACAATGGCTAATCGTGACCGTGACAGTTTTACGGGTGGAGGAAACCGGAGTACCCGGAGAGAACCACCGAGCAACGGCGAGCAACTGTCAGCTCCCCAACATACTAACTCCACACAAGCAGGGTTAACATTGGTTGAAGACAAGTGCACCATCGACGTGCAGTACGCCTTAGTACACAACGCCACCGTGTCCCCACGCGGGCAATGGAGATGAAGTGTCTTGCCCAAGGACACAACGCGGTTGCCGCAGGTGGGATTCGGCCCGAGGACCTCTCGGTTTGCAGCCTGCACCTCTATCTACTGAGCCACCGCGCTCCCTTCCGGCACAGTGCATGATAAATTAAAAAGAAGTTGCGTCATGACTACGACATGTGTATTTTATTTATTCACAAATAATTTTCCAATATGTTTTGAGGGTTTTTTTTTTTTTGAGGGTTGGATTATCCCCACTGACTGATAATCCAACTACGTCATCAAGACATGCCTTCAGTCGACCTCGCGGGAACCCCAGGAAGTGAAGCAGTGCTTGTTTTCTGGGGTAATCAAACTCTGTTTTTCTGGCAAAATAGGACCCACTAACCAATGCTTGGGGTGAAAGTTCTCAAAAATGGACAATATGGGTATAAATGATTGGCTGGACTTGACTTTATCTCCGGTCACGATTAGCCAGCCATTGTAAAGAAATCTAAATTTTATAGTAAATTTCCTTTCTTATTATACCTACCACAATTGTTTACTACAGGCTTGCACTACAGTGGAAGTCCCTAACTCGGATAAAATACTCTCTATTTTTGTCTTTCCCAAGCAAGTTGGGAAAGAAAAGTGGTGCAAAAGCACCAATAAAAATAAGCCAAAACTGGGTCGAGTGCAACCGGCGCAGACCCAGTACGGGACGCTCTCTCCCAAGTACAACTCCACGACTTCCGTTGCCAGTGCGCATACCGTCTCTAAAGACTCATTCTTTTTGAATCCGTAAACGTTAGAGTTATGTGATCAGCGGGGAGGAAAGATTCTTTACCCGTAAAGAAGACGGGAGGGCCTCCATGTAAACAATTGTGGTAGGTATAATAAGAAAGGAAATTTACTATAAAATTTAGATTTCTTATCAACCTACTCACAATTGTTTACTACAGGCTGAATAGACAAAAGGCTGGAGGGAATCGCATAACCAACCCCCACATAACCCTAGTGCACTGGAACCGTGAAGCAGAAGGAAGAGGTCCCGAGGCTTATCAACCATAATGTCGCAATCATTGGTAAAGGACAATGAAAAGAGACATATGAGCCTGTGTGACACACAGACAGAAAAAAGGGGCAGTAACAGCACAAGGCTGAAACTGACCTTCAAGAAGCCTAATGGCTATGGCAGACAACAGCCTGAGCAGAAGAAAGAGGACCCAAGGCAAAAAGGTCCTCCGACTGCTCCTGCAACTGGCGTAAATAAAAGGTGGAGAAAGTAGAAGCATTTCTCCAGTAGGCTGCCTGCATAACATCCGACAACTTGACGGAGTTAGAATAAGCCCAAGAGGTAGACAGTGCCCGCACCTCGTGGGCAGAAATACGATTGGTAATACAATCGCCAGCTGCTAAACGACTATAAGCCGTACGAATAGCAAGACAAATCCATCGAGAAATGGATTGAGGAGAGATCTTCTGTCGACCCGGAATGAGAGACTAAAAAAACCGTTTTCTGCCCTTCCGTATGAAGCGTGTCCGATCAAGATAAATGCGAATAGCACGGACCGGACAGAGCAAAGGGCGAGTACCCTCAACAGAGGGAAGAGCCCTGATACAGATAGGAGGAGGAGTAGTATCTGGTAACTGATTCTTAGCCAAAAAGGAGCAATCAGTGGTAAAAGTAACACTGTTGGGAGAACTCCTAAAAAAGGCCGGGTCAACCGAGAGGGCGTGAAGCTCACTAACCCGTCTGGCCGAAGCAAATGCCATCAGAAAAGCCGTCTTGTATGTGAGAAATTGCATATCCACCTGGGATAAAGGTTCGAACGGCGCCCCCCCCCCCCCCCCCCCAAGCAAAGCAGCACCCACGAAAGATTCCATCGTGGAGTGAGCTGCAAAGTCCGAGGCCGTTTCAAAGAAAAGTGCCGAACAAGCTTGGAGAGGTAAGGATTAGTGCCGATACGACGCTTCCCCACATAAGAAAAAGTCTCTGAAAGCATAGACCTGTAACCTTTGATGGTAACAGGCTGGAGACCCCGAGAATCAAACAGATATACCAGAAACTCCGCGATCTGTGAAATCGAAGGATTGGCATAATCAACAGAGTGATCAGCACACCATCGACAGAAGACCTTCCATTTAGCTGCATAAGCTAAACCAGTGGAGTGCCTCCTTGAAGAAGAAATGCACTCCACTGCTCGTCTCGAAAAACCTCTACGGAGGAGACAGGACCTGACAAAAGATATGCGTGAAGGCACAATGAAGTCGGGTCGACGTGAAACCTCCTCGGGCGACCTTGACAAAGAAGGTCGCGACGTAGCGGGAGACGTGCCGGAACCGCCGCCATCAGCGAGCGGAGCTGATTGATCCACACCCGCTGAGGCGACAGGGGAGCGATCAGAATGATTCGACAACTGCAGGTTCGAATTTTGGCGAGAACCTGAGGAAGAATCGGAACCGGCGGGAAGGCGTAGCCGACTAGACCGTTCCAATCGAGTGACAGAGCGTCCACGGCAAAAGCCAGAGGATCTGGACACGGGGACACGAAAGTGTCCACCTGATGGTTCCAACGAGTCGCAAAGAGATCGATGTGGGGACGTCCCCAGAGATCGCAAAGCGACTGGAACACTGCCCTGTGAAGCATCCACTCGGTGGAAATAACCCTGCCCTGTCGGGACAGGGAGTCGGCTAGGACGTTCAGACGACCGGGAATGTGACGAACAACCACCCCGGCGTGAACCTCCTGAGCGAGCAGTAAAAGATCCCGAGCTAACTCGTACATCGGAAGCGAGTGCGTGCCGCCCTGGTTCCGAATGTAAGCAACCACTGTCGAATTGTCGGATAGTAGAAGGACCTGGCGAGTCGACAAGTGAGGGATCCACTGCCTGAAACTCAGAAGAAGAGCAAGAAGCTCCTTCTGGTTGATGTGTAGAGCTGCTTGATCCTGGTCCCACATCCCGTGTAGGGAAAGACCGAGAGGATCCAACGTCGCACCCCATCCGAGATCGCTGGCATCTGCCGTCAGGACGCGATCGGACGTGGGTAAGTCCAGCGGAACACCCTGCGTAATCCACTGAACATCTGTCCAGGGAAGAAGGTGAGGATACAGAGAGTCCGGAAACGGAAGCACCTGATCCAGAGAATCTACATTCGGTCTCCAACGACTGAGCAGAAAGTGTTGGAGAGGTCTGACACGCAGCCGACCTAGAGGAATGAGATCCGTCACCGAACCGCAGAGACCGATCAGCCGGAGAAAACTCCGAGCGGTCGCGGACCTGGACTGGGACAGAGTCAGAGCAAAAGCTGAGAGAATCACAGCCTTGGCCTGGGGAACAGCCACCAAATTGAATTTGGTTTGGAAAGACATCCCCAGATGACAAAACGACTGAGAAGGGACCAGGTCCGACTTCTCCTCGTTGACTCTGAATCCTAGCGACGTGAGCAAGCTCAACAGAGTGGCGACATCCGATTCCAGTAAGGCAGCATTGGAATGCCTCTGGAGGATATCGTCCAGATATGCCGAAGTAGTCACCCTGGACTGTGTGCGATGGAACGCTATCACATGCGACATCAGTCTGGTGAACGCCCAAGGAGCCAGGTTGAGGCCGAAAGGCATGGCCTTGAACTGGTAAACTCGCCCCAGAAAAGCGAACCTGAGATACTTCCGTGACGCCCGATGCATCGGAACGTGGAAGTAAGCGTCTCGCAGGTCGATGCTGGCGGCGAAATCTCCCTGGTGAATTGAATGGCGGACCGACCTGAAAGTCTCCATGCTGAACTTGGGAGCAATGATAGACTGGTTCAGGATGCTCAGATCGATAACCGGTCGGAGTCGGCCGTCCTTCTTCGGCACCAAGAACAGGCGGGAATAGAAACCCACTGACTGAACGTTCTTGACGACCTCGATCGCCCCCTTTGCCAGGAGATTGGCAATCTCCGTGGACAAAAGTTCCCGACGTAAAACGTCTGAAGGAACTGTGGTTGGAAGAGGCACCCTTGACAGAGTGGGGTGCCGTCGGAAGGATATGCGCAGCCCGGACCGAACAACATCTAACACCCATGGATCGGATGTGATGGTGGTCCAATGGTCTGCAAACTCTGCTATCCTTCCTCCAACCTGGGACGAGTCGAGGTGAGGACCTTCATTTCGAGCCCCGACGAGGCCCGCGAGAGGAGAAACCACCTCCTCTGCTAAATGAAGAATCCTGAGACTTCCCTCGATTCTGCCGACCCCTACCTTTACCCCGTGAGTAAGAAGCAGAGGAGGCGGCAGAAGGACCAGCCTTTTGCTTCACAGAGGAAGCAGAAGGGTACTTGTTAGGCTTGGAACGGCCCTTGCCTCCCCGAGAAGGCTGATCAAGCTGACGAAACAGCAGCTGATCTTTGGAATGACGTAGGACGTCATCCCGGACCGTCGACACGGAGCCATGGAAAAGTTGCGGACCTGCCAAAGAAGCAGATCGAAGAGTAGCACGCTGCTCCTCGGGAAGGGATCGTCCTGTGTCCAGCACAGCGTCCCTTCGAACTAATTCCAAATTGGCCGTGTTACAGGCATGCGTGTGAGTAAGGTGCATAAGCGCCTTGTACAGCACACGCAAAGGAGCCTGTACCTCGTCAAACTTATCTGGAGGCAGATAAGCAGCCAAAGCTGAGACGACGTGATCTGAGAGAGAAAGCATGCCAAGCATCTCTCTAGATAAGCCCAACGTGGACTCCAGAGTCGTCATTGGAATGACGGCAGACTTGGGCTTGGAAAGCCCGAGGGAAGTGGAGTCCTGATCCAGAACCGTCAAAGTCTGGCAGACTGACGGATTGGCGGAATCGTAGGAACGATAACGCACAGGAGGCAAAAAGGTGTCAACCCTGGTGAAGAACGAAGTCTTCAAAGCCTTGGAATTCAGCTTGGCATCCAATGCTGAAAAAGCTTCAACCACCTGTACCGACTGGCACGGTCGAAGGCGCCCAGAAGCAGGTTGCTCCATAGGCTGTTGGCGCGCGACCGAAGATCGCGGCCAGGCTGACACTGTCGGCTGGTTAGCAGGTTTGAGCTCAGGCAGAAACCCAAACACAAAGTCAAGAGCCGCCCCCAAGTCCGAAGACTGCTGGCCCTCGACCTCAAGCATGTCGGACTCCTCCCCAGAGTCGGAAGACACATAGCCCATCGTGGGCAAACCAGCCGACGCCCCCCATGGTGTCGGGACACCAGAGGAATCGGAAACCGGCCTGTTTCCAATCCCGGGAGGCGGCGCCATAGGAGGCGCCTGGAAACCACCCATAGCCTCGCTGGAAGCAACAGGAAGGCTCTTTGAGAGAACCTGAGTGAGTAAGGAGAGGGCCTCCCTAAGCTCACTGCCTGTACCGACCGGTTCGACAGGGGAGCGAACCGGCAAAGTGGCTTCACCTCTGACCCTCTTAACCAGCGAAGGGTCACGATCCTCCAAAACACCCGACGCGGGACGACGGGCGGCAGCCGAAACATCTGAAGGCAGACGTGTATAGGGGTACGATGCACCCCGAGGATCAATATTGCGAGAACTCATGAGAGTCACCGCGGACCTCTGCGGGGCAGAAGGTCCAGGCTGCACAAAAGGCGTTGGTCCCCCAAAACTGGCCGTGTGACCAGAGTGAGCGGACGGAAACGCCCCGGAGTTCATAGTGTTTCCACTATGAACATCCGAATCCAAAGACACAACTGTGGTACTCGACGGCGACGAGACCACAGCGATGGGCTCGGCCGGCAGCCCCTTCCGACTTCGCCGAGTTGAAGTCAGGGAAGGCTGGGGCCGATATCCCACGTCTACAGTATCGGACAGTTCTGCAGTCCCCTGCAGCGAAAAGCCGAGGCCGGCTGAAACAGACAACGAAGCAGACGGACCAGCAGCAGTAGTAGATACGTCGAGAGTCGTTGAGGCTGGTGAAATAATGGAGAGAGCACACCGGCTCGGCTCCGAAGGAGGAGTCACAACCCTAGTGACAGCCTCAGATGTCGACTGGAGGGGGACCGTAGTCCCGGAACCAGGCATCTCTACACCAGAACACTCAACGGCTCCCGCAGTATCCACCACAGGAAAAGACTGCACATCCCCCACGGAGGAGGAATAACTCTCACCAGACAGAGTCGGTTCGGGAGGCCCCGAACGACCACGTTCTCCTTTCCCGCGGGAGCGGGAGGCACGGCCACGAGAACGAACGACACGATTTACAGACGCCCAAAAGGTGGAAGACCATGTTCCACAGACACCACACGGCCGCTCGGCCGAACACCCATTACAGGAGGAACACGACGAATGTACATCGTCCACATGCTTAGGCAGCAGACACTGCCCACAAGGAATTGTCCTAGGCATGAAAGAGGTGAGAGGAGCAGAGAAGGTGAGATCAGAAAACAGAACACCCCCAAAGAGAGAAAGGTGACAGAAACAAAGACCCCAGACGGCCGACCGGGAACCACCCAACAGGAAGACTACTCTCAACAGAAAGAAGAAACACTGAAGGAGTGGTACCCCGCTGACACCTAACTCTAACACAATTAAAAAATTTTGCAAAAAAAGCATTAACAATAATTGTGAAATAATCTAAGTCCGAACCGCGTGGCCCGCGAAATTCGCGCGCGACTCGAGAGAGAGCAAATAAATATACATGATGGACATATAATAGAAAAAAGAGAATATAAAACACTGTTCCTGAGAATACAAAGGATACACTGCGGTATAATGAATCAGGAAACATCAAACATCGAGTTGGTGGAACACTGATAAGCGTGCAAAAACATCTCGACACGAAGCGGATTTTAAAAAGAATGAGTCTTTAGAGACGGTATGCGCACTGGCAACGGAAGTCGTGGAGTTGTACTTGGGAGAGAGCGTCCCGTACTGGGTCTGCGCCGGTTGCACTCGACCCAGTTTTGGCTTATTTTTATTGGTGCTTTTGCACCACTTTTCTTTCCCAACTTGCTTGGGAAAGACAAAAATAGAGAGTATTTTATCCGAGTTAGGGACTTCCACTGTAGTGCAAGCCTGTAGTAAACAATTGTGAGTAGGTTGATAAGAAATATATGATCTTCAACGCCAATAAATAAATAAATAAATAAATAAATAAATAAATAAATAAATAAATAAATAAATAAATAAATAAATATTGATCAGTCGGAACTTGAGCCATCACAGTCGGGTCGAATCCTGTTTACACCTCCCCCACCCAATCGGTCATCTTCGCGACGTCCATGCAAAGGACAATTAGAGAACAAACGCAAATCAATGTTCAGCCTTGTCATAACTTCCAAAATCCTCATTCAATGTTCTGAGTGTTCACACACTCTGTGTCTTGCTTTGTCAGCTGGCCAAACATTCAAGGTGACAAAAATAGGATACGAGCGGAGAAAACATAACAAGTCGCTGTTGCGCAAAAAATGGGTCACCATATTAACATGGACTCAAATAATTTGATCCTTGTGTATTGTGTTATGTAGGTTGAAAACGGTTACCGGTGGGATAGATTGACAAGGAGATATAATCTGAACTGCAAGCTGCGACACACCTTCTTATTTTTTCCGGTTATGTTAACCCTTTGTACGCTGTAGTACATGGGCGTGCTAAAATTGGCTTGTAGGTTGGTGGGTCACACCCGCTAAAATAATTTGCCAAGTCGGCAGGGTCTTGGGGTTTAATGACACTTTCAATAGCCAGGGTCATGTCGGACAGGTTTACGGGTGGCGAAAGTCGAAGTACTCGAATAGAACCCCCAAACAGCGGCGAGCATCTGACAAACTCTCCAGCTGACTAGCCTGGTAGAAATATAGTATAGTTAGTAGCGGTTGAAGGCCAGTACACTATCTATGTGTAGTACGATGTGGTATATAGCGCCACCATGCTCTAGCGTCAGCATTCGGGATTAAGTGTCTTGATCAAAAAACACAACGCAGATGGCAATCACCCATTTCGCTTTTGCTGAGTGGAAATAGTTTACCGTAATTCTCTGAACAGAAACCTGAGCTTTTGTTCCACCGCACACCATCCTAAGCACGCTTGTATTTAACTGGTAGAGTGCTAGAAGCCCATATTTGGGCCTTATTCTGAACTACAGGTACCTAAAGTTAAAGGCTTCATATTCTGTGGATGTCCTTCATACTATCTTAAATGTAAAATTACTCCATCTCCATCGATTTGCATTGTTACAATTCATGGGAGAGTGCCTATAGGCACTCTCCCATGAATTGTAACAAGACAAAAATGTGAGAACAAATCTTGAGGCTGAGAACAAATTTAGCACTCTACCAGTTAAGACGGGTTTTCTTACAAATAGTTTTATTTTTTATTCATTTAGGGGTTGTCCTGGATGGAGTTCTACGGAGAGTATCTCTCTTAGACTGTATCAGCATTACCCATGTTGATGGCGTGTGTGTAACCCCCACCTCACGTGATCTTTATTTACAAAACTCGTATGAGTCGAAATGGTGAGAAAACTATGGATTACAATACTATATTTTTTTTAATTCGCTACAGTACAAATCTTTTTTCCCCTGACCACTTCATCAAACTAATTTCGACAAAAATAACCCTATCTCCATTTAGTTTATCACCCCTTGAAAACAATATAATGAAAAACTATAGGTTCTCATGTGACTTTTGCCTTTAAATTTGGTGATTCTTATGCTACCGTCCAGTTTCGCACTGAATAAAATAGACATACTTTTACTACCCCACCACCCATACTCTCAACTTTATCTTCTACTACAGTTTTCAGAAGACACTAATATTGTATAATTCTTTTCAAAACATTCACTTTATCACAACACTCACAACCTCAGTTCATTTTCCACCAATTGGATAAATTGGGAAAATTTTATCCCCCATTAAATGTTGGTGCGAACCGCTAGAGACACTTTTTGCAGGAAAACAGTGTATTGTAACATGTGACGGTTACAGACAATCGCTTCAAATTTTACTTATTTCCTGACATATAACTCAACTATACAAATTCCTAAATGACTTATATCGGAGCGGCGGAAGCTCGATAAAAGTGAAGGGACACAAATTTACAATGCTACCACGATACAACCAAGTTTGAGAAAGGTTACCATCGTATATCGGTAAATGTATATCATGTCCATGACTGGCTATAGTCTCTCATTTAGATGTATATGCCGCTGTATGGTCACTGTCCTGTCCATTTCTTCTACTTCAGCCATGGAAGAAACGGACCGAAGCAACCGAAAGTGGGATTCTTTGGCTAAATATTGTTTGGATGTGCAAATAATGTTACAGACATGCCTGTATATAAGCCTTTTCGAAACTGCCATCTTGGTTTTTAATCTATGCAAAGTCACAGGTCGCGAGGTGTAAACATTTCAAGAAAACATGTAAGAAATGGGAAACCAGATCGGGTGAAGTGCTGCGGACCCCATTTCGTTCATTAGTGCGAATTCAAAAAACATTTAGCCAAGGATACCATTTGTTTAAGACAATGGTACTATTGTATGAGAACGTTCATTATTTCGAATTCAGCTCCTATCGACTTATATGGTGTTTAAATGCACGGCGTGTCATGTCTTTGTGGGCGTGGGTACTGTCTCGACAACTGTCGGGGATTCCCCAAGCCGAGAAACTCCGTGCAACGAGTGTTTCCTTGTTGCCACTCAAAACAAGTCCTCGCCTCCGTAAAAACAATCTTCAAAGCTGCGGCATCCCATCGTTTAAAGTCGCCTAGGGTTGCCACTGCAGTTAATTCGAATGATCAGATAGGTTCTACGATTTAAACTGATATTTCACAAAACTAGTTGTCTTGGCTGACACAGAACTCCGCCGCCTCTGACTGATATTGACACTATTTTATTTTTATCAGTGTTTTTAGAAATGTTAGACTTTCGTAATGGTAATTCCCAGTTTCGATCTTCAACGCAATTCAGACAATTTGCAATAACATTCCAATGTGTTCTTTACCTACCGTTTCGTTTTCAACTCAGATTTATAATATTATTATTATTTCAGTTGGTACTAACTATAAATGGTAATTTTAACATAAATGGCCGGGAGCACGGTGAATCAGTGGTAGACTGTTGGACTTCTATGCTGGAGGTCCAGAGTTCGATCCCCATCCGGGACAACCCGCATTGTGTCCTTGGGCAAGGCACTTTATCCCGGTTGACCACATGGGGGCACGATAACGCCGTGTACTAAGGCGTACTGCACGTTGATGGTGCACATGTCTTCAACCGCTGTAACCCTGCTTGAGCGGAGCATGAACAGAGTTAGAATGTGAGGTGCTGACAGTTTCTCGTCGATGCTCGGCGTTTCTCTCCGGGTACTCCGGCTTCCTCCACCCGTAAAACTGTCACGGTCACGATTAGCCATTGCACATAAGTGTGTGACTTTAAACACCAATAAATAAATAAATATAAATAACATAAATGGCAAGGCGCACGATATACCAATATAGATTTATTTATCTTTTAGTCGAGAAGACGCCAGCTATTTTCTGCGATTTGTTTCTGAATCAAAGACCACGTGAGATAGGGGCACACGTCATCAGGGTGGGAAATGCCGATTTCCGCTATTGTTGAGGTTCTTTGTCAATATCCTTTCATACTTCCGTTATGTGTCCAAGAAGTCTTTCGCGACAGTCACCGTCAGTGGTCCTGACTACTATCCCCCGGTCCTTGCCCCGCCGCTCACTGCTCTACTAGGAAGTAGAAAATGGAGGCAGTTACCCGAAACCCTTGTAGGAGCTAGCTGCATTATGTGTTCGAAGTTAAGCTGAAACTGTCTGTCGATCCACACAATTTATGCTGTGTATATTGTACACATCTACCGGAGTTTTAGCGAAGGCCATTTCCAATGGAGTGCCACTAACAAGTGGAATCATGATCGGCGGTATCTGCGGCTGTGAAGTATGGGGTGCGTACACATAGTACATTCTAAAATCAGTTGGGCTAAAAATTAACCCAAATCAGCTGGGTTGAGTGAATATGAACCCAAATGGGTTCATATTCACTCACACTCAGTTGAGTTGGGTTGAATGTTTTAATCCAACTGATTTTAGAGTGTAACACAACACTCGCAGCACACAAGCGAAAGAGTCAAAATGGTGGTACCGAAAGCACGACAGGTCTATGAATGGCACCGAAAGTGTGTTCTGCGGAACGCGCTTGCGAGAGACGGTGTATGTTTGAGGACTATATCTGTTGTGTAAAATATGACATCCGCCAACACTGTTTCCACGTTACACGTTAATAAATTTCAAGTAATATTTTAGTAATTCTCCATACAAATACCGATATAAATAGAATATACCCATAGTAGCTTGGTGTACCAAATATTCACCACGAGTGGTGAACATTTGGTACACCAAGCTACTTTGGGTATATATTTTTTATACCTTGATCGTCAGATTATTAAGAGTCGCCATTACATTTTCTCGATTTTACTGAGCACCAGACGTACATACGGGCGAATCTGTTTTTGTTTACACGAGCTCAGCATCGGTGGGCGGTACTTCCGCTGTCAATTTTATCGCCGAAACGGAAAGAAACTGAGCCTTTTTCGTTTTAATAACATACTATTTCGAGTTATGCATGCTTTATTAACATGAGACAATGCATGTTTGTTAATTTGTGGCATCTTATGAGGTAATTGCCACTTCCATTTCACTCTTCGCGAGGCGACGTGCGATAAATTTAGACAAGTTTGCATTCAGGTCGACGTCACTAAAGGTCAACGTTGATGTTGTTCTACTGTAGGTATAAATTTTTACTATTGAAATCCCATTGCTGGCGTGTTCATCACGGTTGGTGTGTAAAGCTAAAATGTATGCCATAGGCTTTTCATATATAGTAGAATAGGTAATCATGGTATAAATTTCCTAACTTTATTCGCAGGGTTGTTATATGTGGTAGATAGCGCAGATAAGGAGAGAATAGATGAATCACGAGAAGAGCTTTACAGTATTTTAGACAGCTCAGAAATGAAAGAGGTACCCGTTGTTGTAATTGCCAATAAACAAGATGTACCAGGTAGTGTTATCATCTTTACTATATACGGTACTGTGATTACAAGAAGAGTATTTTTGTCGATCAGGCTGCGCCCGAGTCGGGTCACAGGTTATACGCCGCGTGTAAAAGCTCATCAATTAAATATTGCGAAATCAAGATCTGGTCAAGGAAAATAAATGAAAATAGCACCGCTGGGAAGTAGGAACCGCGGAGGGCACATGGGCCACGTGCCAACCACTCCCAACTTTTTTCTAGAAAGAGTTGGGAAAGAGACAAGGCAGGGGGATGAGAGAGATGGGGAGGATGAGAGAGGGAGAGGGTGAGAGAGAGAGAGAGAGAGATCAAGCCTTATTATCTTCACAATCCCGTCATTGCAATCTAAATTGGGAATTAGCCGGAATGGCGTGCACGGACTCTTCACTTCTCTGAGGATATGTGACCAAAGGTTCCCTCCTTTGATTTGTCTCTGCTACGGCTTTTGAAGTCGAGACAAATGTACATTTTGTCTCCATATATAACAAATATCGCCATCGGGTCGATGGGGAAGGTTGTTAAATATGACCATGGAGCAAGCAAAAAAGTGAATTTTTCTTAAAGTTGAGGTTCGTGAGTCTCAAACATAGGTTTAGGTATTTGTGTTCCTGCGATCCCACTAATGCTGTCTTTGAATGCTATTGTAATCCCCCCCCCCCCCCCCCCCCCCGCTCTATATGTTTCCTGCTTCCCTCTTTCCGACAGATGAGATTCCATAGTGTTGTGGAGAGGAAAGCGGATAAAGAATTTGTCCCGAAACGTGATTGTATCGCAATGAGTTCGAAATTCTTCGTCCGTTTTTGTTATCATGGTTCTGTACCTATTTAATTAACCCTTTACCCAACGCAGTCGATATCAAAATTTATTATTTTAAATCTCATTTGTTTCAAATTTTTCCAAAAATTTCAATAAAACCATATCATGTGACCCCTCTTTGGAACGAGCTCTACGAGTTCGTTCCAAAGAGGGGTCACATGATATGGTGTTGTTGAAATTTTTTGAAAATAATATTTTTTCAACTGCTGAATTTGCATATTACGCGGGCGGATGCGGGCGATTCGTTGAGTAAAGGTTTAAGTTTACGAACCTGTCGTGGTAGAAACTGCAAATTGATATTCAATACAGGCAGAAGTTGGAATTCCAAGTTCTATCGGTAAACGTTGGAATTTCGGGTTTTACCGGTGGAATTTCCGTTTCTACAAGTTCAAACTGGAATTCCAACTTCTACTGGGAGAAAAGAGATCAGCTATTTAAGTTGGTAAATTTCAGTTTCTATCTGTAGAAGTTGGAATTCAAACTTTCTTTGGGATAAACTGGAATTATAGCCTTTATTGGTAAACGGTGGGAATGTGGGATCATTTATTCCACACAAAATTAATGACGGCTGCGGCAAATGTTATGAAAACAACAATCATTCTCTTGCTGTGCAAAGGCAATACAATGTTTTATCTTACAATCAACATGTATTTTGTCTGTATTAACTCCGCATCTGTCGTGTATCGGACCGCCTGATACAGATGTTTGTATCAGGGGGTCGGATACAAGCACGTTCCTTTCGCGTGAGTTCCATTTTTTTTTTTTTTTTTTTGTTCATCCGTACAAATAAATAGTTCGTGATATATTCGTCTTCGTTCTTGACTTATCCCCAATATATTGTAAGATAAAATGATTATTACCATTATGTGGATATACAAAATATGTATCCGAGTCTCGCTCCGGGTTCTAAGGGTAGATCACGACTCGTCTTCGACTCGTCGTGATCTGCGCTTAGAACCAGGAGCTCGACTCGGATACATATCTTGTACATCCACATAGCGGTAATATTCTCTATATGTAAAAATAAATTTTTGGTATTTTTTTTCTTGATTTTCTTCGCCAAACCAGGGCATTAATTAATTAAAATAATATAACAATACCACTTCCAGTAATACATTTGATGAATACATTATAAAACAAACACGAGTTTACTCTTTCTCATGGCTGACAATTTTCGCCATTGGACGTGACTTACTGAAAAGTTAGCTCCCCTTATTTTCCGAAGGCTGTCAGTAAATTTAACAACTCACAGTATGGGAATTTCATTTAACAATTGAAATTTTGAGATGTTAAGAATAATTGGTGTTCATTGTTGATGATGTTAGGGTTACGTTTTATTATAACAAGTGTTTCATATATAGTTGAACGAAAACGGAAGTCAACGCGTGTATGTAAGTGAACTCATGCGGTAACGACTGTACTAAGAACTGGATGATCGAAAGAAATTTTTGACCTCACCTCTCTTGTTATGGAAACAATATGGCAATTTGACACAGGATTGCCTTTGCGTATCAAAATCCTTTACCTAACATGAAAAGCAGATGACAGTTGCACACAAAATTATTAAATAGCTAATTTTTTTCATTTTTTGCGTCAAAAACATAGCTTTTGACTTCTCATTGGAATGAGCTCAACGGGCCATAGGCTATGTTTTTGAGGCAAAAAATGAAAAATAATGAAAATTGAGTGGCAATTTTTGTGAATAGCACTGGCTATTTTTTGAGAATATGGTTACAGGTTAAATACAGTCATGCCCACCCACCAAAATCCAAAAACCACACAAAGGTTTGCAAAACCTTCACAAATGACGATATATTATATTCAAACAAACATTATTCTAAGAGTTCATATGGCAGCAATCACTTGTTACGAACAATGTTAGGAACGTGAGATTTTCATTCCCTGATTTAAGATCTAGTGGTTCTTGGGGCATTTTGACATCAAAACCCACGAACCCACGAACCCACATTACAGAACCAGAGGCGGACTGACCGTATGGTCCACCGGGAAAATGCCCAGCGGGCCCCCAGAAATTGATGCAGCCCAACACCTGTTGGTACGTGGAATTTCATGAAAATGATTTTTTTTATTATTATTAGGGTTTAACGACACATTAACAGCCAGGGTCATATCATGTCGGTGTCAGTTTTACGAGTGGAGGAAGTCGGAGTTCCCGGAGAGAACCACCGAGCAACGACGAGCAGCTGTCAGCTCTCCAACACCGTAACTCTGAACTCTGCACCGCGGCACAGGCAGGGTTAGACTGGTTGAAGACATGCGCACCATCGACGTGCAGTACGCCTTAGTACACAACGTCATCGTGTCCCCATGTAGGCAATCGGGGTTAAGTGCCTTGCCCAGGGACACAACGCGGGAGCACGAATCAGTCGCTGAAATGGTCACCCATCCAACCATTGGCAGTCCACATAGAGGACATTTCGATATACCAGCGGTCTAGTCTGCCATTGATCGCTCAGATGAATGAAAACAGCGTTTCTTCAATTTCAAAAAACAAAATTTTCTCCGATTCGGCCTGACTATGGTCTTCCTGAAGCTCCCCCACCCCCGCCGGTAGAACCATTTTTTTCTTTATTTTCTACTGATGCCATAGGTTTTCTCAACACTTACTAGCTACTACAATGGGTGTGTTGGTTACGGTATTGAATTTTAAACCGAAAGGTTCGGGGTTCGATCCCGCCAGGGCAACTGCGTTGTGACCTTGGTCAGGGCACTTAGTCCCGATTGTTCACTGGGAGGAGGGGGCACCCTGGCGCAGTGTACTAAGGCGTACTGCACGTCGACGGTGCACTTGTCTTCAACCAAAGTTGATCCTGCTTGTGTGGAGTTAGTACGTTGGGGAGTCTGACAGCTGATCGTCGTTGCTCGGTGATTCTCTCCGAGTACTCCGACTTCCTCCATTCGTCCGACAAGAGATAACCATGGCTATCGAAAGTGTCGTTAAACCCCAATAAATAAATAAATAAATAAATAAATAAATAAATAAATAAATAAATAAATAGCTACTTCATTGGACCTTCCTCTGTGGTCTAATAATTTCAACCGACATAACTTTATTGAAAGTCGATTTTCGCGACTAGACAAGCCAGGGCTGTTTCGGAATGTTGAACGAGGACTAACTCAATTAGATTATCTGAGAATCTCTGATGTTCAGGGCAGTCGCATACAGGTTCAACCGAAACGAAAAGAATTTTTAAGAGTCTGAAAATAAAATCTGAAATTAAAATGCTTGTTAACCCTTTACTCAGCGCACACGATATCGCAATTTTTATTTTAATTATTTTTTGTAAAAAAAATTCATCGAAACCATATCATGTGACCCCCCCCCCCCCCTCATTGGAATGAGCTCATCTAGCTCATTCCATGAGGGGTCACATGATATGGATTTGTTGATTTTTTTGTCAAAATAATGTGTCTACCAACTTCTCAGTTTGTATTCATTGGGTGAATGACCAAATTATTAGAGTTGAGAATTGAAGGATAAATCTATCAACATATTTATGTACAAAATGTATCAGAGTCTCGCTCTTATTTTTCAGGTTATATCTCGACTCGTGACCTATTCGTCGAGATGTGGCCTTAGAAACAAGAGCTCCACAATGTGTTGTGCATGAACACGATGGTGATAATAAATATTGATTGTAGTGTTGCGTAACAATAGAATTAAGTATTTGTGTGTATTTTACAGGTGCCTGGAGTTCATCGGAGATCGCTGACAGGTTATATCTTTCCAGAATATCCGACAGAAAATGGTTCATTCAGGGAGCGTGTGCAAAAAATGGAAATGGACTTTTTGAAGCTATAGACGCCCTGTCCAAACTTCTCAAAGCGAACTCATAGCCTAAGCCTACAGTGCCAGCCGAAAACTGTGTTGGTTAACTGCGACCAAAGTCTTGTCTTCTTTCTCAATGATAAAACGAATCATTGACATTGATTTGGGAAAATTGTGCGGACCAGAATCGAAATCTGAGATTTCTATTATCAGTAAAGACAAATTAGACAGATTTTTTTGTGGTCATGGTGTATATTATTTCGACAGGTCGTTTGTGTTCAACATTTGTATTTCTGTGCGTGTTAGCAACTCTTCTGATAGAAAGAGAGAGAGCAGCGAGAACAATTATGTGCAATAGAAGTAAATATATAGTGGCCAGAGACTGAGTGATAAGGCATTCACACTGAATGAAATCCGACCGTGTTGTGGTCTGCGAAAAAGTAACAAATGTTAAGTTTTCGTTCTATTTTACATTTTCAACGTGGTGCACGGGCAATCTTTGCATTACCATAATACCAGTTACCATAATACCAATTACCACTTCAACAAAACTAGTTTGATGAAGTGTTAATTGATCCAAATGAATTTGCTTGATTGCTAATTACTCTTATAACCTCGATATCACTACAATGCATAAAAAACAAGTTTTTCAAAAATAATTTCATTTTAGACTCCTTATTGACTTATCATCGCATATATTGCAGTACAGTTGGTAGGGTAGAACAGGGGTAACCAATGCCTTCTCATACGAGAACCGCGACAATTCAGCGGCCGGCCAAAGTGTTATTATTATTATTAGTCGTCATGGACGAGACGTAATCCACACGTGAGCAGTGATGTCCACGCATACGTTTACTAGGAAATAAAAATAATCATCAGCAAAATGTTAATTAGTGAAGCACCGGGTTGTACCCGGTGCTTCATTAATTAAATGTTTTTTTATGATTATTCCTATAATTGGTGTTTGCAATCCAATATTATTCTGTCCGTGGAAACACTGTCCACCCCGTGGAAAAGGACCAGTCCACGGCGGCAGTACTGTATCATAGAGTCACATGTAAAGGGGTTATCCAATTGTTATAACATTCAGAATCACCACGTATCAAATGATAAAATCACATTTAATATATTATTATTAATTATTCTTTTTATTTATCGGTATTCAAGTTCACTTGCAGCTTCTACGGCTATGTCGGGATCACAAGCGTAACGTCATTTTCCTTTTCTTGGAGGCTATTGGATTTTTCTACATGTTTCTTTTTGATGACAGTTTTGAGGAATTTTCTCCTTCAAACGGTCACCAAAACGAAGTGGTAATCAAATTTGTATGCATGTAAGAACAGTCAAATTGAGTGCTCTTATGCATGTATGTCATGATATTTAAACTTAGCTTCTCCTGGTGGCTTTTCGATTTCTGTACATTCTCCTTTCTGAAGACAGTTTTGAGTAATTTCCCACTTAAAACTGTCACCAAAACGAAAAGGTAGAAAAATCTGAAAAGCCAATAAGAACTGTCAATTTGAGTACTATTATGTCATAACATTTTCACTCAGTCTCAAAGTCGATTATAAAGTATTGAGTATGGTGTCCTATTCAAACTGAACACAAATACTTTGCATGTTCCAAAAAGTCATTTATACAAAGATCTCACTGTTCTGAGTCTTTTTAGTTTTTCATCAACTTGTACATACTTGTTTTTGCGTTTCTTTGGAGTGGCACCCCATGCAAGCTATGCTAACTTCATAATAGTTAAGGTTGTTTCTCGATTGAACAATGTTTGGATGAGCCTTTCCAACAACACTATTCAGTTTGTTGTATCACCTTTCTTCATTGTTATTTATGAGATGAACTACGGTTGTGTGGTGATTCCGAAGCTTAATTGGAATAACTGCATGGCTAGCAGTCCAAGTATCTTCCAAATATGTGACAAACTGAGAAATACTCCCGTATTCAATCACAGAAACACGATCTTTAATTTCTGCTCAAGCAGTTCTAATCCACATTGCTGGAACAAATGCAAGGGCAACAAACTTTTTCACACAGTCCCACGAATTGCTATGGCCCTTTAATTTGAACTTTTCTCCAGACACTCTGAGAATAATGATAATAACATCCTTTGCGCTTGCCATGGAAAAGCTCACAGAATTTGCAATACTGCATATTATTATCCCAAAATAGTTAAAAACAAAGCATTGGTAAAGAGGTAATTAGTATTATGGTAATTGGCATTTTGGTAATTAATTTATAGGGAATTGGTATTTTTGGAACTGGTATAAAGATAATGAACCGTGCAAGGCCACTACTATAAGCATCGCTGTACAAACATAAATACTAACTACAATGAGTGAGGCCAATGTGGAGACTGAAATAGATTTTATTGGGGTTTAACGCTACTTTTGACAGCCAGAAACACTTCGTACCGGACCGTTTTACGGGTGGAGGAAGCCAGAGTACCCGGAGGGAACCACCAAACATCGGTGATCAACTGTCAGACTACCCAGGAGCAAACTCCGCACAAGCAGGACTATCATTGGTTGAAGACAAGTGCGACGTCGACGTGCAGTACGCCTTAGTGCCGCCACGTGGGAAATCGGGATTAAGTACCTTGCCCAAGGACATAACGCAGTTACCCCTGGCGGTGATTGTACCATGGACCTTTCGGTTTGAAGTCCAGTGCCGTAACCACTGAGCCACCGTGCTCCAGGCTTAAATATTAAATCCCTGAATATAATTTTGACGCATCTAATCGCTGCGCTAAAATTAAATTCAGTGATCATATATTCCATATCTGATATTCGACTAAGGTTATTTGATTATTGTCTTTGTTCTCAAGCATATCACCAATCAGAGCTGGAAC
Source organism: Pictodentalium vernedei (assembly GCA_031216915.1). Classification (NCBI taxonomy): domain Eukaryota; kingdom Metazoa; phylum Mollusca; class Scaphopoda; order Dentaliida; family Dentaliidae; genus Pictodentalium; species Pictodentalium vernedei. Next base: position 259,986,916 of record CM062292.1, on the reverse strand, counting down.
ACTCGCAACGCAAAGAAATCTTCAGTCAATGGACCTTCGTGTTAAACTCTGCTTGTACTTCTTGTGCATTTGCAGAGAATTTATCTTATTACCTGGACGTAGCTCTAATCTGCGATGATTTCGCGGCAACCCACCCCCACCCCCCACCCCTGCACTGTAGATAATGCTATTTAATCTGATATGGTACTTCTGTGAGAATTATTTTGTCATCCCGCATTTCCTTCTTAGATCCGTTACACTGTGTATGAGACGCGATTTTTCTTGTCAACTCATCCCCATCTTATCTCATCATTTATTTATTTATTTATTTATTTGTTTATTTATTGGTGTTTAAGGTCACATATCTCGTCATAACAAATGTTTTCGGGAAAGTTACATCCTCTTTTGCTCACAAGGCCATCAGTACGAATTAAAATTTGACAATCTCAAAAACCTTCATTTGTCACGACCTAATGAGCGGGAACCATAAACAGTTTGCGATTCAAGTTAATTAACCCTTTAATCCTTTACCTAACATGAAAAGCAGACGACACTTGCAAAACAAATTCTTGAATAACTAAATTTTTTCATTTTTTGTCTCAAAAACATAGGTTATGACCCCTCGTTGGAACGAGCTCGACGAGCTCGTTCCAACGAGGGGTCATAACCTATGTTTTTGAGACAAAAAATGAAAATATTTTGAAAATTAATTGGCGATTTTTGAGAATAGCGCTGGCCGGTTTTGGCCGTTACGTTGGGTAAAGGGTTAACCAGCGCACAGTATATCAAAAAATCTCATCCCAATCAAGGGGTAACATGATATGGTTTTGTTCAATGTTTTTGAAAAATAATCTTTTTCAGCTGCTCAGTTTGTAAAGTACACGGACTGATTCTTCCGATTCATAAGGTAAAGAGTTGACTGACCTTTAGTTTATCTAAATCCAAGAGTTAAAATTATCAATCTCAACATTCGTGTGACACCTACCAATTATACTGCAGATATTAATGGACGATTCAATGGTATGTGGCAAACTGAGAATGTTTTTCATCATTTTTCTTCTCTTCAGTTTCCGCAGAGAAAATATGGTAAGAGACTGCTCATCCATCGCCGAGAGGACACTGTGTGTATCAATTTTATCATGCGATGTGCACTCCCCTGATCAAGCTAGGAAAGAGAAACAAGACTTTGTTGTGGAAATGTTAACTTTTGAACTGTGGAAATCAATTTCTCTGGGTGATAACCGTCATTCAGTGGATCCCATTTAATTCGATATCTCTTAATTGAAAAAAACCCGTAAACTGAATACAACTTCCATACATAAAACTATTTACAGTATCTTCACACATTGGAGAATTATTCTGAGAAAACCAACATCACGACTGATTCTGTGTTTGGCGCCGCAATACAGTACGTGAAGAGTGGATTGTAACTAAATCGCCCGCGGATTAGAGATATCACCCAAACTATAACTTTCAAATTTTGTATATATGGACTAAAAACACAAGCAATATTTCAGCCAATGGACCTCCGGGTTTAACCCGGAGGTCCATTGGCTGAAACTTTGCTTGTGCTTGTTATGCTTTGCAACAAATTCGCAATTATTGCTTGGGTGGAATCTCCACTCCACGAGTGATTTAGTGATAATACACTCTCCACGTACTGTAGGTTCCATCACATAATGATCATTGTTTTTTTTGTTGTTGTTTTGTTTCAGCTTGCGCATTTTCGCCAGTGCTTTCAGTATTTGTCTGTGTTTTACAGTATATGAACGAATCATAGATACCACGTTGTGTTTAACTTTTCTAACGACAAACTGATATTGAGACAATCTACCTAACGGCAATGTTCATAAAAAATTAAATTATGTAATCACATTCGTGTTTTTTCTTCTGTTTCAATACATCAGCCCAAATGATGTGCGTATGATTTTCACTGTCATGCATGTGATGTGGGTGTCACTTAAGATGGCGATGGTTGATGGATGTCTTTTCCCCTTGTTCAAAATACATCGCCTTATTTTCGTAGTACGGTCATTTTGTTTTCTGAAATCATCGAATAAGCCGTGTGATTTTCACTGTCATGCATGTGATGTATGTGTCGCTTAAGATGGTGATGGTTGATTGATGTTTTTTTCCCCTTGTTCAAAATACATCGCCTTATTTTCGTGGTACTGCCATTTTGTTTTCTGAAATGATCGAATAAGCACAACAGATCTCTATACAACGGGGGTTGCGAGGATGCTCAATTTCCTCTCTCTTGGCGGGGGAGGGGGTGTTTCTATAAATAAACAAACAATGCTCAACAAATAAAAATTTCGCTTTTAACCTTTTACCTATCATAGCGACCAAAAACGGCCAGGAAATTGACCAAAATAAGCGTTCCACAGCCTAAAATATCTTACAAATGTCATGATAAAACCACACAAATATGGACATAATTAGGACCGGCTAGTCGAGTCCTACAGTCACAGGGTAACAGCTTTCACGTCATCAAACGTTATCGATGTGGGACTTATGGCATTGATTGACCTGACGCCATCTTGGGGAGGGGGACGGAGACTGAGTAGTAACGTCTTTCAGATCAGTGATAAGCACGTTATTTTTGACAGATAGTCGCGAGCGTTGGTTATATCGGGGCGATAGACGGCCATAACGCCGACGACTATTCTATTGCAACATTATGGCCAACCCTCGTAATCTACTGTGACGCTGGATGTAATATATGTCAGTTATCACCACGTTTCGGAGCTAACTACGGACTAGTCGGTTTGGGTAGCCCAAAATATTTTCGTTGGGGGTCGGATTGTGCGGTGCCAAACAAAACTGGTTTGAAGGGTTGAAAGAGAAAATTGTTGGTTATAGCTTCTCCATATCATTTGTATTACATTTTCCGCATTCATTCTTCAACGGGGTTTATTTTTGGACAACAGTGGATCGCATTAGAATTTTTGTTAAATATTATCGGTTAGTTACCCCTTGTTCATTGACGATGACGGGTTTGTTCTGGGTCAAGTGTTTCTTTGCAATTTTGAAACTAATGGGGCATTGAGAAGGCAAGTATGGAGAAGCAATTTTAATACGGTTCTTGGCGGGTAGATAATGGCGCATGCCCTTAATACATGAAAACAAACACCCCGAAGACCGCACACATGCAATCATTGGCAATACCGCCTGGTAATGAGGAGTTCAACACCTAAAAATACTAAACCAACCCACATCGTCAAAACAACAATGGCTTGAGTCAAGTATATCTCAAACATTCTCTAGATTAATTGGTTGGTGGGCCTTTACGGCAGCTATATACGAGAGTGCGAAACGCACTGACAAAGAGTACGAAGAAACTGCTTTGCCTGGACCCAGGAGAACACTGGCCCGGGTCACGTTTATTTTTGAGGACACAATCATATTTCTAGAGAAATGTAGATGTTGTTTTTTTATTTTTTGATACCTGCCTGGGAACTGAGCCCTTGGCAAACACGCTCGAAGTCCATTCAACAACTGAACTTATTGAACAACACATATTGTCACAAACGATGTCTCGGGTGTAGGTTTTCGCTGAAGTACTCATGATTAGTTGTTTCACGTGTTCTTACGGAAGCTACATAAGAGTGTGAAACGCACAGGCGAACAGTACAGCGAAATTACTTTGTCTGCTCTCAGCGAAGATTGGAATAGGTCCCAGGCATGTATGCATATTTTTAAAAAACGCAATCATGTTTGAGATAAATGTAGAATATTGGTTTTTGATACCCCACAGTGACCTTAACACTGAACCCTTAGCCCTTAACCGACAACGCTGCTGGTAATTAGTAGTCCAACAACTGAATCTTTAGAGCACACATATCGTCAAAAACACTATCAAGAATCTTGAATTTGCCTGAGGTTCTAATTCACTGATGATCTCGAGATTACTTGTTTACCCGGTGGTCCTTCGCCTGCAAAAGTATGCTTATCCCTTTACCTAACATGAAAAGCAGACGACACTTGCAAAAATAACTCTTGAATAACTATTTTTTTTAATTTTTTGTCTCAAAAACATAGGTTATGACCCCTCATTGGAACGAGCTCGACGAGCTCGTTCCAATGAGGGGTCATAACCTATGTTTTTGAGACACAAAATGAAAAAAATAATGAAAATTAATTGGAGATTTTTGAGAATAGCGCTGGCCTGTTTTGGCTGTTACGTTGGGTGAAGGGTTATAGAGTCCATCTGGTCTTGTAATTAGGTACGTAGGCTCTTGCTTACATGCTGGTTTACCGATGGTTTGCCGATGTTCAAATCACACAGTGCCTTTAGAAAAGTTTACCGCTATCCATCCGTATATCGTCTTTTGAGTGCAACAAGGCGCTATCTGCAAAGAGTTAGTATTGTAGATGGAACCTTGTTCCACTCAAGTGACGATATACAGTAGAATGGTTGTAAACTAATCAAGAAACACGATGACACATTCACACAACAGCGTATGTGTGATCATTTTATCTAAATAATTTACCCATTAAGTGATACAGCAAGAGACGACACTTGCAAAAATGACTTGAATAACAAAACATTTCCACTTTAACTCCAAAACATAGCTTATTGCACCTCATTGAAACCATCTCGGCGAGCTCGTTCTAATGAGGTGTCATAAGCTATGTATGGAGGAAAAAGTATGAAAATTATAAATTTCGAATGGCGGTTTATTATAAATAGCACTGACCGTATGTGGCCGTTACGTTTATTAAAGGTTTGAACCATAATCATTTGTTGATATGTTCTTAACAGATCACTGGAGGACATGCACTTGGTCCGTTACAAAAAGAACCATTAGAATAATTATGTTCCTAGTAGAAGGTGAGAGGGGTAGTGTTTCTGCGTACAGATAAAGAGAAAATGGCGTATGACAGCAGACCAGACTGCAGCAAGTCGGACGAGATGATCAATATTAATATTACTCTTCTTTACGTAACTAGCAGACGAAAATTGCAAACAAATACTGGAATAAGTAAAAAGTTTCATTCATTTTGGTCTACACGTATAGCTTATGACATTTCATTTCAACTTCTGAACATGAGCAATACTCAATGTCCTTGCCTCACCCGAAGACAAAGAAGAACTCTACTTTTGGATGTTGACAAAAAAATCCAGTGATTGGCAAGTGAATTGGGGTAGAGGTGTATTCAGACCATTACTGGGGCATATGCAGAAGCTCTGAACCTGCTCCCTCAACTTTTCCTCCTCTGCTGCGACTGGACATGATTGTAATTTGTGAAAAATGAACACGAGAGGCCGCTTTACCGGCCCAGGGACAAGGTACGTCATACTTTCATTAAGTAGGATGCCTGCTAAGTTAAGGGTGGGACAGGCCAATCAATATTTTCAGCGTGTACCCCGAGGCAGAACGTTAAAATATTGATTGGCCTATCCCCAAATAATGAATATGGACTCTTCTAATTGCTACATTTCAACTGACATGGAATATACCACCAGTGTTCAAAGGGATACAGCGTCAAAATAGGGTCGATAGGGGCTCGCGTCACATTCGGCGCTCGAAACTATTGATCCACTGGCGACAAGATCACATGACCTAGAATTATGTACTACCCATAGTAACAACACACTGGTATGAGGAGGGTTAGTTGCACCAGCAGTTGTTTGACGCGAGTGGAAAAAAGTAATGTCTTACAAACCCTGTTGATTTCTATGATAAAAGTAGTGAGATTCTTTTATTATAAAATCTGTCTATTTTTGTTACAAAGCTCGTCGGTTCGGCTAATGACAAAAGTGGTGAACTATGACAAAACCTGGCAAGTTTTATTATAAAAGTGGGAGCTATGACAAAAATCGTCAGAAGTCGGCATAACAACCGTCATTGGCCTAGGTTGTTTTTAATATTCACACTAATAACTTAAATAACATAACTAATACTTAACTGGTTCGAATGGGATATGATTGCAATTCTCGTGTGAGCTGTGGAAGCTTTATCTTATGTCCAAATGCGAACTGAAATAGTCCATTGGGGATACAGACTATCGCTCGAGACGCCGGGGCGACAGTCGAAAATTATTGACCACAAGATAAAGTTATTTGGAAGAAATAGTTAACGGCATGATATAAGTGATAATTTCTTCTTATAAGTCTCTTAAATATAGTCGGCAGTTTGTATATGTTAATGTTGGAGACACTCTTTGACCAAATACGGTAATCTTTAGGGGTTAAACTGATTTAATTTTTTGAGATTTTAAGTTGGTAGTTAACTTTTGTTTATCACCGTGTTAAATTTTTATTGCATCTGAAATACCTTTTACATTCTTGAATAGAAATTTTATTATCGTCAAAAAGAAATAGGAATGTTATTGTCGCTTTTGTTACTGGGAGCTAAGTGTATTTTCCCGGAAAGCCAATGGTTCAGAATTTAGGCTACGGTCTATACTGTATATTGTTCACCAGGCACAATGATGATGGTTTGTTCCGCTTCGCTCATCGTTAACTATCATTCGTGTCTACCGAACACGTGAATTGGGCGTTAACCATATAGGTCTTAGGGAGCACGGTGGCTCAAAGGTTACGGTATTGAATTTCAAACTGAAAGGTCCACGGTTGGTTGTATCGCCACCAGGGGTAAATGCGTCGTGTCCTTGAGGAAGGCACTTAATCCCGATTAAGACACGGTGGCTTTGTGTACTAAGGCGTAATGCACGTCGTTGGTGCGCGTGTCTTCAACCAATGTTAACCCTGAATGTGAGGACTTGATACGTTGGGGAGTCTGACAGTTGTTCGTCGTTGCTCGATGGTTCTCTCCGGGTACTCCGGTTTCCTACACCCGTAAAACTGTCCGACATGAGGTGACCCTTGCTGTCGAAAGTGTCGTTAAACTCCAACAAATAAATAAATAAATAAATAAATAAATAAATAAATAAATAAATAAATAAATTAATAAGCATATCGGTCTTGCTGGTATTTCCATGTCACTTCACTGCCATCAACTGGAAGAGTCCATATTTATTATATGGGAAAGAGCAATTAATATTTTATGGCTGCCAGGAAAAATATTGATTGGCCTATTCCCACTAATTCACTGAGCAATCAATTTTATTTTTTTTTTTTTTGGCAGGCCAACATGGACGCTACATGATCCTCGTCCGTTACATCTCCAAAGGATTGAGTATCCTCCTCACTTACCCTACGTGTTAGTTTTGCTACACTACTCCCACCTGGGGTATAAAATGAGAAATATTACCACAGCAAATGATGGGACAGGCATTTCCAAAGTGTAGAAAACTGCCATTGAACGAAAAAAAATTTGAACTTCTATAAATTTAATCTGAAAGGTATTATTTGAAACTATACTGGTATACATAACTTTTTGGAAAAGACGCAGTTGTAACCTAATATTCTGAAGGAGGATATGAAAAAGAAAAGAACCAGACTGCCAGAGACACTCCTTAAACTATCTTTAACAGTTAGCATCACAAATGACAGTAAGAGTTAACAGAAATATAATTGCTTTCTTTTGTGGCATGGTTTAACTTTATTTTAGAAGAATTCTATAACTGCATAAAATGAGGATGATCTCTGCAAATATCAGATTTACCACTGCACATTTTGAGAACACTGCACACTTATTTTAGACCGAGCCGGACCACCCCATTCGCAACCCCAATGTCAACGCGACAGAACATTTCAAAATGTAATCTCTTTATACTTTGGAATAGGGAACGTAACTTCCGCCTAGAATCCATCAAATTTCTTTCACAAATATTATAGCAGAATCGACATCGATGCTGAACATTTGATTTCCAACACTATACCCCAATCCATCCTACCCCTCTCTGGTGGAACAACAAACAAAGTAAAACTAGCAATGTAATTTGGCATTTTGTGCTTTGTTAGGAGTGGTAAAAAAACAATTTGGTTGAATTAAATATATGTCGTGGTGGAGGAGTTGATTGGCTGGGATAATGGCATCCTGAAGTGTCTATCGGAAATGAGTTGTCGTTTTTGGACTAACTACTACCATTGGTATTTGCGGAATAGCACCTGTCGGAAAGTGAATTATCGTCCCTGAACAAATAAAAAAATCTACTTCTGGTTTGTATTCTGAAAACACCTGCCATTACGCTGGCTCAAGAAGTCGAAATAAAAACTTGTGAAATGTTAGTGAATGCGATTATCATTGTTTAACTGGTACATGCTAAATTAGTTTTGGTTGTCAAAATTTGTTTACATGTCTTTGCCTTGCTACAATTTATGGGAGAGTACAGGCACTCTCCCATGAATTGTAACAAGGCGCATCCTTACTGACTGAATAAGTTTGCTTTGAAGATGATATATAAAGCACGTCCTCTGGGAATGAAACCTCCAAGCCTTGGATCCTGCTCGTCAGACTAAAGCCCAAATATGGGCTTTCAGCGCTCTACCAGTTAAGAACGAAAAAGTGCAGAAATATCTAAGAAAAAGCTCTGCCTTCTAACATTTGGCAAGACACCACACCTACTGAGGAGGACCAAAAACTTTGTCCTCCCAAATGCCCACGAAAGATAACGGTGTCAAAACAAACTGACCAAATATTTCTTTTATCGACGCAGCATACCTATTGGTTCACTTCACAGTAAAGAACACCTCAATGATAAATGAAAATCCAAATACGCACTTTTAAAGGGAAAACAATGACGTTTAATTCTTTGATTTCAAAAATAAGCTGCAGGCGAATTTGTGAGGAATATCAGCGAAACAGTTAAACGAAAAGATTACGTGAACATCTGTCGGACAGCTTTACGGGTGGAGGAAGCCGGAGTCCCCAGAGAGAACCACCGATCAGCGACAAGTAACAGTAAAAAACCCAAAGGACTAACTCTGCACTAGTAGGATTAGCAGTGGTTGAGGGCAAGTCTACTACCGACGATATTTTTCCCTTGCCCCCGTGCGTGCAATCTAGATGAAGAACTCAGCGCCACCGTGCCGCCACGTGGGCAATCGTAATTAAGTGCCTTGCTGGTCAGGATCAAACCGCGGACCTTTCGGTTTGAAGTCCAATTCCCTAACCGCTGAGCGACCAGGCTTCGATATCTGTATATTTAAAATGTAGGTAATTTAATATACTTCTTTGCCAATTAAAAAAAATATAGATGCATTCTTATCATTTTGATTTATATGTTTTCCGAATTTTTAAATGGGTATTGCCGTAGCTTGTTTGAGCGAATTCCAAGTTAAAAGTCAAACTTCATGTTGAAAGCTTTACTTTAACCTTTTACCTAACATAAAAAGCAGACGACACTTGCAAAAACAATTCTTGAATAACTAATTTTTTTCATTTTTTGTCTCAAAAACATAGGTTATGACCCCTCATTGGAACGAGCTCAACGAGCTCGTTCCAATGAGGGGTCATAACCTATGTTTTTGAGACAAAAAATGAAAAAAATGATGAAAATTAATTGACGATTTTTGAGAATAGCCCTGGCCGGTTTTGGCCGTTACGTTGGGTAAAGGGTTAATGGGACATTTTAACAAATTTGTAGAAAATGTAACAGTAATCTCATAACGTGAGTTTAACTTAACAGAAACTACTGTGCATGTTTTTGTATAACCCAGCGCACCCATCCTATACTACTCAAAGTTTGCTAAGCACCACTTATTTGACACATCATTGTGAAATTTGCTTGTGACATATTTTTGGTGGATATGATTGAGGAATGTATTGAGATGGTCCCCAGTGTTTAGATTAGCTCACTTGACAGGCAGACTTTTCGTGACAGTCATGGAAAGCATGTACCCCTTGATTTTCATGATGTTTTTGTGTATTGTCAACATGTACATGACATGTGTAGGATATTCAATCTTCATTTCAACACAAACCCTTGTGGTTTAATGATTAAATATGGCGAATGCAAATGTAAGAAGACATTTGTCTGAAGCAGAAATGTGGCGTGCTGTGGGATGATGGAGCAAGGGGCTACGCATCGTCAGGTAGGTGAAGCCCTTGGTGTGCACCATACGCTGATGACCAGAGCCTGAGCAAGATTTCAGCAGTATGGTACACCAGTAAGACGGCATGGTGGTGGCAGAGACAGGGCAACATCTGCAGCCGAAGACCGGTTTTTGATCATTCAGGCCCGTAGGAACCGCTTTGCCACAGTAACCCAGCTTCGCAGTGACCTTCAGAATGCATCCGGGATAAATGTCGCGACTATCCGGGCAAGGTTGCACGAAGGTGGTCTGCGATCGAGAAGACCATGTATTCGCATTCCGCTGTACCAGAACCACCACCAGACAGGATATGAATGGGCCATGGATCATGTTGGATGTACCAGAGAAGATTGGCGACCTGTTATTTTTACAGATGAGTACACAGATAGGCGTTCTAGGGTATGGAGAAGTCCAGGAGAGCGATTCCATGCAGCCAACATTGCTGGACATGACCGCCATGGTAGAGGGTCAATAATGGTCTGTGGCGGCATCAGCTGGGATGGACGTACAGAGCCATGTGTCCTTGATCGTGGTACATTGACTGCACAGCGGTATATTTATGAGATCCTGGATGCCCACGTTAGATTGTATGCAGGTGTTGTGGGTTTTAGATTCATTCTGATGGACGATAATGCCCGTCCTCATGTTGCCCATGTTGTCCATGCCGTCAGGGAGTGCCGACAGAGGGAGGGAATTGAGCGTATCGACTGGCCAGCAAGATCCCCTGACCTTAATCCAATCGAACATTATCTGGAATGAGTTGTAGCTTGCAATTTCAGCCCGTCCAGTCAAGCTAAGAAGTGTCCAGAAGCTTGGTGCCATGATGGTCCAAGAATGGAACAACATCCCACAAAGGACCACCAGGAACCTGATTGGGTGCATGAGAAGGCGTTGTCAAGCTGTATTTAACAGTAATGGGTTAATCATACTCGATATCGAACCCATACCAGTTCGCTCCGTCAAGTTTTTCGCAAATTTGAAAAATTTCCTCTTTTAACAATAATATCCATTTCCCATGGCTATCGTATTCAAAAGATAAAAAATAATGTCAAACACTAAACAAAATATTAATTTCTGTACTTAAATCATTAAAGATATAATTAATAAAAAAATAAATATAGACTTTTGATAACGATATTTCAACTAAAACGTAAAAAAAGGTAGTTGGATATACTTGGTGCTTAGCAAACTTTGAGTAGTATATTACTCTGTATCAAACTTAGTTTGGGTGACGGAACAGAACATGGTGGCATACCAACAGAAAGTATTTAAGGGGACGACCAACGTAACTTTGGTCAAATTTCAGGTAATTTTCTCCAAAGTCCAGAGAAGGTCAGAACGGAATAACCCCAATATATTATATATCAATTTGTTTGGCATGAAACATAGATTTTGGGAAAATTAATCAAACCGTTACCATATGACAGAAAGCACTGCCTGACAGTCTACTATGGCAAAAGTAAGAGATCAGATTTTATACAATAAAATAAGTAGTAGTGTTCGTATGTTTCACCCCCACCCCCCATTTGGGGGATCTCATCGGGGGATCTCATGTGACGTCATAGTCACGTGACCTAGTGGCGCCATGTTGTGTTGTCATGGTAACCCGCATGAGCGACCATGTTGTGACGTCATCCCCATAGTGATACGTGGTATGAGTGCGCATGCGCAGCGCGTGTTGTTAGGGTGATACGTGTTTCCGTCGTCCATTTTGTATACTGGAGGCCACCATCTTGGTTTCTATGGTAGCACGTGATTCCTATGTTACCCATTTTTTCTGTAATAGGAAGGGGTATGGTCGGAAGGTGTGTTCGATTGTAGAAGAGTAAATCTAATTACCACAAACAACCCGACAATCTCTCCAAATCACCAAAATCCACCCGAAATATCACCGAAATTGACTTTATTTGATACGGATTTCCCATTTTATCTGCTTAGCACGTAGTGCTATAGTACCGAGAGGGTACCGGGGGTGCGTTCGATTGAACAGGAGTAATATTCTGGCTTAGAATTCTCCCAGAATCCCTTTTTGGATCCTTATCCCATGACGTTTTTCCCCTATTAAGAATAGCTCGTAGTGCTATAGGACAAATTTACCCAGAATTCTCTGCTTCTATCTATATATGCAATAGTTATCGTCTATCTGACCCTGTTCCTTTGTTCTAGAGTATACTCCAGTAGCGTAGAAGAGCCTATCAACTGGACCAGTATACCTTATTATTGCTATATGTAGCAATTTCTAGTCTATTCTTGTTAGTTCTGGCCCTATTCCAAGTACTCTTGTTGTTTCATATATCTAGATCATTTATATAAATTATAACTAACCAATCAGATTGCTTGATTTCCCATAATGCAGTTATCTCCCTTGTGTATAACAAAAGCCTATATCTAATGGCACCCCAATTGTAGCACCCCTTTTGGAAAAACATATGACTTTCGGCACCCCTTTTTTTGTCATATGTGCTTATGTGAAAAGGCACAATGTGACACAATATGCCCTATCACATAGGCACATACGGGTATTTGAGGATACCTATGGCCTGGGATTGTATTATTTGAGGATACCTATCGAGGATACCTACTGGAGAATCCCTTTTTGTCATATGTGCTTATGTGAAAAGGCACAATGTGACACAATATGCCCTATCACATAGGCACATGCTTTATGTGCCGATATGTGCTTATGTGAAAAGGCACAATGTGACACAAAATGCCCTATCACATAGGAACATACGGGTATTTGAGGATGAGATCTGTATCAGATTGGTAAAAGACGATGAGATTGATACACCAAAAAAGGGTAATCTGCCAAACGTCGTCATTTAGTATTATATGTGTCCATTTCTGGGCCTGCATGAGCAATGACAGCTGCTAAGAGTGTCATTTGAATGTTCAAGTGAGGCCAAAACAACCAAAAAAGACTTGTCCTGCATGCAGAATACTTTCATCAATCGGCTACACTTAGTTAGAAATCCTGGCTTCTAATTCATTTATGTACATGAATTGGTATGCTTCATTTGTTTTGGAAATATCGGCATTCTTTAGTTGGTGTTTGGGGAGGCTTGACTGTTCTTTTCTCGTGAGATTTAAGAACATTAATAACTGTTCTGCTTACCAATACTAATTTTATAGCCGGAGGGTTACCGACCTGAACAATATCGGAATTGTGTTAGTTATTACATTCATTTATCTGAACACTTATGACACGTTGTGGTCTCATTTCGGTAATTCATGTGATTTTTGTCCGCCTAGAGGATTTTTTCTATTTCTGTCCACCGAGTATCAACACACGTAGATTTTCGCAATCTTTTGGTGCTAACATCGCTCAAAATCGACATTGATCCGTCTTATACACAATGCGGTTGTGCGAGGGGATATTTAAATTTATATGTGGTGAACAGGAAGAAACCTTTCTGATAATTCTCCATGACATTGGTCTTCTTTTTTCGTAGAAGATTTCATCAAGCCTTCTTTGCGTCACTAATATAGTTCGGCGACAGTAAAATTAATTTTTCGTAAATATACAATTGTGAGGACTGTAATGTGTGTTGATGCGAATATATTTTTGTTTTCAAATATAATATTCCACTTTTATGTTTTGATCATCGTCACCAACCAAATAATAGTAGTTCGAATCGGAGGTGTATTAATCCTTTGCTGACACTTACGTCACATTGTACAGTTTCTAATCTCAACAGCGCTACTAAGGACTGTATCTCGCAATTATCACATTGTCAGTTGAATGTTTTCCTACGAATGTATCGTGAGTTGTATAGACGGGGGGAGGGGGGGGGTTACTGGCCTGAACAGCCCTCCGGACTCAAAAATGGCAGTTTGAAGATTTAAGATTTTTGGGAACTCAAATCATTTCCCAACTTTTGCCCAAAACCCACGTGATCATAACAAACATGTCACCCGAACAGAATCTTTGTCATCAAAAGCAAAAAGAAATTTAGAAATTTGAAAAAGTGGATAAATTCGGGTTTTGTATACTTTTGTCATTATTTTGGTATATAATATGTAGTTATTCCCCACTTTAATTCGTATTTAGGGCATTGTGGAAATTTTCAAAAAAATGCCCAAAGTTACGTTGGATGACGCCCTAACCGCAGATGCACAAAAGAGTTATACGATTTAGGGGAGGATAACCTACTTTCCGATAGACGCTATTATAAACATAACCACTTGATTTTATAGCAATTTTCAAATTTTTCCTTGAGGAGAACACCCAGGATCCGCTCTGCCAACCCACCCAGACGGGGGTGGGGGGGGGGGGGGTCCGCGGTGTTCTCCCCTGCGAAAAATGTTCACGGCTATCAACATGATATGACAATCAACATCGACTTGTACTGTAAGTTGTACAGTTCACATTACACAAAGGGACGAGAGCACATTATACAAAGCGACGAGATGACCGTTGACAACTTTGTCGGTGTAATTGTAAGACACAATTATGCACGCAGAAGCAAGATTTCCCATCAGTATAATCGAAATTTTGACAACGCCATTTGATAGCATCAAAATGTAAACCAACGTACGCTCTGGAATAAAGAGTTTCAACCGGAAGTAATTCATATTAGTCTCCACAGCACATACGGGTTCAATGAATCGGGTGGGGGATAACGTATTTATCGATGTAGCCTATCGTAGGGCGTTGATGCATTCCATATCTTAAATGATTTTTATTTGATATTCGCTCCTGCAACTGACCTCCAGCCCAAATAATTTTTTTTTGTTTTTCGCTAGCTTCCTTGTGGGATGACTTTATTTTGAAATACCTCAGTTTAATAATAGTAATTGAGATTTTTTGCTCTTAAAGTTTGGCAGAAATTCAAATTAATTCACGAAAAGTTTGTTTGTTTGTTTGTTTGTTTGTTTGTTTGTTCGAGACATCACCTGCAAAGCCCGTCGAGTCAGAACGAAACTTGGAGTGTGCTCGCGCAGCCTATAGAGAGCCACACGGGCGGCTTAGGTTTCCAAGTGGGAAGACGAGGGGGTGGAATTGAATCAAAATGAATGTACATAAGTCCCTCTCAATCATGTCGAGTTGATGATATCCACTTATTCGCAGCGAGCTAGTTTTCTGACTATAGATGGGGTGAGGGAGGCGAGTATTGGTAATACTTGGGAGAAATACAGTGAATACGTGGTCATAGCTTCCGAAATGCATTATTTTCAACGGTCCACGTTCATTTTGTCAGATTTCCCCACGTGCTTCGCACATTAGGTTCGATACATTCTGAACTGATACTACTCATCACCCGTTTACTGCCTTCACAGCGAAGAGGACAACGCTTCTTAAACCTTTACCCAACGTAACGGCTAAAACCGGCCGGCGCTAGTCACAAAAATCGCCAATTAATTTTCATTATTTTTCAATTTTTTTCTCAAAAACATAGGTTATGACCCCTGCTTGGAACGAGCTCGTTGAACTCGTTTCAAATAGGGGTCACAATCTATGCTTTTGAGACAAAAAATGAAAAAAAAAATGAGTTATTCAAGAATTTTTGTTTGCAAGCGTCGTCTGCTTTTCAGGTTAGGTAGAGGGTTAAATACCGGGCACTGGTTGGGAAAAAATGCCCGAAGTTTGTCAAATGATGCGCACTTCGATGATACAACGTCGCTAATATTTCGAAATTTCAATTTTTTAGATGAAAATCCCATAACTTTAATAATGTTAAATTTACTGACGACTAAACCCTTTACCTCGTTCCAACGAGGGGTCATAACCTATGTTTTTGAGACAAAACATGAAAAAAATAATGAAAATTAATTGGCGATTTTTGAGAATAGCGCTGGTCGGTTTTGGTCGTTACGTTGGGTAAAGGGTTAAGAGGGGGGGGGGATAACTTTCCAGTACATTTCTTCCAATTACGAAAATTGTCAGCCATGCCAGGCCAAGCAAACGATTAAACAGTTGACAACTGTAAACCTCCTTCGTAATACGCTGTCACTTGAATAAAATAGAGGTATGCCACATTCTATACCAAAGAGTGATCAGTTATCAAAAAGATAACAAAAGAAACTAATTAAATAATACTAATAATAATGATAACTGAGCATAGAGTTCCCACTGGCAAAATTCTCGTTCACAATCTGAAGCGATTCAGAAAAGATCTTGTAAATACGTGAACCTGGTTTTCTAAATGTCTCGTTTGCACCCCCAGCAGCAGGCCATCAGACTGCTCGTTGTTTTCGGGGCATTCGAGTTGGTGCCTTTTGAATTGTTAGGGGCATCGAATGTGGGGGAGATCATTTCAATAAAAGAGGGCAGCGTTTCTTAAACAACAACAATGCATCGACCTAATATATTGGGGTGCATGCTTATTCTATGGAAGGTTCTTGGTGGTTCTGAGTGAGAAAACTGAAAACCAGGTAAATTTGTTGCCCTTCCCCAGTCCACCCACCTCCCCCCCCCCCCCCCGTCCACACACACACACATACACACACCTAATCAACAATGCTTCCCTACGGCCCTACATTAGTATAATCTTATTCATTTAAACAGTCAAAACAGTTTAACACATAAAATTACAATGGCGCTAATAATTAAGCTGGTGGTGTCGGCATGCACAACACCGCAAGTCCTGTTATCGGATATTGTTTTCATGAAACCCAGTCTATTTCGCCCAAACTTGTGTCTTCTCGTCATGCCAAAATAAAAGACCTGCCTACTTCTTTTATAGTTTAACTGTCAATAGTATTAAATGGTCGATAGTGTTGTTTATAATAGGTCACATGCAGAGAGACTTGAGCTTAATTTTCAAACACCTACCTGTATTGATTGTTTACAATGTTGCTATGTTTGTTATTAGATATTAGATAATCATAATGACTGCTTGATGCTAAGTACTGAGATTGCTATATTTCCTGTCAAAGGAAGGTTTTGTGTAACGCATTTTAGGGAGAGATGTTTTTACCTCACTGAATATTTTGATACAGTGCGTCCTGATGGACCTTGAGCAGATAGCGCACTGAAAATCAGTTGACTATTAACATTGGACCTAATGGGCTCGGGTGCCTCTTGTGGGTCATGTGGCGGAATTTTGCGTTCCAGATCGGCTCGAATTCTGATACTTGGATTAGATAAGTCAGGTATGTTTGGGGTTTATTGTGTGAAATTTTCTCGGGTACTTTAAGCCCTTCCCAAACGCAACTATCAAAAACCGGCCAGCGTGGGGGGGGGGGGGGGATGGGGGCGGCATGGCCAATTTGGAGTAACTATGTTCTAATTAAATAAGAACTTGGGAGACGCATGTGTCCCTACAGCTACATGCACTTTTCTAAAAATTAAATTTCGGAGAACTCTGATTCTTTTAAGTGCAAGTCCAACTGACTAATATTCACCCCCATCATCAAGGTAACCATTTGACCAAGGCACACCTTCTTGTAGTTGGAATATTTAGCCAGTCGGAACTTGAGCTGGCACAATCGGGACAAATTATGTTTTGTATACCCCCCCCCCCCCTCCCCCAATCGGTTATCTTCGTAATGCCCATAGGAAGTAAACAAGGGGGTTCATGGCCCGGGCCTGGCCGCGGTCTAGCAACATATGTTCTCCGTTGAATTAACATAAAACCCGACAGTCATTTACAAACGGAATTCGAGGACCTTGTGGAGACCCTCGATCTGCTATCTACATAATTGTATTCATTTCGTGCGAAGATTCGAGAAAATGCCGTCTTTTGTAGTCCAAATTCTGAAAATTTCCTGGATGTGAAGTCACGGGGCACTTTCCGACTTTGGTCTGTAAACAGGGGCGTAACTATGGGGGGTTGATAAGTGTTGTTTCTTACCAGTTGACTGAGCTGAATAGTAGCTCCTCGTACGATTTTTCAATCATCTCGGAAAAAAGGATTCCACAACCACAGACATTTCCCAGAGGGGATTCTATGAAAGTATTTTGTGACAGAGATTCTCTAAGCACTCTTCTCATGGCTTCAAATACAACTATCTCCTGTCAATGCACTATTAGATGTCTCCCCCGTTATCTCCTTTACACTCTAAAATCAATTGGATGAAAAATCAACCTAAATGAACTGGGGTGAGTGAATATGAACCCAATTGGGTTCATATTCACTCAGCCCAGTTGATTTGGGTTGATTTTTAACCCAACTGATTTTAGAGTGTAGAAGTCTTAAAATTGAATTCTGCCATGGATTCAATTATCTGTCCTATTTGCTTTCACAGTCTTCACTCAGTACTATAGCTACTGATGGCTTGCACCATGGCTACAACTATATATCTCTGTTAGAGCGTTCTACCATTATTGCTCACTTGTAGCCCTACTACAGGCTTGCTAACTATCTCTGACCCCGTCTCGACCTCTGCTCTGGGCGAAGTCTTTGTTCCCCTTTCCTAACGAAAAACAAGAATTAATCTCTGTTCAAAAATAGATAATTTCTCCTCAGACCTGAAAGGGAATTGTCTGATTAATAAACGGTTTCGTCGCTTGTTTCATTTAATCTCAGTTCAAAACTAGGTCCCCCTTAAAATCAATTGGGTTAAAAATTAATCAAATCAACTGGGTTGGGTGAATATGAACCCAATTAGGTTTATATTCACTCAACCCTGTTGATTGGGGTTGATTCTAACCCAACTGATTTTAGAGTATAATTGCTCCCCAGACCTGCAACGTAATTATCTAATTCATTAACTGTTTTGTCGCTTTTTTGATTTTAGTATCTGTCATGATATCAACCTGGGTGACATTCGGGTACGTGTCGTCAAGAGGGGATTTGTGCCCCAAATTCCGAGGTACCGGTGGGCATTTGCTCACCAGGGGGAGGTTGTAGTAGGAAATTCTCAGGTACCAGTCCACAAATTTTCACCCAAATGGCGGGCGCACCTGGATTTCCCCAAAGCTGGAAATTCGCTGGATACACAATGCGGGGAGTGTCATTGGAATTGCAAAGACAGACACCCCACTCCTTTCATTCAAGACCCTGTTAGCTACGGCCACATACATGCGATTGCGATGGGTGCGTTGCGGTGATACGTTGCGGAGGTGCGATGCCGCTGCAGGAGCCATGTCACATATGTGCGGCTCATCTGCGTTCATGATTGGCTTAACGTCGTAATTAGAGTAGTTTCCATGATGGATGTCAACGATGAGGATGACCTTTTAGTGCTCCTGATAGACATTTATTATAGGAGGCAAAGAAAGAAGAGGAAAAACCGCAGTTTCTGGGGTCCAACCCATCAACAAACTGAGGACAACGAGAGGGGTGTTCCATGGTCTTGTGCCAGAGTTGTACGAGAACGAAGGGAAATTTGTCTCCTATTTTCGACTTACTCAAATAAAGGTAAGGCCGTGCCCTCACCAAATCACATAAATCGTCTACCCCTTGTGCAGTGATAGCTACTGCACGTGACATCTTGACATGTAGAATTTTCCAAAACTACGCCATAAAGTGATGAAAACACCGACGGTATAGATCTGAATGCACCGTTTCACCGGACAGAAAGTCTCGAGATTTCAGTCCGGTGGAACGCAGCGGCGAAACTAAAAAAACGCAACCGTGTATATGTGTCATGGATAATATATCACTATATTCAATACTGGTCCGGCAAAACGCAGCGGTGAAATGAACGCTCCGCATTGCCGCGCCGAACGGTGACACCGTGACAGCTATAGTATGTTACCTCGGGCTGAGAAGTGGCCGTTCGTGATGTACCGCTCAGACCATTTTTGACATGACCGTGTTGAGTGATGTATGTATTTTAAGGTTGGAACAACAATAACGCAAACACACGTTAACTCTTTTTCCAGGTAAAACTACATTTTTGTATATGGTGAAATTTGGACAAAAAGTAACGACTGTACCGACAATTGGATTCAACGTGGAAACAGTAACGTACAAGAGAGTGGAATTTGCACTGTGGGATGTTGGCGGTCGGGATTGGTTGAGGTGTCTTTGGAAACACTACACAGAGAATACAACTGGTAGGTTGATTATATAAATTTTCGGTAGATGACACACTGTTTCCTCTTTTTCTGCAATGTCGGATTTTCCCTGCAGTCCCTGCAGGAACGGACAATCCTAAATGGTGGCGCCCAGAAAATAGAATGAGCAGGAGGTTTGTATAAGGTGTTCAGACGTGTCTCAGACAGGGACGCCGGAAGCACTGAGGAGAGGGGTCAGCTGCTCGCACTGCCTTCGGACCACGGGGGGGGGGGGGGGGGGTATACAATGCCTTTCCCAAGTTCGTCACTCAACTCTTTTCAATGAGTTATTCTCGAAGTAAAGCTAAAATACACCCCAAATCCGTTCTGGGAGCTTTCAAAATTCCATAGGGAGTTGGGGGAGTTTGAGAGGTGGTGCCCCCTACCAATGGGGGCACCTCCCCTCAAATTCTCTCATCTCGGGCCTTCGGTCATCGAGACATCCATGATTCGGCCTGTCATGGAGGGCGAGTTAGTGCGAGTAAATGCCCTTTTCCTAGGGTCTGAGCCCCCTTCTGCCCTGAAGTGCTTGTAGCGCCACTGGTCTCAGAAACATTTCCTAGGCACAACTCTGTACAGTTATGGGGAAATGGGTCCCTAATGTTCAGGTGAAGTGACTTTCTCGTACACAATTTGCTAAATGGTGCAATTTGCGTGTAAGTGTGACGAAGTGTCCTTCTTTATCGATTTCATCTCCCACTGATCACGACTTTACACGTCAAATACACCATTTATATATAGAAAATTGTGTTCGGGAAAGTCACTTTTCAATGTTAGGGACACATTTCCTAAGTTGTGCCTCGGAAATATGCCTTTGAGGCAAGTTTGAACATAATATATAAATCTACCGCTCATGCTGTTTACTGGGCGGTGCAATTTTGGATTGCCCGTGGTATCCGACAATGTAAAATGTGCGGGTTATTCCTGTTTGTCCTTTCTAGTAATTAAGTTATGATAATGAGACTAAAATAGTCTCGTCTGTGTTGCTCAAATATAACTTGCTCCTTGTCCTTGACTTCAAAATTTAACCCAAAAGCTTTCGAAACGACCATAACACCGACTGCCCAAGTGGGAGCATGGTGGCGCCGTGCATTAAAAGCGTACTGAACGTCGAGGGTAGACATGCTTCAACCAATGCCAACCCTACTTATATCGGGATAGTAATTTGCGCAGACCATCAGTTACACACCGCAGCTCGGTGTTTCTTTCTCCATGGGTACCCCCCCCCCCCCCCCCAACTGCCTGATATGGTATGACACTGGGTTTTAACCCTTTACCTAACGAATCGCCCGCATCCGCCCGTGTAATATGTAAATTCAGCAGTTGAATAAATATTATTTTTCAAAAAATTCCAACAAAACCATATCATGTGACCCCTCGTTGGAACGAGCTCATCGAGCTCGTTCCAACGAGGGGTCACATGATATGGTTTTGTTGAGATTTTTTTTAAAGATTTGAAAAAAAAGATATTTAAAATAATAAATTTTGATATCGTCTGCGTTCGGTAAAGGGTTAAAAGTGTCGTTGAAGTTCGATAAAAGGCCATTTTCGATCCATCTTCGAAAACAAATTTGATTTGATTTTTCAGTTTTCACCCACAAAATATATCATCTGACAATCTGACTGAAACGAGCTTATCGAGCTAGTTCCAGGGAGGAGCTGTAAGCTATGTTTTTGTTTGGTTTTTAGTTTGTTTTTTTTTTGGGGGGGGGGGCTGCAAATTTCCTCCCCTGTCGTATTAGGTAAAGGGTTAATAGCATGCCTTGAGTAAAACTTTGTTATCTTTATGGATCAAATGTCTGTTTCACTGAAATCAGCATTGCACTTTTTTTTTACATTTCGCGCTACTTTTTTTAAAAAAAGAAAATTGCACAGTTACATCCTTGTGGCTCATGGGACTGTTTTATTTCCATGCCATTTGTTATAAGAGGTGAAGATAACATCGCGTGAGGTGTGATTGGAATCAACCTGTTAGAAATCATCTTCTACTGGAGACACACACGACAACTGTTATGCTCATCGAAAAGCCCATAGTTACAGATTTGTCCGTCGGTACGTTCGAATTTTCGTCTGTTGGGCTGTTCTGTCTTTGTCCGGTTAATAAAAAGTGATTCAATGGACAAATATTGTTCATAATTTACACAATAATTGCCAATGGCTCAGGGGTATGTCATGACCTTGACATCAGGTCATACTTCCAACGTCAAGATCAAAGACCGTTTGTGCGTTTTACCTATGTTCAGTTCAGAAACATTGATTCAATGAACAGATCTTGAACACACTTTACACAATGAACCTCACTACTCAACCAACGATGTGTCATGATCTTGACCCATGTCCATAGTCTCAAGGTCGAGGTCACAGACTGTTCTAACTTTGTCCACCTCAGGCTCATAAAATGATTAACTGGGCAGGTCTTGTTCACACCTCACACACTGTTTGCTTACGAAGCAAGGGTATGTTATGAGTTTGACCCAAATAATAACCCCAATGTCAAGATTACAGACTGTTCATACTTTCTGACATTGTCTGCTCCAGAAAAAGATTCAATGGACAGGTTTTGTTTATATTTCATGGAATTCTTGCTCATGGTTTGTTCTAGCTTTGGACCAAGGTCATAACTTTTAGAAAGTGTCACAGATCGTTCGTCCGTTCGATGAAAAACGATTCAACGTATGGATTTTATTCACACTTCGCACAATGCTTTCTTCTGGCTCAAGAGTGTGTCTTAATCTTGTTCCTATCATGAGCTCAAAATGAAAATTATTTGCATGGTTGAACATAATCTGTTTTCATTGTAATTTTGACAGCTGCGCTCGTTTGGCGCACTTTCTCACCGTTGGACTACTAAACATCGCTGTCATACCTTCCTGTAGGTCTCATTTTTGAGGATCATACACCAGCTATGCTGATATCGCCTTGTTTGATACTATTATGTATCGATATACTTGAAAGAGATTGAGAGATTGAAGCAACAACATAATATTTTTCAGACTGTTGTGGAACACACTCTTGTTCAGTGATTACAAAGTATCTTTTCTAGTTTTTGAAAATTTGTTTTAGGCCTTCTGTACTTTGTGGACAGTGCTGATCACGAGCGAATGGAATTAGCTGGAGAAGAGCTTTCCAAACTGGTGTCACTTCTAGATAAGGAATGTGTAATAATTATTGCCGCTAACAAATCAGATCTTCCAAGTAAGTACTAATTATTTATTGATGACGCGTGTGTGTGACTTTCAGTAAAAAAACTTGGCAAACAATCAATGCTAACGACCCCTTCGAGGAAACGAAGTTACAAGGTTATAAAAATGCCCCCAAACGTTATTGAACAGGACTCCCGAATCTTTTTAGCACATGTACCCGAACCGTTTCTTCCTCAAGACGTGGAACCTACCGAGGATATAATGATACCTAAACACGAAAAAAGATAACCGTACCTTCTATTTATCCATAAGTCCGAGAAGCTACATAGGCAGCGTATATTAACGCGCACTAAACAACCGACTGAATCATTAAGCTTGATCAATAAATTACAAAAACAGTTACCAAAGCAACAAACAAGACATAGAATCGGGCCCGAAGTAAGGATCTCAAAATTGTCCGACATGGTGGGGCGAGAGTTAAACTTTTCCGTCAGTGTTCCCGGGTTGTTGGTGGTCAATAAGAACTTGAAACCTAACTCGATATACTTGTTAAAACCAAACTAAATAGTCTGGCCAACTTTCTGCCCAACCTCAAAGTCGCGTCCAAAGTTTTTTCTTGGTGGTTTCTGATACAGGGGCATCTCCTGGTTCATAAAACGTTTACTGGACGCCTGACAACATTGAGCAATTTGACATATTCGAAGCAGAAAAGGGGTACCCAATTTCGATTCACATAGTTAGCCTTGGTGTTGAGATTCCCATATATAATCGACATTTACTGGAAACAATCTAGAATACTGACTGATCGTTGCTTTTTCTCACCGAAATACGAATGTGAGGTTTTTAGGGTAAGTGACCGTCTGATAAAACTGACATCGGAGCGAATCGTGAACATAATCAGATGCGGCACATTTTATAATGATGGTCTGCATATAGATTTACAATCACATCTAGATTTGGATGCCAATTTAGTCTTGAGAAGTCACCAATTATTATGTTGAGACATATGTTTACCCGAAAAGTGTCAGACAAGCTACAACAAGCAGAGATATTCCTACCGAGGCGGATCTAGGCGATGCCAGGCACAAAACGACACTGCCTATTTGTGATTGCAATTGTGATGTGACAGAATACCCCAAAATCCGGCAAGGTGGATAGAGGCTTATATTTTCGGTCAAGTAGTGAATCCTGGAACCAGCAGTAGTTCATCGCAGAAGGGTGAGATACTCCAGGGTTTGTGAGCAGTAAAAAGATAAATGGGGGAAGAGGTTAGGTTAAGGGTTCTAGGGACTATGTGTGATTTGCATGCAGCAGAGGCTCGTTACTCTGTCTGTAGAGACATATATTATGAGTCCAAGATCTGTAGCGTTCGCCGAACACAGTTCAATGACACAACCTCAACAGATTCAAAACCCAATGCCGATGCTGCTTTGAAATCGATGGTCGCTTTCACGAGAGATGACCAATCCCTTATTTGAAATTCGGTCGTCTTGTTCATATTGTATGATGAGTGTGGAGGTACTTGTATTTCTCACCATGTTATTGTTGCTAGGCTTGCTGAGAAGTACGGCAATTACATTTTAGTCCTTTCCTCACCGGGGATAGCCATGATTTAAACGCATAGATTCTTAAACGTATTACACAGGATCCAGATGATTGTGACGCCGAAAGCGGAAAGAAAGTTTCAACCCTTTACCAAACGTAACGGCCAAAACCGACCAGCGCTATTCTCAAAAATCGCCAATTAATTTTCATTATTTTTTCATTTTTTTTTTTTTTGTCTCTAAAACATAGGTTATGACCCCTCATTGGAACGAGCTCGTCGAGCTCGTTCCAATGAGGGGTCAAAATCTATGTTTTTGAGACACAAAAATGAAAATAATTGTTATTCAAGAATTTTTTTTGCAAGTGCCGGCTGCTTTTAATCTTAGGCAAAGGGTTAAAGAAAGGTATATGCGCAGAAGTAAAGGATATGGATACAGATCGAAACACTTATGATCTCGAGCTTAACTTTAACGAAATATCTGAGTTTTCAAAGGGGAGTTTGTTGGCGTTTCTGGGTAGCTTGTCACCGAAATTAGACCACATCCAAACCGGGATGCAACATTGTAACATCACTGGTGCGTGGGATACCAAGAACAATGCAAATTGGTCTTGCTGTAATGGTGAGAGATTCTGAAGACCTAATAAAAACGATGGATGACTTCGGAGTAACATGCTGCTATGAGGAATTGTTGCTTTTCAAGAAATCGACATCAAATACGGCAGCTCGCAATGTTGACTTCACACCAATATCTAGTTCTGCCTGTTGGCAATACAGGTAGCGGTAGATAATTTCGACTCTGACATTGCATCTCTGACATTGCATCTCAGAATGGAAAACTTAGCACCCATTCTCATGCTGTTTTGTTAACTCAAGCAAATAACAAGGTCCAGTGACTCCAGTCTCAACATTGTCGGCTCCCTGGACTTTAAAATTCCTAAATGTCAGAGACTATTGACTATCAGTTGGATGTTGCTCGTTACCAAGGACCGAAACGCCCGGATATGCCTATTTCGCACGCAAAAGATGCATCCCGTCGTTCAAAATTATTTTGTCATTCAGTACTGCCAACTCGAAGGGCCACAGAGACCGATTTTGCATTCTTCAGTGATGTTGTGCAAAAGGAAAGTAGTCCAGAATTTAACGGGTATAACACTCGCATGTCTCGTAAGTCTGGAATGTTCCCTGAATGTCGTACTAGGGCCGAATATCTCCCATTGATTGATATAGCATCGGCCGATCCCGAAATTATTCCAACTGCTATGAAAAAGGCCAAGCAGCTGACGTTTAATGCAGGGCAGAGCTTTACAGCGTTCACAGCTGATCAACAGCTGATAAACAGCTGATCAACAGCTGTATGAAATCGCCGTGCATGTATTGAGGGTGTTCCCGGACGACTTTTCATTTTTTATTCTCCGTTTAGGAGGTATGTATCTGATTATGAGATTCATCGTTGCCACAGGAAAGCTGGTGGCCGAAAATGCGGTTTGGCTGGTGTGCTGCAATCGGCGATGAAGTATGGAAGTTAATAAAATGCTCTTGCTCAAGCCACACGTCTCAATTCAGCTGTAATGCTGCTAAATGGCGTGCACATTTTTCTGCTCTTGAAACGCCACACTAGAGTGTTGCAATTAACAAACAAGGTTAGCAGCTACAGCAGCTATGAAAAGCACTGATGAATAGAATCACCAAACATCCAAAACATTCCTTAAAATGTATATATGTTCGGATGCAACCTCCGCTAGGCGCCCGGGATGTTGCATTAGCCGAAGTCAAACGTTATGTCACCTTAAAGGTGGATATTTCAAATTGCTCAAGGCTGCCAGACGTAGCCAGGAGGTGTTACTCTTGCAACTCCATCGAGACAAAAACTTTGGACGCCACTTTGAGGTTCAATGCCCTGGCGGCCGGACCAATCAGAAATATTTATTCATATATGTCCTCTTTCAGTAACCGTTTTTACTGATACAAAAATTTAATAATAGAGAAATAACAAGTAAACTACTTTTGTAGGCCATTAAAAATGATTTTGTTTCTTCCCTGTCATTAAAATTATGTAAATAAAACCAATCTGCGTCAGAAGTTAACCAATTAAGTCTTGTTTGACAGAGCTCATTGGCATTTTGACGTTAGCGTGAAGGGACCGGGGATAAAAAAACAATCAGTACCAGTATTTGTTTTAACGTCAAGCCACACCTGTACTCACAAATAGTGTTTAGGTAATAGTTGTTAGTCTTTTGTCCGTAAAATTTGAGAAATCAAACGAAATTTGAATAAAATTGCCAAAAAACAGATAAAGAAATAAATAGTAACAATAATAAGTAACAAAGTATTGATAATACTTTGACATGAAATTATTACAGACTGTTTTAATTAAGAGAAGACATTGTGATCTGATTGTGGAAATAAAGATAATAATTACATTAATCTGAAACAGACCAGAGGCAAATATTCTGAAGGTCTGAAATTAAAAAGATTGGCTGGACGCAACATGCAGATTTCAAAAGGTTGGCCGAGTGGGGATGAACTCGAGCTATATACGTATCATCAGCGGCTGTGAGTCGTGAACCTAATAATCGTTCGACATCCAAGTAAATCTTGGCTCTACAAACACATCAGTTGCCGAATCATTTACTATATCTTACCTCCTACAAGTATCTGGGAATTTCATTGGTTCAAAGACGTCACATGCAGACTGCAAATGAAACCATATACTGCCTGTCAACATCAATATACGCGGACAGCTATGGGTAATCTCCCCTTTGTTCATTGATTATTCAAATTAGCGGCAGCCGATAAACGCTTCAAGTTGAAAGATTGAGTGTTGGAAGCCCATATTTGGTCTGAAGTGCAGGTTAGGCAACTTAAAAGGCTTCATATTCTGTGGATGTGTGTCATGTTACCTTCGAAATGAAACTGTTTGGTATGTATGAATTTGCCTGGTTACAATTTATGGGAGAGTCTCCCATAAATTGTAACAAGGCAAAGACACGTGAACACATTGTGAGAATTCTCTCATTTAATTTTGATCGCTCTTGTTATTAGTTCTGTGCATCGAAGCAGCAGTCGGTAAGATATATTCGTTACACAGTTTGTTGGTGGACTAATATGGTATATATGGTGTCAGTTAATTCCATATTGGACTCGAGCTTCGCTCTCGTCCAATATGAAAAACATATACCACATTAGGCCACCAAAAAACTGTGTAACTAATAATATCAATACTAAACTACAACATTCGGAGTATTTGTCACAAACTGCCTCTTCTTATTGATGGTATTGACGATTTTGACTTTGCTTTGCGGAAACACATCTTGACGACGAGTATGATATAAGCAACATTTTATTACGTAACTTTTCAAATCCTTCACCCACAACAGAAACCAATTCGATGGTGGCATCGCAGTGTATTTCTCAGGCAAAATGTATCACAAGCAAATAGACCGTCTCTCTTTTAACGACGACATTCTCTGGTTCGAGGTTGAAACCAACCACAAATTTCTTTTTTGTGTGACTTACAGGTCTGAGCGAGAAGTATTGCAGAATATTGGTCTAAATTAGAAGAGAAAATAGATCTTGCATTAACCATTAACACGGCAATAGTTATTACAGGAGAGATCAACTCTGATCCCCTGAAGCCCCAAAGTAAACTGTACTCTCTCATGACATTGCTCAGCGTAAACAACGTACTAACGGAACCAACTAGAGTAACTACTACGCCGCAGGTACTGCTAGATCCGATAATTGTAAGTGACACCGTCAGCGTGGTCAATTCAGGAACACTTGAACTGGGGGTTATCCGACCACAGGGCTGCAAATGCCCGTATTTCTCATTCCCATTGCAGCACATCTGTGACCACACGCGACGTTTCGCTTTACAATAAAGCCGATTTTGAAAGAATGAATTTTATGATAGTTGAGACAAATTGGGAAAATCTAATATGTAAAGCGCCCACAGTAAACGATTCTCTGTCCAATTTTGTTTCTGAATTCTTGAAAATAGTACAACATTGTATTCCCAATTCCCAATAACAGTACGAAAAACCATGGTTTGAAAGCGCCATTAGAAGAGAGCTACGCCACAGTGATCGACTCAGGAAATCAGCCTTGAAAGATATGCATTTTCGTGCAACTCGCTCGACTCATAATGGCGTTCATCCAAAAATTCATATACAAGAGTCAAGTGTCCTTTGGTTTTGCGGTCTGTGTTTTTATTTCTATTTTCTTCGACAAACGTTCGTCTGCTAATATTTCCGAAACGTTATGCCATGTTGTTTTTTTTCCAGAACGTGCGATGATTGAATGGACCTGCGCTCATTAAATATGCAAATAAGCCAATATAGGTTGGTCACGTGGATGGATAAGATAGCTATCACGTGAGTGGGGTGAGACAGGAATATCTCTCCCAGCTGTCTCACTCGACTTTAAATATGCCCCATTACCTTAGTGATGGGAGAAAAATATGGCCACGCAGGGTCACCGGGAGCGAAGACGTGCCGCTGGCCACTGCGTGGAACAGGCCGCGCGAGTGCCGAGGGCGCGAAGCGATAAGCGCGGGGGGGGAGGGGGGTTTGTGGATCCTCTCCCAGAATTTGTTTTTAAATTAGTGCTAGGAGGAGCATTCTGCATTTTCTTGACAAGATCTACTCAATTATTTCCTTACAATTTAGGTAATTTATTACCTGTATTTCTGTGTGTATGGTGCATTGTTTCTCCAAAGGTGATCCTGACAGCCACGGGACAGGAAAGACCGGTGGAAAACCAACAAACTGGAACAAGTGGATTTTTTTTATATATGAATGAGACCTGGTTAGTGATGTAACTACGTACTCTTTCCACCTCCACCATCGTCGGGGCCCATACCAAAAGCATTCCCACGACTTTCAGTTCAGGCGTATCGACAGTTCAACCTACACTTTTAAAACACCCAAAATCCCGGGGCAGTTGTCCCCTTAACCCCATCCAAACACCTCGGCGCTAGTGTGGCCACGCGTCTATTGATCAATAACCATGTTGGCTGTATAGGCTGAACTGTACTACCCTTCGTGAGATTTAGCAAGCTCCCAAGCCACCAGTCTAATTATGTAAGGAATTAGACGTTGTTATGGTCTGGAACATCCTAGACTTGAATGATCCATCGCCAATATTTTGATTCACTCGTCTGGAATGTATCAGTTGGTCGGAAAAGCGAACCGCTTTTCCGACCAACTGACATGTTCCTGACAATTGAATCTAACAAATACCTTTATTCATTTTGTCTTCATCAGCAGACGTCAACGGCTTAATTGTTGCTCAGTCGCGACTTAATTTGGCTTATTTTTTATGACATTTCCACCAGGAATGAAGACTCACCACAGCCATGGTTTAATCATTACGTTGAGTAGTTCTGCTACTTGTAGCAATATATTGACGGTAGTAGTAGGAGATGTGGAGATCGGGGCTCATTGGCCGGTCCCGGCCCGGACCCCGGAAGTGATCTTATGTTACGTGACCTGGTGGCGCCATGTTTGGTTGTCATGGTAACCCGCGTGAGCGGCCATCTTGTGGCATCATCTCCATAGTGATGAGTGGTGTGACTGCACATGCGCAGCGCGTGTTGTTAGGGTGATACGTGTTTCCGTCGTCCATTTTGTATACTGGAGGCCGCCATCTTGGTTTCTATGGTAGCACGTGGTTGCTATGTTTCCCAAGACCTTCCAGTAGGACAGGGGTATGTTCGGAGGGTGTGATCGATTGAACAGGAGTATCACGAATTACCACAAACAACCCGACAGTCCCTCCAATTCACCAAAAACGATTTTATTTTCTTCGGATTCCCCATTTTATCAGCTTAGCGCGTAGTGCTATGGTACCAAGGGGCACAGGGGGTGAGTTCGATTGTATAGGAGTAATTTTCTGGCTTGGATTTTGCTCAAACCCTCGTTTAATTCATAGAATTACCACAAACAAGCCGACAAGTTGTTTTACTATTTCGAATTTCCCACTAAATCCTCGGTTTCTATTTGTTGTCCCATAGAGCCCTCTTGACGACCGCCATAATTATTTTGGCTTATAATAGTAGTGCTAGAGTATCGAGGGGGCCCAGTGGGTACGTTCCTTCAGATTAGAGTAATGTTCTCCAAGAATCCTTTTATTTGGATCCCATAACGTTTTTTTCTCCAATAAAAGACAAATTCCTTGGTCATCACCCCGAATACTCTATTTTTTATATAAATTCCTATTTTTAGTAACATCCTTAAATGACCCCCATCACTATTTTAATAAGTTCATTAACTTTATTTTTTAATGTGAGGATCAAGATTCCTTTTTGGATCCCCAACCTGACCAATGAAATAACAGAATTATCGACCAATCAGTTTAATGTATTCCTATTGTGTTTCTTTCCCATTACTCTCCGTACTAATTATCCCAACTTTAACCTATAATCCTATAGGACACAAATACAAACCCCAATCAAGAATGAAAATATCAATAAAAAAACGCTGTGACGTCATGACGTTTTTAAAAACGTCCGTCACGTATAAATAGATAAATAGTTTCAGCGACGTGGCGTCGGCTTCATTCCATTTTCATCTCTTGACGGAAAAGGATCATCTTGGTGTACTCAGATTATTCAATTGTTTTGTGTGTGTGCTATTTCTGTGCATGCATTATTCTAAGGATTAGGGAGACTTCTGGAGTTTCATGCGAGGATTGTGGGAAAATATTCACGAATCGACGGAACAGGAATTGACATCATCGGACAGCTCATGGACAAGGTAAGACATTTGACTGTAACAACTGCCATAAAAAATATTCTAGGAAAGAAGATTTAGACAACCATAAAAAACCTGCTTGGATTTATATACATGTTTGGAATGTGGACAGGAATTTAAACAAATATTACATTTGAAAAGGCATAAAAACACCGCCATCTCCCTGTTAGCCTTACCAAGAAACGGAATTCTGAACGACCGGCAACATCCCTGAAAAAAACCCGTAATGTTTTGGACATTGACCCCATTGATTTTGATCAGGACCTTTTGGCAGAAACAAGTGATGAAATTTCGGAAATTTGTCGTAGGAATTGGAACACCATTCGGACCCATCATATAACCAATAGGAAAATACAGGACATTTTTAATTATAGACTAGACACAACAGATTTATCTACCATGAACTATGAATTAAATAAAACAATCTTTCAATCTCAAAAAAATAAATTCAAAATTAATTTAAGCTACGGCTTCATTTTACGGTATAATGAAACAGAAGAACTAAGATTTTATCATCCTTCACAAAATAATGCCCGGGTTTTTGATAGGCCACCCTTTATTGAAAATGCTGTAGATTTTCGGAAATTCCTTGAATACCTTGAACAGGAAGACATTTTGGAATGGTCTAGGCAACAAAGACCCAACTCTAAGTGGATTGTCCATCAATTGACCAATGTAACTTTTTATGTAAACAAGATTAAAAATCATCCAATTGGTGGGGTTCCTGAAAATCTTCCCAAGTATATTTTGGAAAATCGTTCGCTTGTTGCCCTTGTCAGTGATCAAAACTACCATTTTGTTTATAATGACAATCTCTGTTTATTTCGGTGTTTGGCCCTCTGGAGCGGAAGTGAGCACCGTTCTTTGAATACTGCAACTCAAACCCTGTATAGTAAATACACAAATGAACCAAACATAACTTTCCTGGTGTGAAATTAGATGAACTCCCCAAAGTAGAAAAATGTATTTGACGTGAATATTGAAGTATTTGAACTCTTACTGGAAGATGATGAAGTCTTGGCTAAAATTGTACGTAGGTCTAATAGAAATTTTAGAATACCATGTATGTCAATTTGTATGAGAACCACATTAGTTACATCACTGACATTAATCAATATTCTAAATCCTTTGCTTGTCATAAATATGGTAAATTATGGAAATCGGCATGGTCTTTTTAAAATGGAATGGGAGGGAGAGAAGATTATTGGATTGTGTAGCAAAATTTACTATTGTTTCGGCCCATCAAACAAACTGAGTTGTAAAGGAATAAATAAAGGACAAAATGATTTAACAAAGGAAACATATTTAAAAGTAATCAAAAACAAACAAACAGGAACAGGAAAAAATAAAGGCTTTAGACTTAATGGAAATGACATGTTCACTTACGTACAGACGAAAGACGGCTTATCTTACTTTTATCCAAAACGACTACTTCAAGATGATGGTGTATCGACTTTCCATTGACAATTTAATTTATTTCTCAACAACCAGTGAATATTCTTCCACATTCTTTACAGAAAACCAGCGGTAAGCATAATTCTTATATTCAAATTATTCCAATCAATATTATTTTTATACTTTTTATCCAAGATGAAAATTTTCTTTCTTTTTTTTCTCATGGGGTGGGTGAAAGTAATTACTTGTTCATATTTGTAAATAGTTTATGGAACGAAATTTGTTCTTCAACAAATATCATTCATGTTGTATACTCCTGGGGTAGGCTAAATACAACCAATGTTAAAAAAATTATGTTTTGTTTACAATATTGATTCCTGGTATCCCTTAGGTTACCCCTATTGCAATTGGATGATATACAATTATATTTATTTTCACAATACTCAAACATTTATGTTTAGTTTATAATGTTGATTCCTGGTATCAGAGACCAGCCTAGAGGCTAAATTTAGGGAGAAGTCACTTCTCCCTCCCAAGGTTTTAAGGAGAAGTGAGGTGAAAATAGGGAGAAGTGAGCAAAACATATTATTTCTCAAAAAACTATGTCAAGTAAAGGGTTAAATTCATTTTATCAAATTACTTTTGACAACCACATATTCTCAAGAACCTGTGTTAGGTAAGGGGTTAAATTCAGTTTATCAGATTTACTTTTGCCAACCAAATGTTATTTCTCAAAAAGCTGCTTTAGGTAAAGGGTTAAATTCCGTTTAAGAAATTAATTTTTTTGTCAACTAAATATTATTCTCAAAAAACTGTGTTAGGTAAAGGGTTAAATTCAATTTAGCAAATTATATTTGCCAACCAAAAAGCTGTTTAGGTAAGGGTTCAATTCAGTTTAAAAGCTATTAGTGGGGGTTAAATTCAATTTAGTGAATTATTTTTGCCAACCATATATCATTTCAATTCAGTTTAGAGAATCATTTCTTCCAGGCAAATCTTCTGTTATCAAGGAAGATAACTGAATTTGTCAGTTTGCTTTTTACATCATTTATTTCTGTAACTTACTACTTTTTGGGGTAATTTAGTAGGACCCTTATTGTGACCGCCTCAAATGGAATACACCCAACAGAATTTTTTAAAAATGACATGCTTCAAAATCACAAGTGCAAACTAAAAAATAAACATTTTTATCATTACCAAAAATGTTGTTTTTAAATAAATACCCTGCATAGCGAAGTTTGATGGTGGAAATCACTTTTGAAATGAAACATTAAAAAAGAACTTGAGCAATTTTCGTCTTGTCATCTAACTTCACTCTAGTGAAAACTTGAATTGTCATGACGAAATCGTGCCGTGGTTGGTATTATTTTGGAGTTTTATGGGAAGTAAAATCAATATATTTAGTAATTCTTTAACCTGCCCAATTATTTGCTTTCACTACACTTATTTTTTTTTTATTTTTTCCAAGCGAAGTTAGCAACGGAATCGCCAGAAATAACTTTTCTCAGCGACTTTTCAAAACTGAAAGGCGACTTCAACTTCGCCCAGAGAAAGAAATTGGGCGAAGACCTGGTGTTAAGGGCGAAGATATCGCCTACTTCGCCTTGTAGGCTGGTCCCTGCCTGGTATCCCTTAGGTTACCCCTATTGGAACTGGATGATACCCAATTATATTTAGTTAAAAAATGTTTGGGTTATCCCTACCAATGGAGAAATTCATGTTGTCAATTCTTCATCATCATCATTCTCTGCCCCTGCCTCTCGGTCCCTGCCTGGTATCCTTTAGGTTACCCCTATTGGAACTGGATGATACCCAATTATATTTAGTTAAAAAATGTTTGGGTTATCCCTACCAATGGAGTAATTCATGTTGTCAATTCTTCATCATCATCATTCTCTGTTGAACCAAGAATAAATTTCCTTCTACTTTTTTATAGAAAATTAAAAAAAAAAACAAAAAAAACAAAGAAATTAAAAAATAAAAATAAAATTTAAAGATTAAAAAAAAAGAAATTCCTGTTGTGGGGTGGTAATGCTCTCAAGTTATTTGATGTGTATCTTCTTGACAAATAACAGACAAACTTGACCTGTCCCAAGTTCAGTACAAAATACAGAGGGACACTTCTTACAGGATATCAGATTGAAATAGAAAAGAGTACGAACTGTAGGGGGTGGGAATGCACTCGAGCCATTTGACTTATCTCCATTGGACAGAGGTTTGTAGCTTGACCTGTCCCAATTCAGTATAAAATGCAGAGGGTCATATCCTACAGTTTAAGGATCAAGATTGCAGTTTGATCCCCAAACTGACCAATCAGATCGAAGTTAATCAACCAATCAGATTAATGTGTTCCTATTGTGTTTCTTTTCCATTACTTTCTATACTTATTTTCTAATTTTTCTAACTTTAACCTATAATCCTATAGGAAACAAACACAAACCCCAACCAAGAATCAAAAAGTCGATCGAAATTTGCTGAACTGTGGTGGTGTTTTCAAACACGTCCGTCAAAGATATATAAGATTAGACGAAGAGTGGACTTGGCATCATTCACATTCTAACCATTGACCAGAGAAGATGTTCCGACTTAGCAGCAAGCAGACTTACACTAATGTCACCAGTTCCAGGGTGAACTGAAGATACATGTTCGAAGATACTTTGAGGGTAAAGACCAGAAAGCTTATCCAACGAAGCCTGGGATTGCACTATCTTTAGAAGAATGGAATGCTCTGAAATCCCAAATAGAAGAAATAGACGCAGCCATCAACAACCAACAAACAGCTTTAACCGAAGATACTAAACCTGAAGAAAATACACCAGGACCTGCTGGTGACTTCAAAAAGAAGATCACTTTGAGAAGAACCAAACCACTACCATTGATCGTTGATGAAATTGATAGTGAACTCAGGTAAGTTCGCTTGAAACATGAACTTTATTTGGCATGTGCTCATTATGTGGAAGAGAACATTGCCGCTGTAGAGAAAGAAAAATGCTATGGATGTACAGTCGATCATCCAAGTCAGATTCAGTATACTATATGCCTCATGATGTCTGAAGAAGAGAAGATTATAACATGTTTTAATGAAGCACTTGAAAGAGTTAAACAGAATGATGTCCATCTACTGTGGCACCATAATACTTCTGGAATGAATCCGCCACCAGTACAGAAAGAGTATGAAGATATGTTCGAGAAACCTCTCACAAATGAACAGAGATGTTGTATTATGGATTTGGTGATTGAATTCATGACCTTCCAGAAACCACTCAGTCTGAAGATGTAAATAGATGTTTTGTTTTTTATAAAAAAAGAAAAAAGAAGAAAAAAAAGTATAAAAAGAAGAAAAAGAAAAAAAAGGTGGTAATGATGCTTAAGTCATTTGATGTTTATTTTCTTGACAAATATCAGACAAACTTAACCTGTCCCCAGCCAGTAAGTCAGAGGGCCACCAATGCAGTGTATATTTTTGGAGAGTGGTCAAAAAGACCACCTTCCCAAAAGGTATAGAAAGGGGTGCAGCACCCACGTTCAGTGGCCACTCCTTCCCAAAAGGTATAAAGGGGGGGGCAGTACCAACGTTCATTGACCATTGTGGTCACTTCTCCTCAAAGGTATAAAAGGGGGAGTAGTACCCACAACAAATATGGATCCTCATCCATTTACTTGTTTATTGTGTGGTCCCACGGGTAGTGGTAAATCATCCTTTGTAAATCGAGTTCTTCAAAACATGCAAGATATTATTTCACCTGTTCCAAGTCACATCATTTGGTGTTATAGTGAATGGCAACCATTATCTCAGATCACACATTTGGCAGCACAAATGTATCCTGGTCATTCCAAGTTTCTGAGAGAAGTTATTGAAGATGCTACTTCGACACCATATGGTTACCTTTTAATCGATCTCAAACAAGATACTCCTGAACATATGAGATTAAGAAGTCAATTTTTTTCAGGGGTAACCCAGTACGTGGACCTCCGAAAAGTATAAAAGGGGAGCAACAAGTCTGCCTCAAGTCAGAAGTATGTCTGGCCGTCTCAAGCGCAACATCGCTCTTCTCAAGCTTCTTATTAAATCGAAACCCACACTCGGTAAGTCAATACTAAAACAAAAGACAAAGAATTGATTACTTGTTTGTGTGCCTGTGCCTCAAATATCCTGAAAGGGGCAGTACCTCTGACCAAAGCTCAGTGAACCAAACTCGATCGTCAGAAACAACTAGTTAAGGTCATGGCAAATAAAGGTACCTCTGACAAAAAGAGAAGACAAATCTTGCAGAAAGGGGGATTATTGGGGGCATTACTACCTCCCGTACTATTGGGTGCTGTTAAAGGTATTTTTGGATGATGATGGAATATGCAAAGAAGATGGCTTTAGTAGAACCGAGGTTATTGGAACGTCTACAAGAGACTCCAATACAACCGAATGAATTGGCTGTTTCATCATTGGATCAAGAAATGGGAGATATTCTCGATGCCCCTTTTCTTTTTTCAGCTGATGAAAGGATGACACATTATAATCAAGTCTTACAAAGATACTTGACATTTCAACAAAAGGTAGTGGCTCCCCATCCTATTAAAATCGAACTTGAGAAAGATAATGAAGACCAAGACAGTCTCGATTCTGTACCTATGACTATGAAGAGAAAGGCAAATTTGTTGTTGGATCGTATTAGAAATGACCCAAATATATCTTGGAATCAGAAGGGTGAACTAGTCCACAAAGAGCAAACAGTGGAAGGGTCGAATGTAACAGATCTTCTAAAAGATTTACTTAGAAGACGAAAATCTTTCCAACCTAAGGGATGGGAAGTGATGGCCAAAGCCTTGAGAGATAGTAACATACCCCAAGAATTGCTTGGTCATAAAGAACGTTGGTATAGTATGAAACAGGTCCCGTCAAAGTCGGAAGCAAAACAACGAAAGAAAGTAAAAACGCCAGAGTGGAGTGAAGACGGGTATAAATAG
Organism: Pictodentalium vernedei; assembly: GCA_031216915.1. Classification (NCBI taxonomy): domain Eukaryota; kingdom Metazoa; phylum Mollusca; class Scaphopoda; order Dentaliida; family Dentaliidae; genus Pictodentalium; species Pictodentalium vernedei. The sequence goes on along the minus strand of CM062292.1, from coordinate 259,949,247 downwards.
AGTTGACACATGAAAAAAGGCAGTCATGGAAGCATTATACTATGATTCTGAAGCTCCTGGAAGTTTTGGTGGTATAGACACTCTTCGTAGAGCATCCAACAAAAAGACTAAACAAGTTGTGCAGTGGTTCGAGACTCAAGACACATACACTCTTCACAAACCTGTTTGTCGTGTATTTCCTAGAAGGAAAGTGATAGTTAGTGGTATCGATGCACAATGGCAAGCTGACTTGGTAGATTTAGCAAACACAAGTAAATTCAGCAAAAACACAAAATTTTTGTTCACAGGTATAGATGTCTTTTGGAAATATGCTTGGGTCATACCCCTCAAAAGCAAACTTGGTGACTCCATCGTTAAAGCTTTTACTAAACATTTTAGACAAGGCCGTAAACAAATATAATTACAAATTGATCAAGGAAAAGAATTTCTAAACAGAAAATTTAAGAATTTTCTCAAACAACACGGAGTAGAATTTATCACTACACAAAATGTGGAAACAAAATGTTCCATAGTAGAAAGATTCAATAGAACTTTGAAAACCAAAATGTGGAAATATTTGACCAAATACGATACACGAATTTTTCCATTTCAAGACTTAGTAAAATCTTATAATCATTCTCATCATCGAAGTATCGGTATGGTCCCAACTGCCGTGAACTTTGAAAATCAAGAAGAGGTTTGGCAAAAACTTTATGGCAAACCCATAAAACACAAGACTCCAGAATACAAAGTAGGAGACAGAGTGAGAATCAGTAAAGTTAAGAAAACTTTTGAGAAAGGTTATTTGCCCAAATGAACCGAAGAGTTATTTACGGTTGCATCTGTCAAAAAAGGTCATCCAGTCACATATGTCTTACAAGATGATAATGGGGAAATACTGAAAGGGTCGTTCTACACTGAACAGCTTCAGCGAGTTGCACACAAAATTATTTACAAAATCGAACACGTACTGAAGAGACGTGGTCGTGGTAAAAACAAAGAACTGTTCATAAAGTGGTTAGGATACCCTACTTCGTTCAATTCTTGGATCAAGCAGAGTCAGCTCACCTATAAAAGGAAGTGAACCTCTGAGGTTTCTACAAAATGGAAGAAGGATCGAACGGATCTTGGCCTCTGTTTGAAAAAAGAATTCCAAGGAGCGAGACCACTTATTTTTCACAAATAATCATTTTGTACATAATCATCATTACCAGTGTTGTTAATCTCACTCTCGAGAACACAGACAGCAAGTTGTGGACTGCTCTCGTGAGTAGTAGTATAGAATATTTGTTACCTAATCCAATCATTAAGAAAAAGTAATGTTATTTGACTCTACCAAGTAATAGTTCTATGAACGTGTTTCCTGAAAACACGTTGACTACATACACCACTCAGTTATCACAACCAGTTAATCTCACGGGGGAATGGGAAGTAGGTCTGGCAGAGATTCAGCATCCAAATACTTGGTTCAATATCCATGGGAAAGAAGCTTTTGTTACAGTGTTCTGGTCTTCGAACAAGAATTATCGATTTACTCTCAAAGAAGGTCGTTATTCGGATCCTACTGATGTGATACGGGCTATCAATGGTGTTAAAGAATTACTCTTGCGTCGTCACGATAAGGTAGATTTTAAATTGGATGAAGTGACTGGTAAAGTTCGTATCATGGTACGTGATGGAGTCGTGGTCACATTGAGGCCTACTCTTCAAAATATTTTGAGATTTAATGAGTGTGTTTTTAAATCAGGAACTTACAATTCTTCCAAGTTGCTGATGTCAACCAAGGATTTTATTCACTATATATATACTGTGACTTGGTTCGTGACCAAGTCGTGGGAGATACAAGAATATCCCTTCTTCGTATCGTACCTGTACGTGGAAAATATGGGAATATCATCTCTAAAAGAATGTGTATTATGTACCAGTGGAACGAAAAAATTTCAGTACCGTCCGGGTGTATATAAGGGACGGCACAGGAGCCATAGTACCATTCGAGTTCGGGAAAGTGACAGTGACACTTCATTTCAGAAATCGTAGATCTCTTCATTTCACATATACATGACTTACTGTTGTAAGTCCAAATTATATGAAGAATATTACACGAAACAAACCGGGAATGGTCTACCAGCTTTTTCTGGAGCACAACTACGGAGACGTTATGGTTTGGGGAGTATATTGGAAGGACTGAAGAATATGGTGTTACCTTTATTGAAAACTACAGCCAGGACCGTGTGAAAACAGCTCGCGAGAAAAGGAGCGGCCTTTGCCGAAGATGTCATTGAAGGGAAAAATGTTAAAAAAGGCAGCAATCAAAAGAGTCAAAGAGGCTGGTGCGGGAGCTTGGAATGAAGTTGTTGGTGGTTCAAAACTACCCGGCAGGAAAGGTATAAAAATGCCCGCACAACACAAAACTGGCAAATCGCCAAAAAGAAGGAGAACTGTACAGACCCAAGACTTTCTGGGTACGCGATGTCTCTCATCAATGAAAAATCTTGTGAGTGTGTCAACAGCGAACTCGACTTATTTTCCATACCACCAACACAGACTAGTGTGGAACATTGGCAATGGGTAGAACACAGGCCTTTGGCGACCATAGGAAACATTGGTCCGATAGAATTCCACATTGCGGGCTTAGGCGATGATTATTTGAATTTGGCACAGACATACTTGTATGTTAAAGCAAATGTTGTAGATTCCAAAGGGGCATCAATTGCCCCCGATGCCAATGTTAGCCAAGTCAATTTATGGATGCATTCCTTATTCAATCAAATCGATATCAGCTTGAATGAAAAACTGGTATCCCCTTCCAACAACACTTATCACTGCAGAGCTTTCATAGAAACTTTGTTGAGTTATGGACCAGCTGCCAAGAAGTCACAACTGACTAATACGTTACGGTACAAGGATACAGCCGGACACACTGAAGATTTGACAGATGATAACAAGGGATTTCTTCTTCGAAAGAAATTTATAGAGAAAAGTAAAATCGTGGACATGACTGGAAGATTACAGTTGGTTATGTTTTTCTAAACTTGTTATTTGCTGAATGGAGTTAATGTTCATGTTAAAATGAACAGAGCCAAAGATTCTTTCACAATGATGGCAGATGCCGATACACACAGGATCAAAATTCTAGATGTATCCATGTTTGTACGCAAAGAGAGACTCCAATCATTCGTGAGAATGGCTCACGAGAAAGCACTAACAAAACAACTGCAAAATATCTTATCGATCGTGTGGAAACCAAGGTGTTTTCAGTGCCAAAAGGAAATCTGAGCACCACACAAGAAAATTTATTTTTAGGCCAACTACCTAAATGCAATCGTGGTGGGATATGTAGACAACGATGCTTTCAATGGAAACTTTTCTAAGAATCCATATAATTTCAAGAACTACAACATCAATTACTTGGTTTTGCACGTGGATGGCCAGCAGATTCCAGCCAAGCCATTACAACCTCGATTCGAACAACAAGAAGTGGCCAGATGTTATGCGACCCTGTTCCAAGGAACTGGACAAATGTATGAGAATGAAGGAAACCACATCAGCCGAGATGAGTACACAAATGGACACACCCTATTCGTATTCGACCGGATTCCAGACCAATCACATGGACAACACTTCGATCTGGTAAAGAAAGGAACTTTGAGACTTGACGTCCATTTCAAAAACCCATTACCAACCACAATCAATGTACTGGTGTATGCAGAATTCCAGAACATCATAGAAGTGGATAAGAATAGACAAGTAATCTTTGATTACTCAACATGAACACGTTGCAGTTAGAGAATGCACTTCGATCAGACAGTTGTTTGAAGATAAAATGTTTGGGTGTGTTTGCAAGAAACAAATTACCAAGAAGATTACCAGATCACAGATCAGTGGATTTGATAGCCAACACAGATCCAGACCACAGAAAAGGAGAACATTGGGTGGCTCTCTTTGTGAGTCACCACAACACAGAGTACTTTGATTCCTATGGATTACCACTACAACACAGACCATTCGCGAATTTCCTGAAGAAGAATTCCAGATATTGGAAGTATAATACAAAACGCCTTCAAGGACCATTACCAGTGTGCTGACAATACTGCCTATTTTACTTGAACATCACTGTCACGGTGTACCGATGGAAACCATATCCAACATGTTTACGACCTAATGGATAATGACGTGTTGGTTAATGACGTAATAGAAGAAACCAGACACCAGATGTTGCTGTATTGAAGAAAAACTATAAAAAAGGGTAAGGGTGTGGTTGGTGTTCAGCTCATTTTTGTTTCGACAGCCAAAGAAGAAGGATGTCTACAAATGTGACCATCTTCAAACTTCACAACGATTTACAGATTCAACTGTGCAAGAACGATGTTGGGTTCCAGTTTACCACGAGAGGTTGGAAACAAGTGACAAAAGCAATGGGTATTGCAAAGAAGATAAGCCTTGAAATAGGAGAACCCAAATCAAAGAGAAAAAGAAAACCAAAGAAGAATGAAGATAAAAAGGATTGAAGAATGTTCACTATTCCATCGTTGATACAGATGGCACTGAATGATTATCAATCACAAAACCAAGAAACAAGAAAACCAAGAGATTTTGTAGAGAGAATGTGTGTTTCATTTGAAATGTATTTTCGTGATGTTCCACCACCAGTACGGGAGCAGTTATTACGTGAAGAAGAGAAAATAAGAAAGACACCAGACCAAAGACCACCAAAACACATCAAGTATGCATTGGAGGAAAGTCGTCTCAAGACATTTCAATTCATGTTACAAAGTGAAAGTGTGAAAACCCCGAATGAATTGACAAAAGCTGGATTCTTTTATTGGGGGACAGGAGACAGAACTCAATGTTTTCATTGTGGTATTGTTGTTCGTTTCTGGGAAATAGAAGATGATGTTATTAAAGAACACAGAAAATATTCTCCAGACTGTTATTGCAATCATAATTTACCATCTGAATTCATGGACATTGAAAAAGTTCAAGAAGAAGAAATGGCCATCAAAAAAGAAATGGGCACATCAGTTCAAGAAGATTCACGGAGGACGAAATGTAGTGTGTGTTTATTGGCTGAAGCCAATGTCATTCCGTGACCACGTAACCATTTGTGCCTGTGCAAAGACTGTTGTAAACCACCGAGAAGATGTCCAATCTGCAGAAAGACAGTTTATGAATATCTGATAATCTATTTACCATAGAAAATTCCATAAAAAGTTGTATGTTTTTGTTGTTGAATAAAAGAAATTAAAATGTAAAAATTGTGTTGTTATCAATGAATATCCTCAAATACTGAAATGAGGCTAAGAGGGACGGTACATTTGACCTCATACGACAAAAAGGGATTCTCTTATATGGGTAGATCCTCACATGAGTATATGGTGGAACATGAGGTTAGCTTCGTGGCTTTCATGTACACATATGAACCCTACTTGTAATTTGAATAATGGTTAGAAAATACTTGTATAAACCAAAAAGGTAAAAGCAAAGTATTCTGGGTAATGACCAAAGGAATTTGTCTTTTATTGGAGACAAAAAACGTTATGGGATCCAAATAAAAGGATTCTAGGAGAACATTACTCTAGTCCAAAGGAACGTACCCACAGTGTCCCCTCGGTACTATAGCACTACTATTATATTATACTGTGATACATTTTCATCGATAAACAATTGAATGTCATCACCTTAATATTAGCAACTTTCCTTTTTTACTTGTGTTTAACAGTTAAAAGTAATTATTGTCATCACCTTTGAGACAAATGGTGGCCGGACATTATTTTTACTTGATTTTGTCAATTTCAAAATGCAGTGGAACTCGTTTAATACAATTGGACAGGTTCCGTCCATTGTTTAACACAATTGGTATTGTTTGCAACAACACTTTAGCCTCAGGGTGTTTTGATAAGTGACAGGCCACCATGTATAAGTTGCTTTATCGATGCATGCCATATACATGTATAGTAGGTTTGTATTTCTTTCAAACTGACACGCCATTTTGTTTTTCGAGGAATTTTTAGAAGTGTTTTTATAAATAAATTCAAATACTTTAAAATTCATTACCCATTTCATAGATTCTTTAATTTATTGAAGACCGACAGCTTTTCAATTGTTATAAATTTTACGCCATTTAATTCTTTAAAAATACTTAATTCTTTAACGGAAATTAACAGCTTGTTATGCCATTTAATTCCTTTAAAATTATTAAAAATCTTTAACGAAAATTATTGAAGACCAACAGATTTTCAATTGTTGGTTTTTATAAATGTTACGCCATTTAAATTTAATTACCCATTTCATAGATACTTTGAAGAAAATTATTAATATATTATATTAAACGATCATTCGTCATTCAACTTGATAGGGGGACTGCTTCATAGCAATTAAAATTTAAGAGAGGGGAGAGGGATGGGGTTACTACGTGATAGCACTGTTCGACATTAAGAAGGGGGAGGGGGTATGACGTAATAGCAATTAAAATTATCTGCTAACTCCTTTCAATTGTTAGGCGGACTACGCCATAGCAATTAAAATTATTAAAATTATTAAAATAAAAAAATATTTTTTTAAAAAATGACCGCAACTTTGTCTCCTTCGCCCATCCCCTTAACCTCTTTCGACTCCCCTTGCTGGAGGGACAGCGGTTCCTACTCCTCTCCTCCTCCGGCTAATCCACTTAGAGTTACGCATCTCCAACTACTTATGGGGTGTGGCAATGGAAAATTGCCCGGTAATAAGTATGGTCATTTCCCCTCTGTTGATGTTCAACAACTAACTGAATCAAACGTTGATCAAAATCACTTGTGCATCCATTTACATTGAAGTTTTAAAAATATCTACAAAGATATCTACACGAGAAATAGTTTTAAAGACTAGAGAGACTGAATTTATTTACAAAAAGTTTGGTCTTCGGTTTCTCCCAAAACACCCCCTGATTACATGTGCGTGCGTAGAAAGCATTTGCAACGGTACGTGTGTGGGGGGGGGGGGGGGGGGTACGTCACAGTCCGTAACACACATATATATATGGGTGGTGGCCCACTTGTCTGGTGATGGTATTATGACTTGAAATTGAAAATATACTGGAAAAATAATGTTGGCCAAATCCTCTCTCTCTCTCTCTCTCTCTCTCTCTCTCCCCTCTCTCTCTCTCTCTCTCTCTCTGTCTCTCTCTCTTTGTCATATACAAATAATTGTGGATTGGTCATAGTTTCGTATCTGCCTTTATTGTGGCTCTTTACTGACTCCTCCATGCAGTTCTGGAATTGCGTGTGTGCAACTTATTTGATTGTACGTTCTTGTCTGTGAGCCGCGATGTCAAATGATTTGACTAGTTATATTTTTTTTATTCAAAACTTTTAATAAACAAAAGTCAAATACCTGTTTTTGTTTCTTTTCAGACTCTTTGAGTGGGAGAGAAGTCGGCTCAAAACTTCGCATTGATCGATTTACTACTGAAAGAACTGTTCATATACAGGAAATCTGCTCCTTTGACCAAGGCGGAGTTAATAAAATGATGGCTTTAATGGCGAAATCTCTCAAACGATGATCGGTGTCATTTAACACTCTTGATCGCAGGCCTGATTTTTACAATCAGCAGAGGAATAATGAGTCAGTGGTGTAATATTAACCAGTAATGCAATAAAAGTCAACCAGAAGTGTAATAATCATCCTATAATGTAATAGAAATCAATCAGTGGTGTAATGACCCGTTATCACGAGTTATGTAATAAACGTAACCAATAGCGTAATAAAATGCCATGAAAATCAACAATTTTTCCACGAAATTTCAGAAAATTTTGGGGTGGCCCAAATTATATTTTTGGTATATCTTATCGATTTTGAATCATTTGATCGGATCTTTAAAGATGTTTTCGAGGTCATATATCATGTTTGGTTCAATACTGTGGCGGAAGGTATTTTCTATGGTTTTTATGTATGTCCACTGGCTTTTTAAGGTCACTCACAGCACCTTTGACTATATCGCTGCAAGGGACGTAACTATAGGGCGGGATGTAGGGAGTGTGACACCTCCCCCCTCAATCATTTTCTAGTCGGGAAATATTCATCTAGATTGGAGTCTTGGATATCGTTTCGCTCTTGATGGTGATTAAGCACTTTCTTACGGGACTAGAGTTTATTCTTGGGCTTGTGCTGGCCCCATGTAAATTGAGATCTGTTGGGCTTGTTGGGGGTGCTGGCAACTCAGCAAATTTCGGGGCGTGCTAATTAAATATGCATCGTTCCTATTACATTTTTTCTGATTGTTGACATCCCACTTCGGTTATTTGTACTTTAAAACCACACTCCCCAAGCTCATTTCAGCCCATCCATGGAAATCACCTTTGTTCCTTCTTACTGTTAGGTTGAAATCATCTTTGAACCCTGGTGGTATCTTCCATGTCAGTTCAATGGTAGCAATTGGAAGAGTGTACATTCATTATTTGGGGTTGTCCAATTAATGTTTTCAGCGAGCAGCCGATAACTTTGATATATTGTATATGTAGGGTCATGACTTGGGAAGAAATTTCAAAGTCGTGTTTTTTCATCCGAAAAAATCGAATTTCAGCAACACTGGAAAACAAGCCAAATTTGGTTAAGATAATATATATTCAAGTTCTGCCAGATGCTCGTAAACTTTGCGTGTGCCTTTTAAACCTGTACTTAACACGAACAGCAGGCGAAACTTGCAATAACAACTTATGGAATAACCCAAAAAGTCATGTTTAACGCAAAACCCTACCTAATGATCCCTCATTGGAACAAGTTCAACGAGCTCGTTACAATAAGGGACCATAAGCTATTTTTCTGTGGCAAAAATGAAAAAGTAAAACATTAATGGAGATTTTTTGAGAAATGATGCTGGCCTGTTATCGCCATTAACTCAGGTAAAGGGATTCTAGAGTTACCGCCAAGATGAAGTTTCACTTCACATGTCTTCATAATAAATCATACTCTCTGTCTCTGTCTCTGTCTCTCTCCCTCCCTCTTGACATGTGACATGATGTACTGGTTTACCACGGCGCCGATGTATGGCATTGCCGGGATTCTGTATTGTTTGAGAAGACAGGTTACAATACAGTGTTTTTTTCCATTGACGACAGTACTAATCTTTCCTCCTCTCCCCATCTTATCAAGCTGATTTGGTCAAAAACAACCATCTATCCATTTAGTTTATCATCTCATGAAAACAATATACTGAAAGAAAATATAGGTTGCCATGTGAATTTTGCCTTTAAATTTGGAGCTTACTGTACTCCCGACCAGTTTTGCACTGAATGAAATAGACATATTTTTACCTGTCGCCACCAAATTTTAATCTTCTCTCACACATATCAGAAGACAATTGTCACCAATATTTTATATCTTTTCCAAAACATGCACTTTAAAATTTTATTCACACTTACAAGCTCAGTTCATTTTCCACCAATCGGATAATTCCAGGAACTTTTATCCTCCATTAAAGGTTGGGTGCAAACCACTAGAGGCGCTGTTTACCACTAAAACACTGTATTGTAACCGACAGCGAATCAAGTTCACTGCTGTAAACAAGTTGTCTGTGTATGTATTGCGTGAACCACAGAACAGAACATGGCGTCTCCGATCCAAGAAGAATCCTGTGTTTAAAGGGCTTCATCGACTTTACAGGACAACACGCTGTCCGGCGAAAAACTTTCATTTCGTAGCTTTTCTCCTAAATTCGCGCATGACGCCTGACGACGGTCATTCAGTGCGATCAAGAAGCTGAACGAGTGCGATCAAGAAGCTGAACGACGACAGAGCGTAAAACATGGCCAACGGTTTTAATTTTTCGTCTTCAAAGTTAATGCCCAATAAACTTGACATTTTGATTGACCGGGGTGGAACGCTAACACTTTGGGAGCAGCGCGGGGACGATTTTGTCACACTATCGAAGTTGGATGACAATCCAAACGAACTGCAAATGGCTGTTCTTCGATCTTGTCTAACTGATGAAACTCCTAAGGTTGTCATGAATCTTAATTTGCTCGAGTCTGAACGAAACGTTCCGAAATCAGTTATCAAAGTCCTGAAAGTGCATGTTCGTGGCCAATTGAACATTGTGATAGAGCGCAGAAATTTTAATCTTCGGCAACAGACAGATGGAGAAACTTTCGACACCTTTTTGACTGACTTGCGTGAGTTGGCAAAAACTTGTGACTTTTGTGACAAAATTCAGAATCACTTTTACGGGACAGAGTTGTCATAGGAATCAGGGACGCAGACACCGTCGAACATTTATTTGCCGAAAAGATATTGACCCTTGCGAGAGCGATTGAAATATGTCGCGCTGAAGAATCGGCCAAACGTCATCGCGTAGAAATAACCGGAGACCTGTTAAAACATGGAACTGACAGTAGTTACCCGTGTTGTGTGCGTTGTAACAAACAACATTCCGAGGATACGAGGTGCCCCGCCCTCAACACCACTTGTGCTTCTTGCGGACAAAAAGATCATTGGGTCCAGTCAGACATGTGCACTAAAAAGACTAACAAGAAACAGTTGTCAGTGATTCACTTGAGTTCGATCTTATCAGCCGTTTTCTCACCTGCTTTGCGGCAAACGGCACCTACGGTAGAGGTTAATCTGTGCGGAGCAATCGCGAACGGTAGTAAAGTGCACGCAACGCCTGATACAGGTGCTCTATGGTCTAGACATTTTAAAACAAATTGGTGTCGATGTAAACAACCTGCGCGCATCTTCTTTCACCCTCCGAGCTGCTGATAACCGAACAATTAATCAGCTTGGTGAGTTTGATGCTGTGATTAAGTGCAATGGTCGTGCAGTAACAGATACTATTCATGTTTTAAGTGGGACCAAAGGCCTCTATTTGTCATGGTACGCATCTCGTGATTTGGGATTCATTCCCCCTGACTATCCTACGCAAGCATTAAGCATGAATTCTGTCAGTTCCGCTGTGCCCAAAATGTCGAGGCCAACTTCAATTGGCAACAGTTCTCGTAATGATATTCGTCGTGAAGATTTAATTAAGGAATATCCGACCGTGTTCGATGGCAAAATAAAACAGATGCCCAACGAGGAATTTCGGATTGAACTCACAAATAATGCCGAGCCTTTTTGTGTTAAAGCTCCTCGTACCATTCCTTACGCTTATGGTGATAAGCTTAAAGGCGAGTTAGACAGAATGTTAGACAGTGGTGTGATTACATCTGTTACTGAACCGACAAGTTGGTGTGCTATGCGTAGATTTCACAAAACTGAACAAATTTGTTAAACGTGACCTTTATCAGTCTCCTACTCACAAGAAGCAGTTGCAGATACGTCAGCTACAAATGCTAAATATTTTGCAAAGTTTGACGCACTTAGTGGTTATTGGCGGTGTCCTCTTGCAAACGAAAGTCAGCCCCTGACCACTTGTTTACACCCTTTGGTCGGTTCATGTTTCAGCGTGACCCTTTTGGCATGTGTTCAATTTCCGAACATTATAACAGGCGTATGGATGATGCATTTGGTTCGATACCAAGACATCGCAAAATGATTTGATGATTTGGTAGCATATGATACCTCGTTTGATGATCATGTCTGCCACGTCCGTCAGATTTGGCAAACGTGTTCCGACAAAGGCATATCTCTAAATTCAGACAAAGTCTTACTTGCGGAGTCAGAAATTGACTTTTGTGGCTAAAATATATCTCAAAATGGTTATTCTATTGACCCAGCGACAACCGAAGCTATTAGTGAATTTCCCACACCCACCAATATCACTGACATGCGTTCTTTTTTTGGCCTTGCCAATCAGGTAATTTCACTCCAATTGTCTATACACAGCTCGAAGCCCTTCGACCATTACTGAAACCTAAAAATGTATTCAAATGGGATAATGTGCATGACGAGGCTTTTGACAAAGCTAGAAAAGCTTTGTCTGAAGCACCCGTTCTTGCATACTATGACCCAGCCAAACCAACGTCTCTCCATGTTGACGTTAGCCGCCTGAACGGTTTAGGTTTTATCCTGTTTCAACAGCAAGATGATATTTCGTGGCACATGGTTCAGGCTGGTTCTCGATTCTTATCCCCGGCTGAGACACGATATGCTATGATTGAACTTGAGCTCTTGGTGTCAGTGTGGGCCATAAAGAAGTGTCGCATATTCTTAGATGGTCTTCCCCACTTTGACCTAATCCCAGATCACAGGCCACTCGTGACTATCTTGAATAATTATGGTCTCAATGAAATTGAAAATCCTCGGTTACAAAGTATGCGAATGAAACTGATGAGATACCAGTTCACCGCAATTTGGCGCCCCGGAAAACAATTGGCTGGCGCAGATGCAATGTCGCACAATCCATTGAGCAATCCTGATGTTGACGATTGTAACCTCAGCGAAGAACTTGATCTTCAATTGTGTGATAATTCTGCGGATCATTTGGAGGATCTTCAGCTTGAGCGGTTACGAACAGTTTCTGAAAATGACAGTGAATATCGACCATTACGCGAAACTAGTTCCACGGGATTCCCCATCGACAAGAACAGTTTACCGTATTGTATTCGATAGCACTGGCCCATGCGAGATCGCCTCTCAACTGACAATCATTTCATTATGTGTGGCTCACGTTTGGTTATTCCAAAATCGATGCGTCTTTCAATTCTGCATGAACTTCACAAAAGCCATCAAGGCATTGCCAGAACAAAAAGGCGTGCTCGACAGGATGTGTACTGGCCTGGAGTTGATAACGATATCGAACAGACTGTTCGCCCATGCCGATCCTGTAGTGAAGAACTGCCATCTGAATCGAAAGAATCATTACGTGCTCAACCAATACCAGGACGTGTGTTTGAACACTTGTGTTCTGATTTGTTTGCTTGGAATGTTTGTTCCTATATAATCATCACCGATGTGAAATCTGCCTGGCCCACAACCTATAACTTAGGTCGCGATGCCCCCACCCCTAAAGTGATTGACGTAATGCGAAAAACATTCATGGATACCACAGTACCTACTGTACTTTACACTGATGATGGTCCCCAATACAAAGCGCACGCTTTTCAACATTTCCTGTGTGATTGGGGGTGTTAGACATGTGCCGTCATCTCCACGATACCCCCGTCAAATTCTCATGCCAAAGCTAGCGTCAAGGCGATGAAAAAAACTGATTAAACGTTGTCATAATATCCGTCATAACGTGCTTGATGAAGATAAGTGGGCTAAGGGCCTTCTACAGTGGCGAAATACTCCCCGTGAAGATGGTCGTTCTCCAGCCCAAATAGTATTTGGCCACCCAGTTAGAGATACTTTACCAGTGCACAAACGTGCTTTTGCACCAGAGTGGCAGGTAGATATTCGTGCCGCTGACGAGAAAGCGGAACACTTTCATCATAAACGTGAGCAATCCTACAATCACAGTTCACGACCCTTACCACCACTTACCGTTGGCACCAAGGTTGCAATTCAGTGTCACGAGACCAAAAGATGGGACAAATATGGCACTATTACAGAAGTAGGTAACAATCGAGACTATCTTGTTAAACGTCCTAGTGGTCGTGTTTGGAGACGAAACCGTCGTTTTCTCAGGAAATGTTACCCAACTGCATACCAAGTTAACTGTCATGTGCCTCCACAAAACAACACTAACGGTTCAGAACAGAATCCTGCTCTTCGAAGAAGCTCGCGAGCACAGTGTGCCCCAAAGCGTCTTATCGAAGAGATTTGATTTCGTTTTTTTCCCTTATTGGATATTATAATTGTGTTTGCTTCATTTTTCAGCTGGGTTAAAAGAAAACAAATATATATATATATATTGCGGGGGAAATGACATGTGACATGATGTACTGGTTTACCACGACGCCGAAGTTCGGCATTGCCGGAATTCTGTATTGTTTGAGAAGACAGCGAATAAAGTTCACTGCTGTAAACAAGTTGTCTGTGTATGTATTGCGTGAACCACAGAACAGAACACCTCTCTCTCTCTCTCTCTCTCTCTCTCTCTCTCTCTCTCTCTCTCTCTCTCTCTTGGCATTCACTCAAAAGTTATAAGAGAAAAAAATGAAACAGATGAATAGGGTTTTTTCGAGAATAGCGCCGGTTGTTATGGCCATTACGTTCAGTACAAGGATTTTAGAGTTATCGCCCAGGTGATTGCATCAATTCAGATGTCTTCATTGTGAATCACATTCTATCCTCTACCACTGACTCATTGATTATTACAGAACAATATTCTTGCAAATAACCAAACTGGGATATCACCTAGTCAGTGCCCCTAGCAGGAACGAGTGTGGTGAGAACGTTTCGAAGGCTTCACGAATTAACATTTGGCCCTTCTCGGTTTATTCCGATTCTCGTTATTTGACCTCGGATGATAACGGAGTGATATACCAAGATGTTTACTGGAAAACCTAGTTACTCAGTTTGAAAGGTAAATACGCTCCCTGAAAAAGTAAGTACGACCCCTACAAACTATGCCCCAAAAGGAGAAGTGATTTTTAACATGTTTGGAACAACAGTTAAAGAGAAAACACCATAAGATTGTGTATATTAATAATAAAAAGAGGCTAATAATACTAATAACACATTGGCCGGCCGCTGATTTGTCACGGTTCTCAGGTGCTCCCAACTGCCTCCCTATTCCCACACATCTTCTCTCTTCCCAACACCCGGAGACGAACAGCTTGCTGGAATCCCGCGCCCCATTCTTCCCAATCTCCCCGATAAGCATACTAACACTTTCCTTTGCGTCACCCTCTAACCACATGTCCTTCATTCTCCCATCTCACTTCCCATTATACTCCCTGTCAATCCTATTCTGTTAAACTTTTAGACAGTCTAATAGAAAGTGTACCAGGGTCTCCACCGCGCCTAAAGTACACATCTTGCCCTCCTTTTCACTGTTATTCCCAATTTTTCCCCTAAGCTCCAGGGGCCGCGACCTCAGCTTGAACAACAATGACACCCCAGAGGTGCCTTCAAGGTTCTCTTCAACACCTGACTTCTCTTTATCACGCAGGCATCCAAGGACCTCTTTGATTTGACCCCCCTATGGCCAATTAAGGTCACCATCCTCCATGACTCTTTCGCTGGCGATTTTTCGCCTGGGTTGCCCCTACTTCTAGACCGAAATCTCCAGTGAGTAGTTCTCTCTTAACTCCCTCACTTAGACTGTCCACTCTGTCTTTTTATTTGAATTCCAGATATCTGGAACATTAGTTTACCCTCTCGGCTGTCGGGGAGATTTACCAAATTGAAATAAGTGAGTTCCATTATTTCCGTGGGAATTTATAATCAGTGTCAAAGTGGAACCGACAATTAATGCAGATTCTGCAGTGAACCAGAATTTGATTTTGTCAGTTTATCATATATTGGTGAATTGAAAACTCTATTTTCTGTCTCTCCTTGAATTCATAAATGTTAATTTAAGCATCCCGGACCGAGCCCGTCATGAAAATCGACTTCGATAAAGTTATCTCCCCTGAAATTATTAAATTGGCAAGGAAGGTCCAATTAAGAAGCATGAAATTGTTAAAAAAAAAACAGTAAAAAATAAAGCGAAGTTTGCTTTTTGTTACTATTAATAAACGAAAACAACAGACAGCTTTCGGAGTTGTCTGTGGTTTTCGTTCCTTAAAAGTTATAAAAGGAAAACTTGTGTTTCTTGGTGAGCTTTTTAGAAGCAGCCAAGTCGTTGTCCACTTTAATTCTTTGTTTAGTGAATGTGTTTTTACAGTAACTTTCAAGTTCTTATTCATCTCAGGAAAAACACAAGCAAACCTTACGTCCTCGGCTTTTATATTAACGGAAAGGATAATGTCCGTATCATATGCGCACACTGTGGATGTAATGAACAGAAAAAAGATGACGAAAATGCAGTTTTCCTATTTTTAAAGAGATCGTCATGTTTTTTAAATGGGTTTAGCCAGAGAATAATAGTCAAATGTTCAAACTGATTGTGAATTTGTTTTTTAAGCCAGCTTCTATATCTGTATATACTCTACAGGAAAATGCCTAGAGTTTGTGAAATGATGTGCACATCAATGATATAACTTCGCTAATATTTCGAAATTTCAATTTCTATATTTTTATATGAAATTCCCCACACCATTAGTCTTAAATTTTCTGACAACTTCCGAAAATTAAGAGGAGCAAACTTTCCTGTAAATCTCTTCCAATGATAAAAATTGTCAGTCATGCGTACTTTGGGGCGGCAGCTCATATTTTTAACCCAAATTGGGGACTTCCGTTTTCTTGTGACCCACCAGAGAAGATAATATGTGTTCGCTCAAGTTGTCGAACAGCTTATTGTTTTGTGTTTGTTTTTTTTGTGTGTTAATGAATGGTAAATACAGAAACTGAGAACTTTTTTTACAAATTGGCTACGTCGGTCAACAAGACAAGGTAATGTTTGGAGAAAGCTGATGTAAATTTACACATACACCAAAGCGAATATGACCGTTTGATGCTTACAGAGTTTAGAGTGGAAAGGACGTATTCATGTATTCATTCTTGGCTGTAACCAACGGGCTGAAAGACTGAATTATCACCACCCCTTCGCCCAGCTCTATAGCATATAATTCAGGCGCGTAACCAATATTCTATAATAGGAGGTGCCTGGGCCAGTTTTGAGGGCCATTGACGATATTGGAAAGGCCTCTGAGTGGGATTTCGGAGGCCTTACCAGTCCTAACAAGGGCCCTCCGGCGGTCGCAACAGCCTCCCACTTCCAATCAGGAAAGAAGGTGGAGGGGGCGACGATCAGAAGATCCTAGTTAGTCTAGTCCTACACTAGCCGCCCCCACCCCACAATCGAGAATATTTTGCAAAAATTAGTCCTCTGAGAGCGAATCTGAGGCATTTGGAGCGTTGTGTAGTACCTAAATCGGAGACCATTTCGGGTATCTATTTATTGTGAAAGTTGCACTGGACGAATTTTTGTTTGAGTTGGGGGGGGGGGGTGATGGGCTGCGTGAAAATTGGATGGGGGAGGGGGCAAGACCAGTGGTATAATTCAATACGAATTAGGAAAACTGGCATACCTTGAAAAGAGTGGGGTGGGTGCCACTATGGTCACGTGTTTCCCACCACTCTAAAAATTAACCATATATCAAACATTGAAATAACAACAGCTTAGTGCACAAAGAAGAGGTGGTGATAAACATACGGGTTGCAAACTAAGGTGAGCTGTTTTTGATTGGCAAAAAGTGACTCAAGAGTTCATTTGTATTTAATTATTGTGTATTGATACCCAGTGGCGGCCAAAGTGATTGGGTGGGCACGACCGCAGTGTGCGGCAAAATATGTATTTGGTTACAATGGAATCCAGTTTCCTGTATGAAACAAAACATCAAAAATACTTAGCGATCAATGGGTAGTCAATGTGCTGGTGGTCCATGGAATGGTCATCTCTGGTGCTGGCACTTGCCGTCAGCGGGGATGGCGTCTCACCAAAACCTACCCCGGCTCCTCCGAATAACAGAGGCTTGAAAGAGTAGTAGGTCAAGAAATATCTGCAGGCTCTTACGGGAGCTGTGGCCAAACTCGCATCCGCCCTCCGTTTCATTATTGGGAGCCTGGCATCCTGACTTCTTTCACTACTGGGTAAAACGGTCTGCATTTCAATGAGCAACTTTGGTTTCTTGTCCTAGTGCTGCTAGTCCTCATGATTCCGAGGCCGACCCTCGCCGCTCCTATCAGCCCTGCTTTCCATTTATCTGGTAACAGAGATTCAAATCGTGATGCTCAGAATAAAGTTATCTAAAGTGAGTTCTTCAGACGGAGCATACCTTTTGCCATGCAACTCGAAGTAGAACTGCTTGGACGTTATTATTTTTCCTGGAGAGGAGGGGCTGCTAAGTGTTAAAACCAGAGGCGCAGCTCCCACCTCCTCGCCCCAACTCTCATTGCCCCACTACACCCCACTCAAATTCAAACCACATTTAAACTATTTTCACCAATCTATCACACGCTATACCCAGACTGAGGCAAAACACTGATCCTATAATTGTTGTTGGGGGGCGTTCGGAAATAAAGCAAAAACACGATTCCGAAATCAATATAGGCTATCGTCAAGGTTTTAAAACCGTTCATATGTAAATGGTTTGTCCGTCTGTCCTAGCTCCACCCATACTTATTTTGGTTTCCGTACAATAACTTGAGTAATGAACAGCTCTTCTTTATATTTCATATGTTAGTCATTTATGGGGAAGAATGAGAGAAAATACTGGCATGCTGATATTTGGTGAAACGCTCACTGACATCATATGTGACATTTGCAGCCTGGGTAACCTGGGTCTGTAATTCTAAAGCTTTGTACATTTATAAAACTTCAAACAATCACCAGTCGATTTGCCGAATATAAGGTCTGTTTGAGAATATGTTCCTCGTGAGAATGATATAGACATTAGCATATATGTCCACGTCACAATGTCCTTGTCTTCCTGGCACAGACAATTACTTTCAGTTGGAAGCTAATTTTACCCCAGATTCACTTTTGGAGCACCAGATGTGTCCAAATCTTTCCAGGGGAAGGCTCCGGATTCCCACTCGAGGGGGGGGGGGGGGGGGGGGCACCCCCTCCACATTCACCACCCACTCGCCTTCTCGGGCCTCGGGACATGCCTACTCCCTGAATATCGCCCAGGCACCCCTTATTTGAGAATGTTAGCTCCGTCACTGGTTGTAAGTACTAAGCTTGTTCTCCAATCCAGTTTCCTATGTATGCAAAACATATGTTTAAACTAAACTGCTTGAAAGGATAGACGTATAGACCCTATGTTGTCTCTAAGGGGAGGTTAAGGGTGTGTGACACCCCCAATAATTTTTTACAATCCACACATTTCCGTTGGGATTGGAGTCTAAGATAGCAATTCTCTCCTGCTAGTAATTATGTACTTGGTCTTAAAAGACTAGATTTGATTCTTGGACTTGTGTCACACACCCAGTCGGTCATACAAATGGTGGTTTGCACTATCCGATTCGGGTTTCTGTGGCTCACCGTGACCAATTTTTAATTCCGGTGCCATGCGTGTGCGCCACGGCTATTACGTATATATATATATATATGTTCCAATAAGAGTAAAATCCTCGCCCTCTGATTGGGAGAGAGATAACGTAGTTTATTTTATGTTTACGGCTCCAGTAGCAAATGTTACCGTATGACGTCACTACGCGAAATATTTGAAAGGACAACGCCCGTTTCGCAATTGCTTCATCAACGGATTGACTAGCAAGCCGCTTCATTTTTCTCTATTTTTCACACGTGCAACAGACGGCGTTCTTCGCGATGCCCCTGGCAACACCATTCTGAACAGAATGCCCCGTTATACTTTATCTCCTTTTTGGGGCATTTCCTAGTAATTTTCAGAGATATTTGTCTTGTCGTAACGCAACATTGTTAAAACTGTGATATTTTGTATGTTTAAATTTTTGAAGTATTCTATTCATTTATTTTTTTTAATAAAGCAAACTATATTTGGAAGTATATTGAATTATTTCGGCTCTTGCAGTTAAAGGTCAGCGGATTTCCCTTCAGCCTTGGGAATTTGGAAAGCCGCGTCTATCGTGAATTGGGTTCTATTCATTCGGATAATTCCATTTTATTTTATCACATTCGTTTATATCAGCCCTTCGAATGTAAGACGGCGTTTGTAGCGTCTTGTTATTTTGTTCCTGAGGAGGATACGCACATGGAGGAGGTGTTCTCCCATGGATGCCCTCTAGACTCTTGAATGAATTTTCCGAAACCATTTCAGTGTTCCAATGTGTATTTTATTGTCCCGGAATAGACTCAGTAGCATGCTGTATGTGTTGAATTGTGAATCGTATGTTATAGTCATGTCTATTGGAGGATTATTGTTATTTAAAAACGATGGTGAAGCTTGTTTGGGTGTGAGGAAGAAGGTGACATTGTAGGTTTCTCGGGTATTTTCCCAGTCTCAAGCACGAATTTAAAACTGTTGGGTTGAGCCGCGCTTGTGGATTTCAGAACATGTAGGTGCACCTAAAAACAGTTTTTCACCCTGGCTATCAGAAACCTCAGAAAAGAATCTCACCGATGCCACATTTTTTTATGCACTGCCTTGTAGATGGCGGTGTTCAAAATGTCTGTGTCGTTAGGTGGAGTAGCATTTTCACGTAATTTATGCTAAGACTTTTTCTGGTAACGTTTTGTTATCTAGTTCGCCTTTCTGTGCCATTGTGTTCATTACCACAAATAGTTTATTGATTCGGATCGTCTGTCGCCTAAACCCCAAGTCGTTCCTTGTACTAGTTCTGGTTGCAATATAGAATGAATTGATCACGAAGGCAGCATAAAATTAAGGTCATGGGTAAACGATAAAACAGTCCCGAAATGGTTTATACCTATACTGATTCGGTATAAAACCAACATTTAGCTTATACACTCTGTAATTGTTGGGTTAAAGATCAACCCAAAGCAACCAGGCTGAGTGAATATGAACCCAATTGGATTCATATTCACTCAACACAGTTGCTTTGGGATGATTTTTAACTCAACTGATTTTATACTCCTGGAGTGAAGGATTTTGCTCATTTTTTGCACCAATTTTCAAAATTTCTCCCACTGGGACGAATCATAGTCAATCCGGTGCGTTAAGTGTCCCACGCCCCCGTGCAAGTTCTGACCCATGAAATTTAACTGCATCTGTGATGTGGAACAACGCAAGATTTTCTTGATGCTCAATCTATTTCGCTGAGAACTGTGTGTCTTCTATTCACGCCAAAATAAAAGACTTATCTACCTGTTGTACTAGTAATGTTTAATAATAGTAAAAGATCAATGGTGTTTACAATAGGCAATATATTAAACGTACAGAGAGTTGGGTAAGCTTAAGTTTTGTCGCACTACATCGATTGTTTACATATCACTTGTTGCCATGTGTATTATTGACTGTATTCCGTTTGAGAGCAAGGCTAATCATGGTGACTGCTTGGAACTGGGATTGTTGTTTTTTTCTATGATAAGAAGAGTTTGTGCCAAGCATTATATGAAAAAGATCTCGTTGAATCATTGAATATTTAAATACAGCATGGTCTCATATACATGGAGAGTTCACAAAAACAGGATCAAGAAATAACGTGAGCAGATTGTGCAAAGACGACCAGTTGGCGATTAACATCGGACCAAATGGGGTCAGGTGCCTCTTGTAGATCGGGTGGCGGAATTTTGCGTTCCAAATCGGCTAGAATTCTGATGGTTGGATTAGATGCATCAGGTATGTTCTTGGTTTATTGCGGTCAATTTCTTGGGGCTCATTAACCTTTGTATACTGATGTCAAAATACCGAAATATGAAGTAGCAATTGATTGTTCCGATAATACGAGCAGGAATTGAACTCTTTAACCAACCGGCCAGCGCCATTCAATTTTTATTATTTTTTTCAATTTTTGCATCGAAAACATAGCTTATGATCCCTTATTGGAACGAGCATGCTGAGCTCCTTCCATTGAGGGGACATAAGTTTTGTTTTTGACTCAGAAATAAAAAAAATAGTTATTCAATACTTTTGTTTGCATGTGTCGTTTGCTTTTCATGTGGGATAAAATGTTAGTTAACCAATTCGATCTCCTTTGACAGAGCTCAATGAAGAAGAAGGAGGAGGGGTGTAAATGAGTGTACCTCTCCCATCCCAGCCCATAATTTTTCCTGTTGAAACTTGGACTTATGTCGCACACGCATCCGTCATATGACTAGAGTTTTGTGATTCGTCGGAGGGGGGTGATCAAATTGGAGTATGACACGTGTTAATTAAGTAAAAAGTTGGGAGGCTCATACACGTATTTATCCAAAAAAATAAATTTCGGAGAACTCAACTGGTCCCGCATGACTAATATTCCAACGCCCAAGAACTAAGCATGACTTAATTGGAGGAAGGTATGCCTTGAAGATATAGCTGAAATATTTAATCAGTTGGTATTTGAGCAAACACAATCTAAATAAACATGTTTATATCCGCAATCGGTTATCCTCCTGTAGTAACCCCGGGTGTTCGAGGGCACGGGGCAGGCTGTGGATTGTGACACAGTTACCCAATGAATTGAAATTAATCCTGGGAGTCGTTTACAGACGAAATTTAAGGAGTTCATTTAGACACTCGATCTGCTGTCTATATTTTTGCATTCATTTTGTGCAGAGATTCGAGGAAATGCCGCCTTTTGCAGTCTAAATTCGGAAAATGTCCTGGATGTGATATTCTGGGTACGTTTCCGAATTTGTCTTGGTCAACAAACGTCGCGGATGTCCGCCATGTACCCTGATTACCCCCCAACCCCCCTCTCTCTCTCTCTCTCTTGAAACTTGAAATTGAAAATATACTGGAAAAATAATGTTGGCCAAATCCTCCTCTCTCTCTCTCTCTCTCTCTCTCTCTCTCTCTCTCTCTCTCTCTCTCTCTCTCTCTCTCTCTCCGCTTCGAGACTGGGCCCATATGGTCGACTCCATGAGATAGAGACTATCGAAAGGCCCGGGCCTTGATACAGAATGCACCACTGAGCTCGAAAATCCTATGATCTTAAGAGATACTGCAAATTCCATACTAACTTGGACTGCACGTCCGAGTGCTGGCAAACACAAATTGCCTTTAATTCCCCCAAAAAACAAAATTTTAATAAAGTAATTTTTATGTGGTTCAAGAAAAAACAGATTGAACATATAATGAGAGACCAGTAGTACCCGGAGACCTGGTGGAAACCACGAAAGTCATGTCATGTCGCGGTGCATTGTGAGTGTCACGTGTGTTGTCATGATATCCCGCGCGGGTGCCATGTTGTGGCGTCATTTTCATGGCGATGGAAGTCTTGACAGGCATTTTCTTAGCGCCTTTTGTTTACTCGGGTAGCCATCTTGATGTCTGTGATTGTCATGAACCTGACAGGCCTCTAATATACTGGGGGTGTGTTCGGGGGGTATGTTTGATTGAATGGGCGTATATTTAATTACTGAAAGCATCCCGTCAACATTAAAAAAAAACAACTCACCTTCTTCAAAACTTTCCGTCTTGGATGGTTCTCCCTTGGTATGACTAGCACGTATTTCTAATGGGTATAAATAGTGTAGGGAAGCTTGTTTTTGTTTAAGTGCAGTATGTCGATTTACCACAATCAGCCCGTCCACTACCAAAAATAATTTCTGGCTACTCTCGCTCTGCCATTCGGTCTGGTCCCTGCTATCCCTACCCTAGACCAGGTCTTAGTAGTCCATTTGAGATGCATTCATTTTTCTGAGCCCTGTCCACTCTCTCTTCATATACAGTTATCTCCTTTTGGTGATACGTGTAGACTCTTACTATTCGGTTGAGCTGAAGGTTTGTAAGAGCAGAGACAGCAGCACTCTTTGCTCTGACAACTCGAATCTTATCGAGCAATTAAACCATCGAAAAATTGCTCGAAGAGTGACTCCTCGTGCGACTCTTCGACTCATCGTGCAAAACAAACAGATTCCAGAACCAAAGACCGTGTGACATATCCTGGAAGAGATTTTATGAACGACATTCTGTGACATTGATTCTTTGAGCACCATTCTCTTGGCTTCTAGAACAAATTTCCCCTGTTAATGCATTACAAGATATCCCTCTCACTACCTCACAATAGCCTTACCATTAACTTTTTCTTCTTCTTCAGCTATCTGCCAATTAGTCGACTATCACAGTCTTTACCCAATACTGCAGCCTTTCACTACCGATAACTTGTACCATGGCTATAAATATCTACCCTGTACTCGAGCCTTCCACCATTACTACTGAATTGTTGCACTACTATAGGCTTGCTTACTATCTTTGACCCTGCCTTAACCTCTGCCCTCGGCCAGATCTTTAGTATGATCAATCAGATCGCTCCATTCATCTAGCCCGTATCACGCTATAGACAGGTCTGGCATTCTCATGATTTATTCGCTCGCCTACTCCTCGCCTTAAGAAAATTAAGGAGGGCGAAAACTACCCTCCTGACCTTAGAAAATAATAGTTAGCATAACAACCTGTTCCTGAAACCTACATCTGTTCAGATCTCTGCTATGTTAGTGGTCTCTGGAAGACGGTCACACTGCCCCTCCCACACCTCCGGGCCTTTTCGGGTCCCGGAGGTGTGAGAGGGGCAGTATAGCCGTCTTACAGAGTCTGTCTGGTTAGTATCATCAAATAAAATGTACAAAGCCCACTAGACAGAATTCATTAACAGTAAACTTCCATTTTACCACTTTTAGCTTTGTAAGCTTGAAGAGAGCTAATCGCTCCCCTAGGCCATGCGAGGAGAGCGATTTTTAGTCCTCCAGCATTTTTAAGAATGTCAGACCTGTTTAGAGTTCCTTGACCTAGTGCAAGCAAGTAGGTTACCTTACATTATTTCATATAATAGACTTATAATATTATTTACTCGCATCGATATGTGCTTAAGCAATGCTTATGTGGTTGATAATAATGCAAGAACAACACATACAGCACATGAATGCATTTCAGAAAGACCAGTGATGCAGAATGAGTCACAAAACATGTGGCACACACACAAACAAACAATGAAGGGGGATGTGCCGAAGATTAGTCGGTTGTAATATATGGGCCACAAGTTGGTGCTGGTACCGCAATGTGCGCACAACTCATACAGCACAATGGTACATGATGGGTGCGTCGATATGTGCAAGTACATAATGTGTACACAGGATATGTAGTCCACAGACAAACACTATGAAAAAGGGATTGTATAGACATGGACAGACCACTGAAAGGATGCCGTGAGTTGGAATTCCAGCCGATTCCGCGAAATGATATCCCGCGACACACTGAGCATTTTCCGATATGGTCACATCAGTTTTTCAAACAAGTGTTCATGTGCTGTACGTGTTGTGCTTAAATTACTGGCAGCCACATAAGCCCATCGCGGAATGATCAACAGACAGTCTATAACGTGTAAGGTACCCAGTATGCGCTAGGTTAAAGAACTGTATAGACCGATGCGGCCTTAGATGAATGGAATGACCTGCTTGAGCGTACAGAAGACTAGGCCGTTGGGCATAGGTGTACACAGGGCTAGGAATAGCTAGCAAGCCTCAAGTCAGTATTAATAGTGTGGTGAAGATTGATACTGTGAAAGCCGACCATAGGACATATAAAAAATGAAGTCATGGTGGAAGACAATGGTAGTGTGTGTGTGGGGGGGGGGGGGGGGGGGGTATCTCGTAATGTAGTGACAGAAGATAGGTGTATTAGAAAACAAATAAATAGCACTTAGACAGTTCTTGTCACAGAATCCCTTTCATAGACTGCCTTGCGGGAAACGCCTGTCTTCTGTGGAAAAAGCACCCCTTTCTGTCGAGGTGAGTCAAAAAGTTATACGAGTGGGTTACTATTTCGAGAAATTGCTCGAAAGCTCATTTGATCTTTAAGTGTCAAGTCCTCAGAGCATAGCCTGCTACAGTCACTGCTTGTAATCCTTCGAACGCGTTGGGCCCCTTTTTCGGTCCAAAAACATGATACATCACAATTTCATTAAGTAAGATGTCTGCTAAATGTGCTGGGTAGACCAAACAAAATTGTTAACATCCAACCCGAAGACTGCACGTTAAAAATGTTTGTCTACCTCCAAGTAATGAACATAGACTCTTCATATTGCTGCCCTTGTACTGACATGGAAGACACCACCAGGGTTCAAAGAGTTAAGCACAATCGACTCTCAGGAAACCAAACGTATCACGAAAGAGGGATAAGTGTGTATGAATTGCGAGTGGGCAGATAAATTGATGAATCTGATTGGGTCTGATTGAGTGTACTAAGGCTTGGTTGAGGGCAGAGATAGTTGAGACTAGAGGGAATGCAAGAGTGTAAGAGTATCCTAAATAGGCTCAGAATGGATGAAAAACGAGGATGCTGGAAGAATTTGAGACAGATAAACGGGAAGCTGTTCGGTCCATTTCGGTGTTTTTGGTAGTTGACTGGTTGGCTTACTAATTCTTCGTATTGCAGATCAATCGAACGACACCTCACATTTTTTATATCTATTATTACCACTCAGTCTATCAGTTACTAGTCGATTAACAAGATTTTGGAGGACGGTTAAAACTCCATAATTTCAGCGACGTCATTCGACGGAGTTGGACCGTGGGAGAATGGTATACATAGCCATTAGCGGCCCGCGGCCCGGCTATTTTTAGATTCCATGGTCTAATGAATTACTCTCATTCGGACGACGTCCCTTTGTATTTCTGAACTGAAGTCGAACGCACGATCGAAACAAAAATATCGAACCGACTTTAGTGATTATTTCTTGCAGCAATTCCCTCGTGCGGTTAGCTGTAACAGGGAGTGGTAATAATAGTAATAACATGATTGTTGTCAGGCATCATGATTCATTAGCGGTCATGCAGGAATGTTGAACAGCCCTGGTACTTATTAACGGCCCTCGACTTCGTCTCGGGCCTTTAATAAACCCTCGGGCTATTCATCATTGCTGCAGGGCCGCTAATGAACCATAATGCCCTCCAAAATCATGTTATTGTTATATTATCACCACGTTGTATTCAACCAAACGAGACTATCTAAGGTGTCGGGCTTTCTAGAAACTTTTGGGGTATTTTCGGTAAATTTGGGTAGTCACGGTTGTCGGGTGGTCTCCGGTACTTAGATATACTTCCATTCACCGAACACAACCACCGAACACTCCTTAACCTGCATTAGAGGCATTTTGCGGTCATATCTACCTAATGTCGCCACAAAACGAAGATGGCGGCTTTCAGAAAAAATACACTACGCACTAACACCTCCCATGACCGAGAGGGAGTGTGTGGTATGATATTCTGAGGTACGAACAGGGCCGGGGAGAGAGTGGGGGCCCAGGGTAGTAACCACAGGGCTTGGAGTTTTGGGGGCCTGAGATGGGTCCAGAAGTCCAGTATTCTGGCGCCAGGCTGTATCGCGAATGGAGCTCAGCACTTGAGCAATGGTTGTAATTTTGGACTGCCTGATTCTAGAAGTGATAATTTTATGAAATCAACTTGAATTTATAAAGTTATCACTTCAATAATTGTGTTGTCAAGAACTATAACTCCAGGTCATTGGACACTCATGGATGAACTTGTAATTTTGAAACATGCTGCTAAAAACATCATTTTGACGGCCCAAAAATAACGTGATTTTTCTTCCCAAAAACCGTCAGAAGTCTCCATTTAATAACTGATTTTTCTTGGGGGAGAACAAAGACACCCATCCCTACCATTGCTCGTGCTTTTAGCACTCGTAGGTCATGCCTTTAGCAACTGCATCAGTATCACGACACTTTGAAAGGGGGTCCGTCACAGAATTAATCCTGGGCCTGAATTTACTCACCCCTGCCCTGGCTTCGTATTGATAACTTTCCACCCAAAGAACGGATGAAAATGTATTTCTGTATTGCTGTAAATTCGGTGACCACACAAGGGTGGAAATGTCGTTGGAATACCGGGAGGTGGACTCTCACCTCTTCCATTCCAGCCCCATAGCCACGCTAAAGTCATATTACATCGGGCTGGTGTCAAGGCCGATGAAAAATCTATTAATATTGGGTAAGAAATAAATCAACAACTCGCCGAAAGAACCTAGCAGAAAGTGAAATGTGACATGACTGTGATGAATGATGTGACAGTTCGTGATGTACAGCTAGGGCCGTTTTTAGTTTGCAACACAGGTAACTTATACACATAATTATTCTAACGCTTTTTATAGGTAAAACTACATTTTTGTATAAGCTAAAACTAGGAGAAACAGTAACGACTATACCGACAATTGGATTCAACGTGGAAACCACAAAGCACAAGAAAGTGAACTTTACTGTTTGGGATGTTGGCGGTCAGGATAAGATAAGGTGTCTTTGGGAACACTACACAGAAAATACAAATGGTAAGTTTAGTTACATATTTTATTGTGGATACGCTGTTTCGTACACTTTATCCAGTACCGGTCGTTAGTGGAGGGGAGAGAGGAGACCACCCCAAGCGGCATTCCTCGAGGAGCAAAAATATGCCAAAATATGTTAATAGACCCATGAAATCCAGATGTCTGTACAAACCAGCCATAAAAAATATTTAGCGATGGAAGATGGATCGCTAAATTATTTTGATGGTTTGATGGTTTCATGTGGAAATCGAGATTATCATGCATGGGGATAGAATGGCACCGAAGTTTCGCCCAGGGTGGCAATGCATGGTTCTCCTCCATTGACTTCATCTCTCCGCGTTATTCTTGTGTATATTTAAAAGGACAATAATTTGAAAAAAACATCGACTCTCAGATAATCAGATTATGCAGAGTATTAGACGTCAGATGCAACACGAAATTACTTAGCCCTTTACCTAACATGACAAGCACACGACATTTGCAAACAAAATTCTTGAATAACTAATTTATTTCGTTTTTTCTCTCAAAACATAGGTTATGCCCCCTCTTTGGAACGAGCTCGTTCCAAAGAGGGGGTCATAATCTATGTTTTCGATACAAAAACGAAAAAATAATGAAAATTAATTTGGCCACTTGTGTGAATAGCGCTGGCCGGTTTTGGCCGTTACGTTGCGTAAAGGGTTAAATCTGTGATTAAAATACTTTAATGCAGTAGACATGACATTGCGAAGAGATTACGAAGTTGCCCGAAATGATCGGAATTATACACGATCGTGTGTTATAATTTTTGATACACGTTGAAATAATTTAAGACCTTCGCAGCTTTCCAAAGGATTGATGGTCACGAACATAGCATTATTTTAGCAATATATTTGGCATTATCAGAAGAAAACCTTCGTATTATTATAAATAAAGCGTTGTTATGCTGGCCATAAAATCCATAGAAAGTGTATCAACAACGACACTCTGAAACAGATTACATGGACGCTTATGCTATAAATAGAAATGCATGTACAAAAACTTCACCTTTATCCTTCTGCATAGGGAGCTAATTTCAACGAATGCGGAATTTGGCACAGCACGCTGTTTCAGAACTTTTCGTTAGTGATCGAGTAACAAGATCTGGTTGACAAAATGCTGCCTGCCGTTGTTGAAGCCAACGAATTCTTGCCTTCAAGTTAATTTATGTAATCGATACTATTTATTTATTTATTTATTTATTTATTTATTTATTTATTTATTTATTTATTTATTTATTTATTTATTTATTAGGGTTTAACGACACATTAACAGCCAAGGTCATATCGTGTCTGTGACAGTTTTACAGGTGGAAACAGCCGGAGTACCCGGAGAGAACCACCGAGCAACAATGAGAAGCTGCCAGCTCCCCAACATCGTAACTCCGCACTGCAGCACAGGCAGGGTTAGATTGGTTGAAGACATGCACACCATAACATAAATGGCCCCGCCTGTGTTATTCATACATAACAATATTATGCCTTGTTTCCAGTATTTTACGCTTTAGCTTACTTTACGTCCATAACTCGTGGTCATGATTAGCCACTGTGCATAAATATTTTACCTTAAACACCAATAAATAATCATAATAATAATACGTCCATAACCTCGACTGCACATGTTGGGGCGTGGTGGCGCCGTGCATTAAATTCGTACTGAGCGTCAAAAGTCGACTTGCCTTTACAAGTAGGGTTAGAAATTTGGAGAGACCGACAGTTACCCTCCGCTGCTCGGGAATTCTCTTCAGGAACTCGGGTTTTGTCCTCCCGTAAAACGTGATATAACACTGTTTTTTTTAAGCGTCGTGAAACTGCAATAAACGATCATTAACGATCAGCACTATTAGCAAAAATCCACATTTAAATTTGATTATATATATTTTTTTCAATTTTGTCTATAAAGCATAACTGACAACCCTCTCACTGGTACAGCCTCACCGCGTTATCTCTTTCGTTCGCGTTTCGTAAAGGGTTAATAGCAAGACTAGAGTGAAACGTTGTTTCGTTCTTGAACCAAATGTGAGTTTTAATTAAATCATCATATCATTTTTATGGTTTTCGCGCGCGGTTTTATATAAAAGAAAACAACCCTGTTACTTCTTTGTGAACTTTGAGACTGTTTTATTTCCAAGCTGTCTGTGGTAAGACGTGACAATAACACTATGTGAAGTATAATTGTAATTTCCCTGGTTGAAATCACCTTCTTGTGGAGACACACAAAATTTGTATGCGCCCGGAAAATAATTTTTGGGAGCACCTGGTTACCGGTTTGTCCATCCGTTCGCTCGACTATTGGGTCGTTCTAATTCTGTACCGGTTCATGAATATGATTAAGTGGACGGTTGGAACTCGGGGGATGATGTCCACTTGTGTGATACAGTTTTTCTCCAGTGGACTGCTAACTATCGCTGTCGTGAATTCTCTTTTGGGAACCATGAATCAGCTCTACTATCTTCTTGTGTGATACTGTAGCTCCTTAATATACTTGAAAATAATTAATGCAACCACAAGATAGTTTAGGCTTTTGCCGAACCAACTGTTATGTAGTGACTTCAAAGTATATTTTCAGGTTTTGTGATTTCTTTCAGGCCTTCTGTACTTTGTGGACAGTTCTGATCGCGAAAGAATTGCATTGGCTGGAGAAGAGCTTTCCAAAGTGGTGTCACTTCTAGATGAGAAATGTGTAATAATTATTGTTGCTAACAAATCAGATCTTCCAAGTAAGAACTAGTTATTCATTGATGGCGCGTATGTGTGACTTTCGGTATAAAAGCTTGGCAAGCAATCAATGATAGCGATCCCTCCTAGGAAGGCGGTATACGTTACAAGGTCCTAAAGTGGCCCCAGAGCTCCATTCAACAAGACTAAACGAATCTTTTCAACACATGTTATCGAATCCGCT
Organism: Pictodentalium vernedei; assembly: GCA_031216915.1. Taxonomy (NCBI): domain Eukaryota; kingdom Metazoa; phylum Mollusca; class Scaphopoda; order Dentaliida; family Dentaliidae; genus Pictodentalium; species Pictodentalium vernedei. The sequence continues at coordinate 259,918,516 of CM062292.1, read as the reverse complement.
CTTCCACAAGGCGTGGAACTCCGTTGTAGATATAATGATACCTTAAACCCGAAAACAAGAGACCTACGTGTATATTAACTCGCATTAAACAACTGACTCATTAAGCTTTTTCAGTAAATGGCAAAAACGGTTACCGAAGCAACAGACAAGGAAATTAACAAGCGTTCACGCAGTCGGGTGCCAATGTAACCAGTTGCATCCAAATTTTGATTTGGCACCCCAAAGTCTGCGTTGGCTAAAACTTTTAGCATCAAATAAGTTTCTTTCACTTGTGAAGGAAAGACATTGAGGCAGTAAAAAGCACGATCGACGACGGAACAGAAAAAATATGTTTTATATATAACTTCTGTTGTCAAAAAGGCTTTGGAAATCGTGTATGGAAAAACTTTCATCGTTAATTATCAGTGAGTAGTAATAAGACATTGCTTTTTCTTCAGTAAAACATTGTAGGTTATCAACTTTACAAAAGACTGCAAGTAATTAGATAATTATTCCATGTCGTTGTGAGTAGTATGCGACGGTACGAAGTATTTATCCAAAATTCAAAATAAATGCAGGGACAGTATGGGGCAAGCCCCTTTCGACCCTCGTTAACTGTAAAATTGTTTTTGGTTTTCTTTTTTCGTGTCTGGGCATGGTAAAGGAGGAAAGTGTTCGGTAATTTAAGAGGGCTCGGGCATGTAGCGAAGCTGCTGGTTTCGCTCTTTGTGGTAGCATATAGTTGTCTCCTGGTGAAGTGATTTAGATATATGTTCTGGATATCCTCTTGGAGGTACGATTTGATGTAGGCGACATATCTTTTCATTGTGCCGATATCATTAATTTTGTGAACTCGTATGTGTTTTGGAAGTCCATTTGTTTTCTCCTCGGCTTCCGTGAGTGTGAATTCAGTGGATCTGTTGGAGCAGTAACTGGATTGGTCAAAGCTAATCGGGGATCCAGGTCTAGATTGGTTTACTTCCATCTCCCCTTCTTCATCCTCCTCCTCCCTGCTTTCCGATCCAATCAGCGTAGAGGTCCGGATTGGCGAAGGATGAGTAGGTGGTGGAGACGGTTCGAAGTTAGTCTCCCTCTCCTGCTTCTCTCTCTCTCGACTCTTCTCTTTTCCAGTCATGTTTACCTCCGCCTGGTGTCCCGGCGTTTGGCTGAAGGTGTTTGTATCTTGTTCCTTCCTCGGGTGTGTACCAGTGCGGGAAGCCCCGCGAAAGGTACAAACACTACCCGAGGAGGATTTTTGCTGGTATTTGATGGTGAGCCGAACGCAGCCCCCATCAACATGGGCAGTCCAGTTGATATGTGAACTAACGTTCAGCACCAACAGGGTCTCTCTAATCTGTGGCGATAGGAAATCTATCTCCAATTAGGTCATAATTAGGAGTTTCCGCAAGTACGTCTGATCGTTTGGAGAACCAAGAGATCAATGAAATACGATGACGATGAAGTATTTATCTAATTCACATCTGCCTTTCGTAAAGACTCGCGTCCAGGTCCCCCTAAACCCGGTCGATTAATAGTAATGTGCCGATTAATTTGTTATCATCTAAGTAAAACATCAATAAGAATATGTACCGACAGCAATCAGACAATTCATTGAATCAGTGGCACAGATATAACATAGGTGAACGCCCTTTTCGACTACCGAGAAGTTCGTTAGCAAAGTACACCTCCTCCCCCTTCTGGGCCCAAAATATTTTGTTTGGCACTAAAATAACCAGAATGGCTAAAATGAGGCACCTGTCAAATTCGGCTCAGCGTAAACGTCGCATACAACCATGTGCGATGTAAGGATCTCAAACTTTTTCGACATGGTGGTGCGAGAGTTACACTTTTCCGACAGTGTTCCTGGATGGTTATTGGTCGGTAAGAACTTGAAACCTAACGAAAGTAATTGTTTTAATAATAATTATAATTAACGTCCGAGCTGTTACACATAAAAGATATGTGAAGCACGGAAAATTTCTAGTTGCATTACATATCAATTTCTAGCTGGACACGGTATGAATCGCGGAGTCACTGAGTTACGGAATCACACACTCCACATTTATATAATAGATAAGGGGATTTATGCACAGTGAACATTGTGGTGTCATCAAATGGTCAACTTTCGGTTTCAAATTAACGGCTTTCACAGATAATGTTGGGCTTGGGGTGGCCTAAAGTTTCCCGATAGATCACAAATATTTCCAACAGACATTGTCCATATCGACAAAATGCAAGATATCCTTGCATCTCCGAGATTCACTGAGAATATAAAATGGGAGGACTAACGTCAAGAAAATATGGAGGAAATATCGTTAATTAGATTTTGAGCAACCATGCCAATACTACATAATATCTACGTATACCATGGTGTATACTCACACTCAATTTCAATCTAACCCACGTGGCCAAAGTTTATTATATTAACAGACCTGAAAATAACCCGCGAACGATCGTTCAGGTTACGCATGGGTTAGGAAAGTTGTAAAACTCGCGAACGAAATGCAGGTTACAACAAAGTAATACAACATACCTTAAGATTATTAATCTCACATGTTTTACCACAAAGACTTGGCGATCTTTCGGAACTGTCTCGATTGCAAGGTTGAGTATTGCATGCACATACAAAATGAATGGCATATGTTCCATCTTCAAAGAATTTCCACTAAAATCAATTACAAGAATTAACGTGCGATTTCGCTTCGGTGGGATCGCGTGTTAGTTGTTTATATTTTTCAGGTGGAAATTCCGTTTTGACGTTAAACAGCATGAGTGGCGTAGTAAAAACACAGAAGGCGGAGAATCATCACTCCCCTCCCCCTTTTCCTATGGGTTACCACCCTTCTACATACGTAACCTGCCAACGGGTTACGATATAAGCCCTATATTTCCAGGCCTGCAATATTATACCTTCTGCATACTACTGTCGAAATATAAAAGTTTTTCAAACTGCAATTTTTTTCCATAATGCAGCTAGGAATTTTACCAATTCAGTCTAATTTAACTGAGCTCATTGCATTATGGGGGAAATTTGCTGCTTGAAAATTTCGGTATTTTGATATCAGCGTGTATAGGGTTGTGATGCCCATTCTCAGTCTCAATGTCGACAACTGTATATAATGCTTCCCCAGGCTATCAAAACACCAGTCAAATTCTGTAAGGAATTCGACGCTGTTATGACCTTGAACCCGTGTTCCCTTTAAACAGTCTACCGCCTGTTTTAGATTTAATCGTCAGGAATATTTCAGATCGTCCGAAAAGCTTTTCCGACCAACTTAAATATTCTAAATGATTGAATCAAAAAGTAACTATACATACATTCATGTAATTTTAAACAATGCAGGAAGTGATTCTTAATCAAGAATTGATTTGATCACATCTGTAATAACATTACAAAACTGTTAGATATGTTTTCGAACTAAATACTTATGAAGGCATAACGAAATACCCGGTGAATGTAAACTCACACGGCTGTAGTTTTGTGATAAGGCACCATAGTTCCACCAATTATGTTAATATGTTTATTTATTTCCAAATGCAACAAAATACTGCATTTTTATTGGCTGAGAGGTACGGTGTAACTTGCAATCCACAGTAGATTTTTTTTACACCGTGGTTAACCACGGTGTAAAAACAAGAATATACAAGAGCAGGCTATATGGCTAAAAAGTACCCATTTTTAATTATTAATTCATACCTTCTGCTCGGTTGTGTTAGAACAAAAATAAAAATACAGGAAATTTAATATTTATGTGCAATAAAATATTACAGATAAGGATGTCATTGGAACTGGCTGATTGAGCCAGTTCCAATGACATCCACATTTGTCTGGTTTTGTTAAGAAACTTACAAAGTACAAATTTTCTGTCAGTTTTTCCCACAATTTAGGTTAAAGTATTAAGTACACCAAAATTCTTGGAAATAAATCCGTTATCCTTGTGTTTTCAGGGTGTATGGGAATTTACACCGGTCTGGGAACTCATACACCCTTCGGCTTTGCCTCAGGGTGTATGAGTTCCCAAACCGGTGTAAATTCCCATACACCCTGGAAAACACAAAGATAACTAATAGTATTCAAGGCGAAATAAATATGATTGATTGAAATTGATCCGGATATGGTCCTTTTCAGATATCGCGTGATGTGGGATATACAAATTATATACAATTGGGTTCAAAATCAACCCAAATCAACTGGGCTGAGTCAATATGAACCCAGTTGGGTGCATATTCACACAACCAGGTCGATTTGGATTGATATTTAACGTAAATGATTTTAGAGTGTACATACACCTGCTAATGGTTCAGATGTCAGAGAGTAGTTATTTTATTATATAGAAACATGAATTGATCCGGTTATGGGACAATTTTCTTTTTGATATCTAGTTGTGTGGCACAAAAATATTGTGAGGCCTACGTAGTACTTATCTACTTTTTGTGTTATTTCGTCATTTCAGAACCCAGAGAGTAGTTATTTTACTTTGCTTAAAACGTGTAATTTTATACATTAGTATGTAGAGTGTGTGTACTTCATGTAGCCTACATCTCGGTCTTGTAACCTTTGTCAACCCCAAACAAACCCCATAGAAGTTAGGTTAAAGGAATCTACATTGAATGATACCTGGTAATGCCCCATATCCGTGTCAATCCGGAGCGTTGACTCATGCCCCCGCCCCCCCCCCCCCCCCCCCCCCCCCATTCTACCCGGGTTGTGTTGTGTATTCATACCACGATTAAACTTGAATAAAGTGAATGAAGCCGGTATTTTTAAAGAAAAATATTACCTTCGGTGGTCTGATAACGGTCTTGCATGACACTCTTTTGTGTTGAAGCATTTCAATCACGTCATAACGTCACTCAGATGCGTAACATCCAGTCAGATGCGTATTCACATGAGGCTCTTACGCGTAATCCGAGTTCCATACTTGGTTGACCTAGCACATTCCCCAGTGTCCGTATTGTATTGCGTAACGTTGAATACGCACAGTAATCGTGTTATAAATGGTTAGTTCGTCCCTGTTGGTGTTCTTCAGTAGACTTTGGATTAAAACGTTGATAGTGTGCACTAATGTATCGATGTCTCCGTCACTGCTGCGCAAATTGGTAATATCCAAGCATACAATTCAGTCGCCATGGACTGGTCGCAATCCACGCGTGGGTCGAGATTGCTTTGGCCCAGGATATCACGAGAGCCAAAGGCTCGAGTGATTTCCTGGGCCAAAGCAATCGAGCTCGATAATTTTTAACCTATTTAAACGTATGTGTGGTTCTGTATTTATCACACACCTACCATCTAACAACTAGTCTACAAGAAAATTGAACTAAAAGCACCTTTTAACTGAATAATTGCCGCGTTTCCTCCGTCGTCAAGAAAACATCATTGTTAGTTGACGGGGTACCAACCCTTATTTGCTTTTTAATTTTTACGGCATTCAGTTGGTCCAAACCAAATGACACCGATCAGTGTCAGGGTCACGATGATCGAACTTCCAATTTTTTTAAATAGCTAATAAGTTTAGCACACTCCATCATTATATGACCAGTTGTGGAAAGTATTTGTCAAGAAACAAGCCGTTAGAATGTTACTGTTATTTTGTAAATGCTTTACCCGAATCTGATTGTTTAAATATCCCGGGTAAACAAATCTAAATGAGGAATTGGAATTCCCAAGCGATCTCGACTCTGGTACACTCGACCCACGATTGACGTAATTTATTTAGATGGATTCCTTTTCTGTTTACGTTGAAAACGAAATCGAACGTGTTTTGTGTTACAAGATGTGCGATACAACTTTATTGTTATCGTACAGGCAGAACAGTGGAAATCCCGTGTTTTACGTTAATAGGTGTGTGATAAAAATCATCATCAACAAAAGTTTAATTAATGAAGCACCGGGTTATACAAACACGACGCGGTCATAAAATGGTACCCACACACTGATATATATCGGCGGTGGTCATTGTGCCTATGTGGCATGGTAGAAATACAATACGGAAAGCCACGTTTGAGACCAGCACTCCTCTATATTGAGATTAATGCTCATTTTTGCGTCATATTTAACAAACTTAACTACATATCCGAAACAATAGTTTCTGTACGATGGGGTAAATTTGTTGAATATGGAACCCAAAAATGTTGTACTTTTCTCGACTCTGAAGCCTTAGAAGAGACATGATACCTGTGCGTCGGTCACTCATTGAGACTGGTGAGTCCGTAAACACTCCCGTTCCTGCTAATCACCATTAACATTAACATTGCAGTGAAGGGACCTCAAAAGAGAAATACAAGTCTCAGGTGACTGCATTATCCTCCACCCGTATATAACTGTCAGATATGATAGGATACTGACTTTTGAAATGAAAGTATCAATAAACCCGCAAAAATAATAAAAATATATAAACAAGTGTGGATTGATTTTGTGACTGGCAACATTGTCTCCCTTGATGCGATTGAGTTTACAATGCAGAAATGACTTCACCGGATTGGAAAAAGTTGTCTGTTCTTTCTTATCTCTGAGCCTCGATGTCAAGTCATTTAGCTTATAATAATATTTAACCCTTTACCCAACGTAACGGTCCAACGTAACGGCTATTCTCAAAAATCGCGAATTAAATTTCATTTTCTTTTCATTTTTTGTCTAAAAACATAGGTTATGACCCCTCGTGGGAACGAGCTAGACGAGCTCGTTCCAAAAAGAGGTCATAACCTATGTTTTTGAAACAAAAAAATGAAAATAATTAGTTATTCAAGAATTTTTTCTTTTTTTTGCAAATGTCGTCTGCTTTTCATGTTAGGTAAAGGGTTAATTCAAAATTGTGAGTAAATAAGCCGAATACCTAACATATCCTTTCTTTTCTTTCCAGACTCTTTGAGTGGGAAAGAGGTCGGTGAAAAACTTAACGTCAATAGATATACGGCTGGAAGAAGTGTTCATATACAGGAAGCCTGTTCCTTTGACGGACATGATGTACATAAAGTGATGGATTTACTGGAAACATCTCTCAGACGATGATCAGTGTCTTTTAGCAGTCTTAGTCTCAGGATGGATTATAGAGGTCAAGGAGAGAAACTGCCCTACGCACACCATTCCTTACACACACAAACATAAGTAGATACGCGAAAAAAGTACAGAGAAATCTTTCGAAATTTGTTCTGTAATGTCAAAGACGTTGGGCACCATTATTTATCGGAATCTTTTAACCCTTTTCCCATACCACAGGATATAAAAAAATATTATTTTGATTATTTTTAATTTTTCAAGACATTTCCGCTAACCATGTCTCATGATTCCCCCTCATCGGAACGAGCTCGACGAGTCACATGATATGATTTTGTGTCAATTTTTTTAAAAAAATGTTTGTATTTTTTACAACTGCTAAATTTGTAAATTACGTGGACTGATGCGGTCGAGTCGTTCGTTAAAGGCTTAAGCCCCATAAACTTGATGCCAACTGGTTTTGCTGAAACTATTAAAAGCTGGCTTACAAGGGCCCTAAGGTGAGTGGTGATTACACGCGGATTGTTTTTGTGTGCATTTTGTATTCGCCGCGATTACAAGAACCTCGGTATGTTGTAACGGGGTCGCCTATTTTTTGTTTAAAAGTGCCTCCTCCTGTTTTAGGGATCAAACTCCAGCTCTGCTCTGGAGACATTTTCATGAATCTGTGACATCGAAAGCGACACGACAGACCGGAGAAGTGCCGGACTATTATTCTGTCTGTGCATTTTGTAACTGCTTTTACTCGTTACTAATAACCTTTTCTTGGGTCATACGAAGCTTCGAAATCAGGTTCAATTCGAGATGGTCGGGGTGATTCGATTCAATTCGATTTCATTCGCGCCGACACCAAGCTACACATTTGGGAAGATTCGATAAGGAGCGACTCGGATAGCTGATTTCGAAGCAAACTGAATAACAACTTAAAATTCGAAATTGAATCGAATCTTCTCGAAACTTCGCAGGGCCCCAGTTTTATCACATTGAAAAATCCACCGAGCATCCATTTATATTTCCTCGGTGTCAAGGTAATAACCGATTATTCCAAAGAGCATACTCTTAACCCTTTACCTAACATGAAAAGCATACGACAGTTGTAAAAAAATTATTGAATAACTAATTTCTTTCTTTTTTTGTCTCAAAAACATAGGTTATGTCTCCAGAAGACAAAGCATGTATATCCTTTTACCTGACATGAAAAGCAGACGACACTTGCAAACAAACTTCTTGTACAAGTAATATTTTCATTTTTTGTCTCAAAAACATAGGTTATGACTCCTCTTTGAAACGAGCGCGACGTTCCAAAGAGGGATCATAACCTATGTTTTTGAAACAAAAAATGAAAAAATAATGAAAATTAATTGGCGATTTTTGAGAATAGCGCTGGCAGGTTTTGGCCGTAACGGGTTAACCCACTCATGAAATTAGCTAAACAGATCCCATCATATTTTGTTTGGCCAAACAAAATACGATAGGTTATATTTCCATTTTACAGAGCGGAATTCCTGTTTGAAGTGATGGAACTTGGGGAGGAAGGGAGCACGGTGGCTCAGTAGTTACGACGTAGGACTTGAAACTGAAAACTCCACGGTTCAATACCCGCCAGGGGTACCTTCTCTGTGTTCTTGGGCTACGCACTTAATCTCGATTACCCATGTTGGGGTACGGTAGTGCCGTCTACTAAGGCGCACAGCACGTCGATGGTGCACATGTCCTCAACCAATGATAACCTTGCTTGTGTGGAGTTAGTACATTGGGGAGTCTGGCAATTGCGCGCTGTTGCTCGGTGGTTCTCTCCGAGTACTTCGGCTCCACCACTGGTAAAACTGAGCAGTAATGCAATAAAAGTCAACCAGAAGTGTAATAATCAACCTATAATGTCATAGAAATCAATCAGTGGTGTAATAATCAGTTATCATAAATTATGTAATAAACGTAACTAATAGCGTAATAAAATGCCATGAAAATCAACAATTTTTCCACGAAATTTCAGAAATTTTTGGGTGGCTCAAATTATATTTTTGGTATATCTTATCGATTTTGAATCATTTGATCGGATCTTTAAAGAAGTTTTCGAGGTCACATATCATGTTTGGTTCAAAACTGTGACGGAAGGTATTTTCTATGGTTTTTATGTATGTCTACTGGCTTTTTAAGGTCACTCGCAGCACCGTTGACTATATCACAGCCAGGGGCGTAACTAGGGGACAGGATGTAGGGAGTGTGACAACTCCCCCCTCAATCATTTTCTAGTCGGGAAATGTTCATCTAGATTGGAGTCTTGGATATCGTTTCGCTCTTGATGGTTATTATGCACTTTCTTACGAGACTAGATTTTATTCTTGGGCTTGTGAGAGTCCCATGTAAATTGAGATCTGTGGGGCTTGTTGGGGGTGCTGTCAACTCAGCAAATTTCGGGGCGTGCTAATTAAATATGCATCGTGACTATTACATTTTTTCTGATTGTTGATATCCCACTTTGGTTATTTGTGCTTTAAACCTTCACTCCCCAAGCTCCTTTCAACCCATCCGTGGAAATCACCTTTGTTCCATCTTACTGTTAGGTTGAAATCATCTGCCTTTGACAAAAACCCGCTTATTTTGCAATATAAGCAAATTTGATAACTCTTTGAACCCTGGTGGTATCTTCCATGTCGGTGCAATGGCGGTAATTGGAAGAGTCCACGTTCATTATTTGGGATAGACCAATTAAGGTTTTCAGCGTGCAGCCCTACGGATGCACATTGAAAATATTAATTGGTCTACCCCACATATTTACCCAGCAGCTATTCCCCTTTAGGAAATTATGACGTATCATGCTTCTGGGCCGGAAAAGGGGCCGTTTGAGTTCAATGGGTTAAGAGCTAATTCCAAAAACAATATTCCTACACCTTGAATGTGTCTTAGCTTTACAAATCATAAGTAAACCCTTTCGTAGTTATGCAAGGTCTAAATAGCTGCTTACCACTTAAAGTTCACCTTCTGTTGTCCATCAAAAGTAATCACTTGGCTTCGGATCTTGAAATAATTAACCAGCTGTCGTGAAATGAGAGCAGTGCGCCCCCAAACCACTCACCCTATAGTTGTCCCTTCTTGTACACTCTACCCACTCATTGAAAGAAGGGTCGTTTCTTCCTTTTATTTGGAAAAGAAGAATCGATCGAACTGAAGACGAATATTTTGGGGCGCCACCCCCCCCCCCCCGCCCCTTCCTTAAGAAACAGGAACACCACTCCCGGATGCAAACAGTCTCTTAGAATGTCTTTCAGAATAGCCAACTAGATCAAAAAAGGCTACGCATTTCTATATAGCTACTGAAGTGGGGTAGGATTGATGGAGATCTCCGGCGATTCTTCAGGGGCGATTTAAAAATTATAAATGCAGACAATGCAAGATCAGAAAATTCGAGTCCCAGAAGACTAAACTTCATCGCTAACGAGTAAATACGAAAACTTTTCAAGGTATCATAGGACCCAACATATTATGCTTAGCGAAAGTAATCTCTGACAAGCACACCATAAGTATACATAATTGGCTAATTTTGAATCTGTACTAATCTTGTAACAGCGATATAGCCATAGTTGCTAAAAGTGGCATTAAACACCAGTATACACGCACATAAAAATCACGAACACACCTATCACAGCATTGAATCAAACAAATGACCCTTGATCTTGAAAACATCTTTAGACGGAGCAACAAATGACTAAAAAGCAATAAAATATACCCAAATTTTAATTTGAGCAGAGAACGTTTTTTGACATTTTGTTAAAAAATAGACGATTTACATTTAATTTTATTACACTACTGGTTAAGTTTATTACATCACTTGTTATTAGACTACTGGTTGATTTCTATCACATTATACCGGTTGGTTCTTACACTACTGGTTGATTTTTATTACATTACTTGTTGATATTACACATTGCATACCCCTTCCTCGCGCACACGTATACACAAACGAAAAAGGTACCCCCAATTTTTGTGAAAATTTGTTTTGTAATATCGAATACATAGAGCAATATTATTATGCATCAAAATCATTAAGCCCAAATACACTTGACACCAATCGCCTGGGTGTCAATGAACAAAGCAGCCTTACATCTTTTTCACCTTTTACCGAGCAAAGAGACCATGTTATTCCAGTGCTATTCACTAGAATTGCGATGCAAATTTATTATTTTTATTAAATAATTGCTAAAAAAAACCTGGTTATTAGGTATTTTCTGCGGCAAAAATGGAAACTTGGTTTTGCTGTTGGACCTCAGCAAGACCCCGAAAGCGTGTTAGGATTACACACTGATGTCCTCAGGCAGCGTGTTTTTCCGCGTTTTGCATTCGAACACGGAGTACATGGACCTCGGCGTGTTTCCATGGGTCCGTCTAATTTGTGAAGAACGTTTCTTTCTATTTTCGAACAACATGCTCCCACCGTGCTCTAATGTTGTTCAAGTTAATCGGTGGCGTCGTGGACGTTACGACACACTCGGCAAATACCGGATCAATATTCAACCTATTTTGTAACTGACATTCTTTTATTCGTTACTCGTGGTGTGTGGCTGAATGGCTGCAGAGCTAAATACGATAACTTTGATATATTGTATATGTAGGGTCATGTCTTGGGAAGAAATTTCAACGTGGTGTATTTTCATCCGAAAAATTCGAATTTCAGCAACACTGGAAAACAAGCCAAATTTGGTTGAGATAATATATATTCAAGTTCAGCCAGATGTTCGTCAGGGTAAACTTTGCGCGTGCCTTTTAAACCTGTTCTTAACACGAATAGCAGGCGAAACTTGCAAAAACAACTTATGGAATAACCAAAAAGTCATGTTTAACGCAAAAACCCAACTAATGACCCCTCAATGGAACGAGTTCAACGAGCTCGTTACAATAAGGGACCAAAAGCTAAGTTTCTGTGGCAAAAATGAAAAAGTAAAACATGAATGGAGATTTTTTGAGAAATGACGCTAACCTGTTATCGCCATTAACTCAGGTAAAGGGATTCTAGAGTTACCGCCAAGGTGAAGTTTCACTTCACAGGTCTTCATAATAAATCATACTCTCTCTCTCTCTCTCTCTCTCTCTCTCCTCCCTCTCTCTCTCTCTCTCTCTCTCTCTCTCTCTCCTCTCTCTCTCTCTCTCTCTCTCTCTTGACATTCACTCAAAAGTTATAACAGAAAAAATGAAAAAGATGAATAGGGTTTTTTTTTAGAATAGCGCTGGTTGTTATGGCCATTTCGTTCGGTAAAAGGGTTTTAGAGTTATCGCCCAGGTGATGGCATCAATTCAGATGTCTTCAATGTGAATCACATTCTATCCTCTACCATTGATTCATTGATTATTACAGAACAATATTCTTGCAAGCATGGACAATGCCCCTCGCAAGAACGAGTGCGGTGAGAAGGTTTCGAAGGCTTCATGAATTAACATTCGGCCCTTCTCGGTTTATTCCGATTCTCGTTATTTGACCTCGGATGAGAACCGAGGGATATACCAAGATGTTTACCGGAAAAGCTAATCACTCAGTTTGAAAGGTAAATACAATCCCTAAAAAAGTAAATACGACCCCTATAAACTATTCCAAAAGAGGAGAAGTGATTTTTAATATGTTTGGAACAACAATTAAAGAGAAAAACCCAAAAGATTGTGTATATTAATAATATAAAGAGGCTAATAATACTAATAACACTTTGGTCGGCCGCTGATTTGTCACGGTTCTCAGGTGAGAAGGCCTTGATCACCCTGTGCTCCCAACTGCCTCCCTATCCCCACACATCTTCTCTCCTCCCAACACTCGGAGAAAACAACAGACAGCTCTCGGAGTTGCCTGTGGTTTTCGTTCCTTAAAAGTTACAAAAGGAAAACTTGTTTTTTTGGTCAGAAGCAGCTAAGTAACTGTCAAATTTAATTCTTTGTTTTGTGAATGTGTTTTTACAGTTACTTGCAAGTTCTTATTCATCTCAGGAAAAACAGAAGCATACCTTACGCCGTCGGCTTTTATATTAACGGAAAGGATAGTGTCTGTATTATAAAAATAAAAATGCCGCTCAGGATCACCGATCCAATGTCGAGTTGTGACAACAGTTCCTCGCACCAAGGCCAACACACCTATGAAGTTTCATGACTCTAGGTTGAACCACTATCAAGTTCTCATCCGGAAACCAATTATTGCGATATACTATGTTCAAGGTCACTGTGACCTTGACCTTTGACCTGGTGAGTCCAACATCAATAGGGTTTTTCCTCGCACCAAGGCCAACACGCCTGTAAAGTTTCATGACTCTAGGTTGAACCACTATCAAGTTATCATCCGGAAACCAATTGTTGCGATATACTATGTTCAAGGTCACTGTGACCTTGACCTTTGACCTGGTGAGTCCAAGATCAATAGGATTCTTCCTCGCACAAAGGCCAACACACCTATGAAGTTTCATGACTCTAGGTTGAACCACTATCAAGTTATCATCCGGAAACCAATTGTTGCGATATACTATGTTAAAGGTCACTGTGACCTTGACCTTTGATCTGGTGAGTCCAAGATCAACAGAGTTCTTCCTCGCACCAAGGCCAACCCACCTATGAAGTTTCATGAATGTAGGTTGAACTACTATCAAGTTATCATCCGGAAAGGAATTGTTGCGATTTACTATGTTCAAGGTCACGTTGACCTTGCCCTTTGACGTAGCGAGTCCAAAATCAATAGGGTTCTTCCCCTCACCAAGGCCAATCTACCTATGAAGTTTCATGAATGTGAGTTGAACCATTATCAAGTTATCATCCGGAAATCAATTGTTTAAGATTTACTATGTTCAAGGTCACTGTGACCTTGACCTTCGACGTAGCATGTCCAAAATCAATAGGGTTCTTCCTCCCACCAAGACCAACCTATGTATGAAGTTTAATGAATGTGAGTTCAACCACTATCAAGTTATCATCCGGAAACCAATTGTTTACGACCGCCCGCCCGCCCGCCCGCCCGCCCGCCCGCCCGCCCGCCCACCCGCCCGCCCGCCCGCCAGACATTCACCAAACTATAAGTCGAGTTTGACTTCGTCACAACTCGACTAAAAATACGACCCGTATAAACTATGCCAAAAGAGGAGAAGTGATTTTTAATATGTTTGGAACAACAATTAAAGAGAAAACCCCATAAGATTGTGTATATTAATAATATAAAGAGGCTAATAATACTAATAACACTTTGGCCGGCCGCTGATTTGTCACGGTTCTCAGGTGAGAAGGCCTTGATCACCCTGTGCTTCCAACTGCCTCCCTATCCCCACACATCTTCTCTCTTCCCAACACTCGGAGACGAACTGCGTGTTGGCATCCCGCGCCCCATTCTTCCCAATCTCCCCGATAAGCATACTAACCCTTTCCTTTGTGTCACCCACTAACCACATGTCTTTCATTCTCCCATCCCACTTCCCATTATACTCCCTGCCAATCTTATTCTGTTAGACTGACGTTTTAGACAGTCTGGTAGAAAGTGTACCAGGGTCTCCACCGCGCCTAAATTACACATCTTGCCCTCCTTTTCCCTGTTTTCCCAATTTTCCCCTAAGCTCCAGGGACCACGACCTCAACTTGAAGAACAATGACACCCAGAGGTGCCTTCAATGTTCTCTTCAAAACCTGACTTCTCTTTATCACGCAGGCATCCAAGGACCTCTTTGATTTGACTCCCTATCGTCAATTAAGGTCACCATCCTCCATGACTCTTTCTCTGAAGATCTTTATAGTCTGGGTTGTCCCCACTTCTAGACTGAGATCTCCAGTGAGCAGTTCTCTCTTAACTCCCTCACTTAGACTATCCACTTTGTCTTTGTATTTGAGTTCCAAATATTCTGGAATCTTAATTTACACTATCGGCTGTCGGGGAGATTAGCCAAATAAAGATAACCGAGTTCCATTATTTCGATTCTGGTTTCCGTGGGAATTTATGATCAGTGTCAAAGTAGAACCGACAATTAATGCAGATTCTGAAGTGAATCAGAATTTGAACGCCTAATTTGACAAACTTGTCAGTTTATCATATATTGGTGAAGTAAACGCTATCTTCTGTCTCTCCTTGAATTCACAAATGTTAATTTAAGCATCCCCGACCCAGCTCGTCATGAAAATCAATTTCGATAAAGTTATCTCCCCTGAAATTAATAAATTGGCGAGGAAGGTCCAATTAAGAAGCACGAAATTGTTCAGAAAACACCTATGACATGAGTAAAAAATAAAGCGAAGTTTGCTTTTTTTTGTTACTTTTAATAAACGAAAACAACAGACAGCTCTCGGAGCTGTCTGTGGTTTTTGTTCCTTAAAAGTTACAAAAGGAAAACTTGTTTTTTGGTCAGAAGCTGCTAAGTAACTGTCCACTTTAATTTTTTGTTTAGTGAATGTGTTTTTACAGTTACTTGCAAGTTCTTATTCATCTCAGGCAAAACACAAGCATCCCTCACGCCCTCGGCTTTTATATTAACGGAAAGGATAGATAGTGTCCGTATTATATGCGCAGAGTCACACTGTTCATATAATGAACAGAAAGAAGTTACAGAACATCAAAAGATGACGAAAACGCAGTTTTTCTTATTTTTTAAAGGGGACATCACTTTACTATTTTAAATGGGTTTAACCAGAGAATAATAGTTAAATGTTCAAACTGATTGGGAATTTTTTTAAAGCCGGCTTCTATATCTGTATATACTCTACAGGAAAATGCCTAGAGTTTGTGAAATGATGTGCACATCAATGATATATATACAACTTCGCTAATATTTCGAAATTTCAATTTCTATATTTTTATATGAAATTCCCCAACCATTAGTGTTAAATTTTCTGACAACTTTAGAAAATTAAGGGGAGCTAACTTTCATGTAAATCTCTTCCAATGATGAAAATTGTCAGTCATGCGGACTTTGGGGCGGTAGCTCATATTTTTAACCCAAATTGGGAGCTTCCATTTTCTTGTGACCCACCAGAGAAGATAATGTGCGTTCGCTCAAGTTGCCGAACAGCTTATTTTTTTTATTTTTTTATCGTTTTTTTTTTTTGGGGGGGGGGGGGGGGGGGGGGGGTTAATGAATGCTAATTATAGAAACTGAGAACTTTTTTTACAAATTGGTTGCGTCGGTCATACATACGAGGTAATGTTTGGGGAGAGCTGGTGTATTTTTACACATACACCAAAGCGAATATGACCGTTTGATGGTTACAGAGTTTAGAGTGGTAAGGAATTATTCATGTATTCATTCTTGGCTGTAACCAAAGGGCTGGGGAGCGCGGTGGCTCAGCAGGTCGAGGTGTAGGTTGCAAGCCGAGAGGTCCTCGGTTCGAGTCCCACCTGCGGCAACCGCCTTGTGTCCTTGGGCAAGACACTTCATCTCCATTGCCCGCGTGGGGGCTCGGTGGTGTTGTGTACGAAGGCGTACTGCACGTCGATGGTGCACTTGTCTTCAACCAATGCTAACCCTGCTTGTGTGGAGTTAGTATGTTGGGGAGCTGACAGTTGCTCGCCGTTGCTCGGTGGTTCTCTCCGGGTACTCCGGGTTCCTCCACTCGTAAAACTGTCACGGTCATGATTAGCCATTGTGCATAAATATCTGATCTTAAACACCAATAAATAAATAAATAAATAACCAAAGGGCTGGAAGATTTAATTATTACTACCCCTTCGCCCAGCCCAATAGTATATAATTCAGGCGCGTAACCAATATTCTATAATAGGAGGTGTCTGAGGCAGTTTTGATAGCCAACGATGATATTTGAAAGGCCACTGAGTGGGGTTTCGGAGGCCTTCCCTAGTCCTAACAAGGACCCCCCCCCCCCCCCCCCGTCGTTGCAACAGACCCCCCCCCCCTCCCACTTCCAATCAGGGAAGTGTGAGGAGGGGGCTACGACCAGAAGATCTACACTAGTCCTACACTACCGGCCCCCATCTCCACAATCGAGAACATTTTGCAAAAATTAGTTCTATAAGCTCGAATCTGAGGCATTTGTAGCGTGTATAGTACCTAAATTGGAGACCATTTTGAGGATCTATTTATTGTGAAAGTTGCTTTGGACGATTTTTTGTTTGGGTGGGGGGAGGGGCAGCTAAAATTTTAGGGAGGTGGGGGGCAAGACCAGTGGTATAATTCAATACGAATTAGGAAACATCGCCATACCTTGAAAAGGCTGGGGTGGGTGCCACTATGGCCACGGGTTTCCCACCAAACCAAAAATGAACCACATATCAAACAACAACAGCTTATCTTTTGCCATGCAACTCGAAGTAGAACTGCTTGGACTTTGTTATTATTGTCCCTGGAGAGGAGGGGCTGCTAAGTGTTAAAGCAGTGGCGCAGCTCCCCCCTCGCCCCAACTCTCATCGCCCCCCCACACCCGCCCAAATTCAAACCACATTTCAACTATTGTCGACAATATATCACACACTATACCCTGACTGAGGCAAAACACTGATCCTGTGATTGGTGTTGGGGGACGTTCGGAAATAAAGCACAAAACACGGACTCCGAAGTCAATATGGGCTATTATCAAGGTTTTAAAACCGTCCATATGTAAATGGTTTGTCTATCTGTCCAAGCTCCATCCATACTTATTTTGGTTTCCGTACAATAACTTGAGTAATAAACGGCTCTTCTTTACATTCCATAAGTAAGTCACTTATGGGGAAGAATGAGAGAGAATACTGGCATGCTGATATTTGGTGACACGGTAACTGACATCATAGCTGACATTTGCAGCCTATGTAACTTGTGGCTGAAATTCTAAAGCTTTGTATATTTATGAAACTTCAAACAATCGCCAATCGATTTTCCTAAATAAGATCTGTTTGAGAATATGTTCCTCGTGACAATGATACAGACATTAGCATGTCTGTCCATGCCACAATGTCTTATTGTCTTCCTGGCACAGATCAGTACTTCCAGTTGGAAGCAAATTTAACCCCAGATTCACTCTTGGAGCACTAGATTTTTCCAAATCTTCCCAGGGAAAGCCCCGGGTCCCCACTCGAGGGGGGGGGCACCCCTCCACATCCTCCACACTCATCATCCACTCGCCTCCTCGGGCCACGGTACATGCCTACCCCCTGAATATCGCCCCGCTTATTTGAGAATGCTAGCTCCGTCACTGATTGTTCTCCAATCCACTTTACTATATGTCCAAAAAATATGTTTAAACTAAACTGCTTGAAAGGACAGACGTGTAAACCCTGGGTCGACTCTTAGGGGAGATTAAGGGTATGACACCCCCTATAAATTTTACAGTCGACACATTTTCATTGGGATTGGAGTCTTCTAAGATAGCAATTCTCTCCCGCTAGTAAATATATACTTAGTCTTAAAAGACTAGATTTGACACTTGTGTCACACACAGTCGGTCATACAA
The DNA here is from genome assembly GCA_031216915.1 of Pictodentalium vernedei. NCBI lineage: Eukaryota > Metazoa > Mollusca > Scaphopoda > Dentaliida > Dentaliidae > Pictodentalium > Pictodentalium vernedei. Next base: position 259,900,158 of record CM062292.1, on the reverse strand, counting down.
ATGGGGGTTTCCACCATCCGATTCGGGTTGCTGGGACTCGCCATGACCACTTTTTAATTCACGGCCATGACGTGTATATATATATATGTTATTTATTCACTAAAAAATTTCCAAAAAGTTGTGAGTTTTTTTAAATAATGATCCAGACTGACTAATATTCCAGTTACTGTATCAAGGCATGCCTTCGACGAAGGCATGTCTTGATGATGTAGTTGGAATATTAGTCAGTCTGGACTTGATCCGTTAGGGGGCGCGGTGGCGTTGCGGTAACCAGTTCTCGTTAGATCACCGAAGTTAAGCAACGTCGAGCCCGGTTAATGCTTGGATGGGCGATCGTCTGAGTGATCGATTCGGACTCCCGCGTAGTGTCATTGGGCAAGGCACTTAATCCCGATTGTCCACATGGGGGCACGATGATGCCGTCTACTGAGGCTAACTGCACGTCGATGGTGTGCGTGTCTTAAACCAATCTAACCCTGCATGTGCTGCAGTGTAGAGTTACGATGTTGGGGAGCTGGCAGCTGCTCGTCGTTGCTCTCCGGGTACTCCGGCTTCCTCAACCCGTAAAACTGTCATCGACACGATACGACCTTGGCTGTTAAAGTGTCGTTAAACCCTAATTAAGTAAACAAAATAAATAAATAACTTGATCCATTACAGTGGGAACAAATTAGTTTACATCCACCTCAAATCAGCTATCTTCGCAACACCATGCTGAACTGAATGCACCGTTACATTTTATTCCCTTTCTGGGGCATTTCCTTGTAATTTTCAGAGATATTTGTTTTGTTATAACGCTCATTGTTAAAACTGTGATATTTTGTATGTTTGATATTTGACGTATTTTATTTTTTTTTTAATAAAGCAAACTATCTTTGTAAGTATTGTAAATTCCATTTTATATCTGATTCGTTTATATCAGCCCTTCGAACGTATGATGACGTTTGCAGCGTCTTGTTTTTTGTTCCATACGAGGGCACGCCACGCGGAGGAGGTGTTCCCCCGTGGATGCCGGCTAGACTCTTTAATGAATTTTCCTAAACCATCTTTCAGTGTTCCAATGTGTATTTTATTGTCACGGAATAGACTCGGTGGCATGCTGTATGTGTTGAATTGTGTATCGTATGTTATATTCATGTCTACTGATTGGTGGGGGAGCGCGGTGGCTCATTAGGTAGAGGTGAAGACTGCAAGCCGAGAGGTCCTCGGTTCGAATCCCACTTGCGGAAAAACCGCGTTGTGTCCTTGGGAAAGACACTTCATCTCCATTGCCCGCGTGGGGTCACGATGACGCCGTGTACTAAGGCGTACTGCACGTCGATGGTACGCATGTCTTCAACCAATCTAACCCTGCCTGTGCTGCAGTGCGGAGTTACGATGTTGGGGAGCTGGCAGGCTGGCAGCTGCTCGTCGTTGCTCGGTGGTTCTCTCCGGGTACTCCGGCTTCCTCCACCCGTAAAACTGTCACTATTATGATTAGCCATTCCGCATAAATATGTGACCTTAAACATCAATAAATAAATGTCTATTGGTGGATTATTGCTATTTAAAAACGATGGTGAAGCCTGTTTGGGTGTGAGGCAGAAGGTGACATCATTGATTTCTCGAGTATGTTTTCCAGTCTGAAGCACGAATTTAAAAAAGTTGGGTTGAGCCGCGGTTGTGGATTTAAGAAAATGTAGATGCACCTAAAAACAGATGTTTTCGCTGGCCATCAGAAACCTCGAAAAAGTTACTCATCGAAACCACATTTTTAAGCAGTTTTGCAGACGGCAGTGTTCACAATGTCTGTGTCGTTGGGTGGAGATGAATTTTCACGTAATTTATGCATCGGGTGTTTGCCAGGACTTTTGCTGGTAACGTTTTGCCTTTCTGTGCCATTGATTTCATTGCCACAAATAGTTCATTTATTCGGATCCTCTCTCGCCTAAACACCAAGTCGTTCCTTGTACCAGTTCTGGTTGCAATATAGAATGGATCATGAAGGCGACATAAAATTCAGGTCAAGGATAAACGATAAAGTAGACCCGAAATGGTTTACACCTATACTATATTGGTACAAAAACAAAATTTAGCTCACTCACTCTGAAATTGGTTGGGTTAAAAATCAATACAAAGCAACTGGGCTGAGTGAATATGAACCCAATTGGGTTCATATTCACTCAACTCAGTTAGTTTGGGTTGACTTTAACTCAGCTTATTTTATACTCCTGGGGTGAAGGATTTTGCTCCTTTTTATGAAACAATTTTCAAACTTTCTCCCAGTGGGTCGTACCATAGTCAATCCGGTGTGTTAAGTGTCCCACGCCCCCGTGTAAGTTCAGGCCCATGAAATTTAACTGCATCTGTGATGCGGAACAACGCAAGTTCAGTTGTCGGATATTATTTTCTGGAAGCCCAGTCTATTTCGCTGAGAACTGTGTGTCTTCTATTCATGCCAATATAAAAAGGCTCACCTACCTGTTGTACTAGTAACGTTTAATAATAGCAAAAGATCAATGGTGTTTAAAATAGGCAATATATTACACGTACAAAAAGTTGGGTAAGCTAAAGTTTTCTCGCACTGCATCGATTGTTTACATTTTACTTGTTGCCATGTTTGTTATTGACTGTATGTCGCGTGATAGCAAGGTTAATATCATGGTGACTGCTTGGAACTGGGATTGTTGTTTTTTTCTATGATAAGAAGAGTTTGTGCCAAGCATTATATGAAAAAGATCTCGTTGAATCATTGAATATTTAAATACAGCATGGTCTCATATACATGGAGAGTTCACAAAAACAGGATCAAGAAATAACGTGAGCAGATTGTGCAAAGACGACCAGTTGGCGATTAACATCGGACCAAATGGGGTCAGGTGCCTCTTGTAGATCGGGTGGCGGAATTTTGCGTTCCAAATCGGCTAGAATTCTGATGGTTGGATTAGGTGCATCAGGTATGTTCTTGGTTTATTGTGGGCAATTTCTTGGGATCATTAACCTTTGTATACTGAAGTCAAAATACCGAAATATCAAATAGAAATTGATTTTGCCGATAATACGAGCAGGAATTTAACCCTTTAACCAACGTAACGTTGAAAACCGACCAGCGCCATTCAATTTTTATTACTTTTTTAAATGTTTGCATCGAAAACATAGCTTATGACCCCTCATTGGAACGGGCTTGTTGAGCTCGTTCCATTGATGGGTTCTAAGCTATGTTTTTGACTCAGAAAATGAAAAAAAATAATTGTTCAGTACATTTGTTTGCATGTATCGTCTGCTTTTCATGTTGGGTAAAAGGTTAATTAACCAATTCGATCTCCTTTGACAGATATCAATGAAGAAGTGGGGATGTAGATGAGAGTACCTCTCCCCTCCCAGCCCATAATTTTTCCTGTTGGGAACATTTGCTGATAATCAGGTACTTTTTTACGAGAATGGATTTGAAACTTGGACTTATGTCGCACACGCATGGGTCATACGACTAGAGATTTGTGATACCTGATTCGGGGAAAGGGGTGATCAAATTGGAATACGGCACGTGTTAATTAAGGAAAAATTGGGAGGCTCATACATGTATTTATCCAAAACTCAATTTCGGAGAACTCAACTGGTCCCGCATGACTAATGTTCCAACCCCAACATCTAAGCATGACTTAATTCGAGGAAGGCTTGAAGATATGGATGAAATATTTAATCAGTTGGTATTTGAGCAAACTCGATCGAAATAAACATGTTTATACCCGCAAACGGTTATCCTCCTGTAGTAACCCCGGGTGTTCGAGGGCACGGTGCTGGCTGAGGATTGTGACACAGTTACCCAATGAATTGAAATTAATCCCGTGAGTCGTTTACAGACGAAATTTAAGGACTTCATGCAGACACTCGATTTGCTATCTATATTTTTGCATTCATTTTGAGCAGAGATTCGAGGACATGCCGTCTTTTCCAATCTAAATTCGGAAAATGTCCTGGATGTGATAGTCTGGGTACGTTTCCGAATTTGTCCTGGTCTACAAATGTTGCGGATGTCCACCATGTACCCTGGTTACTCCCTTTCATACCTCATACTCTCTTTCTCTATCTCTCTCTCTCTCTCTCTCTCTCTCTCTCTCTCGCTCTCTCTCCCCCGCGCTCTCTCTCTCTCTCTCTCTCTCTCTCTCTCTCTCTCTCTCTCTCTCTCTCTCCCTCTCTCTCTCTCTCGCCGCTTCGAGACTGGGCTCATATGTTCGACACCATGAGATAGAGGGTATCGAAAGGCCCGGGCCTTGATACAAAATGCACCACTGAGCTCGAAAATCCTATGATCTTAAGAGATACTGCAAATTCCATACTAACTTGGACTGCACGTCTGAGTGCTGTCAAACACAAATTGCCAGTAATTCCCCAAAAAACAAAATTTCAATAAAGTAATTTTTTATGTGCGAGAAAAAGTTTGAAAATATAATGAGAGTACAGTAGTACCTGGAGACTTGGTGGAAACCCAGAAAGTTATGTCATGTCGCGGTGCATTTTGAGTGTCACGTGTGTTGTCATGTTATCCCGCGCGGGTGGCCATCTAGTGGTGTCATTTTCATGGCGATGGAAGGCTTGGCATGTTTTTCTTAGTCTCTTCTGTTTACAGGAGTCGCCATCTTGATGTCTGTGATTGTCATGAACCTGGCAGGCCTCAAATATACTGGGGTGTATTCGGGAGGTATGTTCGTTTAAATGCGAGGATATCTAATTACTGGAAGCAACCCGGCAACATTGAAAAAAAACTCACCTTCTAAAAAACTTTCCATCTTGGATGGTCCTCTCTTGGTATGACTAGGACGTACTGCTAATGGGTATAAATAGTGCAGGGAAGATGTTTGTTTGAAGTTGAGTATGTCAATTTACCACAATCAGCCCGTCCACTACCAAAAATCAATTCTGGCTACTATCACTCTGTCATTCGGTCTTGTCCCTGCTATCCCTACCCTTGACCAGGTCTGAGTAGTCCCAGTGAGATGCATTCATTTTTCTGAGCCATGTCCACTCTCTCTTCATATACAGTTATCTCCATTTGGTGATACGTGTAGACTCTTACTACTCGGTTGAGCTGAAGGTTTGTAAGAGCAGAGACAGCAGCACTCTTTGTTCTGACAACCCGAATCTTATAGAGCAATTAAACCATCGAAAAGTTGCTCGAAAGAGTGACTCTTCGTGCGACTCTTCGACTCATCTCGAAAAAAAAAATTAGCACAGTCTACAGGTCGTATTTATGAAGGGATTTCATTGTAACTTGGTAGGATGCCTCTGTATAATGCCTAGATGAGAACGTCCCCTTTTGGGTATGATCTGTCAAACGCGATGGCTGCCCAAGCCCGAAACACAAAAACGTTTAGCACAGTCTGCAGGTCATATTTAATATGGAGGGATTTCATTGTAACTTGGTAGGATGACTCCTTATGGTGTCTAGATGAGAAATTACCCATTTGGGCGTGATCTGCCAATCGTTACGACTGCCCGAGCCCAAAACCCGAAAACCTGTAGCACAGTCTACAGGTCATATTTATTGAGGAATTTCATTGTAACTTAGTGGGTTGACTTCATATAACGTCCAGATGAAAAAGTCCCCTTTTGGACGTGATTGGGCAACTGTGACGGCTACAGGGGCCCGAAGCCCGAAAACCTTTAGCTCAGTCTACAAGTCATATTTATGAAGAGATGTCATTGTAACTTGGTAGGATGACTCCAAATAATGTCTAGATGCGAACGTCCCATTTTGATCGAGATCATTCAGCCTTGATGGGTGCCCGAGACCAAAAAACTTTAGCATAGGTAAAAGGTCATATTTATGGAAGGATTTCATTGTAACTTGTTAGGTTGACTCCATATAATGCCTAGATGATGACATCCCTTTTTGGTCGTGATTTGTCAACTATGATGGCTATAGGTGCCCAAAGCCCAAAAATCTTGAGGACAGTCTACAGGTCATATTCATGAAGGGATTTCATTGTAACTTCGTAGGATCACTCCAGATGATGCCCAGATGAGAATGTCCCCTTTTGGTTGCGATCATTCAACCATTATGGCTGCCCGAGCCCGAAGCCCGAATACCTTTAGCACAGTCTACAGGTCATATTTATGAAGGGATTCCATTGTAACTTGGTAGGTTTGACTTCATATAATGTCTAGATGAGAACGTCCCCTTTTGGACACGATTGGGCAACTGTGACAGCTACAGGGGCCCGAAGCCCGAAAACCTTTAGAACAGTCTACAGGTCATAATTATGAAGGGATTTCATTGTAACTTCGCAGGATCACTCCAGATGATGCCCAGATGAGAATGTCCCCTTTGGGTTGCGATCATTCAACCATTATGGCTGCCCGAACCCAAAGCCCAAAAACCTTTAGGACAGTCTACAGGTCATATTTGTGAAGGGATGTCATTGTAGCTTGGTAGGATGACTCCAAATAATGTCTAGATGTGAACGTCCCCTTTTGGTCGCGATCATTCAGCCTCGATGGTTGCCCGAGCCCAAAACACAAAACCTTTAGCATAGTCTATAGGTCACATTTATGGAAGGATTTCATTGTAACCTGTTGGTTTAACTCCATATAATGCCCAGATGATGGTATCCCCTTTTGGTCGTGATTGGTCAACTGTGACGGCTTCAGGGGTCCGACGCCCGAAAACCTTGAGCACAGTCTACAGGTCATATTTATGAAGGGATTTCATTGTAACTTCGCAGGATCACTCCAGATGATGCCCAGATGAGGATGTCCCCTTTTGGTTGCGATCATTCAACCATTATGGCTGCCCGAACCCAAAGCCCAAAAACCTTTAAGACAGTCTACAGGTCATATTTATGAAGGGATTTCGTTGTAACTTGTAGGTTGACTTCATATAATGTCTAGATGAGAACGACCCCTTTGAACGCAATTGGGAAACTGACGGCTACAGGGGCCAAAATCCAAAAACCTTTAGCACAGTCTACAGGCCATATTTATGAAGGGATTTCAATGTAACTTGATAGGATGACTCGTTTTGGAATACTTTCACTGTAACTTGGTAACTTTCGTTGATATACGTTAACTGTGACGGCCACATACATTAACAGTGAGGTCATATTAACCCACCCATCAGCTCTTTAGTACAGTGTACACCTCATATTATTTTTATCAAAAACATAGCATACAGGGAACAGAAATGAACATATTCCGACTTATCACAATTCTTGTTTTATTTCATAATCCTTTCATAAACATTGAACATTATCCTTTTCATCAAACACAACACACAAGTTAAGCTACAGTGTCATTGACACTTTCATTTGCATATACAATAAGAAGTAAAAAAAAAAATACAGTTAATAATTATTACCATTTAAAAAAACACACACACAAATTTAATAACTGTTTTTGTCATCGGTCATTTACTCTATGGGAAGGGGGTGGACGAAAGGTCTACGACGGAGGGGAAAACTCGAATCATGAAAAAAAAGATGAGAAGATGAAACAACCTCAACAAACGACTGTCAACAAGGAGAAGAAGACTGTTAAATGAACAATAAGTCCGCAGGTTTCGAGCGACAATGAAAAAAAAATTTGGAAAAGGATGCGGTTCAAGATGACAATTCGTTACAAAAAGTGATGGATAGAGTCGTGAAGGCACTGGTGGAAGACAAGGGACTCGAAGTGATAAAGAGAATCGTGTCCGAGGGATTAGATATTCCGATAGAATGAGGCGTCGTCACTAAAGGATGTTTTAAAACTCTCGAGGTGATTCCTCGTTTCCCAATTTCGATCCTCAATTGTTCATGAAATGGGCGAAGGGTAGAGTGTTGGACGTATTTTGAAAATATCTAAAAATAAAAATGATCTTGCATTGTCTGTTGAAAAAGATCGACGCGAAAACGGGTGAAATTCTGGTGCACGATGCCTATTTCCAATATAAAATGGAGACTATGTTCGGAGATGACGAATTATCCAATGTTTACGGAGCGATGAAAGACAAGATGTTGGAATCTATGGCTCATCATCAAGACAAGGGAAGTGGTTGGAGGTTTGGGAAGAAATTGTGTCTCGAGATTCACGTGGACAGACATAATCCTTTGAGAACATCTTCTAATATAGAATTGCCTAGTTTCCTATATAATAAAAAGCTGTGGTTAAAGTGAAAAATAAAGATGATAGCGAGTGTTTCAAATGGGCGGTCACATCGGCCTTATATCCCATAGAAAAGTATAGCGACAGAGTTACCAAGTACGCAGAGACTTGCAAACATCTTGATTGGATGGGAGTGCCTTTCCCGACGCAATTGCAAGACATCGAGCGCTTCGAAAAGCTAAATCTCGCCGTGGCCGTGAACGTCTTGGGATATGAGGGAGACTATAAAAAAGGAATAGTCTATCCTCTCAGACTGACTTCGCACAAAGAGAGAGAAAAGATTGTTAATTTGTTATTAATTTCTGAGGGTGACAATCAACATTATTGCTGGATTAAAAATACGAGTAAATCGTTGTCGAAGCAGATTACTAAACATCATAGTGAGAGATTTTTCTGTCTCAACTGCATGAATTCGTTCCGTCGTCAAGAATCGTTGATGGAATATTGCAACGAAAAGTCAAGCATTGCTGTGGAAATGCCTAAACCTAACATTCACATTAACGTTTACAACTACAAAAAAAAGATTCGAGCGGCCATTTGCAGTCTAAACCGATTTCGAATGTTTTACCACGAAAATAAATCCTTGCCAGCCCGACGAGCGTAGGAGTTACGCCGAAAAACATGAGAAGCACATACCTTCGGCCTATTGTTATTACGTGAAATGTTCTTTCGATGATCAAGAATTGTCAGGTCCATTCATCTACAGTAAACGTTCAGATATGACGACGTAGCTAAAAAATTCGTTGAAGAGTAATTCCAAGAGTTATATGACAAATTTAAAGAATCCAAAGACATGATCATCATGTCAGAGCAGCGGGAAGAATACAAACAAACCACTAAAAGACACATCTGCAGACAACCATTCCATAATAATTGTGAACATAATAAAAAGTTAGAAATCACGATCACTACACGGGTCTGTTTTGTAGCACTGCTCACAACAAATGAAATTTAGGATTTCGAGATGCTCAGTTCTATCCGGTGATATTTCACAATCTCTCGGGCTACGACAGTCACCTGTTCATGAAAAATATGGGTGTCGCCGAGTGGGAGTTGAGCTGCAGCGTGCAAATTGACGAAAAATTCATTTCATTCACTAAATGGAAGGTTGTCGATAAAAAGATATGTGTTGAAGGATCGAGTGAGAAAACGATTCCCATCCGTAGAGCAATACGTTTCATCGACAGTTATAAATTCACGTCGACCAGTCTGGAAAAATTAGTCACCAGTTTGAATAAGGAGAAATTTAAAATCGCGAGTAAACATTTTGACGATCGGCTGGAATTGGTGGATGTCATGTTGAGGAAAGGTGTCTACCCTTTTGATTACATGTGTGATCTCGAGAAATTCGACGACGTCACTCTACCTCCTAAAGAAGATTTTTATTTGAAATTATACCAGTCTCACATTTCTAACGATGATTACGAACACGCGCAAAAAGTGTGGAGATTATTCGACATGAAATCTATGAGAGAATATCACGACCTCTATTTGAAAATTGACGTGCTTGTCTTGACCGATGTGTTCGAAAATTTTTGATTAGTGTGTTGTCAACATTACGAACTAGATCCGGCTTGGTATTTCACTGCACCTGGACTTGCTTGGGATGCTCTCTTGAAGATGACCGAGATTCGATTGGAATTATTATCGGACGTTGACATGTTGCTCATGTTTGAAAAGCCTGTGAGGTATGGTGTCTCTATGATTTCCATCAGATATGCTAAAGCCAATAATTCTCACATGGGAAAAGATTTCGATTCGGAAAAATCAAGTAAATACATACAGTATTGGGATGCTAATAATTTGTATGGTTGGGCCATGAGTCATCTTTTACAGATCGGAAATTTCAAATGGGTCGAAACGTCAGAACAAAAATAAAAATGGAGACACTATCCTTGTATTCTAGAGGTCGATTTGGACTATCCAGAAACGTTACATGATCTACACAACGATTATCCACTGACTCCCGAACGAATGGAAGTGAACGACATCGAAAAACTCATTCCTAATTTAAATCACAAACGCAAGTATGAGGTCTATTGCGAAAATCTGAAACATTACATCGATCGTGGAATGAGACTGATCGACGTGCATCAAATCATTCGATTCAATGAGGAGCTTTGGATGAAAAAATACATCGATCTCAACACGAATTTAAGAATGCAGGCCGAGAGTGACTTTGCGAAGTTCTTCAAACTCATGAACAATTGTGTGTACGGGAAATCTATGGAAAACATTAGGAATAGAACCAACTTTCAACTCGTCACCTCTGAAGAGAGGTCTAGAAAATTAATCTCAAAACCTAATTATAAACATAGAATCATATTCGACGAAAATGTAGTGGTTGTACACATGCAAAAGATGCATCTGAAGTTCGACAAACCCTGTTATCTTGGAGCGATCATCTCAAACGTTAGCAAGCAGCTGATGTAGAGTTTCACTATGATTATGTCAAATCCAAATTGGGTTCGAAAGCCAAACTATTGTTCACTGACATGGACAGTCTGGCTTACGAGATAGAGACTGGGGATGTCTACGAGGACATAGTGCCAGGCCTGAATAAATGGTTCGAAACGAGTAGTTATCCCGATGATTACCCATCTAAGATTCCAAAGGGTGTCATTAAAAAGGTGTTGGGTAAATTCAAAGATGAGAGCGGTGGATGAAAGATCACCGAATTCGTGGGTTTGAGACCTAAATTGTACGCTTATCTCTTCGATGGTGAAGAGATCAAGAGATATAAAGGCATTCAATTGTGTGTGCTGAATAAAAGTATCGCTTTCAAAGAGTATAAAGAATGTCTTTTCGAAGGTTCATTGGTGTATAAAAAGATGGCTGTGATTCAAAGCAAAAAGCATGATATATACACCAAAGAAATCAATAAGATTGCGTTGATGGCCGACGACGATAAGGGAATAATATGTCAGGATAAAATACACACTTTCCCACTCGTACATTATTCCACGACATTTCAACAACAAAATCGAGAGGATGATGAATGCAGTATGACTGAGGACATCAAAATGTTGTAAGTTTAAAAAAAAAAACTTGCGAGTTTATAAATTAAAAAGAGAATAGAAAAAAAAAAATAAATAGAAAAACAAAATAAAACAAAACATATTATGAATAATAAGAAAATAAAACACATATCCGTAGAAGGTGTCGTCTTCCCAACGAACCCCGATCCACCATTGATCTGTCGAAAGCGGTGAAAGATTTAAAAATCAAACATTTTCGAGGTGTGTTTTCTAGAGATGCCTTACCAAGAAAAAAGACGACGATTCGGAATGTGGAATTTTAAATCTGGACGATATTGGAGGTGAGGGCATGCATTGGGTCGCGTGGTTTTCGAATCAGAATAAAAATTATTATTTTGATAGCTATGGAATCTCATAACAGATAGAAATAAGGAACTATTTAACGTCAGTTATTTACAATACCGAACGAGTGCAAGCGCCGGATCAGTGTTTTGCGGTCACCTGTGTACCTCTACATTCTCAAGAGATGGTTGGAAGGAGATCACTTTCAAGATATTCTCAATGATTTACATTAAAGAAATTTTTTTTTGGATATATATACAGAGAGATATATAAATGAAGAGTTGTTGGTTGTATTAATTAAAATAATAAAAAAATACAATTTTTAAATAATAATAATAAAAAAACAAAAAAACAAAAACAAAACATGACAGTCGCTGATGATAATGAAGGTTTCTCTAGAAAGAAAAGAAAAATGGTTGGAGTTGTTGTTGTTGGTGGTGGTGGTGGTGGTGGTGACATTGCCAACTTGGATGAAGGATACATCCAGCGATACAAACCTCGAGAAGAACCTTTAAACTTAAACAATAAGAAAATCCACAATCTTCCCGAACCGATCGATCAGTCAGATGCCGCAGCTAAAAAATATGTCGATAGAGGAAACGAAAATTTTGGGCAGATGATGAGAGATAATTACGTGAATAAAGACATGATGGATGATATCGACTTGAAATCTAAATGAGTGGTGAATGTAGTTGATCCTAGAGATTCGACCGATGCTGCCACTAAAAGATATGCAGACGACGCTCACGTGAGATTTAGTAAACATCTGAGAGATTGCTACATTCCTAAAGTCATGCAGTCCGAATTGAATGCGAATTCTAACATGATAACCAATGTGCCAGTTCCCAAAGATGCGGTGACTAAACAATACATAGACTTGGAACTGAGAAAGAATAACATCAACGAGCTAAAAGTGAAATCGGATCTGGATGCGGGATTCAACATGATATTGATCGATGATGAGAACGAAGACTCGACAGCTGTCAACAAAGTCTACATGGATTCTGCCCTACAGGATTCTCAATCCTATCTGGAATCTCAAGTCGACGAATTGTATCTGAACAAAAAATCTGGAGGAACCATGGAAGCCGGCATTGACATGGACGATCACATTCTATTCGGTCTCGACAACGAACCAGAATTCGCTTCCAGCACAGTCAGCAGCCAGCAGACAGTACTTGGACGAACGTACGGTCTGGAGAAAAGGTGATATCATGGAAGGCAAACTGGACATGGGAGGACATGCACTCACGAATCTGCCAGATCCCATGCACATGACGTATGCCTGCAATCTGATCTCCGTCGTGGAAAAGATAAAATACACCAGACAATTGATCACCGTCTGGGCCGAGGAGAGCGGTGCGTTAGATGTGGAAAAAGCCGAATGGTCCTTCGGAAATGGAGGTAACAGACTGCTGAATGGTCTGATAGGATATCCCATGCCTGTGAGAGGTGATATCATTCGAATGAGTCTTGCTTCTACGGACTTGAGCAATAGAGCAGTCATCAATCTCGTGGTGAATGGTGTGGAAACCGATAAGAGGTACAGACTTGAAAAGATGAAGGATCAACACACGAACACGAACGTCTTCAGTATGCTTCTCAAGGTGCAGATGGGGGATAGGATCAATTTCAAGACGAAAACCAATAATCCCGAAGCTGCCACTTCAGTAGTCTCTGTGTTGATCGAACTCGATCCTCTGAACAAACAGTGAAAACAAATTGAAATAATCACTTTTTTGTGATGTAGAGGAGACAACTCCAAAAAATATATATAATTGGATTTTGAGAGAGTATAAATAAAAATCCAGTTATATTTTTTTTTAGTTTTTTTTATTCATTACTTTTTTGTTTTGTTTTTTTTGTTGTTGTTTTTTTCATTGAACGATGGACATTTTTTGTCTGTCTGATTTGAATTCTAACTCTCTGTCAGACAGGACTAGGGCAAAAGCTTCAGTTCTCCTCGGCACGTTCCTGACGAATGCAACATGGTCTGAATGTCTAAGACGCTACACTTAAGTTGCTCGATCTGTTTCCTGACGTTGAATATGAACAAGGGATACATTGATTTGTATTCGGTGGGAGTGATGCTAGGATTACCCATCAATTCGTCCAGTCGATGATGTTTCTTTTTGAAATCCGTGGCATCACTGTATAGTCTGCAGAAATCGTTCTTAGCAAAAGAGGCATTGTAATCGATGGACGGATATCTCGTGGCGTTTAGAAGTATCTGCATGTCCCTATTGGTTTGAAATGCCACTATGATGAATCGTGGTCTTTCCAAAGCAGATTTCACGCTCAATCTCCAATCGAAGTGATTGCTGGATGGTGGAATACTAGCTGTGTTGCACTGTCTCATTCTAAATCCCACCGGTAATTTACACTTCAATTCTATGATCTTGTAGAGATGTACTTTCTCTACGACCAAAGGCAACACGTGTGGAATGAACCAAGATATCTTGTTCAGATGTATCTTACCCGCATCGGTTGTGGCGGGTCTCATGATGGCTTCATCATTTCCTTTTCAAATCAATGTCAGATTGTGTTTGAATCTGCAGAGAATCTTATCATAATCTTCCGTGAATATGAATATGTGTTTCAGAGGTATCTTGAACAAAAAAGTTCTTTTGAGTCTCGACGTCTTGAAGACGTAGTCGAATCTCAAGGTGACACCGGTATTGGCTGCACTCATATCAGCGATGGTGTCTTTCACCCACAATTGATTGAGTCCTTTAGATTTCGAAAAATATCTAATATATTCATCATGTTTATTTTTTTGGTCTGTGTTAATTCACTTTTTTTATTATTAATTGTTTTTTTTAATTATTATTTCTTATTCATTTTTTTTCCTTTTACTATATATATGCATAAAAAAAAATAATAAAGTAAAGGGTTGTTTTTTTTTTCAAAACGCCATCTTCTGCAATTCTTGCTCGTAAAATGTTCCAATGATTTATCTGCTGTCATCTTCGTCACCCTCTAATGCTTCTATTTTGTAAGTCACTGGATCTGTGTAAAATATTCTAATGATCTTGAAGATTTCCTCGGTCAATCCAGGAGTGTAACCTTTTGTAAAGAGTGACTTATAAGAAGTGATTCTCACTCGATCACCTACCGCAAATTTCGATGGTTTCAACTCTTTTTTGGTCTTGATCCTTTTGGGATCGAGATTCGCGAAGACGCATTTTTCATTTCGAGGATTGCTAGCGTCCGCGGGAGTCATCTTGATCGATCTGTGTCACGTGTTGTTGTATTCTTCGACAAGTTCGTCTAGAACATTGATATATTTCTTGGTCTTATTGGCCCTGAAATACTTGTACATTTTTTCCTTCATGGTTGTATTCCAATATTCGATCACGTTAGCTTTCCCTTCATTTTCAATGGAATAGAGGTAACGGACAAACGTGACTGTTGTAAAATTCCTTTCCCTTGTCCACCCACAGTTTATCTGGTTTTCGAGAAGACGATGGAAATATGCTCTTCAGAGTCTCAGCCATGCAAGCTCCCGATTTATTCTTCAGAGGTCTCATCTATCCATATTTCGAAAACACGTCGATGACCGTCAGTATCTATTTAATGCCTTTGTTCCATTTTGAATGTGATTTCATGTCAACCAGATTGGCTGACCAGACCTGATCAAGACCCTTCACGAACACCCTTCTCCTTGAAAATTCATGCGTGACGGGCTTGTGTAGTTAGTTTGCCAATGCATTTGTTAATAATTTGTTCTTGACATTTTTTTATGACTCCATCCGAATCAACGTTTGGTACCGATCACTTTACCGACCAACGAACGTTCAAGTCCCTCTCTCTTAGTGGAATTTGATATATTTTTCAATGTCGTCAACATGTCTTTATTGCAGATTCAATTACGAGTCACCACATCGGGATGTTTAGCACAGATCATGAACGTAAGTGGCCGAATCCACCCTATTGGTGGGTTTGCTCCAAGATTTAGGTGTCAGATCTCGATTGAATCTCTTATTCATTTTTGTACCGGGTCCCGTGAATTGATGTCCTGGCAGATTCAATTTGACGAGTAGATTATTAATCAATTTATTTTTCAGACCAGCACCGCATTCGTCGAATTTCGTCTTGGTCGAACTGCATATCTTACATGTTCCGCGAATCATGGGACTTTTATTTTCTGTCAGTACTTTTTTAATGTTGACCGTATCGGTAACTCTCTTGTATATAACACAATACATTTTGTTTTTTGTTTTTTTTCGTAGATATATTTTAATTATTTTTTTTTTCATATTTTTTTTAATTTATATATATATTTTTTTCTTCTTTTATGTATATATATTATATATTTTTAATCGATTACTTCCGGAATCTTTTTGGGATCCAATAATTTCCAAAATGATTGTCTCGCTTCTTCCCTATCTTTTTTTGCATGAGAGAATCCTTCATTTCTTCCTTAAGAATCTGACGACTCTTCACTCTTATCTTCGCTTTCATGACGTTGTAGTTTTGTTTTCCGTTCAATATGTCGATGTATTCACCGTCCGAAATTCTACCGTCTTTCAATGCTATAGAGATCTTATCCGACATGGTGTCGATCTTTGCATCGGCTAAAATGCTGATGTTTTTGTGCTTCTTGGCCTTCACAGATAATTTCTTAGAGAGAAATTTTTCGATTGTACTGACGAATCTGGCAGTCAAAGCCAATCCTTCTACGGCTAACACGGCTGGAAGAGCAATGATGGCGACCGACAATAGACTGATTCCAGCAATGTTCAAACCCATAAAGACCATGGTGAGAGTCAAATACACACCGCTCACAAATTTCCCTAATCTCGAATATTTCTTATTGAGCGAACGATGAGAATCTTGCTCACACATCAGATACGATTGAATTTTATTAATCTGTTCAATTCGATACCTCTGCACCGTGTCGTCACTACCTTCTGGTGGTAGAGGAGGTGCCGTGGGCTCCACCTTCTCTAACAATGGATATATTTTTTTACTTCTACTTTCCATTTTCATTTTATTTTTATTTATTTATATCTATTATTTTTTTTTTTTTTATTTTTACCCCTTATTATTTAACGGAAACAATATTTTTATGTTTTCTTCACTTAAACAAGGAATTCCTAAAAACGTGATTCCTGTTGGAAAATTTGTGGTCTCCCCTTTCCAACAAATATTCCAAAATGCGTCCTCTGTCTTCGGTGTTGAGACCTCGATACGCTAACTTCAACTCTTCGGATTTAGTAGGCTTCGGTTTTCCGATGCAAAACACTCACTGATTCCAATATTTGATGACGTAGTTGCGTCAGATTTATTCCAATGCACGCACGAAATACATGGTGATGATGTCTTCCCATTCCACCATAAGACACAAATGATTAATGCAATTAAATTCTCTCTCCTCTTGGCAACTGAGATATCTTTCATGCAAGATGCGAGGAAATTGTTCATTCACGCAGATCGCATAAGCTCTGCACAATGCCCTTTGAAGAAACCAAGCTCTCAATCCATGGAATCGTTTGTTTTACTCATAATTATTATTATTAGATACAATTCTTTACCTTCGATGTCTATGCGACACACGGCTCCTCCCTTCTTCAAAAACAGTCTGTTTCCTCTCTTCTTCAGAAACAATCCTCTACCCATTAATTTGTCAACTCCTGAACTAGTGTGTCCCGAGATAGACGAGATTTCAAGGTCGCTTCACGATCTTGTAACCCGGCAAAACATCCGGAAAAAATGAGTAGAGCGTAGACTGAGCGCTACCATCAACATAACTTCCCAAGATCATTTGACATTCACTAAAATGCTATTGACTGAAGGAATGTCGACCATATTTTCAGATGCAGGGTGACGCCGATACATCTTTCGATCGAATACGAACCTCTTGCCAATCAAATCTTTTGCACTAAAATCCACTCAAAAATTATCTCCCAAGTCTTATATCGTTTGTAGAGTACTTGTGTTGGGTGCGAGTCCTATCATCTTGCTTCCGTGACTGTCGGTCTTCAGTCTCGTCTGGATGTGATGATTCAGATCGTCTATGTCATAACTCCCATTGTGAATTCGTATCTCGAACCAATCCACTCTGTTGGAATAATTGAAGACGTTATTCTTTTTGGTGACGTTGGGAAACGAAGAGTAAGTCTCAAAATTAACCAACGCCATCTCATTTCTCTTTTCCTTCTTCAATTCGATGGAAGGTTGAATTTAGTTTTGAATCAAGTCGTGTTGTGACTCACTATGATTTGAAAGGATTGTTCGCAGCCGTATTCTCGACAATCTGTTCTAATAGGTGATGTTCTGACATTTTTTTATTATTATTATTTATTATTTATATATTTTTTTATATTTTATCGATATTTTTTTTTAATTTTCTTCTTTATTATTATCGTCGGAAACATAAAAAAATTGTCGAATCCGCTTCGATATTTTCCGTTGTTAAATTCGCTAGTCAAATCGATCACCACCAAATTGTGAAGTCCTTTGTCCCACACCTTCTTACAGAATCTCCAGAATTTTTCCGTGCTCATGCCGTTGGCCATGTGATATCCATAGATGTGTTGAGATTCTTGAGATTCTGATGAAAGAGACAGAGAAAATTAGCAAAATATTCCCTTATCGTCTGTCTGGGCAGCATACAATTCACATCGATTCTGTCTCTCCAACAGCAGATCATCGAAGATCATGAGATTCTTGTCGGATCATGAGATTCTTGTTCTCCGACTTCAGGTGTCTGGGATCGGGAACGTCGTCAGCATTCTCGTAAAACTGACATTCATCGTTCGAACACTTGATGTTTCACTTGGTCAATTCATTCGCCAACCCTTCCAACATATTCGAAATCTCGTGTCGCAACAATAGATTCATCAAGAGATTGTTTTTTCCACAATTCGATTTTCCCACTATCAGACCTCTTATGCTCTCGGGAAAGAACTCGTCATTCGACCACTTCGTCATCACGTCATTCCAAGACATGTCTTTGATATCCATGTTTTTTTCTCCATTTTTTTTTTTACTGTGTTTTGAATTATGTCTTTTTTTCTATTTTTAATTTCTAGTTTTATAAAAAAAAAGTTGTTTTTTTATTATTTATAAATCACTTTCGATCCCAAACCTTTCATCATTTTAGCCAATTCTTGTATCGGTACGACATCATCATAGAAGTCTCTTCAACTTTTCGGTTCAATTCTCGATTGTTTGGCGGGTTGTGGAGTTATCAATTTATTAATCAATGCATTGGCACCTCTCTTGCTGGCTTCCGAAGCTATTCTACCACTCGCTTCGGTCGCAACTTTCTTACCTGCATCGATCATCGTCTTCTTTCCGATTTTGAGAGCACTTGATGCGATCTGTTTTGTGGCATCGCCAGTGAAACTACGAGTTAAAAATCGCATCATCGTATCCACGCTGCCCAATCCACCATAGTCATAAGATCTAGCGTATCTCCTGTTATTTGTCACTAACATTTTTTTTTTATTATTATTTCTTTTTTTTTAAATATATATTTGTTTTTATTTACTTAATATTTTTTTTCCTTTTCTCTTACTATTTTATTATTTCAAATGATTCATCAACTTTTGATAATCATTCTTAGTCAAGACCTTCTGCCTCAACAATTCCTCGCACATGCTCACTCTCTCATTATACACTCCAGTGTTACCGGCCTCTCTGCTGGCCATCAACAATCTCAATCTCTCCGGCAAGGCATGGAGATCATGCGGAAGAAATAACATGTCTGTCATTCCCTTTCCAGTTGTCGATTTCACAAAATACTCATTCGCCTTCCATATGGGTTCCACCACGTTCTTCCATTTGTAACCTCTGCTATCCTTAGGTCTCATCTCTTTGGAATCGTTGTTCTTCTTCATGGCCTGAGTCTGAACCAGAATGTCTCCGTAATTTTTGTGATCGTCCTCAGTGTAATCGTCGGGTCTCTGGTGAGAGAGAAAAGTATACAATCCGTCGGTCATTTCATACCTGTTCGAACCGACGTTCAAATAGCGACCTTCAAGCGATACTTCCACGTCACCTACGAAAGTTTTACCGCGATAGTCATGAAATCCATACATCAAATCTTTCACGATTCCACTACTATCGTCAGATCTGATGCTAACAAAGCTCGAAGTGTTGCTACTATGGACGTTACTTGCATCGGTCTTGATTCTCTCTGGAGAGAATCCGAACAAACTTCTCGGCATAAAACTACCGATACTACTCGGATCGGTCTCGATTCTCTCCGGAGTGAACCGGACGGAGTTCTTGACGCAGAACTACCGGGATGCCAACCCATCCTCAGAGAACCTTCTTTCATGGGTCTCAATTCCTCAATGATCTCTTTCCAGGCTCGTTCCTGAACCTCGGTGACGGGTCTGAACAACTTGGTCGCCTCTCGTCTCAATCCTATATCTCCCAATCGCCTGGCTCTGCCCTGCACCTGATTATTATCCTTACTCTGTATTAATTTGTGAACCAACTTGTCCCTTCGCTTCGAATCTTTGATGTGTTGAAACATTGTTTTATTTATTTATTATTTTTTTTTTTTTTAATTATTTTTTTCAATATATATATATTTTTTTTATTCACTTAATATATTTTTTTTTTAGTTTTGTTTTATATATATATGTTTTATATATATATTTTCTTATTTTTTATTTTTTTTTAAACAATTAATTTTCTTCTTTTTTTCATCACTCATCTCGCAACTTGTAATAATAATATATTACATACATTTTGTTCATTTGTCATTTGTTTTCAATCGGGCTCGCGTCCTAGATTGAGTTTTTTACTGGACCAACTCGCACGAAACCCCTTCGTCTTCATTCCCGCAGGGGAAAATCCACGTCTCGGATCGAGTTTTTTTTTCTGGACCAATTTAAAAAAACATTACATTCACCTCGATCGAACCGCCGTCCTTTACCGTGAGAATCGACATTCGATAGCGTATTTTTTGTCTAGCCCATTTTTAAAAAAAACAGTGTTTTACGATTTTTTTTCAATGGAAAATCTCAGTGTTAAATCTCGATCGCGGGTGGTCCAGAACAGCTATATGTAATTCTAGTCATAAAAATGTGACAAAAAATGCATCCTATGGAAAAAATCAGTGTTAATTTTTTTCTCGAGATCACACAAGTAATCGTTAGGGTAGACATCTTTCCTCAACATGACGTACACAAAATCAGTGTTAAATTTGTCATAAAAGCAGGATTCTAAACCCCGGAATTTTTTAGCAATTTTTCGTCAAATTCACTTGACATGCTCCAAAAATGTTCAAATTTTAAACATTTAAACCGGGGTTTTCCGGACAAAAATGAATTATTTATGGAAAACCCAAGAAAATCAATTTTTTTCACCGAAAAATTTAAGATTTTTCTAAAAATAGCTGACTTTTCTGGACCACCAAAATTTCTGAACCACTCGATTGAGGTGGTCCAGGATGCCCCACTATACCCTACGCAAGATATCCCTCTCACTACCTCACAGTAGTCTTACCATTCACTTTTTCTTCTTCAGCAGCTATCTGCCCGTTAATCGACTATCACAGTCTTTACCTAATACTGCAGCCTTCCACTACCGATAACTGGTACCATGGCTACAAATATCTACCCTGTGCTCGCGCCTTCCACCATTTCTACTGAATTGTTGCACTACTATAGGCTTGCTCACTATCTTTGACCCTGCCCTAACTTCTGCTCTCGGCTAGATCTTTAGTATGCTCAATCAGATCGCTTCATTCATCTAGCCCTGTCACTCTATAGTCGAGTTCATTGACCTAGTGCAAGCGGGTAGATTACCTTACATTATTACATATAATCGACTTATAATATTATATACTCGTATCGATATGTGCTTAGGCATTGTTTATGTGGTTGATAACAATGCAAGAACACCACATACAGCACGTGAACGCATTTCTGAAAGACCAATGATGCAGAATGAGTCACAAAATATGTGGCACACACACAAACAAACAATGAAGGGGGAGGTGCCGAAGACTAGTCGGTTGTAATATAAGGGTCACAAGCTGGTGCTGGTACACAATGTGCGCACAACCCATGCAGCACAATGGTACCTGGTGGGTGCGCCGATATGTGTTAGTACATAATGTGTGCACAGGATATGCAGTCCACAGGCAAACACGGTAAAAAAGGATTGTATAGACATGGACAGACCACTGAAAGGATGCCGTGAGTTGGATTCCCAGCCGATTCCGCGAAATGATATCCCGTGACACACTGAGCATTTTCAGATATGTTCACATTGGATTTTCAAGCAAGTGTTCATGTGCTGTACGTATTGTGCTTAAATTATTGGCAGCCCCATAAGCCCGCCGCGGTTTAATCCACAGACAGTCTATAACGTAAGGTACCCAGTATGCGCTAGGTTAAGGAACTGTATAGATCGATGCGGCCTTAGATGAATGGAATGACCTAAATGAGCGTACGGAAGACTAGGCCGTTGGGAATAGGTGTACACAGGGCCAGAAATAGTTAGCAAGCCTGTAGTTTTGACCCAAGTCATTATTAATAGTGGGGTGAAGATTGATACTGTGAAAGCCGACCATAGGACAGATAAATGAAGTCACGGTGGAAGACAATGGTAGTTGGGGGGGGGGGGGGGGTTATCTCGTAATGTAGTGACAGAAGATATGTGTATTAGAAACCAAATAAATAGCACTTAGAGAGTCTTCGTCACAGAATCTCTTTCATAGAATGCCTTGTGTGAAACGCCTGTCGTCTGTGGATATAGCACCCCTTTCTGTCGAGGTGAGTCAAAAAGTTATACGAGTGGGTTACTCTTTCGACAAATTGCCCGAAAGCTCATTTGATCTTTAAGTGTCAAGTCCTTAGAGCATAGCCTGCTACAGTCACTGCTTGTAATCCCTCGAACACGTGGGACCCCTTTTCCGGTCCAAAAACATGATACATCACAATTTCATTAAGTAAGATGGCTACTAAATGTGTTGGGTAGACCAAACAAGATTCTCATCGTCCAACCCGAAGACTGCACGTTAAAAATGTTTGTCTACCTCCAAGTAATGAACATAGACTCTTCATATTGCTGCCCATGTGCTGACATGGAAGAGCACCGCCAGGGTTCAAAGAGTTAAGCACAATCGACTCTCAGGAAACCAAACGTATCACGAAAGAGGGATAAGTGTGTATGAATTGCGAGTGGGCAGATAAATTGATGGATCTGATTGGGTCTGATTGAGTGCACTAAGTCTTGGTCAAGGACAGAGATAGTTGAGACTAGAGGGAATGCAAGAGTGAGAGTATACAAAACAGGCCCCGGCAGAATGGACGAAAAACGAGGATGCTAGGAGAATTTGAGACAGATAAACGGGTAGCTTTATGGTTCGTTTCGCTGTTTTGGGTAGTTGACGGGTTGTTTTAGTAATTCTTAGTATTGCAGATCAATCGAACGACACCTCACATTTTTATATCTATTATCACTACGTTGTATTCAACGAAATGAGTACTATCTAAGGTGTCGGGTTTTCTAGAGAGTTTTGGGGTATTTTCGGTAAATTTTGGAAGTTGTCGGGTTGTCTCCGGTAATCAAATATACTTCCATTCACCGAACACAACCACCGAACAATCCTTCACCTGTATTAGATGCCTATTGCGGTTATATCTACCTAATGCCGCCACAGAACCAAAATTGCGGCTTTCAGAAAAAACACGCTACGCACTAACATCTCCCATGACCGAGAAGGAATGTGTGATATGACATTCTGAGGTATGAACAGGGTCGGGGAGAGAGTGGGGGCCCAGGTTAGTAACCTCAGGGCTCGGAGTTTTGGGGGTCTGAAATAGGTCCAGAAGTCCAGTATTTTGGTCTCAGGCTGTATCGCGAATGGAGCACTGCACTTGAGCAATGGTTGTAATTTTGGACTGCCTGATTCTTGAAGTGTTAACTTTATGAAATCAACTTGAATTTATAAAGTTATCACTTCAAGAATTGTGTTGTCAAGAACTATAACTCCAGGTCACTGGATACTCAGGGATGAACTTGTAAATTTTAAACATGCTGCTAAACCATCATTTTGGCGGCCAAACAATAACGTGATTTTTTTCCTCAAAACCCCCAGAAGTCTCCATTTAATAACTGATTTTTCTTGGGGGAGAACAAAGGCACCCATCCCTACCATTGCTCATGCTTTTGGCACTCGTAGGAGATGCCTTGAGCAACTGCATCAGTATCACGACACTTTAAAAGGGGGTCCGTAACAGAATTAACCCTGGGCCCGAATTTCCTCTCCCCTGCTCTGGGTGCGTATCGACAACTTTCCACCCAAATGGCGGATGAAAATGGATTTCTGTATTGTTTGAAATTCGGTGACCACACAAGGGTAGAAATGTCGTTGGAATACCGGGGAGGTGGACTCTCACCTCTTCCATTCACGCCCCGTATCCACGTTAATGTCATATTACATCGGACCGATGTCAAGGCCGATATAAAATCTCTTAATATTGGATAAGAAATAAGTCAACAACTCGCCGAAAGAACCTAGCAGAAAGCGAAATGCGACATGACTTTGATGAATGATGTGACAGTTCGTGATGTACAGCTAGGGCCGTTTTTGACACGAACGTATTGCGTGATGTAAGTAGCTTGAGTTTGGAACACAAGTGACTTATACACATAATTATTCTAACGCTTTTTCTAGGTAAAACTACCTTTTTGTATAAGCTAAAACGAGGAGAAACAGTAACGACTATACCGACAATTGGATTCAACATGGAAACCATAAAGCACAAGAAAGTGAACTTTACTGTTTGGGATAAAGGTGGTCAGGATAAGATAACGGGTCTTTGGAAACACCTCACAGACAATACAGATGGTAAGTTTAGTTACATAATATTATATAGTGGATACGCTGTTTTCTACACTTTATCCAGTACCGGTCGTTAGTGGAGGTGAGAGAGGAGACCACCCCAAGTGGCATTCCTCGAGGAGCAAAAATCTGCCAAAATATGTTAATAAACCCATGAAATCCAGATGTCTATACAAACTAGCCATAAAGAAATATTTAACGATGGAAGATGATCGCTAAATATTTTTGTCTGGGATTATCATGCATGTGGATAGAATGGCACCGAAGTTTCGCTCAGGGTGGCAGTGCATGGTTCTCCTCCATTGACTTCATCTCTCCGCGTTATTCTTGTGTGTATATAAAAGGACAATAATTTAAAAAAAAACATCGACTCTCAGATAATCAGATTATGCAGAGTATTAGACGTCACATGCTGCACGAAATTAGTTAACCCTTTACCTAACATGAGAAGCAGACGACACTTGAAAACAAAATTCTTGAATAACTAATTTTTTTTCATTTTTTTTTTTTTTTTGTCTCAAAAACATACGTTATGACCGCTCTTTGGAACGAGCTGGTTCCAAAGAGGGGATCATAACCTATGTTTTTGAGACAAGAAATGAAAAAAATAATGAAAATTCATTTGACGACTTGTGTGAATAATAATAATAATAATAATAGATATTTATATAGCGCTCATTTCACAATAATAAAAAGTTCCATGGCGCTTTACAAGAAAAATCATGGTTACATGTGACAGTACTTCTGTACTGTAGATTTGCATAGTGCTACGCGGAAATCATTCCGAGTATGGTTTATCAAAAAGATAGGTTTTCAGTACCGATTTGAAAGCACTTGGCGCAGTCTGTCGCACTGAAATGGGTAGCTCATTGAAAAGCCTAGGTGCACTATGAGAGAAGGAGCGGCCACCATATGATACCAAGTTGCAGGTAGTCTCTTCAAGCAAGTCATGCATAGAAGACCTTAACGTGCGTTTAGGCTCATACGGAACCACTAGGTCGCTTATATAAGCCGGGGTCAGATCACAGCAGCGAGCCCTGTGTGCAAAAAGTAAGACCTTGAACTGAATCCGTGATGAAATAGGAAGCCAATGAAGATCTTTCAGGACTGGAGTTATGTGTTGGCGCCGCTTCGTCAGTGAGACAATACGGGCAGCTGTGTTCTGTATTTGTTGCAACCTTTGTATCTGCTTGCCTGGAAGTCCATACAACAATGAGTTGCAATAATCTAAGCGTGATGTGATAAATGCATGCACCAGGCACACTGCAGCCTTCTTCGTCAAAATTTTTCGAGAGCGACCCAGTTTACGGAGGTACCAGTTGGCAGACTGACATATTTTGGTAATATGATCAGCCATAGTTAGGTGTCTGTCGAAATAGACACCTAAATTCCGAACCTTAGTTGACGGATTAATCACTACATCACCAACCATGAGCCGTGGCAGAGTGTCTGGTGCGGGTCTGAATCTTGAGGAAAATACTATCAGCTCAGTTTTTTCGTCATTTAATTTAAGTTTGTTTTGTAGCATAAATGCTCTCACTTCCTTAATACAGTTTTCGAGACGCATAAACTGTGTGGCTGTATCTTCATAATCAATGGGGTTAAATTCTACATATAACTGGGAGTCGTCAGCGTAAAAGATGCACTCAATACCGTGTGAGCGAATAATGGCGCCCAGAGGCTGCATATAAAGGGTGAATAAAATTGGGCCGAGAACGGAACCCTGGGGTACCCCAAATTCAAGTGAGGCTATTTCAGATTTGTTGCCATCAACGGTAACACACTGGGATCGGTTACTCAAATAAGATCGAAACCAATCTAGTGCTGATCCTTCTATTCCTAGCTGAGAAAGTCGTTCAAAAAGAATTTCATGGTCAATCGTGTCGAATGCGGCTGAAAGGTCAAGTAGCACCAACGCAACACCTTTTTTGTTGTCAATAGACTCCAAAACCGCATTTTGGACTGAGAGAAGGGCAGTCTCTGTTGAATAACCAGGTCTATATGCAGACTGCTTAGGGTCAAGTAAACAATTATCGTCCAAATGCGCACGCAGTTGTTGTGCAATGACTTTTTCTATAATCTTGGAGATAAAAGGAAGATTCGAGACCGGGCGATAATTTTTCAGCATTGTGGGATCAAGAGATGTTTTTTTAAGAAGTGGGGTAACAAGAGCTGTTTTCAGACTAGGCGGTAGATAGCCAGAACTCACTGAGTTGTTAACAATTTCTGTAATGCTGTCAATGAGTACGGGAAGAGATGTTTTAAGGAGTGTAGTTGGTATCGGATCCAGATCACAAGTTTTTGATGGTGAAGACATTATGATTTTTTTAACAGTCTTCTCTGAAACCGTGTGAAAATGAGTTAGTTTTGAGGATGGGTTGACAGTTTGAAAGGGCTGGTCAGGTTGCCTATTCTCCGTATCTGCCTTATCCAAAGACTCCCTGATGTTTTTAATCTTTGTGATAAAAAACTCTGAGAACGCATTTGCGACCTCTGTTTTGGAAAGATGATCGGAGAAATTATGGGTTTCTTTGGCTTCCAGTGACTTTAGGATCTTGAAGAGCTGTTTTTGGTCAGATTCACAAGCGGAAATTTTCTCACTCAAATATTGCTTTTTTAGGTGGTTTATCAAGTTTTTAACTTTTTTACATTGTTGTTTAAACAACTCATGATGCACAGTCAACTTAGTTTTACGCCATTTCCGTTCGAGTTGATGGCGCAAACGCTTAGCCGACCGTACTGCAGAATTGATCCAGGGACGAATGGCTTTTAGAGTAAAGGTTCTTGATAAAATGGGGGCCATTTCATCAAGTACATTCCTCAACTTGACATTGTATGATTCTACTTTTGAGTTTAAATCGTTGCCTGAAGTTTTTCGCATACAATCGGTAATACACTGCATAAAATTATTGATGTCAAGATCCCTAAGTTTTCTGAATGAGACAGTTCTTTTCTGCAGAGATGCCTTCTTGATAGACAAAATACATTCAACAAGAAAGTGATCTGACAAGGATAAGTCATGAATTCTAGTTGAAGATATGATGTTGTCAGTATTCCTGGAAATAATGGGATCCAGCGTGTGACCTAAATAGGCTGGCCGGTCTTGGCGTTAAGTTGGGTAAAGAGTTAAATATGTGATTAAAATACTTTAATGCAGTAGATATGACATTGCGAAGAGATTACGAAGTTGCCTGAAGTGATAGGAATTAAACACAATCGCGTGTTATAATTTTTGAAACACGTTGAAATAATTTAAAACCGTCGCTGCTTTCCAAATGATTGATCGTCACGAACTGTGCATTATTTTAGCAATATATTTGGCATTATCAGAACAATCCCTTTGTATTATTGTAAATAAAGGGAAGTTATGCTGGCCATAAAATCCTCAGAAAGTGTACCGACAACGACATTTTGAAACAGAATACATGGACCTTACGCTATAAATAGAAACACGTGTACAGAAACTTCTTTGTCCTTCTTCCTTCTGCGTCGTGAACGTATTTCAATGAACGTGGAGAATGGCATAGCACGCTGTTCCAGAACTTTTCATGAGTGATCGAGTAACTAGACCTGGTTGAAAAAATGCTGCCTGCCGTTGTCGAAAGTGAATGAATTCTTACTTTCAAGTTAATTTTTGTAATCGATACTATTTATTTATTTATTTATTTATTTATTTATTTATTAATTTATTTCTTTATTTATTTATTTATTAGGGTTTAACGACACATTAACACCCAAGGTCATACCGTGTCGTTGACAGTTTTACGGGTGGAAGAAGCCGGAGTACCCGGAGAGAACCACCGGGCAAACGACGAGCAGCTGCCAGCTCCCCAACATCGTAACTCCGCACTGCAGCACAGGCAGGGTTAGATTGGTTGAAGACATGCCCACCATCGACGTGCAGTACGCCTTAGTACACGGCGTCATCGTGCCCCCATGCGGACAATCGAGTTGAAGTGCCTTGCCCAAGGACACAACGCGGGAGTCCGAATCGATCGGCCAGGCGGCCACCCATCCAAGGACAAACAGGCTCGACGTTGCTTAACTTCGGTGATCTGACGAGAACCGGTTACCGCTACGCCGCCGCGCTCCCACGTAATCGACACGAAAGGATTTAAACGAATGATACATGAAAAACAATGGTACTTTAACATAACAAAAATTGAAGTTTTGTCACATGGTTTTGTCAGATAGTCAGCTTATGTCTTACAAATCCGCGGCTTATTTTCCCCTTAATGGTAATAACATTATGCTGGTGAGCCATAAATGGTCCCGCCTGTGTTATTCATATATAACAATATTATGCCTTGATTCCAGTATTTAACTCTTTAGCTTACTTAAAGTCCATAATCTCGACTGCACAAGTTGGGGCATGGTTGCGCCTGTTACAACCGATAATGTTACAACGCCGCATAATGTTACACCAACGCATAATGTTACAAAAAATGTAGTAAACAACCGATAATGTTATAAACTCCGCATAATGTTATAATTTTTTTCAACCCGTTATGTTATAAAAATCGACGCATAATGTTATAACTTTTTTCAACCCGTTATGTTACAACAAATTAACCGATAATGTTATAACTTCTGTATACTAATTCCAGTTACAGCTATTGTAGATGGACTTTACCACTTACCATTTTATTGCCACATAAAGGTATGTAATATTTATACTAAAGGTTTCTGCTCTGGTTAATGCGAGGAGACACCCCCCCCCCCCCCCCACCCCCAACTCCCGGGGATTTATCATAGAATGACCTAGTCACGTTACATAGACGCGGATTATCTTGGTAACTCAATCGTGTGACGTCATTACCATGATCATCCAGTGCCCAACATGGTGCAGGCGTGGTGGTGGAGGAGGGGTGCTATTTTATCCGGTTGGTACGTTTACCGACATGCGTAGTCTCCGCTTTCAGAAATGTAGTGTACCATAGTCCCCTGACGCCTTTGGGGATGGGCAAATGCCTCTGTTTCTGCTTGTTTTGGGCATCTAAAACTCATTTGTCGCATATTTCTTAGTCATAAGAATATCTTATTGTTCATTAATTTGACATTTTAACAACTAACAGTGAACAAAAATGAGGTGGAGTTAAAAGAGGCCAAAAAGTTGGATAGAGCGAGGTACATATGGTGGATGTGGCAGGTTGGTAGTGTCGCACGGAAGCCGAAGAATAAGATGCGAGACTGGGTAGGAAGAGGAATGGGGTTTAGGAGGACTGAAAGGGGTGGGCAGGGATTAGGCTGTGAAAGAGAGGAGGTCATGGATTAGTACACCAGGGTGATTGTGCAGAGAAAGCTATCTGAGTAGTATGTAATGTGGTTTTGAGGACTCACAGGCCGGACCTCGGTGCTGAACCTCGGAAGTGACGTCATGCCACGTGACCTAGTGGCGCCATTTTGTGTTGTCATGGTAACCCGCGTGAGCGGCCATGCTGTGACGTCATATCCATAGTGATACATGTGTGAGTGCGCATGCGCAGCGCGTGTTGTTAGGGTGATACGTGTTTCCGTCGTCCATTTTGTATACTGGAGGCCGCCATCTTGGTTTTTATGGCAACACATGGTTGCTATGTTACCCAATTTTTCTGAAATAGGACGGGGTATGTTCGGAGGGTATGTTCCTTTGTACAGGAGTATTTTCTGGAACGAGTTCCCTGGATAATTACCACAAACAACCCGACAAATTTTACTATTTCGAATTCTTCCAGAAATCTCTGCCTCTATCTATATATGCAACAGTTTTCCTCTACCTAGCCATGTTCCTTAGTTCTGGAGTATACTCCAGTAGCGTAGAAGAGCCTATTAGTTGGAACAGCTTTACTTATTATTACTATAATTAGCTATTCTGGTCTGTTCTTGTTAGTACTGGCCCTATTCCAAGTACTCTTGTTGTTTCATTTATCTAGAACATTTATAACCAATCAGATTGCTTGATTTCCCATAACCTGTACTTAATCGTATAGAGTTATCTCCCCTTATTACAAGGAAATTGTATCCGATTCTTATCACATCTATATCCAATGACAATATCCCCGGGCACCCCAATTTCGGCACCCCTTTTTGGAAAAACATATGACCTTCGGCACCCCTTTTTTGTCATATGTGCTTATGTGGAAAAGCACAATGTGACACAATGTGCCCTAGCACAAAGGCACATGCTTTATGTGCCGATATTTTCTTATGTGAAAAGGCACAATGTGACACAATGTGCCCTAGCACAAAGGCACATACGGGTATTTGAGGATACCTATGACCTGGTATTGTATTATTTGAGGATACCTATCGAGGATACCTATCGAGGATACCTTTTATAGGATACTTATCTGAGGATACTATATAGGCTGTACATATCCCTGTAGGTCTCTTGCTGGCCCTTAGTACTATTAATCCACCTGATGCTTCATGTTATCCTATAACTGGTATAGGTAGTATGCAATGCTAGGCATAGGGGTATTGTGGGTAGGGGTGCTGCCTGGTAGTTTAGAACGGTACTATAGTATGGGCGGTATATACACCTGTAGGCCCCTGTTAGTGCTTGGTACTATTAACCAACCGATTGCTTTGTTTTATTATATGACTGGTATATGTAGTACGTTATGGCAGACCTAGTGATTTTGTGGGGGTGGGGGTAATGCTTGGTAGTTTAGAACGGTAGTATAGTATAGGCTGTACATATCCCTGTAGGTCTCTTGCTGACCCTTGGTGCTACTGATCCACCAGGTGCTTCGTATTATTGAGCGGTATTCTGGGGTGGGGTCAATGCCTGGTAATACAGAACGGCAGCAGAGTATGGTTGGTATATTCCCCTGTAGGTCCCATCCTAACCGTTGATAGTATTAACCTACCAAATGCTTTGTATCATCCTGTTACTGGTAAGATGGTACGTAATAGCAGTAGTTCTGACCCTGTTCCAAGTACTCTTGTTGTTTCATTTATCTAGATCATTTATATAAATTTTAACTAACCACTGATTTCCCACAATCTGTATGCAGAGTTATCTCCCTTGTGTATAATAAAAGCCTATATCCAATGCCCATATTCCCAGGCACCCCAATTTCGGCACCCATTTTTAGGAATCCAATTTGGAGAATCCCTTTTTTTCTGAAATGAAGATAAGAGTCGTATTAAAAATCCCTCAATGAGGTCTAATTTCCTACGACTCTTATCCTCATTTCAGAAAAAAAGGGATTCCGCAAATGGGATTCCTAAAAAGGGGTGCCGAAATTGGGGTGCCTTCTGGAGTATCCCTTTTTTCTGAAATGAAGATAAGAGTCGTATTAAAAATCCCTCAATGAGGTCTAATTTACTACGACTCTTATCCTCATTTGACAAAAAGGTATTCTCCAGAAGGCACCCCAATCTCGGCACCCATTTTTAGGAATCTCATTTGTGGAATCCCTTTTTTCTGAAATGCGGATAAGAGTCGTAGTAAATTAGACCTCATTGAGGGATTTTTAATACGACTCTTATCCTCATTTCAGAAAAACGGATTCTCCAAATGGGATTCCTAAAAAGGGGTGCCGAAATTAGGGTGCCTGGGAATATGGCCATTGGATATAGGCTTTTATTATACACAAGGGAGATAACTCGGCATACAGATTATGGGAAATCAATGGTTAGTTATAATTTATATAAATGATCTGGATAAATGAAACAACAAGAGTACTTGGAATAGGGTCAGAACTACTGCTATTGCGTACCATCTTACCAGTAACAGGATGATACAAAGCATTTGGTAGGTTAATACTATCAACGGTTAGGATGGGACCTACAGGGAAATATACCAACCATACTCTGCTGCCGTTCTGTATTACCAGGCATTGACCCCACTCCAGAGTACCGCTCAATAATATGAAGCACCTGATGGATCAGTAGTACCAAGGGCCAGCAAGAGACCTACAGGGATATGTACAGCCTATGCTCTACTGCCGTTCTAAACTACCAAGCATTACCCCCACCCCCACAAAATCTCTAGGTCTGCCATAACGTACTACATAAACCAGCCATATAATAAAACAAAGCAATTGGTTGGTTAATAGTACCAAGCACTAACAGGGGCCTATAGGTGTATATACCGCCCATACTATAGTACCGTTCTAAACTACCAGGCAGTACACCTACCCACAATACCCCTATGCCTAGCATTGCATACTACCTATACCAGTCATAGGATAACATGAAGCATTAGGTGGATTAATAGTACTAAGGGCCAGCAAGAGACCTACAGGGGTATGTACAGCCTATATAGTATCCTCAGATAAGTATCCTATAAAAGGTATCCTCGATAGGTATCCTCGATAGGTATCCTCAAATAATACAATACCAGGTCATAGGTATCCTCAAATACCCGTATGTGCCTTTGTGCTAGGGCACATTGTGTCACATTGTGCCTTTTCACATAAGCACATATCGGCACATAAAGCATGTGCCTTTGTGCTAGGGCACATTGTGTCACATTGTGCTTTTTCACATAAGCACATATGACAAAAAAGAGGTGCCGAAGGTCATATGTTTTTCCAAAAAGGGGTGCCGAAATTGGGGTGCCCGGGGATATTGCCATTGGATATAGATGTGAAGAGAATCGGATACAACTTCCTTGTAATAAGGGGAGATACCTCTATACGATTAAGTACAGGTTATGGGAAATCAAGCAATCTGATTGGTTAAAAATGTTTTAGATAAATGAAACAAGAGTACTTGGAATAGGGTCAGAACTAACAAGAATAGACCAGAATAGCTAATTATAGTAATAATAAGTAAAGCTGTTCCAACTAATAGGCTCTTCTACGCTACTGGAGTATATTCCGAAACAAAGGAACATGGCTAGGTAGAGGAAAACTGTTGCATATATAGATAGAAGCAGAGAATTCTGGAAGAATTCGAAATAGTAAAACTTGTCGGGTTGTTTGTGGTAATTATCCAGGGAAGTCGTTCCAGAAAATACTCCTGTACAAAGGAACATACCCTCCGAACATACCCCGTCCTATTTCAGAAAAATCGGGTAACATAGCAACCACGTGCTGCCATAGAAACCAAGATGGCAGCCTCCAGTATACAAAATGGACGACGGAAACACGTATCACCCTAACAACACGCGCTGCGCATGAGCACTCACGCCACGTATCACTATAGAGATCACGTCACAACATGGCCGCTCACGTGGGTTACCATGACAACACAACATGGCGCCACTAGGTCACGTGACATGACGTCACTTCCGAGGTCCGGCACCGAAGTCCGGCCAATGAGTCCTCAAAACCACATTACTTACTACTTATCTAAGAATACTATAAGAGAGTAGTACTAGGCGGTATGATAATATAGATGGTGGAGATGTTGGAAGAATGGAAGTGATGAATTTGGGATTACAGGTTCTGGAAAAGGCGGAATCACTAGAACAGGCAGGAGAAGGAGGAGATTGTGGAGGAGGAGTTGTGTTGATGTTGGTGTTGTGGCGGTGTTGGTGATGGTGTTGAGTAGTTATGTATGTTGAAAATGAGCCATTTTGTAAGACCCCCGGGCAGGACCCCGGAAGTGACGTCATGTCACGCGATTGGGCGGTCATGTTGGGTTGTCATGATGGTGCACGTGGATGGCCATATTGTTATGTCATTATCATGATAATAGGTGGTAGGAGTGCGTATGCGCAGCGCGTGTTGTTATGGGAACACGTGCTCCGTCTCACCCCTAACAATCCGACAATAGATATCGAATTAATCCAAACAACCCGACAATCTTCAGAAAACTGACCCAAACACTCCAGAAAACATTCCCGAATAAAGGTAGGATAGTATCCTTAATGAGGGTATGAGACGTATGAAGAGGTAATCATTGCGCTCATTTTCATAGCTTTCATTTTGAGACGTATGATTGTGCGCGCATCGTGCTCATTTTCATAGCTTTCAGTGCTTCATACGACGAAAAAGGGGATTCCGTGGGTTTAGTATCCTTAAAATATAGGATAGTATCGTTACCTAATGTCCGACCATATAATGGACGCGTAATTTATCACAGAAATGGGTTTATTACAATAATGGTTGGTTTATTACAATAGTGTTTTTTTTTTAACTGAGAGATAAACTGGAAAGGGGGGGGGGGCAGCCCCAGTCCCCGGAGCCCTACTGCCCCTTGCCCCTGGAGCTCCTGAAGTCCTGGTCCTTCGAGTTTCTGGCGAGTTACTAAATCGGTACTGGCAGGATTCGAGAGTGTTTTCGGGAATGTTTTGGACAGTTTCCTGAAGATTGTCGGGTTGTTTGGATTAATTCGATATCTATTGTCGGGTTGTAAGGGGTGAGACGGAGCACGTGTCCCTATTACAACACTAGCTGCGCATACGCACTCCTACCACCTTTTTTATGATAATGACATCACAAATATGGCCACCCACGTGCACTATCATGACAACCCAACATGACCGCCCAGTCACGTGACATGACGTCACTTCCGGGGTCCTGCCCCGGGATCCTACAAAATGGCTCATTTTCAACATGCATAACTACTCAACACCATCACCAACGCCGCCACAACACCAACATCAACACAACTCCTCCTCCACAATCTCCTCCTTCTCCCTATACTGCCTGTTCTAGTGATTCCGCCTTATCCAGAACCTGTAATCCCAAATTCATCACTTTCACTCCTTCCAACATCTCCACCATCTATATTATCATACGTCCAGCACTACTCTCTTATAGTATTCTCAGATAGCCTTCTCTGCACAATCATCCTGATGTACTAATCCATGACCTCCTCTCTTTCTCAATCTAATCCCTGCCCACCCCTTTCAGTCCTCCTAAACCTCATTCCTCTTCCTACCCAGTCTCGCATCTTATTCTTTGGCTTCCGTGCGACACTACCAACCCGCCACATCCACCACATGTGCCTCGCTCCATCAAACTATTTGACCTCTTTTAACTCACCTCTTTTTTGTTCACTGTTAGTTGTTAAAATGTCAAATTAATGAACAATAAGATATTCTTATGACTAAGAAATATGCGACAAATGAGTTTTAGATGCCCAAAACAAGCAGAAACAGAGGCATTTGCCCATCCCTAAAGGCATCAGGGGACTATGGTACACTACATTTCTGGAAGCGGAGATTACGCATGTTGGTAAACGTACCAATCGGATAAAATAGCACCCCTCCTCCACCACCCCCGCCTTCACCATGTTGGGCACCTGATGATCATGGTAATTACGTCAGACGATTGGGTTACGAGGATAATCCGCGTCTATGTAATGTGACTAGGTCATTCTATGATAAATCCCCGGGAGTTGGGGGAGGGGAGGGGGGGGTCTCCTCGTCTTAACCAGAGCAGAAACCTTTAGTATAAATATTACATACCTTTATGTGGCAAATAAATGGTAAGTGGTAAAGTCCATTTATAAAAGGTGTAAATGGAATTAGTATACAGAAGTTATAACATTATCGGTTAATTTGTTGTAACATAACGGGTTGAAAAAAGTTATAACATTATGCGTCGATTTTTATAACATAACGGGTTGAAAAAAGTTATAACATTATGCGGAGTTTATAACATTATCCGTTGTTTACTACATTTTTTGTAACATTATGCGTTGGTGTTACATTATGCGGCGTTGTAACATTATCGGTTGTAACAGCGCCGTGCTCTAAATTCGCACTGTGTGTCTATAGTAGACTTGCCTTTACAAGTAGGGTTAGAAAGTTGGAGAGACCGACAGTTACTCTCCGCTGCTCGGGGATTCTCTTCAGGAACTCAGGTTTTGTCCTCCAGTAAAACGTGATAAAACACTGGCTTTTTAAAGTGTCGTTAAACTCCAATAAACGACCATTAACGATCAGCACTATTCGTAAAAATCTACACTCAAATTTGATTATGTATCTTTTTTACTTTTGCCTATAAAGCATAACTCACAACCCTCTCACTGGTACAAGCTCACCGCGCTCGTTCCAGTGAGGTGTCATAAGCCATGTTTTGGAGACAAAAACATATTTCCTTTTTTGCGGGGATGGGGAAGAGATAGTGGCTACAAGTGCCCTCCTTCTTTCGCCTTAGGTAAATTAGGTAAAGTGTTAATAGCAAGACTAGAGTGAAACTTTAGTTTAAACAATATTTATTTGAAATTATGTTATTTGTATACAGTACGCAACAGGTACAAAGAAGAACAAGCAACACAATGTACAACAGTACACAAAATAACAAAGGTAAACGAAGCAGGGACTGACCTAGTAAAGAGCCAGTGTGAATTTGACTCCTAAAATTCTGATCTGGCTCCTGAATCTTAAATATAGGCTTCTAAGTTTGGCTCATAACCGTAAGACCCCATTTCCTCCATTGATCACTCGGGCAGCCAAGACTTGACTTGGAGCTATTGTAAAAATGAATGCTTATTGTGTAATAAAATATTTTTCAATTATATCAGAAACAACATTGATTATGCCAAAAACGAATGTAATTAAATGAACAAATGTATGTCCTTCACAGCTGAAAACTTCACACAAGAAGATCATTATCAAAAAGTAATATTACTACAGTTAACTGATTGAGTGCTTGATGCCCATATTTGGGCTTTATGCTGGTGTGAAGGTGCTACAACATAAAGACTTCAAGTTCTGTAAATGTACTTCATATTATCTTTGAAGTAACATTATATCATCTGTCTGGTTTTGCCTTGTTACAATTTATGGGAGAGTGCAGGCACTCTCCCATAAATAGTAACAAGGGAAAACACATGAACAAATTTTGACAATCAACAATAATTTAGCACTCTACCAGCTAGGAAGTAAATCTGGCTTCTAGATTTCAAAAGTAGACTCCAGGTCTGGCTCTTATTTTTAAATGCTCAGGTCAGTCCCTGCGAAGATAGATCGCTGTATACGAGAGAGATTCGACGGAAAGCTATCAGCTTATGTAAGTCGTCTCCCTCGAGTGAAACGTTGTTTCGTTCTTGAACCAAATGTGAGTTTTAATTAAATCAGCATATCATTTTTATGGTTTTCGCGCTGTTTTAAATAAAAGAAAACAACCCTGTTGCTTCTTTGTGAACTTTGAGACTGTTTTATTTCCAAGCTGTCTGTGGTAAGACGTGACAATAACACAATGTGAAGTATAATTGTAATTACCCTGGTTGAAATCACCTTGTTGTGGAGACATACACAATTTTTATGCGCCCCGAAAATATTTTGTGGGAGCTCATAGTTACCGGATTGTCCGTCCGTTCGTTCGACTGTTGGGCCGTTCTAATTCTGTACCTGTCCTTGAATATGAATGATTCAGTAGACGGTTGGAACCCAGGAGATGATGTACACTTGTTTGATACAGTTTTTCTCCATTGGACTGCTAACTATCGCTGCCGTGAATTCTCTTTTGGGAACAAGGCATCAGCTCTACTGATATCTTCTTGTTTGATACTGTAGCTCCTTAATATACTTGAAAATAATTAATGCAATCACAAGATATTTTAGGCTTTTGTCGAACGAACTGTTATGTAGTGACTTCAAAGTATATTTTCCAGATTTTATTATTTCCTTCAGGCCTTCTGTACTTTGT
Organism: Pictodentalium vernedei; assembly: GCA_031216915.1. Classification (NCBI taxonomy): domain Eukaryota; kingdom Metazoa; phylum Mollusca; class Scaphopoda; order Dentaliida; family Dentaliidae; genus Pictodentalium; species Pictodentalium vernedei. The sequence continues at coordinate 259,862,365 of CM062292.1, read as the reverse complement.
GGACAGTTCGGATCTCGAAAGAATGGTATTGGCTGGAGAACAGCTTTCCATAGTGGTGTCACATCTAGATAAGAAATGTGCAATAATTATTGTTGCTAACAAATCAGATCTTCCAAGTAAGAACTAGTTATTCATTGATGGCGCGTATGTGTGACTTTCGGTATAAAAGCTTTGCAAGCTTTGCAAGCAATCAATGATAGCGATCCCTCCGAGGAAGACGGTATACGTTACGGGTGCAGGTGAAAACGACACCGTGTAAATCAACACCAACTCTTGTTGGCGAAAACGGCACCAACTGGCGAAAACGGCACCAAGTTTGGTTAGCGAAAGCGGCACCAAATTGGCGAAAACGTCACCAAATGCGGCTGGCGAAAAGAGATCCAAAACAAAAGAGCAACACTATGATACACGATCAAATATTTAATTTTTCTCAGATCGTCGTTTTGATTTTTTTAGCTTTTCTCACATATATACAATAGTATCGAATTTGAACACAGTATATTACACATTTGGCCACTAGTTTTTCTCGTCAATACAATATACAACTACAACATTTACTCATTTATACAGAGACGGCGCAAGCCTGATGAAAATACGTGTGGATGGAGCAACTGAGCAGGCACGTAACCAGGATTTGTTTTTTGTTTTTTTGTTTTTGTTTTTTTTTTTGGGGGGGGGGGGGGGGAGGGGGCGTAAAACACATAAATAACCCTTCACATTTTAACATATATTTTTTGTATATGGGCAGCCTGCGAATAGTAGCGACATGACCAGCGCGTGTCACTTAGACGAACGAGTTCTTTAGCACGCACATTACCCCTCTCCTGAATTTCCATAAACCATCTATGCACACGTGAACGGGACATAAACACGTACAAACTTTCCACAAGGGCGAAAAATTCACCTGCTGATTTAACACTTCTACACACATCAACGAGAACCAGATTTAATCGATGTACATAACAATGAACATAGAAAGCATTCAAAAACTGCTCCCTGAAACGGGTTTGAACACTAGGTAGATGTTCTGACATAACACTTGCATCGTCATAACACTGGGCAACAAAATTAATGCTACCTAATCCAAGTGATTTTATTTCTCTCACAATTTGTTGGGTAAGAGCTTCAGCGCTTGGTTTGTCTGCCCTATGAAATTGGAGAAATTCCTCTCTTACGACATGAATATAATGTGAGATCAAATGGTTTCGCGCGCCGAAACTATTGAAGTAATTAGTTGAAGCCTTTTCACAGATTCCGACCACGACAGGAAGCAGCAGTGGAGGAAAGGCCAAGGGAGGAGACTTTGGTGCTCTTATTAGTGATCTCGTCGAGGTGTCAAACCTTCGTCGGGTGAAGACCAATGTGAGAGGGGGCCCTCTCGTCAAAGGTGCTACCTCTCCCCGAGGGTGATGTGGTGTCTTTTTCGTGCAAGTATTCATGGCGGTTATAATAATTCCGTAACGGTAATTGGGGAAAAGAGAAGAAAAAAACGGAAAAGAAGTGTGTTTATGTTGAGTGGCTGTCTTTGTCTTGTAACTTATTCCTATCGGCCAGCTGGATTAAATTCGCTATCAATGACCTTAATTGACTGCAGTAACAAAATATGCTCTATCGACAACAAGCCTACACAAGTGGATGTGAAACTTTATCCCTCTGGGGCAGCTGGATTAAGTAGCGTTATCAATGAAATTAGTTAACTGACATAACATAATAAACTCGACCGACAATAATTAACTTAATACGGAACACCCGAACTCTAAAATCTACATAAATATTTTTAATAAATTTAATTTTTTTTCTAGAATAATTTAGGAAGGGGGGGGGGGCGTGCCCCCTCGGTTACCTCCTTGCAATTGAGTAAGAGTAACCCCGGGTCTCAGGATTTTCGGGTTAGGACTGCCCCAGTCCAAACATGGTCTAAAAGACCGTGTTTTAATCTTTTGCTTTGGTGCTCCTTTGAAAGGACGTACCGAACCATAAAATTAAAATACGGGCTTTCAGGCCATGTTTGGACTAACCTCCAAGGTTCTGACTTCTGCATCAATAGTAAACAAGGGGTTGTGTCATGAATCCGGGTTGGATAGTAGTAACCCCGGAATTCGGAACTTTGTGGGGCCTGGGTTTGCCCAGGATTCTTAGGTTAGGGCTGCAAACATGGCCGAAAACTAAAAGACTGTGTTTTAATTTTTGCTTTGGTGCGTCCTTTGAACGTACCAAAGCATCAAATTGAAATACGGTCTTCTAAGCAATGTTTGGACTACACCCGCCCCAATGTTTTGAATTCTGCGCCAACAGTAAAGAATGGGGCTGTATCGTGAATCCGGAGAGCGTTTACAAAAAGGGTAAGACGAGGAACTCAGGGCCAATGCTCGCCTCTTCAGGGGTCGATGACCATCTCTGGGGATGGAGTGAATGATTATCAGAGTCCATAACGGTTATGAAATGTCCATAATACAATTTCAAAAGTTGAATTTAGGGTCTCGGTAGACCTCGGGATGTTTATTGATGAAACTATCTATAGCGTGTTACACTTTGTCGTCATACCCAGGGCCCTCGTGTGGGTGGTGAGTTTTATTGAGGATGTCAGCATCCCGGCGTTTGGTTGACGAAGATTTCTTCTTTCCCTGTTTCTGTTCCGCTGGCTCTTGTGATTTCAGTGGTGGTGGTGGTTTCTTTCCCCTCCTCTGGTTTGGACCAGTGCGGGTGGGCCCGCGAAAGGTGCTACCACTCCCAGAGATGGGTTTCATCCGATACTTGACGGTGAGCGGAACGCATCCACTCTCAACATGGACATCTCAGTTGAGAAGTGAACTGGCGTCCAACACCATCAGGGTGTCCTTAATTTTCTTCGGCAGGAAATCCCTGGCTAATTAGTGAAAGAACCTAAATTCACCCGCAAGCTTAAATACTCAGTTTCAAAACAAAGCATAGAAAATGGCAGAATGAAATGAATTAAATAATGGTGCCGTTTTCGCCATCTGAACCGGTGCCGTTTTCGCCAACCCATGGTGCCGTTTTCGCCAGCGGAATTGGTGCCGTTGTCGCCAGCGGAATTGGTGCCGTTTTCGCCACCGTTGGTGCCGTTTTCGCTCACTTGGTGCCGTTTTCGCCAGGTGCCGTTTCCACACGGTGCCGTTTTCGCTATAACCCTACGTTACAAGGTCCTAAAATGGCCCCAGAGCTACATTCAACAAGACTAAACGAATCTTTTCAACACATGTTACCGAATCGGCTCTTCCTCAAGGCATGAAACTCCGCTGCAGATATAATGATACCTTAACCCTTTACCCAACGCAGACGATATCAAAATTTATTATTTTGAATACCATTTTTTGAAATTTTTCACATAATTTCAACAAAACCATATCATGTGGCCCCTCGTCGAACGAGCTCGACGAGCTCGTTCCAACATGGGGTCACATGATATGGTTTTGTTGAAATTTTTTGAAAAATATTTTTTCAACTGCTGAATTTGCATATTACGCGGGCGGATGCGGCCGATTCGTTGGGTAAAGGGTTAAACCCGAAAACAAGAGAACTATGCCATCCAGCTACGTTCCCTTGCGAAGATGCAGAGGGAAAGTATATTAACTCGCACTAAACAACCAACTCATTAAGCTTTTACAGTAAATGGCAAAAACGGTTAACGAAGCAACAAACAAGGCAATGAACAGGTCTTCACGCAGTCGGGTGCCAAGGTAACCAATTGCCCCCGAATTTTGATTTGGCACCCCAAAATCGACGTTAGCAAAACATTTTGGCATCAAATAAGTTTCTTTCACTTGTGAAGGAAAGACGTTGAGGCAGTGAAGAGCATGATCGACGACGGAACAGAAAAAAAAAGTTCTAACTTCTTTTATCAAAAAGGCGTTGGAAATTGTGTGTAGACAAACTTTCATCGTTAATTATCAGTGAGTAGTAATTAGACATTGCTTTTTCTTCAGTAAAACATTGTAGGTTATCATCTTTACAAAAGGCTGCAGTTAATTAGACAAATACTTCACGTCGTAGTGAGTAATACGCGACGGTATGAAGTATTTATCCAAAATTCAAATAAATGCAAAGACGGTGTGGGGCAAGCAACGTTCGACCCTCGTTACCTGTGAAATTGTTTTTCTTTTCGCGTGTGGGCGTGGTAAAGGAGGAAAGTGTTCGGTGATTTTTAGGAAGACTCGGACATGTAGCGGTGAAGCTGCTGGTTTCGCGCTTTGTGTGGGCTTGTTGTTTCCTGGTGAAGTGATTTACATACATGTTTTAGATATCCTGTTGGAGGTACGATTTGATGTCGGCGATGTATCTTTTCATTGTGTCGATATCGTTAATTTTGGTGAACTCGTACCATGGCGTGTTTTGGAAGTCCAGTTTTTTTTTTCTCCTCGGGTTCCGGGAGTGTGGATTCAGTGGATACGTTGGAGCAGTAGCTGGATTTGTCAGAGTCAATCGGAGATCCAGCTCCAGATTGGTTTAAGGGGTCCTCCAACCTAACTTTGGTCAATTCTTTGACATTTTTCCTAGTGCCTCAGAAACAGATAAGAGAAGTAAGGAAAGGCAAATTATATATCAAAACTAGAGAATTGTAATTTGTTGGACAAGTTACGGGCTTTCCCAACTTTTTAATGTGAAAAGGCAAACTGTATTGTACACAAAACTATCGATCAGTTTTTAAAATAGAAAATTTAGTGGAAATTAAAGTTTTTGTGATGCTACTAGTTTTTATGCAGCCAAAACAGATATTTGAGATACAGCAGGACACCAAAACATTTAACACAAACTTTGCTCTTCAATAATTACAGAATATTTTCATAGAAAGCAAAATAAGCGATGTCCTTTGTGCTTTGGAAAAAATTAGTACATATGAATTATAGGCGTACGGGCCGGGGTTTCATGAAGGATTGTGCCCCAACCCACCCCTGAATCAGGAAGGAGCCGATTTTTCGGCCAATATGCCAGAAAATTTCGGACAATTTAGCTGCCAGAAATGACCACAAAACATTTTGGTTTTCCACACAAAATGTTGTTTTCCTATCTCATCACTTAGAAGTTGCAAGTAAACTGACCATTATACTGTACCAGTTGATTCAGTGGAACCGTATCCACGTTAATATTATTCATTTATAATCACACAAGTACACATAAAGAGCTCTATTACTGCATATTACGGGAGCACGGTGGCTCAGAAGGTGGAGATGATTGTTTCAATCCAAGAAGTCCTCGGTTCGAATCCCGCCTGTGGCAACCACATTGTGTCCTTGAGCAAGACAATTTAATTTCCCACGTGGGGGGGGGGGGCATAATGGCGATGTGTACTAAGGGTACTTTGAGGGTGCACTTGTCTTCAATCAATGCTAACCCTGCTTTTGTGGAGTTAGTATGTTGGGGAGTCTGAGACGCTTGCCATTGCTCGGTGGTTCTCTCCAGGTACTCAATGGGAGGGAGACCCCCCCCCCCCCTCCCTCCCATACCCACATTTGGCATTTCCTCCTGAGATTCAACTTTTTCGTGCTAAAAGGGTTCATCTCCCCCCCCCCCCCCCCCCCACCCCCGAAAAATAGCACTGTACACCTATGCAATGAATACCTGGACTTGAATAAATACCTATATTATGGTCATGATATAGCTGTAGATGCTGAAAGTGACCTTCAAGATCAATAATTAATTTATTCTCTATCATTTTGTCTGTTTGTGGATGTGTGGGAATTGTCAACAATCGAGGGCAAGCTTCCTACTCCATGATTTCACAATTTTTCCAACATATCTTTTTCAGATACAATGAAATACATGCAATATGAGTTACTGTCACACACAAATTAGTTGTTTATTTGATATGGTTTAAACCATCTAGAGAGCTAGTATACACAGTGATGGGTACATTTCAAGTCAAAATGAGTTGATTAAAGGGATGTTGAACAGCTTATTAATATTTCTTGCATTACATTACTACTTTGCTATTTATTGAGAGAAGGATTTCACAGAGGGTTTCCCTGGCGGTATTTATTTATTGGTGTTCACGGTCACATACTTATCCACAATGGCTAATTGTGACCGTGACAGTTTTACGGGTGGGGGAAGTCGGAGGACCCAGAGCGAACCACCAAGCATCGACGAGCAACTGTCAGTTCAACATTCTAATTATGTTCAAGCTACGCTGAAGCAAGGTACCAGCGGTTGAAGACATGTGCACCATTGACATGCAGTACGCCTTAGTACATGGCATCATCGTGCCCCCATGTTGGCAACCGGGATAAAGTACCTTGCCCAAGGACATTGCGTGGGCCGTCCCAGATAGGGATCAAACTCGGGACCTCTATCATAGAAGTCAAACAGTCCACCACTGAGAAAATGTGCTTTCTTTCCTGGCGGTATTCATATTTGTACGTCCAAACTGGTGTTGGATAACACGGAACACCAAAACATATAACACAAAATTTGTTCCCCGTTGATTTTTGAAAGCAGTTATGAAAAGCTCATAGAGCTATTTCCTTTTTGTTTTTGGACAAGGGAGTATTCACTCAGTCATTTTTTGCAGACAGTGCTATTTTTAAGTGGCCAAAGCACATGTTTCATTAAGTCCCAGAACATAACTAAAGCCGGATTTATTGATTAAACATCTCTGCATATAGCAAAGCAACGTGTCTCAAATTAACCCATTTCAAAATGATAGTGGAGAGTAACCAAAGTTGGATAATTTGGGTATTTCCAAATGGTACACTTATTCTCACTCTCATTGTGCTTGAGGGTTAAATCTGAGATTGAAAAGGTATACCAATCTTACTCAGGGAAGGTGAGTACAGAAAAGTACGAAATTAATCAGAAAATGAATTTTGTCTGACGGTACTAATATTTGTACGAGCAAAACTGATACTGGATTTATTTATTTACTTATTAGGTTTTAACGACACATTAACAGCCAAAGTCATATTATGTCGGTGACAGTTGTATGGGTGGAGGAAGCCGGAGTACCCAGAGAGAACCACCGAGTAATGACGAGCAGCTGCCAGCTTCCCAACATAGTGCCTCTCCACTGTTGCACAGGCATGGTTAGATTGGTTGAAGAAATGCGCACCATCGACGTGCAGTATGCCTTAGTACACGGCGTCATGGTGCCCCCATGCGGACAGTCGGGGTGAAGTGCTCGGGACATAATTGGAATATATCCGACAGATACAATGTTGGATATATTCCAATTATGTCCCGATCATGCAAGGCAGCAACTTGAAATTCTCAGAATGTTTCCTACTGTCCCTGCCCGACAGTTTAGTATCTTTGTTAAGCGCCGAGACCGAGTGGAAATACCGCGGATCAGGTAGAAACCGAGGGCACGATTCGTCCCTACTTTATTCTCAATTCAACGACTTTTCCATTCATTATTTACCTGTCACCGGCTGAGTTAGGTATTATATTTGTCTATTTGATGAACGTTTCAACCTTAACTATTTGCGGCTTCATGTAGCACCACCGAAAGGCCACTGCACGGTTACCAATATATTCAGGGATTGATTTTACGAAAATAACAATTATTCCGACTATACCCACATGGGAACTCCTAAATATGCCAAGGGTTAAACTTTTGATAATGACGTATAAAAGAGAAGTTGTCATGCTATGCTTGCTGCATGCAGGCATAGAAAACATTCAGCGCTCAATGAATTAGGAATGGAGTAAATTGTCACTTAAACCTACGAAATTCTGAAAAAAGGAGTTTTTTTCGACAGCATCTACCATTATGCATCGGAGACAGGGATTGCGTTAAACTTTACAGCAACCTTATAACAGAAAATATTCTTGGAATTGAACTGTGAATCCGAATTTCGAAAGCATTTTCGGATATTCTATTCCAAACTACCACTGCACGCTCATCAATATTCAGTGGTTTTATGAAAATTAAAATTATTCCGACCATACCCATATGGGCAGTCTCGAATCTGCCAACGGTTAAACTTTTAATAATGGCATATAAAACAAAATTGTCATACTAAAGGCCCGTTCATGTGGCGAGATTTACTTTCGTGAGTAAATTTGTATATATGCAAATTTACTCACGTATGCAAATGTAAATTTGCTTTGCGTTCACGTGACAAAAACAGCACCTACGTAAATTTTGTCGTATCATAACTTTTAGCATCATTATTGTCATTCACGATGGACAGACAGCTACGGTTAAGGCGACAGTTACCTTATGTCGTTAGTGCTGGACTTGTTCTGGGCCTCACAAAACAAAAGACTGTGCTTTCAAGACCAAAATCAAGAGTTTGGTGGCATGACATCGCAAAAACAATACATCAAGCCAGCTAGCTCCACGTCCTCGTACCTTTGCCATCTTGCAGTAAAGTAACACAGCAGTGTATTATTAGTTACACTTGGAGCTCCAAGGTCATCTATTTTTTATGCTGATGCAATATCCTGTCCTAAAGTCACCTACTTCGACACTGGTCGTTTACTTTTACACACAGGAGTAAAGTTGATTTGCGTTCATATGCCACGTTTGCATAGCATGCAAATTTACACGCTATGTAAATATACTTTTACATTACCTCCAGAGTCGGTGCAAATTTGCTCCATACGCAAATTTACTTAGGTGTGTAAATGCGTTCATGTGGCGCATTTACTGACGGGAGTATATATACTCACGTGTGTATTTATACTCACGTGTGTAAATCTCGCCACATGAACGGGGCTTATGACTGCTGCATACAGCCATAGAAAACGTTCAGCGCTCAATCAATTAGGAATGGAGTAAATCGTCACTTAAACTTACCAAATTCTGAAAACGAGAGTTTTTTTGGACTGCACCTATCTTTATGCAAACAGAACGAGCATAGTGTTAAACGTTACAACCAAACTTACAACAGCAAATATGCTCGGTAGGCAATTGTAAATACGAACATGTAAATCATTTTTCGATATTCCTTTCGAAAATGGAAGAAAAGTGAGCTCCAAATTAGCCAATTTTATGAAGAATTTTAGGGCACTCAAATTCAAGGCCCGAAAACTGTGTGAAGGTTAAAACTTTGAATAAAATATATCACAGCAAAATTGTTCTTGGATGAAGGCTCAATCCTCTCATGGAAAAGGTTTTGAGACAATATGGCTCCAGTGCTGAGAAAGTGCATGCAAACGTTGGCGAAAATAACAATTATTCTGACAGTACCCTTATGGGAAGTCTCAAATCTGCCAAGGGTTAAACTTTTAATAAAAACATATAGAACACAATTTGTCATACTTTGACTGCTGCAAGCAGCTATAGAAAACATTCAGAGCTCAAGTAGTTAAAAATGGAGTAAATCGCCATCTAAATTTACCAAATTCTGAAAAAATTGGAATTTTTTTGGACGGTACCTACTTTTATGCAACCAGAATGGGATAGGGTTAAACTTTACAACCAAGCTAACAACAGCAAATATGCTCGATTGTCAATTGTGAATACGTACATGAAAAGTGTTTGAAATTAACCCTTTCCAAAATGATAGAAAAGGCAACCAAAAATAGCTAATTTTTGTTTTTTGTTCCAACACTCAAGAGACAGTGCAATATTTATTCTTCGAATGTTCAGTGTCAAAGACAATCCTGTTACAACTGGCAGATAGATTGCAGGAGAAATGTGGTATTCTATTACCACTGACACCGCACTTTACCCTCATTGGCTATATTAATAATAATAATAATAATAATAATAATAATAATAATAATAATACACATAAATATACCCTCACCTTAGTAATTCTTATATTTAAAAAGTTCATTTATTCTTGCATAGTGAGAAAATGTCAACCTAGCTTTCACGGCTTCGTCGAAATGCTCCGGCAATACCCCGTCACCTGTACTCTAACAAAAAAAACGACCTAATAAATACCAGGTGGGAATCTCTAAAAGCCCTATTTTATCCTCCGACTTAACACCACACATCGCCTGGACAATAGCCCTCGATCTCCTGGACAATAGCCCTCGACGTTTTTGTTTTGCTTTTTTTTTCTTTCCATTCACATGAGAAGGCCACATGCAACACAAGTCGGATAAAACAATAACAATCTTATTTATGTGCATCGATTAAACTTAGAGTAGAAAAAGTTATATATTATACTCTGTATAAAATGGAATTCAATGTACACTCAGACTATATGTATGGATATATGTTTATCACTTTTTTTCTGAATAAAAAAAAAAAAAAAAAAAATAGCTAATTTTGGCATTTTCAAACGGTACTCTTATTCTCGCCCTCATTGTGCTAGAGGGTTAAATCTGAGATTAAGAAGTAAACAGTAACTTTCTTCCACAATCATTGTTGCATCTAGCCATATCAAAATAATTATTACAACAACCTTGTAATTAGAAAAGTTTGCTCTTGAAGTTGGCGAAAATAACAAATATTCCGACAGTACCCTTATGGGAAGTCTCAAATCTGTCAAGGGTTAAACTTTTAATAATAACATATAGAACAAAATTTGTCATACTTTGACTGCTGCAAGCAGCTATAGAAAACATTCAGAGCTCAAGCAATTAAAAATGGAGTAAATCGTCACCTAAACTTACCAAATTCTGAAAAAATGGAGTTTTTTTGGACGGTACGTACTTTTATGCAACCAGAATGCGATAGGGTTAAACCTTACAACCAAACTTACAACAACAAATATGCTCGGTAGTCAATTGTGAATACGTACAAGAAAAGTGTTTGAAATTGACCCTTTTCCAAAATGATGGAAAAAGTAACCAAAGTTGGCTAATTTTGGCATTTTCAAACGGTACTCTTATTCCCCCCCCCCCCCTCATTGTGCTTGAGGGTTAAATCCGAGATTAAAAAGTAAACAGTAACTTTCTTCCGCAATCATTGTTGCATCTATCCAAACCAAAATAATTGTTACAACAGTCTTGTTATTAGAGAAATTTGCCCTTGAAGTTGGTCAATTTTGAAGAAAAATTCTATATTCTTGTCATTTTTGGCCAGTGGGGTTGTTAAAGTTGAAAGATCTGAGTGGTGGTTGTGGTGTATCATATTATGCTCTAAATGTGTGGAAAATTTGAGCTAAATACTGTAAACAATTTTGAGGCATTCGAAAAATGGTGAAATTTTGAAGGTTTTGGCAGAATATTTTGAAAACACGCGTTTTCACAGATATGACTATACCGCATTTCACTAGATTTTATGACATTACATAAGTGTGCCAAATTTGGTCAAAATCGTACAGCATGTTTTCGAGCAGTTCAACAGACAAAATTCAGGGAGGAAAAAAAATAGAGAAGAAAAATTTTGAAAAAGAAGAATAACAATAGTCTTTCCCAAACTGGGTTTGGGAAAGCCTAATAATGAGTAAAGTGCATAGAAAAGGTACATATAATTTTTTTCAGGAAAAAAAGTTTTATGATTTTGAAGAAGATTAATTTGCCAAAGGCATAAGTAACGAACCGGTAAAACCACAAAATAATCGGTAATTCGAAAGCCTTGTCCTCAATATAATGATAACATACTACAGACTCGGAGAAAGCATTTTTGACACACACTCTGGTGGGTTTTGATGTTTGAATGTAATAACACCAACACAAATTTTGGATGTTCCGTATGTGGCCATGTTCAAGTTTCATGGATGTTTATTCCGTCATGTATGTGATTACGATGTGTTTCTTGCAGAAATACTCAATTTTGGCAATCATAAGAATGTAAGGACGTGATCACGCCCTTTATTTGTTCGAGACAATGTATGAGCGGATTTGCAAACAGGTGACAGCAAATACTTGAGCTGCTAATGTCAAATATGGTTCGAAATTCTCTCTCGTGTTTACAGGCCGTCTGAACTTTTTTGTTGACAAAAAATCTGAATTATTGCGCACAAAAAGACAACATGAACCACTTGTAAAAAAAAACCGAGTGTAGAAAATCGGGACGATACACATAAAGTAAGGCAATATTCGTAACAAAGTAAGCAGAATGCTTCAGAAATCACTTTTTCACGAAGTATATTCCAAGTGACCTTGGAACTATATTGAGCGTGTTGATTTCCCCCGATGTTGTGAAGTTATTTACTTCCTAGTAACCATGGAATTTGTCGCGGCTGTGTTTGATGTCTGCAAAGGACCGATTGAAGATGGGTTGAAAATGATGCATTTGCGCTTTCAAATAAGGTGCGCTTGGGCGATGCTGAGAATTTAGTTTTTTCTTGCAACCAACCATACTAACACAAGCGTCGATCAGTGTCTTTTGTCATCGTTTTACACTGACAAATGTGACAAATCTCCTTCACCGGAAACTATCTCCCAATTTGCATATCACAATAAACATAACCGCTGTCAACGTGACCGTGTGGTCAAAACCGAAACGAATTATCGAATCCACGGTCAAAATTAGCTGCAGTTGGCTTTTAAACAAATGAAATACACGAAATATTCGCAATTTCTTCATTATCCAGGCCGAGTTACTTTTTAACCAGACCACATGCGTTCAGTTTCGTTTGTCGGCGTCAAACTGATATTGTTTGTGGTAATTAATAGTACGAGAAGGCGAAAGAAGCCAAATATTTCCCATCATCTATAAATTAATTAAAATTGATAATTCCTTTTATTTTACTGAAGTTATGAATTGATAAGGTGGGTGTGTTGAGATTATTATGCCCCAGACCTGGAAGTTGGAAAATCAAAGGTGCATCTAGGGCCGTGCAGTGGTGACCTCTGTCCTCTTAGTCTTATCCATTCATCATTACATGTACCAACATTCTCCCTTCTATCTCAGCCATTGCTACTCCAATTTGAAGGATATTTGGTGTTGTGATCGAGCATCATGGGGAAACAATGCCTGTGTAGCTGCTGTAGCATGTGTTTCTTCCCACATTTTTTTCAGAGTTGTGGTACTTTTTCACTCTTTTGAGTTAGAAAATGTTGTTTATAATAGTTGATTTGTTACAGTTTGTTGCAAAGTGTCTGCTGATACCCTCAAATGTATTGCTACAAATTATTTCTGGTGAAGATTTTGTTCCTATTATGTAATGTTTGTTCATTGAAATATCCCCCCCCCCCCCCCCCCCCCCCCCCGCAATGACATTGTTGTTTGTAGAGTAAGGGAAATAACTCTAGTTCATTTTTTAGAATGTGATTTATGTGACTGTAACCATTTTTGTAACAGGAAGTTACAAGTTCACCGATTATTCTTGAGAAAAAAGGCATATGCCTTGAGTGCCGGAGGTAGAGTCATACAAGGAAGAGAGCTCTCCCCTCCCCTCCCCTCCCCTGGAATTTTTTTTGTGTCAAATGGAGCTCACTTGTCACCTTTTGGGGATTGCTTTGTGTACTGCGTTCTTGAAAAAATATGTGAGACCCTCTGGATGTGCCCTTCTGATCTCAATATGCCAATAAGCCTCCTTGTGGAAGGGAAAGTACATGCAATAATGGTTATGTAAGGTTGATTTGATGTGTTTTGAGTAACAATGTACCTTTAAGTACATTAGATGGTTTATTGCAGTGACGGGTTACAGTTACCCTTATTTCTTCTCCAACAGATATCATGAGTGTATTGGTGCCAAGAGTAAACAGAGCTATCATACTTATTGATAAACCAGACAAATTTAACAATTTAATCACTATCAAATTGATGCATGGGATAAAAGGATTTACAGTGCAAGGGGTTTGTAAATATATTTATTCAACTACAATGTATGACTTTGCAGTGCATTCTACATAGGAGAATATCATAGTTTCTTTCCAAACCACTACAGTGACACATGCATATTTATATTGGGAGACACTCTTTTGTCCTTCCGTACTTCTTCTAGTGGACTCCTTCAAGTTGATCTTTGTTGAACTCCCCAAATCAAAACATAAACAAAAGAAAATGTCTGTCTTCAATCAGTGTGCACTCCACTTATAACATTTGGTCTCAATCTTTATCACTTTCATGAATTAGGAAACGATTTCTTCGAGTATGTACTTCAATGTTTACAGAATACAACTGTTATTATATTTTGAGGTGTTTTATTGTAAAAATTTTGTTCTCTTACTTATGCCATAGCAAACTTTCAGGTGGGGCTATTTACACATGGCAGCAGTTCCATGGCAAATTTCAGTTTCCACATGTTCTATGTTTCATTCCAAGCATTTTGGTGTATAATTTATTGGGGTTATTCATTTTGGGCCTTTTTTAGACTTGAAAGAAAATTACATGAAATTTGACCAAAGTTAGGTTGAACGCCCCCTTAATTCCATCTCCCCTTCTTCATCCTCCCCCTCCCTGCTTTCCGACCTATCCGGCGTAGAGGTGCGGATTGGCGAATGAGGGGTAGGTGGTGGAGACGGTTCGAAGGTAGCCTCCCTCACCTGCTTCTCTCTCTTCTCTCTCTCTCTCTCGGCTCTTCTCTTTTCCAGACAGGTTTACTTCCGCCTGACGTCTCGTCGTCAGGCTAAAGGTGTTTGTGTCTCGGACCTCCCCCGGGTGTGTACCAGTGCGGTAAGTCTCGCGAACTATCACTACCCGAGGAGGATTTTTGCTGGTACCTAATGGTGAACCGAACACAGCCCCCATCAACATGGGCAGTCCAGTTGATATGCGAACTAGCGTTCAGCACCATCAGGGGCTCTCTAGTCTGTGACAATAGGAAATCAATATCTAATTAGGTCATAAGTAGGAGTTTTGGCAAGTACGTCTGATCGCTTGGAGAACCAAGAGATCAATATAATACGATGATGATGAAGTATTTATCTAATTCACTTCTGCCTTTCGTAAAAACTCGCGACCAGGTCCCCCTAAGCCCGGTAGATTAATAGTAATTTGCCGATTAATTTGTTATCATCTGAGTAAAACAACAGGTATGTATGTGTACTGACATCATTCAGACAATTAATTGAATCAGTTGCATAGATATAACATAGGTGACTGCCCGTTTCACCTGCCGAGAATTTCGTCAGCAAAGTACACCTGCTCCCCCTTCTGGATCCAAAACATTTTGATTGGAACTAAAATAACCAGAATGGCTAAAATGAGGCACCTGACAGCTTCGGCCCAGCGCAAACACCGCATACAACCAAGCCCGATGTTAGAATCTCAAACTTTTCCGGTGGTGCGAAAGTTAAAACTTTTCCGACAGTGTTCCCGGGTGGTTAGTGGTCGGTAAGAACTTGAAACCTAACTCGATATATGTTTTTGAAACACAAATAAACGACACAGGCCGAAACGTTCGTTCAGTGTTTTTATCTCAAAGATTTACTTTCGTTTGACGAAAGTAATTGTTTTAAATAATAATAATTAACGGACAAGCTGTTACACCCAAAATATATATGAAGCACTAGCGGAGCGACCCGTCCCAGGACGCGTAGCCCCGCCCATGCGACGGAAAATCTCTAGTTGCATTACATATCAATTTCTGGCTGGACACGGAATGAATCGTGGAGTCACTGAGTTACGGAATCACACACTCCCCATTTATATAATAGATAAGGGGATTTTTGCACAGTGAAAATTAAAGTGTCATCGAATGGTCAACTTTCGGTTTCAAATTAACGGCTTTCAGAGATAATGTTGGCCTTCGGGTGGCCCAAAAGGTTCCCGACAGACCACAAATATTCCCAACAGACATGGTCCATATCGAAAAAGACAAACTATTCTTGCATCTTCGAGATTCACTGAGTATATAAAATGGGAGGACTAACATCAAGAAATTATGGAGGAAATATCGTTTATTAGATTTTGGGCTGCCAAGCATGCCAATACTACATGATAACTAAGTATACCATGGTGTGTACTCAAACTCAATTTCAAGCTAACCCACGTGGCCAAAGTTTATTATATTAACTCGCGAACCATCGTTCAGGTTACGCATGGGTTAGGAAAGGGTTAGGAAAGTTGCAAAACTCGAGAACGAGCTACAGGTTACAACGAAGTAATACAACATAACTGTATTAGATTTTTAATTTCACATGTTTTACCACAAAGATCTTTCGGAACTGTCTCGATTGCAGGTTAACCCTTTACCCAACGTAACGCCCAAACCCGGCCAGCGCTATTCTCAAAAATCGCCAATTAATTTTCATGATTTTTTTCATTTTTTGTCTCCAAAACATAGGTTATGGCCCCCTCATTTGAACGAGCTCGTCGAGCTCGTTCCAATGAGAGATCATAACCTATGTTTTGGAGACAAAAAATGAAAAAAATTAGTTATTCAAGAATTTTTTTTGCAAGTGTCGTCTGCTTTTCATGTTATGTAAAGGGTTAAGTATTGCGTGCACATATGAAAAGAATGGCATGTGTTCCATCTTCAAAGATTTTCCACTAAAATCAATAGCAACAATTAACCTGCGATCGCGCATCGGCGAGATTGCGTGTTAGTTGCTGATATTTGTTCAGGTGGAAATTCCGTTATGACGTTAAACATCATAAGTGGCGTAGTAAAAACACAGAAGGCGGAGAAGCATCACTCCCCTCCCCCTTTCCTATGGGTTACGACCCTTCTATATAGCGTAACCTGCCAACGGGTTACGATATAAGCCCTTTATTTCCAGGCCTGCAATATAATACCCTCTGCATACTACTGTCGAAATATAAACGTTTTTCAAACTGCAATTGTTTTCCCATAATGCAGATAGGAATTTAACCAATTCAGTCTAATTTAACTGAGCTCATTGCATTATGGGGAAAATTTGCTGCTTGACATCAACGTGTATAGGGTTGTGAGGCGCATTTTCAGCCTCAACGTCGGCAATTGTGTGTAACGCTTTCCCGGGCTATCAAAACACCAGTCAAATTCTTTAAGGAGTTCGACGCTGTTGTGACCTGAAACCCGTCTTCCCCTTAAACAATCCACCGTCTGTTTTATATTCAATCGTCAGGAATGTTTCAGTTCGTCCGGAGTACTCCGTACAGCTTTTCCGACCAACTTAAATATTCTAGATGATTGAATCAAAAACTACATATATACTATTCAAAAAAAGTAGGGGATACTTGATAAAAGTGAGAAATGCGAAGAAGTACATTTATATTTTCATCAAAAAGACAGGTGAGGCATTGCATTGTGATATTTGTTGAATGATAGTTGGGTGTCTCAGAAGCAGACATTCCACGCACTGAGCTGTCGAATACATGGACGGTCAGTCAGAGAATTTACCACATTCAGTCCAAGACCTCAATACCTTGTAAATCCTCTTCGATTCGCGAGACAAGCGCGGATCCGACGTGGCATACTCCTTACCAAACGTCCATTATCAGTTTGACTGATGTTATTTCATTCTTCCTGCAGTGCAGTGGTGAGTTCCTGGACATTGGTAGGGGGCTGTTGGTGTTGTCGTGGGCGCCTGCAAAGCATATCCCAGATTGCGCGTGCTCGATTGGTGATAGGTCTGGACTTAGTGCTGTCCACGTCAGTGTAGTGACGTTCTGCTCCTGGTGGAACTCTGTAGCGACACGGGTCTTGTGTGCTCTTGCATTGTCATCTTGGAAAATGAATCGACGGCCGCGATGTCGCGCAAATGGCACCACATGATCTGCTAACATGTTGCCACGGTAGTAGTGCCCTGTGACACGCCCTTGGATGACATGTATTGCTGTTCTGCTTGTCATGGTAATGTATCCCCACACCATAATCGACCCACGGCCGAAACTATCGTTCCGCCGCGGCCGCTACACTCTGTTTCACCTGTCGTGGAAGTGGAGAGTGAACCTCGGTTCATCG
This sequence comes from Pictodentalium vernedei, assembly GCA_031216915.1. Classification (NCBI taxonomy): domain Eukaryota; kingdom Metazoa; phylum Mollusca; class Scaphopoda; order Dentaliida; family Dentaliidae; genus Pictodentalium; species Pictodentalium vernedei. Next base: position 259,844,729 of record CM062292.1, on the reverse strand, counting down.
GAAACGTGACTTTGCTCCACCGACGATTGTTCCTGCGCTGTGGTGCTCCATATCAATTACGCCTTGCTGCGATGTGACGTTCAGTCAAACGTGGAATTATTCCAGGTCGTCGAGCGTACAAATTCCTGCTGTGTAAGCGATTTTGAATAGTCTGACCACTCTGTCGCTCGATTCAGCTACTGTCCAATTTCTGAGGCACTTTGATGGCGGTTACGTAATGTTGTGGTTCGGAAGAAATGATCCTGGTTTGCAGTTGTCGCCCTTGGCCGACCTGACGTCTGTCATTAACATTGCCTGTCTGACTGTAGCTTGACCACAACCTGCTAATCACCAATTGAATAACGTTGAGAATTGGAGCCACTGCAGTCTGTCTGTTGCCAGCTTCCAACATGCCAACTGCATGTAAACGTTCGTCACGCGTCAGTCTTCGCATACCTCAAAAGTTACGTTTCGACCGGAAACTATTCATAGACGAGTTTATACCGAGAAAAGAACGATGAGACCTCCGAGAAAGCCCGTCCAGTACAAATGAAAATTTCAAAACTTATAATCCATAGACATTAACGCGGCGCTCGTGCGGAAAACCTGCACACAGTTTTCGTGGGCTGGTGACATTTATGATCCACACTAAACTTGGTAACATATTGCCAGATGTGTCCAATCACGCGTATCCAATGCCATACAACGAAAATATCAACATCAATTTGGATATCCCCTACGTTTCTGAATAGTATACATTCATGTTATTTTAAACAATGCAGGAAGTGATTCTCAATCAAAAATTGATTTGATCACATCTGTAATAACATTACAAAACTGTTAGACATGTTTCTGAACTAAATACTAACGCATAACGAAATATATGAAAGTAAACTCACACGATTCATATTCACAAAACCCAGTTGATATGGGTTGATATTTAACCTTAATGATTTTAGAGTGCACATACTCCCTGCTACTGTGTTCAGATGTCAGAGAGTAGTTACTTTTTTATATGTAAACATGAAAACATGAATTGATCCGGGTATGGGATATTTTTTGTTCTGATATCTAGTTGTGTGGCACGAAAATATTGTGAGGCCTGCATAGTACCCCTCTACTTTTTTGTGTTATTTCGTCATTTCAGACCCCAGAGAGTAGTTATTTTACTTTCCTTAAAACGTGTAATTCTATACCGTAGTATGGGGTGTGGATATACTTTATATAGCCATCATCTCGGTCTTGTAACCTTTGTCAACCCCCATACAAACTTTATAGAAGTTAGGTTACAGGAACCTACACTTAGGGAGTTGAATGATACCTGGTAATGCCCCCATATCCAGGTCAGCCCGGAGTGCTGATCCATGCCCACCCCCCCCCCCCCCTTACTCTGCGCGGATTGTGTTATGTATTTTATATCATGATTAAACTTGAATAAAGTGAATGAAGCCGGTATTTTTACAGAAAAATAGTACTTTCGGCGGCCTGATAACGTTCTTGCGTGACACTATTTTGTGTTGAAGCATTTCAATCACGTTTTTACGTCACTCAGACGCGAAAACGTCCAGTCAGATGCGTTTTCACATGAGGATCTTACGCGTAATCCGAGTGCCAGGCTTGGTTGACCCAGCACATTTCCCAGTGTCCGTATTGTATTGCCTAACGTTGAATACGCACAGTAATCGAGGTATAAATAGACAGAACCGCACAAGCATATGAATGGATTAATGTTTATCTCACGAGTTTGGTTGGGCGCAAGAATACCACGAGAGGCGAAGCCTCGAGTGGTATTCTGCGCCAAATCAAACGAGTGCGATAAACATTAACCTATTCAAACGCTTGTGTGGTTCTGTATTTATTACACACCTTCGCAAATTTCTGAAACAGGCCTTTCACGGTAATACTAAGAGAGAATTAACCTATCCTTCTGAGAGGTAAAGGAAATAAAATAAGACAAAAATCCAAATTATTCTTCACAAGCAGGAGACCAGACTTATTGTTATTTCGTACGCCGATTGAACTTTCATTCATAGTTTCACTTGCAAATTGTAATGCGTCACCACTTCGATCGACGAAACACTGCTCATCTGAAATACAGTTTATCGTCTTTTTATGCCTCAATTTTACAGCGCGAATTCTGAACGGTTGATGTGACCCCCACCACGTTGTTACTCGACTGACTGACAGGTTAAATTGGTTAAGGTTTAGGTCAAGATTAGAGTAGCCATTGTCAATTCATCCCACGTAAATTAAATTTATATCCTTATTGTCCAAGTGAAACGATAGTATTGTTCACTGTGCCTGCTCAAAATTTATTAAAGTTCGTGTTATAGTAACAGGGGTACAGAATCCAGTGAATATCGACAGGCAATTTGTTTTGTATTTCGATTTGGTGACCTAGAAACTTGCTCGCGCAACGTCATTCATTCGAAATGACGTCACTCATAGACGCTTTCATATTCTGTCTACATTGTTCTTTAGTTTAAACTGTATGTCAGTCATTTCCATGTCATTCTTTAACCCATCGGGTTATTTAATCAATAGTCAGTCAGTATTGTTTACGTTAAGAAAATAAATTAGAAAGTTTCTTTTGATGGTCGGTCAGTGTATAGGACATGAGTTTCATCAGAAACAATATAAACTCAGATACGATGCACCGCGAACATCCACTTTACAACATCAAAATAAATGACCCATTGCATCGAAACGGGCCCATGTACTGTATCCCCAGAAATATGACTGGTTCCATTCTTACATTAAAAAGGTGCAAAAATCTGTATCCCACACATGTGCAATAAAAGTTTATTTTTATCACACATCCTAGAACGTCGTGAACAAACCTTAATTTTAAATGGGTGTGTAATAAATGGTCAGTCCGTCCATGTTAGTGTTCTACAATAGACTTTGGTTTAAAACGTTGATAGTGTACACTAACGTATCGATTTCTCATTGATCTTTCCTTAACACCGCCGCTGCTGCGCAATTTGGCAACATCCTGTGCTGAATCATTCAATTCATTCGCCATGGACTGGTCGCAATCCACGCCTGGGTAGTCATGTCCACGCATGCGTTTACCAGGTAATAAATATATACAGAACCACATATACATTTGAATGGGTTAAAAGAATTATCGCACGAGATTGCTTTGAAACAGGATATCACGACAGCCGAAGGCTCGAGTGATTTCCTGGGCCAAAGTAATCGAGCACGATAATTCTTAACACATTCAAACGTATTGGGCCAAAAAAAATCGAGTGCGATAATTTTGTATTTTGTATTTATCACACACTTCCCATGTAACCACCAGTCTACACTAAAATTGAACTAAAGGCACCTTTTAACTTGATTAATTGCCGCGTTTTCTTCGTTGCTACATATCCGAAACAATAGTTTCTGTACGATGAGGTAAATTTGTTAAATATGGAACAAAAAAATGTTGCACTTTTCCCGACTCTGTAGCCTTAGAAGAGACATGGTACCTGTGTGTGGGTCACTTGTTGAGACTGAAGAGTCCGTAAAACACTCCCGTTCCTGCTAATTACCATTAACATTGCAATGAAGGGAACTCAAAAGAGAAATACAAGTCTCAGGTGACTGCATTATCCTCCGCCCGTATATAACTGTCAGACATGATAGGATACTGACTTTTGAAATTAAAGTGTCAATAAACCCGCAAAAATAATAAAAATAAATAAACAAGTGTGGATTGATTTCGTGACTGCCAATATTGTCTCCCTTGATGCAATTGAGTTTACAATACAGAAATGAATTCACCGGATTGGAGCAAGTTGTCTGTTCGTTCTTATCTCTGAGCCACGATGTCAAGTCATTTGGCTTATCATAATCTTTAACCCTTTATCCAACGTAACGACAAAAACCGGCCAGCGCTATTCTCAAAAATCGCCAATTAATTTTCATTATCTTCCTATTTTTTGTCTCAAAAACAAAGGTTATAACCCTTCGTTGGAACGAGCTCGATGAGCTCGTTCCAACGAGGGGTTATAACATATGTTTTAAAACAAGTGTCGTCTGCTTTTCATGTTAGGTAAAGGGTTAATTCAAAATTGTGAGTAAACAAGCCAAATACCTAACATATCCTTTCTTTTCTTTTCAGACTCTTTGAGTGGGAAAGAGGTCGGTGAAAAACTTAACGTCAACAGATATACGGCTGGAAGAAGTGTTCATATACAGGAAGCCTGTTCCTTTGACAAAAAGGATGTTCATAAAGTGATGGATTTATTGGAAACATCTCTCAGATGATGATCACTGTCTTTTAGCAGTCTTAGTCACAGGAGGGATTATGGAGGTCAAGGAGAGAAACTGCCCTACGGACACCATTTCTTACACATACATACATAAGCAGATACGCGAAAAACATACAGAGAAATCTTTCGAAATTTGTTTAGTAATGTCGAAGACGTTGG